>CM056494.1:13606945-14309445 GCA_029783415.1 Anisodus acutangulus | reverse complement strand
TTACAATGTTGTGTGTTGAGTCGAGTAAGTTCCCTCTGTCCTTAAGACAAGATTGCCCCGTATATATGCTTTTACGTTAGCGGACAATAGTCTCCCAAGATAAAACAACACTTTAATCTCAACGCTACAAAGCCAATAGGTTGAGCCTGCCCAATAAAACAAATATGAATTGACTTGCTGAATATATGGAAAAGGAAGAAAGAGATTCTATCTTTTCTTCTGTTTTGTCTCTGTTTATATAGTGTGTCTCTGTTGTGTATATCTTGTGTATATAATGAGGATTTGCTCACTGTTTTCCAGTCACGAATTGCACTGACTTTCGCCACTGGTTTGTGCTATTTTTTGCCACTGTTTTTCAGTGGTTTACTGCCTGTTTTTGCAGTATATATTGCTCACTGTTTTGTCTCAAGTTCTGTCACGAATTGAGCCAAAAAAATAGCTCAATATATAGCAAGTAGGAGGGCAGCCCAACAGCCACAAACAAGGTTGTAATGGCCATTAAGTGAGGGCTGCTAATGGCATTAGAAAGGCTGATTTATGAGTGTTTTAAGGTCATGAATGAGGTTGCTCAATTGCCCAAGTAATGGGTTGTTAATGGAGAGTTAATCAGCCAAGTAATGGCTGGTCAATGCTCCAAAACGCAGTCCAACGGTAGGCAGTTCCGTCACCCCAAAATCAATTTTCCAGAAACTTTGGGGACCAAACTGTAAAATATTAAATTTCAGGGACCAAACTGTACATAAAAAACTTCAGGGATCAAACTGTACATCTTGCAAAGTTCTCTGGTCCAAAAAGATAATATCAGAAAGTTCCCACAACCCACAGCCCGTGACCCTAGCCCGAGCCCGAACAGGACGGAACGGGCGGGCGGCGCGCGTGTGGGCTTAGCCTTGAACCCAAGCACATCTAGGTCCTCCCTCCTTTAAACACATGGGATACCCCTTGGGGTCCCAAACCCTTTACCACATTAGTGACTTATATAGAGAGCAATTCTTCCTATTCCCACCGACACATTTTCATGCCTCAAACACCTTACTTCGTGGATCAATATCTCTTTCATTTATCAACGAAATTTAACAATTCTTGGCTCTACGGTCATCTACTCACTTCGTAGATCATGCATGTGCGAAGAGACAAGGTCTCCAATATGCGGAACACTAGTGTTTAATTTATCAAAGACGGGTGGACGCATCTCCCCGCCAAAGGCAAATTTCCAACAATCCCCTCTATGAAAGAGAGATTATGGCGCACGCACAAGGTGCCTACATTTCAGCAATCTTTCAGCGAAAAGATATTGCATCAGGAGAGGTAGCTCCCGCTTTGAACCTTCCTTAGTTGAATAACATCGGACTGGACTTACTTACTGCGCGGTGAACGTGATGTTTTGAACCATCAGTTTTTAGTGTAAGCCAAGACAATGATAATAACACAATAACTCTTCTTATTCATTTTCATTCCTATGTTTTTGTCCGTTGTGGTCGTGGACACACTTGGATTCTTAAGTGCGTTCATTTGAGGCGGCCATCCTCGCACTTAAATAGGTGATCTCATACAAGGTATCCTGCTATACCCCACTTCACAAGTGTTAGGAATCATGAAAAGTTTCTCCAACCTTAACCTCAATCGTTTGAGGATTGTTTTAAAGGTTTGGAAGCTTAACCTTTACCCACCATGCAGGTAGCACTTTAATGTCTATCGCGGGAACAGCTTTGGATTCATGTTTCCTTACAGAAATCATCATCCGAAGTGCTTCTTGCTTTCACCGAAGCGCTCAACTGAACCTTTTGCCGCTTAGTTTTCCCATTGAACCAAATTCTTGGGATCTCCAATCAGTATGGTTGGGTTACCACCGCAAAGGTTCGTATTGTTTGGGTTTTAAGCCCATTCCCCTAGACATGCAGAACACTTGATCTCCAGGTAGTCCCTTAGTTAGTAAATAAGGAAGTGACACCCGTGATGACCAACTGCCATACGGTTTTATGTCTCCGACAGATCCTGACAGATATGTCCAGACGCCGTCATCCGTGTCCTTCCTGAAGCCGACCGGCTAGCCACAGTGTATAACTGTTGAAGGGACGGGTTTCTCCCAATAAAGGACGTCCTCTAATGAGTCGTGAAGTTACTCAACTTCTTTCATATTTTGTATAAAGCGATAAACTCCGATACCATCATGAATCGGTCGATGCAAGTTTGCTTAGAGGATTTTCCAAGACCCACCATACACATTTACTTGTGGCTTTGGTGTTCTTCAGATCTGATGTCCAGTTTGCATCACTGTGTTCTCCCAGAACCGCTGGACATCCAGAATACTATAATTCGTAGATAAGCGAATAACTCAGATATCGTCATATCCGACTTAACGCCTTCTATTGATCATGTATTAAGATCATCATTGAACCTTAGTTCAACTGATTTGTTTATAGGACGATACCAGGTCGGTTGTAGTGTGTACAATACATTGAACTACACATGACCTGTGCATATCACTCCTTGTCTATGGGTGCACCATGATTCCAATCAGTTCTATGATTCATATCCATTGGTGACTTCAACGAGACTGTCAACTATCGACCAGTTCGTTAGATGTCTTAGAAATCCAATTCCTATGATGTCATCTGTGATACCCATATCTTTCATATCGAGACTTTGTTTCAATATGACTTTTACTTTCAGACTGTTGATTCTCCAACTGTTGGCTTTCTAACTTCAGAGTCAATGTTTCTGTGGTCAGATTCATTGTTTCTCTTTTATCTGAAACTTCTAGGACCAAAATGTAAACATTTCAGGGACCAAAATGAGAGTTTAGGTAGAAGCCCAACAGTCCAGCAAACCAACTCTGATCCTCTTCTTCCAACTCTCCGGTTGGGAAGGTTGTTTCAACATCCATGTCACGCAAGACTACAATGGCCCATGATGTTAAGCTACTCCCAGGAGAGCATATGTACAAGTAGCTGAGGCTTTGAACTCGTCAGTAGATCCATCTATTTTGTACTCACTTTTGAGTATCCCTTTTTCACAACCCAAAGGTTCTTTTTCCGGAGGAAGATCAACCATTACGCAAGTATGGTTCTATATGAGGGAATTTATTTCTCTCTTTGTAGCTTCTTTCCAAAGCAACGCGTTTGGAGATAACAATTATGTGTTAATTGTCCATGGTTCATTCTCAACCATACAAGCTAGAAGGATTGGAACAAGTCTTTGTCCCCTTCTTTGCTCCGTCTCGGTTCAACATCTAGAATCCCTGAGTTCTGTAGATCTAGAATATTAAGTTCTGGATAGACAGCGACTTCCGAGTCCTGTAGATACGGAACGTCTAGTTCCGGACAGTCAGGCCCTCACGGGTTCTTGTTAACCTTGAGCAATTACTCCTTTTTCCTATTTCAAAGAAAGTTATCTTCAAAGAATTCATCATTCTTTGACGCCAAGAGGCGATAAGCACTACTGTTATTTGCAGATCTAGTGGATATGCAATCTACAGTCTTAGGTGCAACTTGACCTATTTCAGTAATCCAACTTTTACCAAGCCACCCCACATAATTTGGGCGTACGACTTTGCGCTTGGCTAACACCGTTGGACTGAGGTGAGTAATGAACAGTCGTTTAATGAACGATGCTTCACATTCTCCCCCTCTATCGCTATGAATTTCGCAATCCATGGGCTTAGTTGATTTCCAACTTCTGCTTTGTAGCGCTTATCCGCTTCAACAACTTCATCTTTGCTTTTCAACAAACAAAGGATTACATACGTTGTACCATCATCAATGAATGTCACAAAGTACTTGTCTCCCCCCTCTATTTTGTATAAACTTTAAATCACCCATAAAGGTGTGACTAAGTCCTAGAGGAGCGGTGCTTCTTTCGCTATTCCCTTGACGGAATTTGGAAAGGTGATTTTGCCTTTTCGCCTACCTCACATTTATTTTGAGGGTTTATGTCGACATAAGGCAACAATCTCAACTTCGCTAGCTTTTGAATGACTTGCTATTTAACGTGTCTTAATCTATGATGGCATAGATGCACGGATTACAAATATATCATTCATTTGGCTACAGACATACTGTACCATTCTTAGTAATTACAGACCTGTTGGACTAGTCTCAAACCAGCTTGACCAATAGCGTCCCTTAAACCAAGTTAGGAATATGTATCACCTCTTTTTAGAGTGATCCCATTCCTTGAAGTCCTATTGAGGACAACCTCTCCAGCCCCTTTGATTTTAGAGGTGGCGTTGCTTCACATGAACAACCTCTTGCCCGTGGTTAGGGCGCAACCAGATCATATGTGATCTCGATACTCTGGCCCACTCTAGTTGCTTTGGCAGATTGAGTGTCCAATTTCTTTACTGCCTTTCGTTAGGCCTTCAGATCATGAAGACCTGGAAACTCTGGCCCACCTTACTAGGTGTCCATTACTTTGCCTATGAAATGAATTATGGCACCACTCCAGTCGCCCGGAGGCTTTGTATGACTCAGTGTCCAATATCATCATATCAAATGAATTTTGGCCCACTCCAGTGGCCCGGAGG
This sequence comes from Anisodus acutangulus, assembly GCA_029783415.1. Classification (NCBI taxonomy): domain Eukaryota; kingdom Viridiplantae; phylum Streptophyta; class Magnoliopsida; order Solanales; family Solanaceae; genus Anisodus; species Anisodus acutangulus. Next base: position 14,304,920 of record CM056494.1, on the reverse strand, counting down.
CTTTTTAGGACTGAGTGTCAAATATCTTCCTATGAATGATCTTCTGCCAAATAGTATGACAGGCTCAACGTCTTTAGCTTTTAGTCTTCTTCCGTTATGATTGGTGCCTAGATAATTCTTGGCGCTCACTTCAGTCACTTCATCAAACTGAGTGTCCATTTCCTTCTTACCATTATTCGGATCATTTGTCTGGGACAAATATAGGCCTTCTGCTGCAAGATAGAACCACATCTTCAGCCTTCTCCTCTTGTCCCAGTTGACATCCTCAGGCTCTCATGAGCGCTTGTTCCCACCAGTCTTGGTAGCGGTGACACCATGAACATGTTCATCATCATCACTCTCTTCTACCACAAAACCATTGCCATATCCAGATTTGGTCACACAACTTTTGACCGACATCTTTCGAACACTAATAGTAATACAATACAATCTTGTCTTAAACTGTTGGTACTCTATTGTACTTTATAAAGCAGTACGGGAAGTAAATAACTATTACAAGTGTTCTGAAGGATAAATAAATTGTCAATCTTCAAAACTGTCTCAAGCTTGTTGTGTCTTGAATCTTGATAACCTTGCAAAGCCAATGTTGAGAACTGTCGCAAGCTTGTTGTGTCTTGAATCTTGATATCTTGATATCTTGAAATCAAGAAACAACTAAATCTGGATGGTTACAACGTTGTGTGTTGAGTGGAGGAATTGCCCTCTGTCCTTAAGACAATATTGCCCCGTATATATGCTTTTACGTTAGCGGACAATAGTCTCCCAAGATAAAACAACACTTTAATCTGAACGCTACAAAGCCAATAGGTTGAGCCTGCCCAATAAAACAAATATGAATTGACTTGCTAAAGATATGGAAAAGGAAGGAAGAGATTCTATCTTTTCTTCTGTTTTGTCTCTGTTTATATAGTGTGTCTCTGTTGTGTATATCTTGTGTATATAATGAGGATTTGCTTACTGTTTTCCAGTCACGAATTGCACTGACTTTCGCCACTGGTTTGTGCTATTTTTTGCCACTGTTTTTCAGTGGTTTACTGCCTGTTTTTGCAGTCTATATTGCTCACTGTTTTGTCTCAAGTTCTATCACGAATTGAGCCAAAAAATAGCTCAATATATAGCAAGTAGGAGGGCAGCCCAATAGCCACAAACAAGGTTGTAATGACCATTAAGTGAGGGATGTTAATGGCATTAGAGGGGCTGATTTATGGGTGGTTTAAGGTCATGAATGAGGCTGCTCAATTGCCCAAGTAATGGGTTGTTAATGGAGAGTTAATCAACCAAGTAATGACTGGTTAATGCTCCAAAACGCAGTCCAACGGTAGGCAGAAAGTTTTCTACCTTCCGTCACCCAAAAATTAACATTTCAGAAACTTTGGGGACCAACCTGTAAAATATTAAACTTCAGAGACCAAACTGTACATCTGAAAAAGTTCTCTGGTCCAAAAAGATAGCAGAAAGTCCCCACAGCTCACAGCCCACAGCCGGACCGGAAGGGCGGGCGGGCGGCGGCGGCGCGCGTGTGGGCTTAGCCTTGAACCCAAGCACATCTAGGTCCTCCCTCCTTTAAACACATGTGATACCTCTTGGGGTCCCTGTCGCACTCGTTTTTGACCTGCGGACTTCGCGACGTGATGACATCGATTCCCTCCGGATTTGATAAAAATGCTTGCTTGAGGAGTCGCCACCTAATTATTCTAAGGTGAATTAGGATACCTAAATACTAACTAAAAAATGCAAAATAACTCCAATTTTGTGGTCTACGAAACTAATGAGATTCTAGGTAAGAGTTCTCTATTATCCTAAAGGGAAGGAGTTAGACATCCTTTAAGATCCGCTGACTTGCGGTTATCCGATCAAACTCAGGTTAATTATTATACTAAGAAAATGCATATTTAAAAATATAAAGTTAAAATGATGTTGCAAATATTTAATGAAATGATGCATTTGTACAAGTATACATTTGTATGGCATTAATATACACGTAAAGCTAAAAAAAGTATGCATTTGAATGAAAATTGATAAAAAAATATATGCAATATAAATTTTATGGGTGACGAGCCTAAAAATAGGTAAACTAGCGATTTTCGATTTTTAAACTAACCGAGCCTAAAATAAATAAACTAGCGATGGGTTTCTAATTTTAGACTACCCTATTAATTAATTCTATGTCTATCTATTCTAAACATTTCAATAATTTCATGAGTACAATAATATTACAATACAGAATGGAATAAAGCCGAATTAAAGAAAGTAAAAACAACAAAATAAATAGTCTCCGAGGGGTATTTACCTTCTTTGACTTTATCCCTTGCAAGCTGTCAAGAACAAACAGTTAGAAACAATTGAATATACATAACTTCGGATCCGTATCCAAAACAGTAAATGTTTTGATTACGGAGGGCTCAGACTTAAATTTTGAAAAGATCATTCCAATCACGTCGTGGCCGCGAACATATGACTCGTTTGTCATTTTAGTTGCCTTGCCTAACGAACGTGTTGGTCTCTCGGGTGAAATAAGAAAAAGATTTAAGTTTCATCCTTGCCCAGAAGTTTTATTTTCCGTCTTTACAACTGTGGATGCCTAAAAAATCGACGGATATTTTTTCATCGGCCAGTGTAGTATCGTGTTCAAATCAGCAAAATTAAATCAAAGCAGTAAGCAATAAGTAGTAAGCAGAAAAACAGAGAGGAAAATTCTGAAAAGACGCGGTGTTTAGTTTAAAACAGTAAAAACAAGAAACAAAGAATCAAAACCGAGCAAGCAGATGAAAGCAGAAAAATAGTGCCCGAACAGACGCGGTATTTGTTCAAAACAGTAAAAATAGTAAAACAGTAAAATAGTAAGATATCGGTTGCACGGATATTTAAATGCCAAAACAGTAAACTGAAACAGAAAAGCAATGCCCGAAAGACGCGGTATTTTGTTCAAGACAGTAAAAACAGTAAACTGAAACCGAGCAGTAATTTTTGAAGAGAATGCAGTATCGATTCAATCAACAAAAACAGAGAGAATGCAACATTAGTTCAATCAACGAAATAACAACATAGTCGAATGACGGATACTCAAGCGCCAAAGTTACAAACAGTAAACAATTAAAATATGACCCGAATTCTGAAATTTCGGAACCAAAACAGGATTAAGAAATATTTATGAAAAACAGACCCAAGTTCTGGACAGTGACCTGGATGGGTGACCCAATTCTGAAAACAGACCCGGATAAACGTCCCGAGAAATACAACCCGAAATAGTGACCGAAATCGGAATCAAAATTCAGATTTTTCAGAAAACCAACATACAAGATATAAAATGCATGAATCTGGAAATATATCCAAATCGGGTCGACACGACCCGGGTCAGTGACCCGACCCGAATCAGAGGTCTCGACCCTGAATCAAATATTTTCACCAATTTCAGATAACCAACAAACAAGATGTAAAAAATGCAAAAATTCTGGAAAATATTCAAATCGGGTCGACCCGACCCGGGTCAATGACCCGACTCGAATCTGGTGTCAAACCCGAATCAAATTTCTTCTCGGCAATTTCAAATAACCAATATACAAGATGTGAAATGCAAGAATTCTGGAAAATACCCAAACCGGGTCGACCCGACCCGAATCAGGTGTCAAACCCGAATCATATTTTCACCAATTTCAGATAACCAATATACAAGATATAAAATGCAAGAATCCGGCAGGGTATCCAAACCGGGTCGACCCGATGGATTCGCACCCTTCAACGTTCAAGGATGACTTCGAATTTCAAATAAAAGGAGCCAAAAATATCGTGGATTTGAGGGGCATGTGTTGCGGATTTTAGGGGTATGGGTCGAAGGGTTGGTGGTGTCGGCGTAACAGAGGGGAGTTGGTGGTGTCAGGGGTCGGTGATGGCAGGGGCGAGGTGACCGGCGATGTGGGGTCGGGGGCATGGGGTGTGCGGCGCCGATTTTGGGGGGTAGGGTGTTAGGGTTTTTGTTTTTAGGTTTATGTTTTGGTTTAAAGGGTAAGGGAAATAAGGAATGTTTGGTCGAGTGGACCTGGGTCTTGGGCCGACCGGTTGGGTTTGGGTATGGGGTTTGGAATTATTTTGGGTAGAAATTGTTTTTGGGTTGGGGTAATAAATGGGTGATGGGTTGGGCTTGGACGAAATGGGTTTTAGTTTGGGTAGAAATTGTTTTGGGTTGGGAAATGAATGAGTTATGGGTTTAAAATATAAAAAGGGGGTTTAATATTAAAAATGCATTGAATAAAAAATGTAAATTATTTTAATAAAAACATAACGATGTGATAAAAATATAATATTTGCGAAATGTTTAATGTTTAATAAAAAATGGAAATGCGATGCTATTTTGCGAAAATTAAACAACATAGAATTTTCGGATAACACTTATGATTATGATAAAAATGCAAATGACAGTAAAAAATGTGAATAATAATAATAATAAGAGAATAATAATATATATATATATACGCATGTATGTATATAGATTAAAATTGTTTTGAGGTGTTAAAAATATTTAAAATTGTAAATAAATTAGAAAAGACGGGGCAAAATTGGGTGCCAACCGTCCCAAACCCTTTACCACATTAGAGACTTATATAGAGAGCAATTCTTCCTATTCTCACCGATGTGGTAGATTTGTCCCACACCACATTTCCATGCCTCAAACACATTACTTCGTGGACCAATATCTCTTTCATTTCTCAACGAAATTTGACGATTTTTGGCTCTACAGTCATCTACTCACTTCGTAGATCATGCATGTGCGAAGAGACAGTTTCCAACATGCGGAACACTAGTGTTTAATTCATCAAAGATGATTGGACGCATCTCCCCGCCAAAAAAGGCAAATTTCCAACAGTTTTAAATTTGTTTTCATGCTTATGTGTGTATTTTGAAGAAGAATTTTTGGTGCATGTAAATTTTTGGTGCCTTTGAGTTACGGTTGTTACTATTTGTTGGATTGCTATAACTTTACCAGTTGAGTAGTTACTTCTGAGCATATATATTAACTTTAGAGGATTTCTGTAGTTTTGAACATAGTAGTAAGTAATTTTCTGCTTATTTGTGTAATTTGGAGCGAGTTTTCTCTATAGAAATTAACCTCTGTCTAATGATGAACCTGTGTTTTCTCTGTCTCTTTGCGCTTTGTAGGTGGGAAATTGGTATCATCGTACTGGTTTTGAGGTATGCGTTTCTGTTGGTTTAGCATTTACGATTTTTTGTTAGATCTAGCTGGTTTTTATTCGATCTAGGGTTTTGCCTCACACAGTGTCTGATGATCAAATCTAATTCACATTTGCTTTGGTTACCCCTCTTTTTTAAGGGAGCATCCGTAGAATATTGGTAAGTTGTGGAACGAGAAGGTATCTAGGGTTTCGGCTGCTAAAAGCCCTTCACCGAGAATCGATTCCGCACAGTATCAAGTACATTAACGTTCAGCGAAAGTGGTAACATATCATTTACTGTGAATTTTGAAACTTCATCATACATATTTCAACTGAAGTTATTGGATTTCTTCATTATTTGTGTGTTTCGGTAATTGATTCCTGTTTTCTGTGTTAAAATACTATTTTTCGGAAGTTTATTGGCTTTCCTGTGAATTTTGTAACTCTCTACATAAATACTTTAGCTGGATTTTTTAAACTTTACTTCATAATTTATGTTTTCGGTGATTGATTTCTGTTTTTAGCTGGATTTCTATTGCGTAATGGGTTTGTTGGTATGACATCTGAGCTTAAAATCTCTGGTAAGTGCTTTTATGGAGAGTTTAATTGTGGTAAGTGCTGATTGATTGCTAAGATTCTTTGTAACATATTTTTTTAAGATAAAGATTTTACTTTTCCAGCTTAAATAATGCTCAGCTGAGAATGTGCTCAGATGTAGTTTTATTTTAGAATTTTGCATCAACTGACTAACTAATTCTCCAACTCTAACAAACTGGATAATCTAAAGCAAACAGAGGGAGTTGATTGTGCTTAAATTAAAGAAAAGGTTCCGAAATGCATTTAATAAAACTCACGTCCTGAATGAATTTCAAGTCATACCATCTCATCATATTATTGTCCAAGATTTTGACCCTTTTAAGGTGCCAGATGATTTGCCTATGAGTTCTAGTTATCTCGATAACATCAACTCAGAGTTTGTTGCTTGGGCTCTAGTTTTAGTTTCTTATGGTGGAAAGAAAATGATTAGATCTTGCTTGGTGAATATATATACTAATAAACTTTTGTGTTGATTGATCTAGCATTATCTTTTGGATTGTCCTGTATCAATTTTCTTATAGTAATAGTAGTTGTTTTAGCATTTTGGCCGATCTGTATGGTTTTCCTTTTAGGAAGTCTTGAGATATAACATTAGGCTGACATGGTGGTAGAAATTGTATGCCCTCATTTAATACTTGAGTACCTCAATATTGAGTTTGTATATATTACTCTTTGCTGAGTGATATGTTGATCAATTCCAGTTGCTAGGGGATTGCCTAAATGCTAAAGTTGAAATTACACTTGTTAATTTAGTTTATTACTTTTTTTTTCGAATTGATGATTGCTGCACTTGGTTAAACCAATAGATATATGCCTAATTGTTCTTACATAATGCATGCAAAAATGTACTTAAACTTCCTCACTTGCCATTTCTTTGGATAAGTCATATGAAACTGCTTGATTGATTTTGTCAAAATTCACTGACCAACTCTTTCTTTGATTTTTAGTGGATAACATTCTTTTACTTGAAATTCATGTGTTAATCAATATTCATTACACAATTGAGATGTTCTCCAAATAATGAATTCAAAGATACTTAAGGTGTCGAACATATCATGTCTTTCTACCTAAATTTCCAGTCGGGTGCTCCATATAATTGGTAGTTTGCAGAACCTGCAACTAGTCTATGTCGTTCTGTCCTACTATACTCAAGAGTTAGAGTTAGTTTTGCAGATGTGAATGGTTACCTTTACTACTATTTTATTGCTTAGAATGTTAAAACCAACTGGTGTTGGATAGAAAACAGTGTCAAACTGGATGCTAATCTCTAGGATTTGTTATTATTGCATAAGTATCATAGGTTCCTGTTTCATCCTCGTCGATAAAGATTGAAGACATTGTTCACAATACTGCAAATTCTGTAAGCATATCATCATTGCTCTAACCAGTGTTTTTCTTTAAACTTCTTTTGGCCAGTGCTTGGTTTGAAGAGTAAAGAAAGCGACGAGTTGAAGAACTGGAGCAAGAATTGTGTGAGATCTGAAGCTAAGGACAACATTGAGGTTTATTCCAGTGCTTATTTAATTTTTTATTGTTGTTGCATGTATGAGATGAATTTAATTTTACTTGTTCTAATTAGATTTCTTTGTAACATTTCCAGATACTAATCTTGTAGGTGATAAATCAGTACTTCCAAATGGATAAATCTTGGATTGGAATGCCTAGAACCACCACTAAAGTAATGCATGCTTGCTTATATTGGACCGCTCTTTCCTTACCTTCCTTAAGTTTATGTCATTGGACTGTATATTCGCATATAATAGATAAGCTAATCATTTCTTTTATTCTTGAAGCCGTGATTTTGTTTTAGGACCACCGAGTCAAATGCAAGACGATATGCTTATAATTCGATGTGTAAGAAGTGGGGCGCAAGAATGCTAAAGTTGTTTGATAGAGTTGATGACCCACTTAAGAATAGTGCTGAGATAAGAGTTGAGACAATAGATAAAGTTCCATAGGAGATTTCACGGGATCAATGGATTTCTTATGTTGATTAACGGCTTAAAGAAAAAACTGTTATCAATCTGTATTCCAAAAAAAAAAACCAGTAAATAATAATCACTAAAAATAAACAGAATCAGTGTTGAAAAATAATTTTTCAGAATATAATTGAGCCCACTTAGTTCAAAGTGTGTCTTTAAGGAAATTATTCCCTCACAGTACTCGAGGTTGATGGAATATCCCCTCCCAGGATAGAACGATTATCTTACCAGAATAGTAGTACTCCAAATTCAGGTAGCGGCGAACCACTCAACGGTAGTATATCACACAAAATTATATGTGCAGAAGAAGAAGAAGTTTGTGTGTTTTTTCCAGAAAATTAGTGAGTAAGATTCTGAGGAAACAAACGAATTTATAGTCATGGAAGTACTGTTTCTGAAGGTTTGCAACCCTTCTGAACAGCCACTAAAACTGGTGGGAAATTTAAATATGGGAAAGAAATCGGATCGCGTGTCAGACACACGGATCCGGGTCACTAACGGGTAGGATTGGATTAGTTAATTAATTTAATTAAATAATAATTAAAAATTAAAGAAAATTTGATCCAAAAAGATTATCAATCAATCAGATCATTTGACCAAATTCAAATCCGAAGCCGAGGCCGAGCCGAGTCGAGCGACGACGACGGCGCGAGGGGAGACACTCTTCTTAACCCTTTAGCAACAAGAAGGAGTACTTCTACTTATAAGTAGAAGAACTTTTCTTTCCACTACCGATGTGGGATAAATGCTTATTTTATAAAGCAAGAGGGAACTCCCACTTTTCTTTCCACTACCGATGTGAGACAAAGCAAGAGGGAACTCCCATTTTTCTTTTCACTACCGATGTGGGACAAAGCAAGAGGGAACTTCCACTTTCCATTCAATTTATTATTTAAACCCAACAATCCCCCACATGAATGAGGAATGGCTATAAGATAAAGGAATGCGCGGACAAGTGTGATATACAAGCGAGAATTGACTGCATCTGGATAAGTAGGTTTCCCTTTGAACTTTCCGTAGTGAATTTATATCGGATATACTCGATCAATCTGTAGATTTGATATATTTGAACCGTCGAACTTTGTTGTATACCTAGACAACATAAGTCACACAATCAACCCTCAACCGTTTATGGTTCTCACGGTTGTGTTCGTTCCAACCATGAACACTTCCTGGTTTCATGAGTGCGTAGAGAATGGGCCTTCACTGTCATTCCCCTTTAAAGCGGCTTACACTTAACACTCACATAGGTGATTTCTAAACATGTGGTCCAATAGCCACATTATCTGGTCATACACTGCTAGATTTAGATAATCATTAAAGAACCTTAATGCTTTATTAACTCATTAACAAGCCATAAGGTTTTATCATTATTTCTGAACATTGTCTTCATCCGAAAATGGGTTGAGTTATTTGACAATGTTGAACCGTCAGTCACAACTTTGTTTGATTTCCTTGAACCTAGCTCTTGGGATCTCCAGTCTGCTAGGTAGAGTTACCGCCATGATGACTTGTCCTCGGCCTTAACCCCATTCCCATTGATGATCTACTAACTCCCTCTCTAGATAAGCCTTTTGTAAGCGGATCCGCCACGTTATATTTTGACTTTACATAGTCAATCGTGATAACGCCACTAGAGATGAGTTGTCTAACGGTATAGTGTCTTCGTCGTATGTGACGAGATTTTCCGTTGTACACATTACGCTCCCTGCCCTACCTATTGCTGCTTGACTGTCACAATGTATACATATAGGAGCCAAAGGTTTGGGCCAGAATGGAATATCTTCTAAGAAATTTCGGAGCCATTCAGCTTCTTCACCGGCCTTGTCTAAAGCTATAAATTCAGATTCCATTGTAGAGCGGGCGATGCATGTCTGTTTTGATGATTTCCAAGACATTGCTCCTCCACCAACGGTGAAAATATATCCACTCGTGGGGTGGATATATTTGGTCCAAAAAGATTATCAATCAATCAGATCATTTGTCCAAATCCGAATCCGAATCCGAGCCGAGCGACGACGACGGCGTGAGGGGAGACCCTCTTCTTAACCCTTTAGCAACAAGAAGGAGTACTTCTACTTATAAGTAGAAGAACTTTTCTTTCCACTACCGATATGGGACAAATGCTTATTTTATAAAGCAAGAGGGAACTCTCATTTTTCTTTCCACTACCGATGTGTGACAAAGCAAGAGGGAACTCCCACTTTTCTTTCCACTACCGATGTGGGACAAAGCAAGAGGGAACTCCCACTTTCCCATTCAATCTATCATTTAAACCCAACAAAAACAAGGGTATTTATTTAAATGCTTCAATTGGTATGTGTAATGAAAGAAATAATCTCCTTGATTATTTTCATTACTAGAATAGGTATATATACAAGTTACAAAATAGGAGAATCCTATTCCTAAAATCTCATTCTACCATAATTCTAACTCTACAATTATGGTAGTGTATAATCCTAATTTAGGTAACAAATACATTACTATAAACTACACATATATTTTCCTAATATACAATATTCTTACATTGTCTATTTACCGCAACAAACCGAGAGCTAGAGAAGGCAGAATCTGAGACCTTCAATAAGGCAATATACACACAATAAGCTAGAGAAGGCAGAATCTGAGACCTTCAATAAGGCAATATACACATGTATATTGTGTGTATATTGCCTTATTTAACACACCCCCGCAGTCATAGCGGGCGGTCTTCGAACGCTGAGACTGTCCCTAAAATCTTCAAAGAGTACCGAGGGAAGACCCTTTGTAAAGATGTCTGCAACTTGATATCTTGACGGGACATGACATACGCGTACCTGCCCCTGAGCAACTTTTTCACGGACAAAGTGAATGTCCATTTTGATATGCTTAGTGCGTTGGTGCTGAACCGGATTACCTGAGAGGTAGATGACACTAACATTATTACAATATACTAAGGTTGCCTTCTCAATGGGGCAATGAAGCTCTAAAAGCAAGTTACGTAACCAACATGATTCCGAGACCACATTGGCTACCCCTCGATATTCTGCCTCTGCACTTGAGCGAGATAGAGTCGCCTGACGCTTTGCAGACCAAGAGACCAAGTTGTTGCCAAGGAACATACAATATCTTGACGTAGACCGTTTGGTGTCCGGACAACCACCCCAATCCGCATCTGTGTACGAGACAAGTGTGGATGTAGATGAAGGATACAAGTGCAAACCATAGTCCAGCGTCCCCTGAATATAACGAATGATGCGTTTGATTGCATTCATGTGCTCAACTCTGGGATCATGCATGAATAAACACACCTGCTGAACATCATACGTAATATCCGGTCTGGTAAAGGTAAGATACTGGAGGGCCCCTGCAAGACTGCGATAGCGGGTCGGGTCCTTGTATGGTGCACCTGCCGCGGCACTAAGCTTGGGTTTTGCATCAACTGGAGTGGAAGTGGACTTACAGGATGACATCCCAGACCTCTCTATGATCTCAGTAGCATACTTTCGTTGAGACAAAAACAAACCATCTGAGTGACGCTTGACGGCAATCCCCAAAAAGTAACTCAAGGGCTCTAAGTCTTTCATAGCAAACTCAGAGCTGAGCATGACCATGATAGACTGGCGTAATGCATCGGAAGAGGCAGTCAAAATGATATCATCCACATACAACAGAATGTAGGCCAAGGACGAACCACGACGGTAGATGAACAAGGAATTATCTGACCTGCTGTGAGTGAACTCAATAGACGAAACAAAGTCAGCAAACCTCATATACCAGGCCCGTGGAGACTGCTTAAACCCATATAAGGACTTCTTCAATAAACAGACATGATGAGGACGGTTGGGATCCCTGAAACCCAACGGCTGATGCATATAGACTGTTTCTTTGAGATCACCATGTAGGAAAACATTCTTTACATCCAACTGATGAATAAGTCAAGTCTTTGAAAGAGCCAAGCTAAGCACAGTGCGAATAGTAGCCGGCTTGACCACCGGACTAAACGTCTCCCCACAATCTATCCCAACCTGTTGAGTCTTACCATCACCCACAAGTCGCGCCTTATGTCTAATAAATGAACCATCTGAATTCTCCTTATGAGCAAAAATCCACATAGACCTGATAACATTAATACCATATGGACGAGGCACCAACTTCCACGTCTTATTATCAATAGGAGCATTATATTCATCAGTCATAGCAATTTTTCAATTAGGGTCATTTAAGGCGGATACAGGATTACGGGGCAAGGGGGATTTAGAGACATCAGAATGTAAATTAAAATGTCTTTTAGGTGTAAAAATATTCCGCTGACTACGAGTGACCGGTCTATGACTCGATGAAGAATTGAGTGAATTTTGAGAATTTTCTGGGCTCGGGACGGACTGGGTCTGCTGGCCCAAATCGGTAACCTGGAGCATCCACTAGACCAGTTCCAGAATTGGGCTGGACTGGCCCAATTGCTGGGACTGATCCAATAACTGGAACATGGGACGGTACAGTGGGGCCAACGGGCAGTGGCCCGCTGGAGAGTTTTGGGTACGGGAGATGTCCGAAAAATGCCGAATAACATATGGGGATATTTGGTCATCCAAAAAATTATACGACCTAGGCTCGGGAGTATGAAATTTCGTAAAAGGAAATTGGGTTTCATCAAAAATGACATGGCGATTAATTATGATTTTCTTGGAGGATAAATCAAAGCATTTATAACCACGATGATTAGACGGATAACCCAAAATACACACGGGGTAGACCGAGCCTGAAGTTTGTTAATTGTGGTGGATGGGAATAACAGATAACATAAGCACCCAAAAATTCTAAGATGAGAATAAGAAGGGTTCTTATTATATAGGATTTGGAGGGGGGAAGAATATGTCAGATCTTTGGACGGAATTATGTTAAGGAGATATGTTGCCATTTGCAGAGCATGATGCCAAAAATATGGGGGTACGGAAGCATGGAGTAAGAGAGTGCGAACAATGTTATTTATGGAACGAATTTTGCGTTCGGCTTTCCCATTTTGAGACGATGTATGAGGGCACAAAAAGCGAAAATTGATCCTATTATTATCACAGAACTTCCGAAACACCCTATTGTCATACTCTTTCCCATTATCAAACTGAATATTTTTTATTTCTCTTTCGAATTGTGTTCTAATGAATGGTCTAAATTTTATGAAGACAGAAAACACTTGAGATTTATTGGCAATTGGAAACGTCCACAAAAATTTAGAATAATCATCCAAAAAAGAACATAATATCGATGACCTAACGAACTTAGAACAGGAGACGTCCATAGGTCGATATGAATAATATCAAATGGCTTTGAAGTATGAGAATTTGAATCCACAAATGGCAACTTAACAATTTTTCCTAATGAACAAGATTGACAAATTTGAGTACGACTCGTACCCTTACAAGAAATAAAGCTATTTTTATCTAAAACTGATAAAATAGAAGATCCCGGATGACCAAGGCAAGCATGCCACAAGGAAGGAGAAATGACTGCAAAAGCTGACGGCAAGGCTTGACTCGATGGACTGAAACGGGGCATGGTAGGATACAGATCCCCCCTACTATCACACCTCATGAGATGACTCCCCGTCTTGAAATCCTTCACAGAGAAACCAAAAGGATCAAATTCATCAGAAACAGAATTGTCAGTGGTGAACTTTCGGACAGACACTAAGTTTTTAATCAATTTGGGGGCATGTAAAGTATTTTTCAAGATAAGGGGTGGATTGGGGGAGACAACGTTTTCTAACCATAACCATGAATTGGAATAGAGTTGCCATTACCAGCAATTATACCCCGAGGGTTGCTCAAATTGGAATAAGATGAGAGAGTACCTGAATCGAAACTCATGTGAGTAGTGGCATCGGTGTCCATATACCAATTTGGGTCCGGTTGAGTCAAACCCAATGTGTGCATCGCGACCTCGATATCGGTCTGAGTAGGGCCTGCTGCGTGATGGGCCTGCGGAGGTCTGGGCCCAAGTATTCCAGGATGGGACTGACCTGGGCCATAGCTGCTGGAATTGGCGTTGCTGGGCCACTGCTGGTTGCTGGGCTTGAAAGGCTGGCCAGCCCACTGGCTGCTGGGATTCGCTGGAAAGTAGGGGCTGCTGGCCCACGGCCCACTGCCCCAGCCCCACTGCTGGGACCAGGGGGTGGTGGGCCACTGTTCACTGGACGGGGCCCACTGCCTGCTTGCTGACCACCGGAACCGCCGCGTTTGCCCCCGCGGTTTTTGTTATTATTCTTACGATTATTTTTGCCGCCACCATGATTATGGTTTTGGCCCGAATTATTAACAAAACCCGAAGAACTTGGGGAGGACGCCATCATGACGACGGGGCTTGCTCCGGTAGCCGCCTTTTTAGCCAAATCGGCTTCTTTCAAAGTAAGCATGGAACGGGCTTGATAAAAGGCGGGAAGAGGGTTGCTTTGACGAATGAGAGTTCCAACACCATTATACTCCTCCGAAAGGCCGGCAACCAATTGTAGAACCAGACAATTATTTGTTACAGGTGCGCCAACATTACGGAGTTGATCCGCCAACTCTTTGAGTTTCTTGCAATATGCAGAGACGTTTGGAAGTTCTTCCATGCGAACTAGAGAGAATTCCTGCTCAAGTGTGACGACACGTGAATGTTGGTTATCTTGGAATATGTCACACAATCTATTTCAGGCAGCCATAGCCGTGGTATCCGGCTCAATAATCGTCTGTAGAAAGTCAACCGAAATAGTGGAATAGATCCACTGGAGAACGGTAGCATCAAGAGTAATCCATAACTGAGAATCCTCTGCGGGCAGAGGTGTAGCGGGAGGAATGATGTGATGAATAACTTGATGGTAGATAGCGTGAATTTTAAACAATTCTGCCAACGTCGCATATTGGACGTTTTCCATCTCAAGTACAATAGGGATATTGTTCTTGACCTTAGAAACCATAAGGGCAGGATGATAATTGTTCTTAGACATATTGAAAAAATAAAGGAGGAGGGGAAATTTGGAAAAAGTAAGAGAGATTTTGAGAGCGGAAGACTAATTTCGGAAGAGAAAACCCGAGGGGGTGGGGGTTTTCGGCCGAGAATTAACAAAATTTAGGAGAGAATTTTTTTTGTAAGACCTAGTCTCTTGATACCATGAAAGAAATAATCCCCTTGATTATTTTCATTACTAGAATAGGTATATATATAAGTTACAAAATAGGAGAATCCTATTCCTATAATCTCATTCTACTATAATTCTAACTCTACAATTATGGTAGTGTATAATCCTAATTTAGGTAACAAATACATTACAATAAACTACACATATATTTTCCTAATATACAATATTCTTACATTGTCTATTTACCATAACAAACCGAGAGCTAGAGAAGGCAGAATCTGAGACCTTCAATAAGGCAATATACACATGTATATTGTGTGTATATTGCCTTATTTAACATGTAATTATATGGTTATTTATTTATATATCTTAACTTTTAAGTATCTTTTTGTAAGGTAATGTAAAATAAATTCTGAAATTCGAAAGAAACAAATCGTTTCGCACATCGTGACTCCAAACCCAACTCTAGAAGAAGGGCTGAAATGGTGAAAGGTGTTACTTCATTTTTTATTACTTCAATTAAACTAACAACTATTCCTTAGTTAAGTTATTACGACTTTAGTTTTTTTCATTTATAAATGGTAACCTTTACTAATTACCATAAAACTGTTGAATGTCAAGTAAATTTTAAGAATAAATTTCATGACTAGTCAGCTAGTAGGTTAAACAATAAAATGTAGAAGGTAGCTTTGTGAATGGGAAAGTGAAGCTCCAAAAGAAGATTATGTAACCAACATGATTCAGAAACCACATTGGCTACCCCTCGATACTCAACCTCTGCACTGGAGCCTGATAAGGTAGCCTGTCGTTTGACAGACCATGAGACCAAGTTATCACCAAGAAACATGCAATAACCAGACGTGGAGCGTCTGGTATCTGGACAGCCACCCCAATCAACATCAGTTACGAGACAAGTGTAGAGGTCGATGATGGATATATATGCAAGTCATAGTTAAGTGTCCCCTGGATGTATCTGATAATTCGTTTGAGCGCATTCATGTGCTCCACCCTAGGATCATGCGTAACCAACACATCTGCTGTATGGCATACGTAATATCCGATCTCATGAACGTAAGCTACTGAAGAGCTCCAGCAAGACTGTAATAGTGAGTGGGATCCTCGTAATGTGAACCAGCCGCAACACCCAGCTTGGGCTTAGTATCAACTGGAGTGAAAGTAGACTTATATGAGGACATACCAGCCCTGTCAATTATCTTAGCGGCATACTTGCGTTGTGATAAGATAACCCACCAGCATGACGAGTGACAACAATCCCCAAAAAGTAACTCAAGGGCCCCAAGTCTTTCATAGCAAACTCAGAACTGAGCATTGTCATGATAGACTTGCGCAAAATATCAGAAGAGGCAGTCAAGATAATATCATCCACATATAATTGAATATAAGCCAGTGAAGTACCACGATGATATATGAACAAGGAATTATCAGACCTTCTGTGAGAAAACCCAATAGACGAAACATAGTCTGCAAATCTCTTATACCAAGCTCGTGGGGTCTGCTTAAGCCCATATAAGGACTTCTTCAATAAACAGACATTATGAGGATATTTGGGGTCTCAAAAACCCAAGGGATGATGCATGTAAACGGTCTCCTTAAGATCACCATGTAAGAAAGCATTCTTCACATCTAACTGATGAATAGGTCATGCCTTTGAAAGAGCCAGACTGAGAATAGTGTGAATGGTAGCCAGTTTGACCACCAGACTAAACGTCTCACCACAATCCATGCCAACCTACTGAGTCTTACCATTGCCTACTAGACGAGCCTTATGCCTCGCAAAAGAACCATCAGAATTATCTTTATGAGTAAAAATCCACATAGACCGAATAATATTAACACTAGAAGGATGGGGCACCAACTCTCACATCTTATTTTCAATAAGAGCATCATATTCGTCATTCATGGCCAATTTTCAATTCGGGTCATTTAACACAAACATTGGGTTACGGAGTAGGGGGACTTAAGAACATTAGAATTTAGATTAAAATGTCTCTTTGGTTTAAAAATACCCCGTTGACTACGAGTGAACGGTCTGTGACTCGGGGGAGAATTGGGTGGATTTTGAGAAAAATTCGAATGGTTGATGGACTGGCCAACAGGCAGTGGGCCTGCTGGCCCAACACTGGAATCGGGACCGATGTCGGAAATAGAAGTAGGGGAAAAACTGGGCTGGATAGGTGGCACATTTGTTGGACCCGTGACGGGAATATGCGATGGGACTGGAGGTCCAGCGGGAAGTGGGCCCGCTGATGGATTTTGGATGCGGGACAAGTCCGATAAATGGTGGATAATATACAGGGAGATCTCGTCATCTAAAAAATTATACGAACTAGGCCCGGGACTACTTACTCTAACAAGCAGAAATTGAGTTTCATAAAAAATAACATGGCGACTAATTATGATTTTATGAGATGATAAATCAAAATATTTGTAACCACGATGATTAGATGGATAACCAAAAAATACACAAGCGATAGAACGGGCTTGAAGTTTGTTAATAGTAGTTGATGAAAATAGTGGATAACATAAGCACCCAAAGACCCTAAGACGTGAATACGAAGGTTCCTTATTATAGAGGATTTTAAGAGGGGATGAATATGTCAATCCTTTGGTAGGAAGTATGTTAAGGAGATAAGTAGTCATTTGTAGAGCATGATGTCAAAAGGAAGGGGGTACGGAAGCAGTCAAAAGGAAGGGGGTACGGAAGCATGGATCAATAAAGTGCGAACAATATTATTAATGGTACGAATTTTACGTTTGACTTTCCCATTTTGTGAGGACGTACGAGGACAAGAGAAACGAAAATTTATGCCATTAGTATCACAAAAATCCCTAAACACCCCATTATCATATTCTTTGTCATTATCACATTGAATATTTGATTTCTCGTTCGAATTAGGTACGAATGAATGCTCTAAATTTTAAGGTGGAAAAAACTTGTGATTTTTTCGCTAACGGAAAGGTCCATAAAAAATAGAATAATCATTCAAAAATAGAACATAATAACGATGGCCCACATAATTGAGAATGGGAGAGGTCTATAAATCGATATGAATAATATCAAAAGGCATAAAAGTACGAGAAGTAGAGGCTACAAATGACAATCTAATATGTTTTCCTAAAGGACAAGAATGACAAATTGGAGTACTACGCGTACCCTTACAAGTAATAAAATTGTTTTTATGCAAAGAAGAAACAACAGACGACTCAGGGTGATCCAAATGTGCATGCCATAAGGAAAGAGCTATAGCTGCAAAAGTAGAAGGCAAGGCTTGACTCGAGAGACCGGATGCGGATGTGATAAGATAAATATCTCCCCTACTATTACATCTCATGAGAGGTATCCCGTCTTGAAATCCTTCACAAAAAAACCCAAAATGATCAAAATTAACAGAAACCCAATTATCAGTGGTGAATTTACGGACAAACACCAAAATTTTAATTAAGTTAGGGCCATGAAGGGCATTTTTCAAGACAAGAGGTGGATGGGGGGGCGGAGACAAAGTTGTATGACCGTAACCACGAATTGGAATTGAGTTGCCATTACCAATAATTATGCTACAATTTTTGCTCAAATTGGAATAAAACGAGAGAGTACCTTGGACGGACGAGAAATGGCGTCGGTGTCCAAGTGCCAATTCGCGTTTGGAGGATTTAATCCAAGCATATGCATCGCAGCCTCAATATCGGTCGACGTCAGTGTCGGGCCCACTGCCTGGTATGCCTGCGGAGGATGAGGCCCAAGCAAACCGGCTTGGTGCCCCAGCCCAAAAGAAGACCTGCCACCTGAAGTTGGACCCGAGAAACTAGGCCGGTACTGTTGTGGAAACTGGGCCCAGTTACTCGGGTAAGGGCAACGCGGAAAATACCCATTGTTGGGCCAAGGCCCACTGGCCCAGTTCCACTGCTAGGGGGCCCATTGCTGAGCCAAATTTTGTTGTTGCCCACTGCCCCGAGGCCTACCTCCGTTGCCACCACTATTTTGGCCGCCGCCGCGATTTTTGCCATTATTTTTACGGTTTTGACCCTTCTTGCAGCCATCGTTGTTGCGGTATTGACCCGAATTGTCAACAAAACTGTGAGACTGATTGGACGACGTCATCATCACCACGGAACTAGCGCCGGTAGCCACTTTTTTTGCCGAGCCAGCTTCTTCTAATGTGAGCATCGAACGGACTTGATAAAAAGGGGAAAGAAGATTACTTTGACGAAGGAGAGTCACAACGCCATTATAGGCCTCAAATAGGCCTGTAACCATTTGTAGAACAAGAAGAATATTGGTAACATGTGTGCCTACGTTACGGAGTTGATCCGCCAATTCCTTGAGCCATTTACAATAGGCCGAAACATTCGGAAATCTTTCATGCTTGCTTGTGAAAATTCTTGCTCAAGGGTGAAAACTTGTGAATGTTGGTTGTCCTGGAATATATCACGCAATCTATTCCGGATAGCCATAGTCGTAGTGTCTGGTTCAATGATCGTCTGCAAAAGGTCGGTAGAAATAGTGGAGTAAATCCACTGAAGGACGGGTAGCATCAAGAGTAATCCATAACTGAGAATCCTCCGCGGGAGTATGGGTAGCTAGAGGAATTATGTGATGGAGAACTTGATGTGAGATGGCGTGAATTTTGAACAACTCCACCCACGTCGCGTATTGGACGTTTTTCATCTCAAGAACAATAGGGATGTGGTTTTTGATGTTGAAAATAGTAAGGGTAGGATGAAAAATGTTCTTTGACGTAGACATAATGAAAGAACAAAAGGTGATTTGAGGGATTTAGAAGAAAATTTGGGAGGAGGGGAGGAAGAACTCGGCACGGAAACCGAGGAAGGGCTCGGAACTCGAGAAAATCTAGACAAGCGGGAGAAGGAGGTATGTGAAACCTAGACTTCTGATACCATGAAAGAAATAATCCCTTGATTATTTTCATTAATGAATGGGTATATATACAATTTCCATAATATGAAAAATCTTATTTCTATTCTATTCCGAAAACCCTATTCTATTTGTACAAGAATTCTATAATTATGGTAAGTGTACAATTCTAATTATATAC
Organism: Anisodus acutangulus; assembly: GCA_029783415.1. Lineage (NCBI taxonomy): Eukaryota > Viridiplantae > Streptophyta > Magnoliopsida > Solanales > Solanaceae > Anisodus > Anisodus acutangulus. The sequence continues at coordinate 14,285,002 of CM056494.1, read as the reverse complement.
AAAAATCTTTTACCAAAAACCTTCATATACACGGTGTGTATACCGTGTATATAACGGTCTCCCAATTGCCTTGGGTTTCCGTGATATACACGGTATACACAAGATAGTATACCTTGTATATGAGGTATGTATATTATGTTACACTTTCAGATATTATCAAACAATGGAGCTTCTTTGCTTACCCTCCAATGTTCTACTTATTTTATTTAGCCTTGGTTTGAGTTAATTGGACATCGGATAGCTTATAACTCCAGGATATTGCAGCAGAGTTAAAGATTTAACTCTTGGAGGGTTTTTTCTCCCCAGAAGGTCCATCCACATGATGGAGGAGTTTAGGCAAGAATTCTAACCTGTATATTTACGAAAAATAATTACACGGAGGAGGACGTAGACCTTAGCCTCATAAACATTGTGAAGGTTGGACATATCCACCTTAGTAGTCATTTGTACAAAACGATGATAGGTTAGCTGTTGAGTATCACTGCTGCTGATGGAATGAAACTCATCAACGCAGCAGTATACTTTATAAAATTAGGAACCAACAAAACAAGATCAAAACAGTCAGCTAACATCAGAAATAAACTTGTTCTTCTTCTTCCTGTATCTGAAATTTGGGAGCCCATCAAATTCAAGCTTCAGTGAAGCTCTAACCTTTAGAGGTAGGGACAGCTTCAGTGAAGATACAAAAAGTTTTGTATTCTTCTCCCATATTGGCAAGCAAGCCAACAGTACAGTTATGCGCAAAAGTAAAATTTCCAGCATTTGACATACTAGTAATCTGCTCAGTGATTTGCTTGGTTTGCCATGGAGTATCAAGCTTTTCATTGATGATATTGATAATCAAAAGGGAGTCGTATTCTACCACTACATTAGAGAGGCCAACATCTAAACAAATATTCTTTGGAGGTTTAGTTATGGATTTGTCTAGAGGAAACTGATGTTAGGGGAATTGGATTTAGATCCAATCATTAAGTTTAATTGACATGAATTGGATGTAACTGAAGATGACAATGACAAGCCTCCAATTGTTCTAGGGCTTAACAAACCAGCTGAAGTAACTTCAATATTGGAAAATTGATCCTAGAAATAATCAGCGAGCAGTCTTCAAGGGGAAATACATGAAGTTAAATATCGTCTAAAAATGTTACCATGAACCAAAATTTTCCTTGTATTGATCGATCACCTAAAGAAGCTGGTGAGTGACATTCTTTCATCCACAGATGCACACAATGAGGGAGTAATTCCCCAACTATTTAAATTTTAGAATGCGAGATGTACATCCTGAAATAAATGTTCTTTTGTAATTCTGACTTGAGATATGGGAAGCCCATGTTATTGGATGATAGAAAAAATGAATGGAATTTGTAAGTAAGCTGCACTGCTAGGTTAATGTTATCAAGTTATAAATGTACCATCAGAAAGCAGCATGCTGATAAAGTGAAGTCTTCCATCATAATTGGAGCAAAGTCTATTTAGCTAGATGTAACCTGTATGGTTACACAATAATGCTGATAAATATATTCCTTGTTACCAGGGGGTTGAATATCTTATTGCTTTCTCCGGGACTTGCTTTATGTTTTTGTTACTCCCCCCCCCCCCCCTCGCTTCCTCCTTTTTGAGTGCTATTCATTTGCTTTTGTTGCTTTTTCACAGTTATGTACCCTTTCCTTGCAAATAAATTAAAACTTGTGATGTTTCTTTATCCTTTCTCAATAGGAAGGAGAAGGGGAGCCATTCATCTTAGATTCCTTTCATTTCCATTAATACAGTGATTGATAATATGGTTGGAACTTTTGAATACAGTGATTGATAATATCTTCTGGTCAATTTACGGTCACCTCTCAGGTATAGTATTGGCCTTTGGGACTAAGAATTGGTTCACTAGAATAAAGATTGGGAGACAAATGTGACGTGTTTGGAAATATCAAAAGAACAAAGTGATCTGATTTGTCCAAAGCTGCTGAAAGGCAAATAATAGTAACTGTCTGGGAAAGAAAAAAAAAGCTCTCTACAAGGAAAAGCACATAACCTTCACATGTTTTTTTAACCTTAACAGGCTTTCGATATCATACTATCAGTGTGATCACATTGTGAAAGCTTCCCTTTTGTTGCGTTGGTTGGAAACTTATAATATGTATACTACCCAAGATAATCCATAATCAGGAGAATTGTTCAGTAGTTAATCAATCAAATTTGTCTTAATTCTAAATAAGTTTGTTTGGTACTGTATTTCTCTATATATATCCATTCCTCTCAATTCAAGTTTAATATTGTAGTTCAACTATTTATTACTACATGATTGTAATAAGCCTATTGATAGATAAAAGAATAATATACATTTGCTTGTTGCTGCATATTTTAGATTTTCATTTCACTGAAAGTATTTGCATATACAATATTTTTGAAAGGCTACTCGAGTGGTTGTTAGCATTATGAAGGAACGAGCAAAAGAATAAATGTGAATCAAATAAAAGCATGGCATTTCTGCATCAACAAATTCTAGGATGCATTTGAATCTGATTTCAACGGCGAAGATGGAGGTAGCGGGCTTTTTCTGTTGTTACTATTTGTGGATTTGGCAATTGGAGGAGATTGCGAGGAAGCTGGCGCTGGCTTTGAAGATGGAGTCGGCTTATTCGAGCTGGTCTGAGGTTTCTTCTTGTCTCCTTCACCTGATGGATTTGAAGACGGAGTCGGGTTATTCGAGCTACTTTGAGGCTTCCTGCTGTCCCCTTCACTTGCCTTATTCGAGCTGCTCTGAAGTTTCTTGCTGTCCCCTTCACTTGTCTTGTCCTCCATCCGATGGTGGCGAACTTTAATAGACTTTATGCTCATTGGAATGATACAATGGCATATGAAACCTACGCCAACAATTACTAAGTTACTAATTGTAGGAACACTACATTTTCAAACTTGAGAACCATGTAACACGTAGAATTAAAGGAGGAAGTTTAGTTCAAACGTCAACGACTGCACAATGTCGAAGATTCCTATCGTGTTAAATGCTGCGAAAATTCTTCAACATGAGTTTGTGCAGCCATTGAACTCAAAATCATTCTCATTTCTCACTATAATATAAGCAAATTTTATTACACAAGCATTTCTAAGAAAGTTCCTGGACAAGTACTAATCGACTGTTGGGTTCTACAATAAGCTCTATTCATTTTCAACTTGATAACAATCAAGAACAAACATTGAGACTTTTATGAAACTAACCAGAAGCTTCCTTATTCAACTACATGTTGACAAACAAAGTAGAACAATGCACTACGTTCAACATGATATCAATCAAGTATGACTCAAATCCAACTAATTGTAGTTGGGTCCCGCTCTATTCAGCTCATTTTATTTCAATACACGAAACTTCTTCTAAAATTAGAACCAAGAACCAACTTGTTGACACGGACCAAGTCAAAGAAAACTTCTAAAATTATTTCAATATTTATCCTTTGAATATAAGAGTTTCGAATCGAATTATTTATCAAGCTTACCCCTACACTAAAATACTAGTTTTAAGCTGAACTAAAAAAGATTCTTAACAGGATGTAATATAAGTGAAGCAATAAATCCGACCGAAAGAGAGAAAATCTGAAAATCTTACCAATCCTTGCGAGTCGATTAACCCAACTGGGAATTTGATTACTGGTGAGTTTAACACAAGCATCACTACAGAAATGGTTGCAATTCTTGGTAATAAGATTGTAAGCATTTCCTTTGTACTTATCAGCTAGCTCCTCCATAACTCCTCTCACTTCCCCAGGTGTCTTCTCTGTCCATCCAACCAAAATTGTCTTCCTGAAAATAAATCCCTCGCACTTTTTTGGCTCCCCTTCGAAAATTCCAGTAGTTCGATACTCATGAGCTCCAAATGCATACTCAACTCCGTGAACTAATCCACCATCATTAACAAATTTATTACTGACAATAATTGAGTTTATTTAAGTAAAAGATAAAGTTAATTTATTATAGAGTTAATGATGAAAAGAACACATACGAACTGTCATTTTTTTTGCGAATCTCTCACCCCCAATTATCAATTGTTTCTTTTTTCTATTTAAACTATCAACATTTATGCATTAAAACACACTTCTAAGCTGACTAGGCTAACTATCCATTTCATCTATGTATTAAAACACACCTCAAATTTGACTAGGTTACCTATCCGTTGTTTCCTTTTTCTACTTGAATTATCACCATCTACTCAATTAGGTGTGTTTTAATATTTAGATGTTGATACTTGTTCATAGAGTAAAACGGAACAAATGATAGTTGGGGTGTGAAACTTGCAAAAAAATAATTGTTCAGGTGTGTATTTGACTATTATCTCTTTATTTTAACAAGCCCAGATTTGAAGCACAGATCTGATAAACTATGAAAAATTGATTTAGTACAAGATTGAGTAACTGACCTTGAACACCGGAATGGTAAACTCCAAGGCCAAGCCAATAAGCATAGCCGTTCATTGGGGTTAGATCGTATACATTTAAGTACACCGGAACCGATCCACGGCCATTTTCAACTGAATTCTTGCAGCACAGCATCTTGAAAATAAAGGAAATTTCAGCTTCCCCTTTACTCTATGACCCACATAGCTGAGCAAAAGACTCTAAATTTTGATAATTGAATTTCAGATATATATGTTGGTGGTAGTACTTGGTAGGTAAACGAAGGAGGAAATGTGGGTTCTCTTTCCTTTTTTTTTTTTTAAGTTGGCGGTGGAGTGGGGACTGGGGGTACTACCGGCGGCGAAACAGTGGCCGTGCCGGTTGGTGTAAGAGGAGGAGAAGGGTGGGTATATAAATGTTGTTGGAGGGGGACAAGTAGAGATTGGTTGGAAAATTGGAATCTTTGCTGACACTGCTCTTACTGCTCAGCTCAAGTGTGTGTGTGTGTGTATTATAATGGTGGCTCAAGTGTATTATGGAATGATGATCTGTGATTTCTCTTGTTTTTTAAAGAGTTTTCTGTCTTTCGTTCCTGTTAACTGTGGAGTCTTCCCAATTTTTTTAAGGAAAATTATTGGTTGGCATTTGAACAATTTTTGAGTTTCAAAAAAGTATTTGAGGTAGGAAGGATGAAGATAGCAAATACCTCATGAATTAATTGAGATGCGTGTAAATCGATTGAAAAATTATATATATAAAAATATTCAAGGTTGAAGAGTTTTTGTTATATAAAAGTTGAAATATTTTGTAAATGAATTTCATTAATTTTTTTTTATAAAAGTTGAAGATTTGCATGTAAAAATGACGAAAATACCTGAAATACACTTTAAAATCAGTAATTTTATATTTTACTTGGAGTTTAAATATTGAAGTATACTAATGAGTTTGTAAATTTTCATAATCTAACAAGTATTTAGTGAAACAAACCAAAGAACGCCCTTGCTTAAAATACAACTTTAAGTTCCATAATTCTACTATAATTATATCTTTTGTAATCTATCAATAAAATGGTATTCATTCCATCCCAATAAGAATGAAGACGATGATAAATGCATCTAACTTTCTATAAATTTGGATTTTTTATGATAACAGTCACATATTTAGGAAAAAGCAAAAATGTACTATAAATCACATTCTTTACAAGAAAAAATATCTAAACAATGTACTTAAAAGACATATTCATTTTACCCTATAATAGTTAAGGAATGTCAATGGGACTAAGAAAGTACTTATAGTTTTTCTAACATTATTGATTAGTTTATACTCTATCGTTTTCCAAAAAATTAAGGAGAATGCAACAAATTTGTCCATGTCTTTTTTTTTTTCTTCATTTTCTCTCTTTTTTCCTTTATCATGGCTAAATTAAGAGAGGAAAAAGCTTTTAACTTGAGAATTCATGGTTCTCAATTTAATTTATTAACTACTCGATCACATCTTTGGTGTCATTATTTTCTCTATGATAGTAAACTTTAAATGTTTTTTATTTTAATTTTCTAGGGCTTTTAGCATTTTTGTTTTACTTAACATCAAAATATTTTCTTTTCCAACTAAAAGGTCAATTTAATATAGCCTACATCACCTAAAGGTTAAGAAGATGAAGGAGAATTTAGCTTTTGTTTCTTGTATACGTGTGAATGTTTGTTTGATATTCCTGCTATTTGCTTAATTCACTTATTCACTTTGAAGAAATAGAATAATCATTTCTTTAAAGTAGAGACCACATAGCATGATTAGTTTTGAGAGGACAATTATGTCTCCAACTGTCCTTGACTCCTTTCTCGTACCTCATTAGAAAAACATTAGGGTCGTTAATTATTAATCAGCCATTTTACAGCTAAATGAATCCAAAAAAAAATGCAAAATTATAGTAGTGTGAGTATTAAGATAATAGCATTTTGTTTTTCGTTTTAATCTCAAAATCCATAAAATATGTCTGTGAATATACCCTTCTAATATTTTCGGTTTAAACATCTTTGTCAGGGAGACACTGATTGATGAAAACAAAGAACATGGGATGGCTTTTTTGGATAAGTACCTTTTAATAATTCCTTTTCATGTGGAATAACTATCGGTACCTGCTTTGACTTGCTTAACATGAATTTATAAAAAATTCAAGATCGTCTAGTTTGATTCTCACAATTTTGACATGAAATTGTTTAAATTCTGAAGCGGGTACTTTTTAGTAATTCAATATAATAAAAGAAAAACATTATTATTATTAATATCAAAGGAAGATGATAATATTTCAGATTAAAACAAATAAATAGTAGTATTAATGTATAGAATGCCCATGAAAGTCAAATGTTTTTTTGTTTAGAGCCTAAGAGTAGTCTTCTTTACCGTTACTTAGGATATCTCAAGCAGAAAAGATTTAACTATATCGTGTTATTTAAAAGATGATTGCTGTAACTACATTTGGTTTTATGAAACTTCCCTATCTATTAAGTTACACATACTTTCCATATATTATTGTGGATACAACAATTGTAGGAAACGGGAAGTAAATAAATATTACAAATGCTAAAAAGGATAAACTACTCAAGATTACAACAAACTGAAAATAAGAACGATTACAAACTCCTTGTGATTGTTGAGTCGAGTGATGACACTCTGTCTTAAAGACAAAATTGCTCCGTATATATCATTTTACATTCGTGGGCAATAGTCTCCCAAGATACAACAACAACTAACAAATTAGCAAAAGAAACTCAAGTGTTACTCTTGAAGAACTTTGAATATAGAAAACTTGCTAGAGAAAAAGAAAAAGATTTCATAAAATTTCTGAGTGTTGAACAATTGAGCCAAAGACCTCAATTTATAGTGTAAGGAAATGACCCCTCAACTAGTCAACTAATGGCCTTCAATATCCATGTAATGACACTTATTGAGGGGTTACATTCAGCCAAATAATGGCTGAATTCATGTGCCAAATAATGGAGATTCAATGCTCCAAAACCAGCCCAAAAGTCAGAACTTTCCATCTTCCCGTCACAGCATTCTGCCTTCGAAGCGCCGCGGATCTGCGAATTAGCGCCGCGGCGCTCCGACGGTGTTGCATCGCGGCCCACGGCTCCGCGGCGATTTCCGACTCGTTTCATCTTACACTTCGTACACTTCTTCCTTCGTTTACCAACATGGAATACTTGTCATTTAGCCAATAACCTTCCATCATTCTATGTCTCAAACGTATTACGTATGTACCAATATCTCTTTCACTAATGAAATTTACGATACTTGGCACTACGTGTACACATGTGTGGAAAAGACGTTTCCGATGTATGGGGCCCCAATTGTTCTAGTCATAAATAATGGGATAAACTTAATTCCACATTAGTAAATTTTCAACAATAAAGAGACTTTGGCGCACTCACAAGGTGTCTATTTCCAGCAATCTTTCAGCAATCAATCTCGGGTCTATTATCCAAGGGAACGGAGAGATTGATGATGATGTCACACATCATATTAGAGCAGGGTGGATAAAATGAAGTATTGCATCTGGAGTCTTGTGCGATAAAAAGGTGCCACCAAAACTTAAAGATAAGTTCTATAGGATGTTTATTAGACTGACTATGTTGTATGAGGCAGAATGTTTGCCAGTCAAGACTTCACACATCCAAAAGATGAAAGTCGCGGAGATGCGGATGCTGAGATGGATGTGTGGGAAGGGATAGGATTAGAAATGATGATATCCAGGACAGAGTATGAGTGATCTCGGTGGAGGATAAGACGTGGGAATCGAGGTTGAGATGGTTCGGGCATGTGTAGAGGAGAGACACAAATGCCCCGGTGTGGAGGTGTGAAAGGTTGGTTATGGACGGGTTCATGAGGGGTAGAGATAGGCCAAAGAAGTATTGTGAAAAGGTGATTAGACGGGATATGGCGCAGGTGCAACTTACTGAGGACATGACCTTAAATAGGGGATTGTGGAGGACACAAATTAAGGTAGAAGGATAGTAGTTAGTTGAGCGTAGTCCTACTTACGCTTACATACTGGTAGTTGTAGTGTTATTATGGTAGCCCTACTTAGCCGATCATACTAGTCGGTGCAATATTGTTTTATAGCTCCCTGTCCTTCGATTTCTGCTGGTGTATGTTCGTTTGTGTACCTTATTTATCTTATTTACCTGCGTTAGTTACTGTTTCTTTTTTTCAGAATGCTTTATCATGACTTATTTGCTTTTGTTACTCATTTCCATACTGCTTTAAATTTTTTGTTCGGGTTTGACCGTTTCTCTTGCTTTGCTTGTGCCTATGCTTTGTCTTGAGCAGAGTGTCTTTCGGAAACATCCTCTATACTTATCAAGGTAAAGGTAAAGTCTGCGTACACTCTACCCTCCCCAGACCCACGTTGTGGGACTTCACTGGGTATGTTGTTGTTTGTTGTTGATAAGTATATGGTGGTTCTATCTTCGGTTTCTCTCTTTGATAGTCAGTTCTCCATGTAAAGGGGGAGAATAAAAATTTTGCTCACTTTAACCCTTTGACATATCTAATCAAAACAACACCAGTTGGAGGTTGGGTATTTTACTTTTCCCTCATCTCTAAATGAATGTTTATCTTCCAGTCCTGCGTCTTTATACAGTGGCATAAACAGGAAACTAATACCATGTATTATGTATCACTAGGAGTTACATTCGTCCACCTTTACACTGGCTAAAGGGAATTATTTTATACTTCTAATTATGCCTAGTTTGATGAGGACATTCAGTTCTGGTTAGAGGAATTAGACGCAGGACATACTGATTCATATGCTGCAAAAGGAACCCATGTGATGCCAAACCGCCTTACGGATTAATGTGGATTTTTTTCTTTTGCAGATACCCCAATCTGAAGAGCGTGAAGGATCTGCTTTATAAGAAAGGCTCTGGAAAAATTGACAACCAGAGGGTGCCTTTGACTAGCAATGACATTATTGAACAGGTGCCTTTGTTTCCTTTTCTTTAACCATTACATAACTGCAATAGCTGCTGAACTCGTCACTCTATGTTGTGTGGGCATTCCTGCCTTGCTATCTTGTGGTATCTGAACTACTTAATTTGACAGACACTGGGTCAGCATGGCATTAGATGCTTAGAAGACATCGTGAGAGAGATTTCTAATGTTTAATGTTGGTCCACACTTCAAGGAGGTCACTAGCTTTCTATGCCCCTTTGCTCTTACCAAGCCAGAGAGAGCTTTGCAGGGTAAGAAGAGACGATATAACAATGGGGACGATTCAGGAAATTGTGAGGATCACTTCAATGAGTTGATTTCTAAGATGAATTAGCCTAGACACCCGGATTTCCAGATCAATTTTTTGTCGATATAGCTCTGATGCCGGTTATTGTAAGAATGGAGCACCTAAACTACTGCTAAAATGGCATAATAGCTTAAGTTAAATCTTAGGTGAGAATTTATGTCCCCTCCCATTCATGTATCTCATAACCTTAGTAATTGATTGTTGTTTATTAAACATTGAAGCCATTAATAAAAGGTATGATCAGATCTTTTCCCATTGCTGAACCGGATATGTTCCTACTGGTGAATTAAAAATGCCAAAAATGGTCTAAACTCTGGGCATATGTGGCTCGTGTAAACACATAAATAATATATAGAACTGCATTATTATCAGAGAAAAATGAATTATTTACGAATCATGGAGAATTAGACAAGGCTTCTCTTCTGATCATTGGAGAAAAGATGGACAAAATCAGAGGCAACCAGAAGAAAAATACTTTGCTTGGTGCAGCCAACATCTCTTTCCCCAAATTTGTTTGCATACTTTCACCATAAGGAAAATGAGTTGAATTTGCTGATGGCATTGCATATGCCCCTGCCCCTTGTTGAGTCACTTTTGCTTTTCACCTTCCATCTGAATCTTCCTCAATTCTCCAGTGAACATAATCTTAGTGTAGAGCACATTAAGATGCAACTGTCCCCATTATGCAGCGACATGATTCACTTAATGAGCCCTGTCAAACCAGAACGAGGAATAATGTCCATTATCTTTTCTTGTTTCGTTTATAGATAGACTCATTGAGTGACTTCCAGAACAACTTGAAATTCCTATGAACCACGAAAAGGGATTGAATATGCAACAAAAATTCAAGGTTGTATAGTGTATACTCAAATGGACTCGTGTAACAAGATATACAAAGTAAGAAAGTGTGAACTATAGCGGTCAATGAAATGGGTTAAGAACCATGGGGTCTCAAGTTCAAATACCAAGATAAAAGTACTTAGGTGATTTTTTCCTATCTGTCCTAGTTTTGGTGGACAGAGTCACCCGGCAGTTGTTGCTAGTGGGAGGTAGCAGGTATCCCGTATTATCAAAAACAATGTAGAACTACAATAAGGTCTTAACCACCAACTCTTTATGGTTAGTCAACCACTATTAGCTCTTTATTTTTCAGCAAGGACACAAAACTCACCACCAAATTAAGTTTGGTAGCATCAGATTTCACACGTTAAAGGACAAACATCGGCGTATGTTAGTTGTAAGTTGTAAGAAACCAGAGAGATCGTGCTGGTAGCACAAGTCGTTGAGCAAGGTTAGGTCATGTCTATTTCCATAATTAGTTAAACGCCTAAGCTTCCAGGCCTAATCGAAACATCATTTACAACATTTATGAACTGTAACAAACCTGTGACTGTCTGCCTGGAGAGAAAAAGACCAAGTCAGTATCAGCTGAAACTTGAAATAAGCAAGTTCAAGAGCATATTGGTCTTGCACTTGGGACAAAAATCAAAGAGGAGATTAAGTTTGCAACCCACAGATGATTCCAATCCTTATCTTTCAACAGCACAACCTGTATTAGATTTTGAATCCACTGCTTCAAACATCACAGAAGATAGGTTGAAAGCAACTCATTGATTATAAACTCTAAAGTCATTATCCCAGAAAAATGCCATACTGCAAAACTTTTCTAACAGAGGAAGAGAAGTTCAAGCAAGAAACAAGGCGAGGACACAAATTCACAAACCTAAGTCAGAGACCCTGCATGTTTCACAACAGTGAGCTACTAAAAAGGTTCTCTTTCAACTGGTTAACGGAACATTGGGGTATTTTGCTTGTAAGAAGCCATGAGAGAGACCGTGCATGTTTCATAAGTCAGAGAGCAAAGTAAGGTTATAATAATCTCCAAAATTAGGTTTAAATGCTGACCAGCTGCCAAATCTAGTCAGGACTATAGACAATAAAAATGAACAGTAACAAACATCTGACGATCTTCTGAAATGATGAAAAATCCTGCCATTATCAGCTCAAACCAGAAATGAGTATGTTAAGAGTTCACTAGTGTTACCCTATGGTAGAATTCAAAGGGGAGGCATTGAATTCTCACCCCACGAACAGAAGAATATCTCCTAATCACCTGATCCTCTTTCTTTTTTTATTAAGTCTCCTAATCACCTGATCTTTCAACAACATAAACCAGTAACACCTACGCTAGAATGGTAAACATCATAGAAGATAGGTCCAAAGACCCTAACAACTGGATGGTAAACTGCAAGTCTTTCCCGAAACAGGAAGAGACATTCAAGCAAGAAAAGCAAGGACACAAATTCACAAGCATAACTCAACCAACCATACGAGGAAGCCTGGTTCTCAAGATGCAACATGCCAAATGATGCTATCACTGTATAGACACACATACCAAGCTAAAGTGTAGTTTACCCCGCTTGCAGAAGGTACGAGATTCTCCAGATTAGTTTTAACTATCCATTCATGTTTTTCGTTTAAAATTTGGGGAAATCTAAAAATGTTCCCCGAACAAATACCTAGATAGATCTATTTATCCAGGCTGTATGCAATGCAACAAATATATTCCTCCTCGTTTGGTCTAGGATTAAAATGATATCAGGATAGATATCTAACGTTAACCGAGACCACCTCCTTCCTCCATCCCAAGACCATTTGTTTTCAACTCCAGCGAACTGGATGTCACAATAGCATTAAACCAGTTCCCTACATACAATACTCTATCCTGGTATTCTCATTTGTCACATAACCTACGTCAGATAAAGAAAAATGTCAAGCAACAAGGGGGAAAAAACTGAGACCAACTATACTCCCACATATGAAACCACAGAGCAGCAGACAGTAAGAGCTATGACGAGTACAGCAACTGAAACAACGATGACACAAATGTAATAATCCTAGCAGTAGAGTGACTTGAGTTTAGCCAAAAGAAGGGTGATATCATAAATGAAGAGCAAACTTTCTTATCAGAAGTTTACAGAGTAGTGTGGCATCATAAGCACACACAAATACTAAGCATCTATCTTTTCTTTTTTTGGTTTTTTCACACATTTTTATTTTTTCATTTTTTTCATTCTTCAATGGACACACTGTCCATTCTCAACAACACCTAAACCATACAAGACACCGGCATACTTCTCCATTGAGCCACTAAAGAAATTCTCTTTCAACTTCTTAAACGTACAAGCTGTGAGCAAGCTATCCGAACCGGCCTGGTGGCAAACACCAACTCTTTCAACCTCCAACAACTCTGCAAGCTTGTTCAATCCACCATGAAGACTATTGCAAAACTTCATCAAATGCTTAACATCATAAAGCACAGGAAAGTACATGTTGATCAGGTTGAAAAAACCTGCCTGAGTATCAGGCAAGTCCTGGCATGTCAAGATCTTCAACAAGTACCCGAAATCATACCCGCTATGAAACGTAACCCAATACACATTATCATTCAACACAATCCCTGAAGACATCAAAAGCTCACCAAACCTCTTAGCATCAATCCCATTTTCAATATTCTTCTTGAAATCAATCCCACTTTGCCTCAACAACTCAATCGAATCATTAGCGTAAACATCCTCATTCGGGTTAAAATCACAGAAATTGAATTGCCAAATGCAGTATTTATCAGTTCCACACTTAGGCAAATTCCCATTTGCATCAGAAAATGTTAACCCCAACTGGATCAACTTCAACAAATCCACATTATCCTTCAATGTTTGGTAATGATAATCACTACTATTCTTAAAATTCCCAACAGGCCGAAGAACAACACCTGGAAACTCCGTATCCATAGCGATAAACGGATAATCATCAACAATTTCTCGTATCAAATCAAACTCCTCTTCAAGATTGTCATTCCAAACTTCTCGAATATGAATCGAATCGCTTTTGGGTAAAAGCGACATTTCCCACAAACAAATTTCTTCACCAAATCCAAAGACACAAACTTCCAATCCTCAAATTCAAGAATCATCAAACCCAAAACCAGATCTGCATAAAAGTTGAAAAAGATACAAACTTTACCAACAAAGACCAACAAACCTAATAAAAACAAAAACCCACATAAAATAAAGCAGAAAATAAACCAATTAATTACAAAGATACAAACTTTACAACAAAGACCTCCAACTCTAATAAAAACAAAAACCCCGAATAAAATAAAGCAGAAAATAAACCAATTGATTACAAAGATACAAACTTTACCAACAAAGACCTCCAAATCTAATAAAAATAAAACAATTGATTTAAAATCTTACCTTGTAATACCTAAAGATTTGATCTTTCTAACTGGGGAAGATTAATTTATGAAGGGAAATGATGTGAGGCGGTTAATAAGGATAAGAACTAAGAGATTTTTTAATATTCTTTTTTTTTGTTGGAGGAAAATTAAATGATGTTGTTCTAGATTGATTGGGTACTTTGGCGGCGTGAGGTGAGGGGTCTGGGCCACCTCCTTCACAACTCCAAATCAAATCTCTGATTATAATAAGATCAGAGAATTCTAATTATAATCTACATTTGTATTGTTTTATTTTCCATTTTTTCTGCATAAACAAAAGGCGAGAACTTGATGCAGATGAAGACGAAGTAAATTCCTCTTTAAATTGCAAAAATCTGGTTTTTTGGAGTAGTTAAAAAATGTATATTGGGGACTGGTTGCTATTAATAATGATAATGGGGACCACCTTTTTGTTATGTGGTGTTTAATGGAAAATGTTTTTTTTTCTTTCGTTTCTCTTCGGGCTGAAGGGGTTTAGTTATTTTTTTAGTTTTATTTTTCTATTTTTTTGGTTTTGGTTGATGAATGTTTGAAAGTGGTTTATATAGGAGAAGTGGTAAAAGGAATTGAAATATGGGTTATACTAATAAAAAAGGCACGTTTTAATAACCACAAATAGACCAAAATTTAAAAATAGTAAAAAGAATAGAAGTTATGTGGGAGGGAATAAAAAGTTTTACATCGACAATTTGGTCTAAAGCTATAACCATCATAGTCGATGTGTTGGATAAGAAAGATTTTGTCATGCTGGTAGAGAACATTTTTTATGCCTTTTAACTCCTGAACATAGAAGATAGTGTTGGGTATTTTTGCTCTATGGTACTTTATAAAGCAGTACGGGAAGTATATAACTATTACAAGTATTCGAAAGGATAAACAAAGATTCAATAATTCAACTAATAATCTGAAAATTACAATAGATCCACAAAACTGAAATTACAATTTTGTTGAAGACGGAAAAATGGAAACTGGTTTTGCTGAGTCGAGTGTGGCACTCTGTCCTCAAGACAATATTGCCCCGTATGTATCATTTATACGTCCTGGACAATTTGTCTCCCAAGATAAAACAGCAATGGAACACTTGAGCAAAGGAAACTCAAGAGCTACCGTGAAGAATATTGAGTAACGAAATGATGCCTTGGAAGTTGTAGGAAGAAGAAAACTTTCTGCTTGTGTAAGCTTCTGAATTTCGTGTATATTATATGTGTGTTCTTAGTGCTCAACAATGGTGTAAGGGGGTGTTTATATAGGTGATGGAGGGCTGAAAAAGCGCCTCCATAATAGCCAAATAATGGCCATTATGGAGGTAGTAAAGTCACCAACATAAATGGTGAAAGACCAACGGATTTGGCCATTATAGGAGGAGTAATTCGGCCAAAATAAATGGTGAATTGAGAGCTTGGCGTTTCACTTTATCGCCCAAATTCGACCGAACTGTACATATCCGGAACTTCGGGATCAAAGCTGTATACGGAAAAATTCTCTGGCCCAAAAAGATAATATCAGAAGGCCCACAGCCCACAGCCCACGGCCCACGACCCGTGGCCAGTGGACCCGTGGACCCGTGAACCCGAGAACCCGAGAACGCGCGCGTGTGGTCTTTCCTTGAACCGAAGCACATCTAGGTCCTCCCTCCTTTAAACACATGGGATACCCCTTGGGGTCCCAAACCCCAAACCAATTTCGAGTCTTATATACACAACAATTCTTTCTTCCTCTACCGATGAGGGAGAATTGAACACAATACCACACTTTCCATGCTTCAAACACCTTACTTCGTGGACCAATATCTCTTTCATTTCTCAATGAAATTTGACGATTCTTGGCCCTACGGTTATCTACGTACTTAGTAGATCATGCATGTCTGAAGAACCGGATTCTCCAACATACGTAACACTAGTGTTTAAGCCGTTAAACTTGGTCAGTCGCAACTCCCGCCAAAGGCAAATTTCCAACAATCCCCTCTTGAAAGAGATTTTGGCGCACTCACATGATGTCTTTTTCATTTCCAGCAATATTTCAGCGGACCGATGTTGCATAAGGAGAGGTAGCCTCAGCTTTGAACCTTCCATAGTTGAATACCATCGGACTTACTTACTGCGCGGTGAACGTGATGTCTTGAACCGTCAGTGTTTAGTGTAAGCCAAGACAATGATACCAACACAACAAATTCCCTTACTCTCTTCTTCGTAATGTTTTGTCCGTTTTGGCCATGGACAACGTCTTGGATTCTTAAGTGCGTTCATTTTGAGGCGGCAGTCCTCGCCCTTAAATATGTGGTCTCCTACAAGGTCTCCTGCTATCCCCCACTTCACAAGTGTTAGGAACCATTAAAAGTTTCCCAAAAAACCTAACCTCAACTGTTGAGGAGCATTATAGGTTTTGAAAACTTAACCTTTACCCACACTGCAGATAGCACTTAAAGTCTATCGCGGGAACGGCTTTGGATTTGGTATTTCTTTTGAAATTACTATCCAAGTGCTCATGCTTCCAGAAGCGATCAAGCTGAACCTTCTGACTTAGTTTTCCCATTGAACCAAATTACCGGGATCTCCGGTTAGTAAGGTTGGGTTACCTTTGTATTGGTCCGTATATTTTGGGTTTTAAGCCCATTCCCTAGACGAGTGTAACACTTGATCTCGGGTAGTCCCTTAGTTAGTAAACAAG
Organism: Anisodus acutangulus; assembly: GCA_029783415.1. NCBI lineage: Eukaryota > Viridiplantae > Streptophyta > Magnoliopsida > Solanales > Solanaceae > Anisodus > Anisodus acutangulus. The sequence goes on along the minus strand of CM056494.1, from coordinate 14,268,372 downwards.
GAAGTGACACCCGTGATGATCAATCGCCATCTGATCTTATGTCTCCTGACAAATCCTGACAGATATGTCCAGACGCCGTCATCCGTGTCTTTTCTAAAGCCGACCGGCTAGCCACAATGTATAACTGCTGAAGGCACGGGTTTCTCCCAATAAGGGACGTCCTCTAAGGAGTCGTGAAGTTACTCAACTTCGTTCATGCTTTGTATAAAGCGATAAACTCCGATTTCATCATGAATCGGCCGATGCAAGTTTGCTTAGAGGATTTTCCAAGAACCACCATACACATTTACTTGTGGCTTTGGTGTTCTTCAGATCGATGTCGGTTGCATCACTGTGTTCTCTCGTAACCATTGGACATCCGTAATACTATAATCAGAAGATAAGCGAATAATTCGGATATCGTCATATCCGACTTAACACTTTCTATTGATCATGTATTAAGATCATCGGTGAAACTTAGTTCAATCGATCGGTTTGTAGGGCGATACCAGGTCGGTTGTAGTGTGTACAATACATTGAACTACACGTGATCTGCGTATCGCTCCTTGTCTATGGGTGCATCATGATTCCAATCAGTTCTATTATTCATATCCATTGATGGCTTCAACGAGATCGCCAACTATCGACGATCATTAGATGTCTTTAGAAATCCAATTCCTAAGATGTCATCTGTGATATCCATATCTTTCATATCTAGACTTTGTTTCAATATGACTTTTACTTTCAGACTGTTGATTCTCCAACTGTTGGCTTTCTAACTTCAGAGTCAATGTTTCTGTGCTCAGATTCATTGTTTCTGTTTTATCTGAAACTTTCAGGACCAAAATGTAAACATTTCAAGGACCAAGATGAAAGTTCAGGAAGAAGCCCAACAGTCCAGAAAATCAACTCTGATTCTCTTCTTCCAACTCTCCGGTTGGGAAGGCTGTTTTAACATTCATACCACGCAAGACTGCAATGGCCCATGATGTTAAGCTACTCCCAGGGGAGCACATGTACAAGTAGCCGAGGCTTTGAACTCGTCAGTAGATCCATCTACTTTGTACTCACTTTTGAGTATCATTTTTCACAACCCAAAGGTTCTTTTTCCGGAGGAAGATCAACCATTACGCAAGTATGGTTCTATATGATAGAATATATTTCTCTCTTTAGCTTCTTTCCAAAGCAGCGCTTTTGGAGATAACAATTATTTGTTAATTGTCCATGGTTCGTTCTTAACCATACAAGCTAGAAGGACTGGAACAAGTCCTTGTCCCCTCTTTGCTCCGTCTTGGTTCAACATCTAGAATCCCTGAGTTCTGCAGATCTGGAATATTAAGTTCCGGATAGCCAGCAACTTTCGAGTCCTGTAGATACGAAACGTCTAGTTCCGGACAGTCAGGCCCTCGAGGGTTCTTGTTAACCTTGAGCAATTACTCCTTTTTCCTTTTTCAAGGAAAGTTATCTTATAAGAATTCAACATTCTTTGACGCCAATAGGCGATAAGTACTACTGTTATTTACAAATCCAGTGGATATGCAATCTACAGTCTTAGGTCGAACTTGACCTGTTTCGGTAGTCCAACTTCTACCAAGCCACCCCACATCACAACTTTTGTATGTGAGATCATTTTCATGTCTCACACGGAGAGTTATCCTTATCCTTATGCGGAGTTCCGTTGAGGATCGCATTAGCGGTAAGGATCGCCTTGCCCCACATAATTTAGGCGTACGGGTTTGCGCTTGGCTAACACCGTTAGACTGAGGTGAGTAATGAACATTCGTTTAATGAACGCTGCTTCACATTCTTCCCCTCTATCGCTATGAATTTCGCAATCCATAGGCTTAGTTGATTTTCAACTTCTGCTTTGTAGCGCTTATCCGCTTCAACAACTTCATCTTTGCTTTTTATCAAACAAAGGATTCCATACGTTGTACCATCATCAATGAAGATCACAACGTACTTGTCTCCCCCCTCTATTTTGTATAAACTTCAAATCACCCAAGTAGGTGTGACTAAGTTCTAGATGAGCGGTGCTTCTTTCGCTATTCCCTTGACGGAATTTGGAAAGGTGATTTTGCCTCTTCGCCTACCTCACATTCATTTTGAGGGTTTATGTCGAAAGGAGGCAACAATCTCAACATCGTTAGCTTTTGAATGACTTACTATTTAACGTGTCTTAATCTATGATGGCATAGATGCACGGATTACAAATATATCATTCATTGGGCTATAGACATATTGTACCATTCTTAGTTATTACAGACCTGTTGGACTAGTCTCAAACCAACTTGACCAACAACGTCCCTTAAACCAAGTTAGGAACATGTATCACCTCTTTTAGAGTGATCTCATTCCCTGAAGTCCTATTGAGGACAACCTCTCCAGCCCCTTTGATTTTAGAGGTGGCGTTGCTTCACATGAACAACCTCTTGCCCGTGGTTAGGGCGTAACCGGATCATATGTGATCTCGATACTCTAGCCCACTTCAGTTGCTTTGGCAGACTGAGTGTCCAATTTCTTTACTGCCTTTCTTTAGGCCTTCGGATCATTAAGACCTGGAAACTCTGGTTCACCACACTAGGTGTCCATTACTTCTCCTATGAAATGAATTCTGGCCCCACTCCAGTCACCCGGAGGCTTTGTATGACTGAGTGTCCAATATCATCATATCAAAGGAATTTTGGCCCACTCCAGTCGCCCGGAGGCTTTGTATGACTGAGTGTCCAATATCATCCTATGAAGTATCTTCTGCCAAATAGTATGACAGGTTCTACGCCTTTAACTTTTAGACTCCTTCCGTTAAGATTGGTGCCCAGATAATTCTTGGCGCTTACTTAAGAGTGGTAACAATTTTCGCACAGTTAGTGGATCTTTATCCATCGTATGTGCGAACATACTTTACACGCTTTTAATAATTTACACTTAAAGAACGGATCTTTTTAAGTCGTTTACAAACTCCAATCTTTAAACGGAAAAGAAGATGAGATTAAACTTCTGATTTTTAAAGCGTAAGGAATATAAATTATTTTCATATTCCTCCTTACTTTAATCAATTTTTAATCAGACCTCATTTAATCTTTATTCTTGACAAGTAAGAAAAACTACTTATCCCAATTTCGGATTACGGTGACTCAGTCACTTCATCAAACTGAGTGTCCAGTTCCTTCTTACCATTATTCGGATCTTTTGTCTGGGATAGATACAGGCCTTCTGCTGCAAGATAGAAGTACATCTTCAGTCTTCTCCTCTTGTCCCAGTTGACATCCTCAGGCTCTCGAGAGCGCTTGTTCCCACCAGTCTTGGTAGCGGTGACACTATGAATATGTTCATCATCATCACTCTCTTCTACCAGAAAACCATTTCCATATCCCGATTTGGTCACACAACTTTTGACCGACATCTTTCGAACACTAATAGTAATATTATACAAATATTGTCTTAAGATGTTGGGTATTTTTGCTCTATGGTACTTTATAAAGCAGTACGGGAAGTATATAACTATTACAAGTATTCGAAAGGATAAACAAAGATTCAATAATTCAACTAATAATCTGAAAATTACAATAGATCCACAAAACTGAAATTACAATTTTGTTGAAGACGGAAAAATGGAAACTGGTTTTGCTGAGTCGAGTGTGGCACTCTGTCCTTAAGACAATATTGCCCCGTATGTATCCTTTATACGTCCTGGACAATTTGTCTCCCAAGATAAAACAGCAATGGAACACTTGAACAAAGGAAACTCAAGAGCTACCGTGAAGAATATTGAGTAACGAAATGATGCCTTGGAAGTTGTAGGAAGAAGAAAACTTTACGCTTGTGTAAGCTTCGAATTTCGTGTATATTATATGTGTGTTCTTAGTGCTCAACAATGGTGTAAGGGGGTGTTTATATAGGTGATGGAGGGGCTGAAATCGCCTCCATAATAGCCAAATAATGGCCATTATGGAGGTAGTAAAGTCACCAACATAAATGGTGAAAGACCAACGGATTTGGCCATTATAGGAGGAGTAATTCAGCCAAAATAAATGGCTGAATTGAGAGCTTTGCGTTTCAGCTTTGACTGTCCAAATTCTGACGTTCTGGAAACTTCAGGGACCAAACTGTACATCTTGAAACTTCAGGGACCAAACTGTACATCTGAAAGAATTGCAGTCCGAATCTGTACATCCGGAACTTCGGGATCAAACTGTACTTACGGAAAAATTCTACGGCCCAAAAGATAATATCGAAGGCCCACGGCCACAAATTTCACACCACGACCCGTGGACCCGTGACCCGAGAACCGGAACTTCGGGCGAATCGACCGGACGGGCGGGCGGCGGCGGCGCGGCGTGTGGTCTTTCCTTGAACCAAGCACATCTAGGTCCTCCCTCCTTTAAACACATGGGATACCCTTGGGGTCCCAAACCCCAAACCAATTTCGAGTCTTATATACACAACAATTCTTTCTTCCTCTACCGATGAGGGAGAATTGAACACAATACCACACTTTCCATGCTTCAAACACCTTACTTCGTGGATCAATATCTCTTTCATTTCTCAATGAAATTTGATGATTCTTGGCCCTACGGTTATCTACGTACTTAGTAGATCATGCATGTGTGAAGAACCGGATTCTCCAACATACGTAACACTAGTGTTTAAGCCGTTAAAGTTGGTCGGTCGCAACTCCCGCCAAAGGCAAATTACCAACAGATAGTACATAAAGAGTACAAGCGATTCTATAGATTCCATTGACTAGAAGTTTTCAGGAAATTCATTAGAGGAATGTTTTCGATAAAAATTATTTGTTCTTGCATATCCCTACTGTTTTTCCAAATTAATCCCGCGGATACATATAATTCAGAAGAATATGTGAGTGATTCATACACATCATCTCTTTCCTTTATCAAGGGTTCGACCAATTGATATGTTTCCACAAATAATTGAAATTCAATTTCTTGATCTGTATCTTCAATTTTTGGAAACTTATAAAGTTCTTCGTTTATATTAAATCTATGAATTTTAAAACAACCTTGCCTACATATGCAACTGTTGATATACTACTATTATACTGGTAGATTCTAACGCGTTAATAAGATGACATGTGAGTATTCGTATGATCTAACACATGCCAAACATGATATAAGATCTTGCAATCATTCGGAAAAATTAAAGGTGTCACTCATCCTTTATTTTTATTTCCCATCCAGTGATGTGAAAATTTTCTTGGTAATAGGTCTGCTGGTTGTTCTTCAGAAGGCAATAATGTAGTGTAGATCAGACCTTTCTGTATCTGCTCCCTTATGAAATGACAATCTCTATCAATGTGTTTAGTTCTTTTATGAAAAACTGGATTGGCAGCAATCTGAATTGCAGACTTGTTGTCAGTATATAAAGAGACTGGTGTTTGAACCTTGACGCCAAACACCTGATATAGGTCGGTAAGCCAAATCACCTCTGCCACTGAAGCAGTCATGGCCCTATATTCAGCTTCTGTTGAGCTTTTGGACACTGTCTACTGCTTCTTAGACTTTCAAGATATTGGGGAGGAACCAAACAATACCAAATATCCAGTGACTGACCTTCTGCTGCTAATACAAGGTGCCCCAGTCTGCATCACATAATACTTCCAACTAGGGGTTATTAGAACTGGCTATGAGAATTCTCATTCCTGGTTCTTGTTTAATGTACCTCACAAGCCTGAGTCCAACTTCCATATGAGATATCTTGGGAGCATGCATGAACTGGCTCAGACACTGTACTGAAAATGTTATGTCTGGTCTAGTAGTTGTTAAGTACAGTAGCTTGCCAATTAATCTCCTATAAATACTGGGATATGATAAAGGCATATTTGGTTGTGATGTTGATGCAGCCTTAGCATATTAATCAAACTCAACTGTAGTGAACTTCATTCATATCCATAGGTGAGGATGCAGGTTTAGCACCTGACAACACCATGTTTGATCTAAGTTCCAAATCATATTTCCTTTGATGCATAAGTATGCCTTGAGTGCTTCTAGCAAACTCTATTCCAAGAAAATATATGAGCTCTCCCAGATCATTTATCTTAAATGCTGACTTCAATTCCTCCTTGGTGGACTGAATAAGAATTGTATTATCTCCAGTAATTAGTAGATCATCTACATATACCAATATCACCATAATACTATCTTCTTCCTGCTTGGTAAACAGAGAATAAACCCTATAACTCTGTTGAAAAACAGATGAAACCAGAGCTGCAATGAGCTTAATGTTCCACTGTCTTAATGCATATTTCAAACCATATAAGGATTTCAGCAATGTGCACACTTGTTTCTTCCCATCTTTGACATCAAATCCCGCTGGAACTGTCATAGAGACCTCCTCCTAAAGATCTCCCTGCAGAAAAGAATTGTAGACATACATTTGATGGATTGTCCACTGTTTGGCTGTTGCAATTGAGACTACTGATCTTATAGTAGACATCTTGACCACTGGTGAAAATGTCTCTTGGTAATCCATCCCTTCTTTCTGATTGTATCCTTTTACAACAAGTATGGCTTTAACTCTCTCCACTTCACACGTTGCTTTATATTTGACTTTGTATACCCACCTGCATCCTATAGCTTTCTTGCCTTCTGGGAGTGACACCAGTTCCCATGTACTATTGTCTTCCAAGGCTTTGATTTCAACATTCATTGCTTCAACCCATCTTTTATCCCTTGCAGCTTATGAGTAACTACATGGCTCAACATTGATTGAGAGTTGAGCCACAAAACTTTGATACTTAGGTGACAATCCAGTATAATGTACTCCAGTAGATATGAAGTACACTCAACTAGAAGATCCATGCTTGGTAACATAGTCTTTGTGCCAGATAGAAGGCTTACTAGTTCTTGTAGACCTTCTAGTATTGGATCCTGACACAATTGTTGTTGGATGATCATATCTGCTATCCTCCTATTGAGCATCATTGGACATGCTCACATCTTAAACCACATCCTGAGCATCTAGGTGTGAGTTTCTGTGTTCATTATCAGATGGCATATTAATAGGCATCTGTGAAACTGTCTGTGGGACTCTAGCTGTCTGAGATGAATTAAGTCATCAAACCAAAAATGCTCACGTGATCTGATATGACTAATATGATCATCAGCTCCAACTTTGAGAGAAAAAATTGTGTACATGAATACTACATCTCTGCTCATGAAAAATGTTCTATTTTCCATATCATAAAGCTTGTATCCCTTCTGTGCAGAACCATAACCAAGAAATACAACCCTCACATCTCTAGGACTGAACTTATCTTGCCTGACTAGAACAATTGCAAAATACAAACATCATATCACTCTTATATGTGAAAGTAATGGTGTCTTGTTGTACAATATCTCATAGGGTGATTTATTACCTATGACAGTGGAAGAAATTCTGTTAATGATATACACATCTCCTTCCATACAAAACCCCAAAACATGTCTGGTAATCATGCCTGAAATTTTATGGCTCTAGCTGTCTCTAATATATGTCTATGCTTATTTTCCACTACACTATTCTGTTGTGGTGTATGTGGACAGTAGCTCTCATGCACCACATCATGTTGTATGAACAACTCCTTACAACTATGATTGAAAAAATTCAGTCTTATTGTCCGATCTTACTCTATGTATCTTTATTTCAAACTGAGTATGAACTTCAACAAAGAATTTTTTAAGGACTGTAACTACATCAGACTTTAACCTCATCAAAAATATCTAAGTCCGTCTGGAAAATTCATCCACAATTGTCAAGAAATATCTCATTCCATTATATGTTTCTACTTTATAAGGACTCATACATTAATATGTAACAGTTGAAAAGCTCTTGTGTTTTCTACTAGTGTTAACAGAAAAAAGGAATTCTGGTTTGTCTAGCCAAAGGATATACTTCACATTTATTCAAAGTAAAAGAATTATCACTTTTGAACACATGAAATTTTCTTTAAGACACTCATAGGTACATGACATAACCTCTGGTGCCAAGTGACTGCATCAACATGCTGAATTGCTGCCAGGCATTTCATCAGATCTTTTCTTTTATTTTGTACATCAAAACACAATATGTACAATCATTCTTCTTCATTACCAATCCCCCTCACCTTCCCAGATGAGAGATCATGAAAAATCATTCTGGAAAGAAAGTAACACTACAATTCAATTCTCTGGTTACTTTTGAGACTGGCATGAGATTAAACTTAAATGTTGGTACACATAAAATATTTCTAAGAACATCACCTCCTCCTAGATGATAATCACCAATGTGTGACACTTTAGCAGAATCACTAGTAGGTAACTGCACTTTTCATGTGTTTTCTGCCAAAGATTTACTTTGTAAGTGTCTTTGATCACTAATCATATGATTAATTGCCCATGTATCTACAATCCATTTTACCAGTGTCTCAGTATAAAAAATACCTTTACCTGCCATGTTAGCAATTGCTTTAGTTTTTGCTTTGTCATTTAGTAGGTTGAGAAGTTGATGTTGGCTGGAAGTAAATTGCATAAGTGGTGACGTATGTTGTGGAATTCTCTGGTTGTGGTTGTAATATGGAATAAACTGAGATTGCAAGTTTCCCCCATGCTGTTTCTGCACATACCTTATGTCATTCTGATGACATTCACTCTCCTGCCCAATATTCTTGGAACTGTTGCTAAATTAAGGGCATGTGTGGTGTTATTGGACCTTGAATATGATACTTTAGTTATCGAGATTGTAGAATAGTGTAAATCTCATTGAGTGAAGTCCTTTCATTAATACAATACATATAGTGTGTACAATTGTAATTCTAATGGAATAAGGATCTCTACTTTATATAGTTACACTAAAATATTAATTACAGAATATTGCAGAATATATGAAAATATATTCACTATCACACCCCCTCAGTCGGAGTGGGAGGAGGCCAGACGCTGAGACTGTATTTGAAGTCAAGGAAAAGTTGCTGAGGAAGCCCCTTAGTGAATATATGAAGAAGGAACATGTAACACCCTAACGTGACCCATTGCAACCTTCTCGCGAACAAAGTGAATATCTATCTCAATATGCTTGGTTCGTTGATGCTGAACCAGATTATGAGACAAGTAGACAACAGATATGCTGCTATCACAGTAAACCAAAGATGTCTTATATAAGGGACAATGAAGATCAAGAAGGAGATTACAAAGCCAACATATCTCGGCAACAACATTTGCAACGACTCAATATTCTGCTTCTGCACTCGAACGTGAAAGCTTGGTTTGCCGCTTGGCAGACCATGAAATACTATTATCCCCAGAAATATACAATATCCCGACGTAGAGAGACGAGTGTCCGGACAGCCTGCCTAATCGGTGTCCGTGTAAGAAAGCAATCTAGTCAGTGCGGAGGGATATAGATGTAGTACATAGTCAAGAGTGTCCTTAACGTACCGAATGATATGTTTAAGAGCTATAAAATGAGGTTTCCTAGGAGTGTGCATGAACAAGCACACCTAATGAACAATATATGCAATATCAGGCCGAGTAAATGTGAGTTACTGAAGAGCACCTGCGAGACTCCTATAAAGAGAGGGATCGCTGATCGGATCCCTGTCATTTGCACTGAGTTTTGACTTGGAGTCGACAAAACTTGCAGTTTGCCATTTTAGCCCGGTAGACAATCTCTTCTGCATACTTACGCTGACATAATAACATGGCATGTGCGGATCTGGTCACTGATATCCCAAAAAATAACTCAACTTACCCAAATCTGTCATAGCAAATTCGGATTTGAGCAGAGCAATGATCTCGTGTTTCAGTGTATCTGAAGAAGATGTCAGAACAATATCATTCACATATAAAAGAAGGTAAGCCGTGTCAGTACCTCGATGAAAAATAAAGATCGAATGTTCACTCTTGTTGCACACGAACCCGATCTGTATGATGTATGTAGCAAATCTCTCATACCAAGCTTTGGGGGTTTGTTTTAAATAATATAGTGACTTACGAAGACTTCAGACATACTGAAGAACCTCTGGATGCACAAAGCCAGGCGGTTGATGCATATAAATTGTTTCTTTCAAATCCCCATGTAAGAAAACATTTTTTACATCAAACTGGTGAATAGACCAATTCTTCCCCATAGCTATGCTCAACACGGTGCGAATGGTGACTAGTTTGACCACCGGACTAAAAGTCTCACCACAATCAACTCCCTCCTATTGTCCTGTACCATTAGCCAAAAGTTTAGCCTTATGATGTTCAAGCTCACCATTATCTCTGAATTTGTGACGTTAGAGTCACATACAACGAATTACATTCACCCCCTCTGGTTTCGGGACAAGATCCCAAATTTGCTGATTGGTTAATGCGTTAAACTCCTCACGCATGGCCGCATTCTAATTTGGGTCAAGTTTGACTAATTTTGGGTTTTTAGAAATAGGTGAGATAGTTTGAGTGGATAGGTTAAAGTGAATCTTTGATTTAAAAATTCCGTGTTATGCACGTGTTTCCATATAGTGGGTTGGGGGTTGGATCACGGGCAGTGTGGTCGTAAGTGAGGCTGCGGGAAATGGGGCTCGGGGTGACATTGCGAGATGCAGTGGACTGGCGGGATTGGGCAGTGTGTCGGGTGACTGAGCGACGGGATGGGTAATGGGGTAGGGTTGTTTGCGACAGGGGCAGTGTGTTGGGGCGACGGGACTGTGGCAGTGGGTGGGGTGGTGTTTGACGGGATGGTATTTGGCCAATGTAGTGCATTTTGAAGGAGAGGTGAGGTATCAGAATCATCAAAGAATCCGTAATCGGTGGCTCGAAATTGGTGAATGTTGGCAAACGGAAAGACGTTCTAATCAAATGTGACATGGCGGGAGACTATGATTTTACATATGGACACGTTATAGCATAAGTACCCCTATGGTTCGACGGGAACCGAAGAAGACACGAGGTGGTACAAGGTGCTAATTTGTGAGGGACGGTGGAGGCAAGATTTGGGTAGCATAGACAATCGAAAATTCGAAGGTGATCATAGGTAGGGATTCGGCGAAATAGGAACTCGGTAGGGGTCCTATTTTGGAGCGTGCGGGTAGGTAGTATGTATAGAAGGTATTCTGCCATTTTTAATGTATATACCCAAAAGTTGGGGGGAATAGATGCATGAAAAAGTAATGTATGAATCATATTGTTAATGGTGTGGAGAATTCGTTCGACTTTACCATTTTGTGGGGAAATATGGGGGTAGGAGAAACGAAATACCATGTCATTAGACACATAATTTATGAAAGAGAGAATTATTAAACTCACGACCATTGTCACACTGAAACGTTTTTATTTCTTTTTCAAATTGTGTTTTAACATACATACGAAATTCAAGAAACTTTGAGTAGACCTAAGATTTAAAGTGGATCGGATAGATCCGTAGGAAGTGAGAAAAATCATCCAAGAATATTAAATAATATTTATGACCCAATTTGCTAGTAATAGGAGAGGTCCATAAATCTTCATGAATAATATCAAAGGGAGATAGAGGTCCCCCACACTATTGCATCTCGTAAGGAGTCTTCCCATACGTAGGTCCTTCACAGAAAAACCAAACGGTCAAAATCAATAGATACAGAATTATCAGTGGTAAATTTTTTAACAGAGATTAGGTTCTTGAAAATGTTAGAGGCATATAGGACGTGATTAAAGGAGAAATGAGGATGCGATGGTGGAGTTAGCGTGTGGCCAAACCCTTGAATTGGAATGCGATAACCATTTCTGACCATAATAAATTGAGGAGTATTTAAATTGCATAGTTGAGAAAGATTACTAGAATTGTTGGTGAGGTGAGACGTGGCACCCGTATCCATATGACATGCATCATCGGGCTGCTGAATATTTAAAGAACCGAAAACTTGGCCCAAATTTGTTGGAGTGAGGCTAGACGTCGGCTGCTGGGCAGTTGTGTAGTGGGCCTAATGACTAGGCAGCTCCCAGAATACTGGGCCTCGGCGGTGTCCACTATTGCTTCTGGGCCTGGCCTAGAAAGGGGCTGGGGTTGGTCGACGACAATTGCCAAGGAAGTGGGTTGGCCCATTGTGTCAGGTACTGGGCCTACGACTGATTATTTATGTGGTTGGCCCATTGCCCTCGGCCCTTTTCTTTACCTCCCCGGCCACCTCTGCCGCCACCGCGGTTATGCTACGGCGATTGGTGGTCGGAATGTGGTGGCTGGCCAGAGGTGGCGGAGGTTGTCGCGGGGGTGTCAACCACTAACGCCTTGGAAGTATGGTCGTCTTGTTTCGCTCTTCTCATCTCCTCTAGTAGCAATTGGGATCGTGCTTTGTTGAAACTGGGTAGGGGATCGGCCTGTTAAATCATCGTTGCAAGGATATTGTATTCACCTTTCAGTAAACCATTAATCAACTGCAATACCATCTTCGTGTCCGAAATTGGAGTACAAACATTGAATAGTTAATCGGTAAGCAATTTTAATTGTTTGCAGTAGTTGACCATATTCACAAAATTTTCAAGACGGGTGGTGTTGAATTACTCCTCAAGATACACGACACGTGTATGTTTGTTGTCTTGAAAAATTTCCTCCAACTGTGTCCATAACTCGTGAGCCGAAGCTTCGGTCTTCATAATGGTATGAAACAAATCCTTAGAGATAGTGTCATAGATTCACTGCTTGACGATGGCGTCAAGCCTTTTCCACGTCGTGTCGTCGACGTCGGGTGGGCAGGGATAGAGAGTATCAATGTGATCAAGCACGTTGTAGGCACATCCATGAATATGGAAGAGTTCAACCCACGACACGTATTGTCCATCCTCTTGATTAAGAATCAACGGGACGAAGTTCTTGATATTGGTTACGGCGAAAGCCGAATGAAAGGTGTTTGGGGTGGAAGAGAGAGGAGGATTTGTGACGCCGGTTGTTGTGGAAGAGGAAGCGGGAGAAGCTATGTGGGCCGCGGGTGACGCCATGAGGGTATTCGAAATTTAGTAGAGAAATAAAAGGGTGTAGAATTGCTGTCTATCAGCCGTATGCCAGGGGTATACGACCTGTTGGAGAGATAGAGAAGGTAAGAAGGCTGTATATCAGTAGTATACCAGAGGGGGCATCTGTATATCAGCGTATATCAGAGGTATACCGACGGTTTGGCGCCAGAAAAGGGAAGAGAAGGGCGGCTTAAATTAGGGTTTAGGGTAGAGAGGAATTTTTGGCTCTTGATACCATGTAGAATAGTGTAAATCTCCTTGAGTAGAGTCTAATACAATATATATAGTATGTACAATTGTAATTCTAATGGAATAAGGATCTCTACTTTACATAATTACACTAAAATATTAATTACAGAATATTGCAGAATATATGGTGAATATATGGTCAGAGATATTCAAACTTTTCCTCGGGATCATCAGGTATTCTGTCAAAATTCTCTTTCCCATGGCTATTGTCATCAGTCTCTCATTCTTCAATGTTATGTAGAGTTCTGGTTCATTTCATTCCAGCAACAAAGTCAACTACTTTCAGATTAAATTTGGGTGAAATATAATTTTCATTAGGATGTTGCAGTGTGCTTTGAATTTTTAACTGCTTATCCATTGAGATGAACCTATAGCCATCGATAAATTTGTTTTATGACCTTTGCAATATATCATCATGGTTGTGGTTTCTCTTGTCTATATATAAGCCAAGTAGCACACAATATCCTTTTGGCACTAACAGTGGCGGAGGATTTTCACTAAGGGGGTCAAAATATAAAGAAGTAAACACACAAAGAAACTGAGGGGTAAAAAAAGAAAACCATTTTCAAGAGACAAACTCCTTCACCCCTCTCTTTCCTTATAGTCAAGAGAGTTGGTAAATAAGGCCGTGGGAAATTCTTTTCTTCCGGCCTTGTTGTGATAGGGGGGAGTCACTCTTGCGTTCTCTCTCTTGGGTAGGTCAGTCTCGCGATTCAACATATAGTGTATATAAATTAATAAAGATTTTTTACCTACCTACACAATGTAATTTATTCAACACCCTTTGGACAAAGGTGGCTATGCCACTGGGCAATGACAAGCTCGAAAAGGTGGTAATCTGAAATACCCTATGCGTTTCAACGTATTATTCAGTTGCTTGCATATACTCCGTTGGCATTTTAAACCATACCATTTTGTCCCAGTGGATGAGCATAAGGTTATTCTGGTGGTAATATTTCTCTAATGGTTGCTGACTATGGTAATATTTGTGTTATATTTTTTATCAAGGCCCTACCATCCTCATAATGTATTCACTAAGATGGAAGAAATCACGACTCAGCTCATAGAAGACAATGATGAACTCTCCGTAGAGCTTCTATGGCCCCTTCTTGATAGTGTCAAAAAGGAAAATCAGGCAATAAACAATCTCCTATGAACATTTTTGTTAAAAATATTTCTTCAGCACTTCTCTAATCCAGTATTTTCTTTTATCCAGATTGCTTCACCAGTTTCATCTAAATTGGGGGAGAAAGTCCTACAAGACTGTGCTGCCATCGTTAAACCTTATCTTGCAGAATCCTTAAAGTCAATGAGCTTAAATCCTGATGATTGTGCTGAAATTGTTGCCTCAATATGCAATGAAATTCCAAAAGGAGAAGAAATGGTACGTTGTGTTCATAACTATCTTGTCTACACCTAAAACAACGGCTGCTTGCTCTTCTTGAAAGAAGTGTTTATTGATATAATGCTTTTGATTAATGTTGATACTTCACTTTCATTGTCTATGTCTCCAAGCATTCATTTACACAAAAATATAAAAAGTAGGCTTTTCCTTCTTTCTTCTGCGGGATGATAAACGGATTGATCCTCAGTAATTTCATGTTTGTTGATAAAACTAGCACCTCTGTCTCATTCCTGCAATCTTGCTCCAAATAAATGTCAACCACATCCTTAGTTCATTATGCCTTGGCATTAGATTGTTATCCTGCTTAGGCTTAAACCTACTGCAGTATAATTAGCACCGGGATGGTTGCCACCGACAAATTGCACAGGAATGGTATCATTGTATACAGTTAGATTTGAAAAGTACATGACGTAATAAAGAAACGATATCTAACTTCGAATTGCCAAGGAGGCAACATGAAGATGCACCTTTTATTTTCTTTTCTTTTGGGTTGTGGGAGGATTGAAAAAAAGCAAGAGTTAAGAAAGGGAAGACTAATGGTACACAAACTGCAGGACTGCTGCCCCTTAACTGGCAGGATTTCTGATGATTTGACTTAAGATTTCTATAACACTTCAAAATAAAGCTAGTGGAAGTTTATAGTATGTCCAAATGGGCATTGTTCTCCTCAAGTATTAGGTCTATTTGAATGGCTAGGGATATGGGGTTCTCAAATAATGCAAGTCTTTCAATCCTAACCCCTTTGATTGCAGTTAGAGACATAGTACTGTTAAGAGAACATATTTCAGTCTCATAAGGTGTGGCACGTTTAGCTGGAGGATTTATAATATGGATGAATCCGTGGAAACAGCCTAAAAGGCAAGGTAAGGCTGCGTACAATAGACCCTTGTGGTCCGGCCCTTCCCGGACCCCGCGCATAGCGGGAGCTTATAGTGCACCGGGCTGCCCTTTTTTATGAATCCGTCTTGCACTAGTGAAAGAAAATGAAACTGATTTCCTCTGTTAGAGCTGAACAAAATTTTATCATTTTATATGCCCTGCTGCAGTCTCCGATGTTCCAGAGCTATCATTGTCTTAACACTAGAAACATACTGTTTTTAATGAACTTTTCTCCTTTGCTTACTCTTGCCAATTACTCAAAGGAATAGTTAGAGCCAACATTGGAATAACTCCACTCAACTTACATCAGAATACTCTAGTGTTGAATGTAGTTAGCAAGATTTGAAACAAAAAGTGCACCTCATGCTGAATGCAGTTATTCTAGTATGGGCTCAAATCCAATAATAGGCCAAAAGTGCACGGGGATGCCAAGGAGACTAAGTGTTTCTATCGTGTTTAATTATAAATAGTAAGCTACAACAGTTTCATATGTGAATAGATAACCAGATGCAGCTCCAGGGTTTGAAGTTTGTGTGTTCGTACTACGACTCAAATTAATACTACATTAACCATTGGGTTCACAGTCAAATATTTATAGATATTGTAGATTTTATCTGGGTAACTGACCCTCTAGATCCACCCCTGTTAAGAAAACAGTACTCACAGATTTCATTCTTTCTTTTTCTCTTGTATTTTTTTTTATCAGATGGCAAATGAAAATGCACCTGATACTGTACGTCCAGTAAAAGTTGGTCCATCCGAGGCCAAATTTGGTGACCCAGTACTGCAGGATGAGACTCACAGGGAAAAGCTAAAGGATACTTGTAGAATAAACATCATGATACCTGATAATCCAGAAGATGTGCAGCCAGCAACAAATGCAGAAGTAGTTTCAAGGAGTAATAAACTTAGAGGTAGTAGTGGCCAGCATTCTTCGGCGTCCAAAAAGCATGATATTAGCAATGGACGTCATGGTCATTGGGGTCAGCCCAAGAAAAAAGAGAGCACGACAAATGAGGATGCTCACCTGTGTGTTAAGAAAAAAGATTCTCTTCATTTAGGTCTCGCTTGGGGAGAGAGAACCAAGCACACACTATGTGCCAAAAGAAAACCTGGAAGGACTCAAGGGAGAATGAGTCTGCTTCCAATTCTGATGCAGAGAGAAAATCTGAATTTAGCATAAAAATTGAAGAAGTAAACATCAAGGAACACAAGGAGAAATCACTGCAACAAATTGACGGAATGAAACAGCAGAACAACAAAATTACTAATAAGATGCACAGCATCGAAGAATCTGGAGATAAGGTTGATTCAAAACAGCTCAGTAATAGTTATTTCAAAGTTGCTAATTTACTTTTTGCGATGTACAGATTATTACTTTCCTTTTGCAATTCTCTTTTTTACTTGTGAGCTGTTACAGGCTACTAAACTATCAGTCAGAGATGAAATCACTTAAACAAATGTGCTAATCATAAATCCGGGAGGAAGTTGGCTACAGGGAAACATAAGGTACTGATCTATCATTAAATGTAGATGTAATTCATATCTATGTAACCTCCATGTATGCAATTATCAGAGCTTTGCATGTATGGATGTAAATTGTTGAAATGCTTCATATACTGATTTGTGCCATACATTTTGCTACTTCACTGATTTTTCGAAGAACTTCTCTTCACGGGAAAACTAGCTTTTAGCTCTTGAACGTGACAGAACTTCGTAAAAATCATTTTCCCTTTTTTGAATTTAGAGCAAATGTCAATATTTCCTTTGTTTCATTAGATTTCATAGAACCGACGGTGATGCCTCTTTAGATCCTATTATTTTGTTCTAAAAGTGGTTCTCCAGACGAGAGAGAACCGTCTTAGTGGTTAGCCGCCTCCACCTCCAACCTGTAGGTTGAGGGACTGAGTCACGCTGGGGTAAGTGTGGAACCACAATTGATTCACGGGGCTGAGAGGGGGATTAAAAGGATTTTTTCACAAAGTTGTTCTGAATGCTTTCGTGTCTGAAGCACTGTGGCTCTAATTTTTTCATTCAGGATTCGAAAAGGCCTCGTACCATCAAATATTATGGTGAAGAACTGGTTGGCGCTAGAATAAAAGTTTGGTGGCCATTGGATGCAGTGTAAGTTCTTTAGAATATTGATGTGAGGACTGCAACACCATTGTAAATTTGTTGTGCTAGTCACACCCAACTATCCTGCCTGCACACTCTTTTCAGCAACGTGATGTAGCCTTCAATTATTGAGTTTGTTCTCTAAAACATTGCCCTGCCTGCTAGGCTTTATGTGCAAGAATCTCCTTCAACGCCATACTTATACTCCTTTAAGTCTTTGAATTGATGGTATAGATCTAGTACTATCAATGGGTTTGTCCATAACTTGTGTTGTACCTGGTTCATTCAGTATTTCTTGAGTTAGTTGGTACTTCATGATCCTTGATGCTTTAAGCAGAGCTCAAACTGGCAGACCATTCCTCCACACAATGGCAGTCATAGGCTGAATCAGACTGTTCTCACGCTAGTGACAACTCCTTTATACATGTCCTTTATGACATTTATATATTTAATATGAATTTCTATATTCTCCATCACCCACCAAAGGACCTTTTGTGGTACTCTATCGGATGCTTTATCTAGGTCAATGAACACCATATGTAGGTCTTTATTTTTTTTTTTGCAATAAATTTCCATCAATCTTCTTAACAGAGGTAGCAGGAATATAGCCTCGGTTGTAGATCTACCAGCATAAATCCAAACTAGTTGTCTGTCACTCTTGTCGTGTTCCTAAGTCTAAGTTCTATCACTCTTTCCCAGAGTTTCATTGTATGACTCATGATTTTAATGCCGTGATAGTTTGCACAACTTTGAGTATCTTCTTTGTTCTTCAATTTCATTTTATCTATCAAATGAGGTTTTACTTTTTCTTGAATAAGAAGGAAGAATCTTGCTACATTTTCTCATCTTACATTTTCTCTTTATAGGTTTTACGAGGCAACCATTTCCTCTTTTGATCCTGTGCAAAAGAGACACAAGGTGACGAGATTATTTATTATTATGAACCTTGGCATCATTTCTCTAATTCGTAATTTTGTTTAAGTTACTCTATATGTTCTTTTTTATTTTATACATTTCTCATTTTGAGATATATTTAAATGTTTAATGCATGTACAACTCCATAACAATAACAACAACAATTCAACATCCTTGATCAGTTTGAACCCTTGTATCATATGTTTCCTTATCAAAATAGTTTTAGGTAAAGATTAAGTAAAAAAAATTTCTCCTACAACTGCTAATATATCTGTAAGAAAAACTAATTGTATCTCCATGTTGAGTCAAGTAGGGTCACATAAACTAGGGAATAGCCAAGTCTGTTTAACAATTCAAATTCAAGATCTGCAACATAATCCCTTTTTACATACAGGTACTACTTACAGTTAAGAAAACGTCTTTGTTGTAGACCTTATTCATACCTAACCAAGGAAGGGAAATATATACTGAATCGTGAAGTAGCAATCTTATCTAACTTGAACCATGTTTTATTGGCTTTAACATTTTTCAAAAGTTCCTCCTGAAAGTTCTAAATGACTGATGTTGTTTTGGTGTTTCCTTTTTAGGTCGCATATGTTGATGGTGATGTAGAGAAATTGAGTCTACATAAAGAACGATGGGAGATGCTTGAAGATAATTCATCTCAAAAGGTTCTTCCTGTCTGATACAATGTTGTCTCTGATAGATATTATATTCGTGTTGCATTATATCTGTTTTTGATGCTATTCTTTTCGGTGCAATCTCTACAGGACCATGGAACAGACTTTCAAGGCCAAGCTGTTTCATCTTCTACATAAGTATTGATCCTAATTTTCATTATAACATTTGGGATAGCCAGCTTCGGTTGTTGTGCTTCACTCGTACCTACCAAATTATCTGTTAGAAGTTGTCCAGTACATCAACCTTAACATGTCAATTTTCTTGTGCTCCCTGGGAAAAGTTTATTCTATTTCCTAAAATAATCATGCCTTCTCCTGCAACTTACTATGGAGGCGTTCAGGCATCTGTGCTGTGCTTTTGTAGGCAAGCTTTTTTTTATCCTAGATGTAGCTTAGATAGAAAATTTCCATTGATATAAATCTTAGTTATTCAAGTTAATGCAAAACAGACTATTTATGCATGTCTCTCTCTAGAGAGTAAAGGCTACTATCAGCCTTCTTTGATTAAATGTTGTCAAAGTGTGACTCATCACATGAAGTCTCACTACCTGAAAAAGAATTGGTATTCCCTGAAGGTATCTAAGACAATTCACTTCGAGTACAGGAAAAGTGATATAACACAACCTCTGAAGACTTATTTTAGAAGATAGCGTAAAGGGGGAGATAAATATTTGGGCAGCCTTTTACCAAATCCAACTTCTTCAGACTTTTGGACGAGCAGGTGAGGTGAAACCAATCAGCTAAATCAAGAAGAAACTGCCTACTTATTCTCTCCAGCATGTAGCCACTATCCAGCCCACTGTCATATCAGTTTTCTTAGTTGCTGTAAAAAGTATGTATCCTCTATATGTCTAGTTAGGATTAGTTTTTGGCGCATCGAATGTATGTTTGAATTGAAAGTATATTTATGTCCTAGAGACAATCTGTATTAGGACAAATGTACTTTATACACATTCATATTATTATTAATGGAGATTAATATTTTGGCATTTGCAATTATTGAATTATTATTTGATTGTTTGTAATTATTCATTAATGTGCATCCCTTGAGCTTACGTTATCATTAATAGAGAGATATTTTATGATAGATCGTAACTCTTAAAATAGCCTTGACTAATGATCATCGAGAATGGAATATCGATGATGTGTGATAAGTCGACATGTGGTCTGCATCATATCCTTAGAGGATGTAGTATGTCTCACATGCTACGAGTAATGGTTACTTGTGATGGACACATGGATACTTGGAAGTATTGGTAAACTCTGCTGATATATTGTTTGTTATACTTGTCTAACGTATGATCAACGTGTGGGAGATAGAAGTCCTTAGACTTGAGGTCAATACACGTCTTATCTACAAAGTAATGTATTTTGATCCCGTCCTAAGCTCAAATGCCTTGTAGGTTGAGATACGGCTTGTATTGGGTACATTACGATATGGATTGAAGGTGGTAGTTGAGCCAAGATTAGGATTCATTCCTCGAATGTATGTTCGAGAGAACACTCGGATTCTCAGTGATATTAGGTTGACTAAGTCGTTGGCCAACGCAATAGACATATTTAGAATATGGTCTAGTCGTCGATTAATATAGATGAGATACAATGATTAAGCCATTTGGATGGACACTTGACAAATCATAAGCTTGATCGGGTGTGTCGTGAATGAAAATTTTTTATCTTACCACATAAAGGTTAAGTTTACTACATTCGCGTAAACGTACTTTACATATTGAGTTCGTCTTCCTGCGCCGTCTAGGAGTTCCGCGTAGACCTTAATTTGATTAATGTCAATATGAGAAGGCCTGTAGGGTCAAACTATGTCGATTGTCCGTTTCGATCTAAGGATGTATTGAGAGAGTAATTAAAATGTTCGATTTGGAATCAAGACATTTAAATGAATAATGATTACATTAATTAAGTCAAAATTGGATTTTGGATTTAATTAAGAATGCACGGAAATTAAATCGAGACAGTGCAAGTGCACGTCGAGCGCCGCGGCGCCTCTGCGTCTATTTTGGGCCAGGCCCAAGGTCAAACTCTAATCCGGTTTTTGACATAATTTTCAACTATAAATAGAGTCATTAACTTTCATTATTCTACACCAATTTTCAGAATAACATTCTAAGCCTTAGAGACTTAGAATAAAATTCTCTCTCGAACCTCTGCCGGATTTTCTAGCTTTCCGAAGGAGGAGTACATTTCACTTGGAGCTTGCAATTGAAAGGGCAATCGCATGTGCACCTAACAGTAGAAAAAGACTCCAGATTTTCCAACTTGTAAGTATATGTTTTATATTACAAGTTCCATTGTTGTATAACCATATCAGAATTATTGTTGGGGTAAGGAAGAATAAAAAAATTTAAACTTCCGCTGTGTCTTACTTATATGTTTTGTACCCAATAATTCCCTACATGAATATTTGTATCTGGGAGTTTTGTCCACTCCATACGGATATGTCTATTAGTTGTAGATTATGTTTAAGATTATTGCACAATGTGGGAGTTAACACATTTATTTTGCAATTTCTTCTCTTTTCCAGTCTGACGAAGACAACGTGGTCATATACTTGTATACTATGTTCATTCTTAATTTCAAGCATGGGATCTGGACAATCTTTCTCCAAAACAGGCACTAAGTTGTAGTTCTTGCTTATTATTGACATTTTAAATGTTTTTGGTTGATGAACTGGAGTAGGTCTTCAAAGAAGAAAGCAAAAAGAAACTCCTCAACAGGACCAAACATCTCTTCATCCAAGAGGTCTTTCTGTTTGTTACACTTACCCGTAGTATTGCACTCTGAAGTGATCATTGTCGAGGGTGTTTTGACAAGTTGTAATTTCTATCTTCAAGTCTAAAAGTACTCCAAATCCCACCTGGTGGGATTATACTGGGTATGTTGTCGTAGGTCTAAAAGTATCGGAAAGTAGAAGGGCTCTTTGTGTTTACTAATACTCGCGTATGTCTATGAATAAACAACTCTTTTACCATGGAGATTACAGACTTGGGCCAATATTTGGGTTCATGAACCTTCTCAAGTGCATGTAAACTTTAGGATTGGTTCATTGCATATATAATTTATGCACGGAATTCATAAGTTTCCAATGGATCAATGAAGTTTGAAGTCCTGCAAAATGTAAAACCAATCATGTTTTGAACCTAATCTCAGCATGATATGTAATTGTATTCATAGAACAGATGCGTGTGCTTTCATATCTCTATTACATGTTATTCCAGTTATGATTAGACTATTGATTAGCATTCTTTAATTTATGCTATATATTGAACACGCACTGCCCATGTTATTCCTTGTAGTTACGTGTTACTCCCATCAACTCAATTGGAGCCAAGACCAGGGTACAGACAGTAGGAGGAGACTCTGAGCACTTTTCAGTGATGATGGGGTTGCACCAGGGATCAGCTCTTAGTCCATTCTTATTTACCTTGGTGATTGATGGACTGACGCGACAATTTCAAGGGGAGGTGCCATGGTGTATGTTATTCGCAAACGACATAGTCCTGATTGATGAGACTCGCAGCGGAGTGAACGCTAAGCTGGAGGTTTGGAGACATACCCTAGAATCTAAAGGGTTAAGGCTGAGTAGGATCAAGACAGAATACTTGGAGTGCAAATTCAGTAACGGGAGCGACCTTGAGACAGGTGTGGAGGTGAAGCTTGGTACTCAGGTCATTCCAAAGAAAGGAAGCTTCAAGTACCTCGGGTCTATTATCCAAGGGAATGAAGAGATTGATGACGATGCCACACATCGTATTGGGGTAGGGTGTATGAAATGGAGGCTCGCATTTGGAGTCTTGTGCGATAAAAAGGTGCCACCAAAACTTAAAGGAAAGTTCTATAGGGTGGTGGTCAGACTGATTATGTTGTATGAGGCGGAGTGTTGGCCGGTCAAGACTTCGCACACCCACAAAATGAAAGTTGCGGAGATGAGGATGTTAAGATGGATGTGTGGGCATACAAGGAGGGATAGAATTAGAAATGATGATATCCGGGAAAGAGTTGGAGTGACCTTGTGGATGATAAGATGCGGGAAGCGAAATTGAGATGGTTCGGGCACGTGCAGAGGCGAGACACAAGTGCCCCAATGCGGAGGTGTGAGAGGTTGGCTAAGACGGGTTCATGAGGGGTGGAGGTAGGCCGAAAAAGTATTGGAAAGAGGTGATTAGACGGAATATGGAGCAGGTGCAACTCACTGAGGATATGAACTTAGATCGGGGGTATGGAGGACACGAATTAGGGTAGAAGAGTAGTAGGTAGTCCAACGTTGTCCTACCTACGCTTACAAACTGGTAGTTGTAGTGTTATTACTGTAGGTCTGCTTAGTCTATCATACTAGTAGGCACAATATTACTTTATAGTCCCCTGTCGTTTGATTTATGCTGATATGTATTTTCTTGTGCACCTTGTTTGTCTTATTTACCTGCATTAGTTATTGCTTCTTTTTAAGAATGGGATATCATGACCTATTCACTTTGTTTGTCTTACTTTGTTTGTGCGTGTGCTTTGTCTTGAGCCGAGGGTTTCTCAAAAATGTATGCGTACATTCTACCCTCTCCAGACCCACGTTGTGAGATTTCACTGGGTATGTTGTTGTTGTCACTCCCATCAACTCAATGATATACTTTACACGTATTGTTATTAACTTAGTTCTTACAACTCAATGATATACTTTGGTTCTTTTTCTTACAAGTCTAAGGATTAGTTTGTATCACTTTGATGGTGGTTTGAATTTGAATCATTTAGATCTCACTTAATTAAGTTAAATTTATTTTTTTACAATCACTTATTTGCTCTGAAATAGTGTGATTCATCATCTTATATATAATAAAGGTTATTCACTTCAAGATCCTTGTGAATTTCACCGTCATCACTATTCTTTAGGCCCCCACATCTTTAAAGCCCCGTTTTATAATTAATAATAAGTTAATCCTATAGTAATATGCCTTAAAAAAATTGAATATCTAGAGTAATAAGTATAAGATCTTTATAAGTAAAGAAAAGAAAATAATTTAGTCAATGTGATTGATGGTGACATATGGTTAATTTACATTTTATTATTAATAATCTTCTCTTTTTTTTTTCTCATAATAACAATATTTTTCTACTAGGTTGTCTATTCTATAAAAAAACAAGAGGAAAGACAATGAATAAATTTAAATTGCGTTTCTTTCATTCTTCTCAAGTTCTCAGGCACTGCAACAAATAAATGAAGGCAATGAAATTTTATTCTAATATCAAAGTTATCGCTTTTTACTATTTTTATATTTGAAATTCGTTATTTTTTTATATTTTTACATTATAGTAGTATATTGTTCTTTTTATTTCTCAGAATTAAAAAATGTCAACTCTAAAGTATAAAACATGTTAGTAAATATGATTTTTTAGAGTTTGAGGTCTCTTAATAAAGTTTGGCTCTAATAAGTCCTCATTATTCTTGAGTAGTTCCTGATCACTAACCACAATCACCACCTTTAGTATTTGTTAAGAGTCTCACATTGGATATGAGATTGGTCTCCTTATATGATTTGAGCAATCCTTCTCCCTTTAAGCTAGTTTTTGGAGTTGAGTTAGGCCCAAAATTCATTCTTTACATGATATCAGAACCAGACCCATTTCAATTCTTTGTTCGTCGATGTTGGGCCTCCAAATTATATTGTCCACACTTCAGTTAACGAGGTCTGGGTGTGCGGGGGGAGTGTTAAGAGTCTCACATCGGATATGGAATGGGAACATGGACTCCTTATATGGACTTGGACAATCCTCACCCTACAAGCTAGCTTTTGGGGTTGAGTTAGACCCAAGATCCATTCAGTAATGGTATCAGGGCCAGACCCATCCAAATTCTTTATTCACTGATGTTGGGCCCCCATATTATATTGTACACGCTTAAGTTAATGAGGCATGAGCGTGCGGGGGAGTGTTAAGAGTCCCACATCGGATATGAGATGGATAATTGGTCGCCTTATATGACTTGGGCAATCCTCATTCCTTTAAGCTAGCTTTTGGGGTTGAGTTAGGCCTAAGATTCATTCTTTACAGTATTGAATAATTTTCTTATAATCGTTTCTTTCTACACAATTATTAATAAAAAAAAGTAATCATGCCATTGAGCTTTATTTCCTCTTATGTTTTCAAATTATTCACATAACGTAAATCAAAAATATTTAGTAATGATTTTCTTGAGTTTAAAGAATGAAATTAATTAGAACAAAGAAGGACAATAAAAACTAGCGATTAAAATTGATGAAATTTAAAGAAATAAACGGAAAAAAGCACGAAAGAATTGCCATGAATGAAGACTAAATTCAAATATTAAGAACGTTATAATGTGAATTAGAACTAGATCGTTCTTAACGAGAATCTCAATATTTAGCATAAGAATTGAAGATTTCAATCTAGCCAAATAAATATATTATTATATAATTTCTTGTTTCATGCAATTCACAAAATACTTTCAATGACGATATTTTACACAATAAACTTTGTGCTTGTCAGGCTATCCAGGATCGTAACATTATGTGTGGAGAACTAATTCATTCCAATGATTCAAGAGGTTACCATTCAAGTGACATGTCACTAGTTCGAATTCCATTGATATCCATTTAGTTCTTCCCAACTCCCCCCTTTGTAAAATATACTGAACTTCTAAGAACTTTACTCGTTCAATGTCAATAAACAATTTTATTAATAGAACCTTCACAACTTAATTACTTAATTATTTTATTAAGTATGTTGTATTTGTTAATCATCATCAAAACATTACATAGGTCAATAAAAGTACACTTATTTTTTTTATTGGTAGACTACGCCGGTGACCTTTTTCTCGGCAACAACTAGTAACATGGCCGGAGAAAAAAACAAGACCGCTGGAATTTCTAAGCATATCTTAAGGGTGTTAGTTCTTGACTGCTAATTACTTAAAGTTGATTAATAATTAAGAGCGGATTTAAACTATTTAGTCTAAAGTATGTAAAGTAAATGCTAAATGTAAGCTATACCATATCCTTTGTGATATTAACACTTTTAGCTCCTCAAATATTGATAAATTTTAATTTTGGTGTTTGTAGTTTCTAGCTAAACACATTTAATCTTCAATTAATTGATATGTGTACTTTTGATCCCTCAAATTCTAAGTGCCCGTTTGGCCATACAATTTGGATTCCAAATTTGAAATTTGTGTTTGTTTATGACATTAGAACAAAACATCAACTTCAATTTGAATTTGAATTTTTTATTTCAAATTCCAAATTCACATAAGTAAAATTTCAATTCCACGTTTCTGACTTTAATTTTTAAGAAATATAAAACCTGACCATAAGTTTATATTCTGGAAAGAAAAATCATAATTATAAATTTTGTAAAATAGACTCATGCTCGACGTGAAGAGATTATCGGTACCATGCGGGGGATTATATTAAAGAATAACCAGTTACCACTATTGTTGATTTATTGGGCCGTGGATCTTTGTAAAATTATGTCTATTTAAAAGTTTGTGATAACATGTAATCACAAACATTTATCTATAAACGAAACATGGAGATATGTGACTTATTAATGTGGCGTCTTAGGATATTCCGGTACCTTGTTTATGAACTATAATTTACTCATTTAGTAAGATTATTGTATAAGAGTTGAAATTTTTTTGATAACTTTCATAAATTGTGAGTTCTTAATGCTGACAAATCAATCTGATTTGAAATCATGGCCAAACGGCCCTAACTTCGGCTTTCCTATAGGAACAAGGAAACAAATTAACACGACTGTTCAAATCAACTTAATTCATAGTAGGATCACATGGTTCTGGCCTTTAGGGTCGCAAGTAGGGGTGGCCAGTGGGCCGGGGTCAGGACGGGTCGGGGCGGGTTTGGCGGGATTGGGCCAGGATCGGGTCGGGGCGGGACAGGCGGGATTCGCCGAAGTGCTGTCCCGATCCCGTCGGAATCGGGTCGGGGCGGGGCGGTTTTTTTTTTTGCACTTAATTTAAAAAATAACACATATAAACAACTCAATAATTGAACAAGATAGTGTAATAAAAACATTCCAAGGCTGTTTTTGTGTCTCTTATATTATTTAATAGACATATAATTTTTTTTTGTAATACAAATACAATTGTCAAAATTACAACTTTATGGTGTTGTTCAAAAGTTATAAATTACATAGTAAAATTGCAATTAAAAAAATTACATTTTGAAAAAAACCTATTCTAGTTTCTTGATAATTTCCTGTGGTTCTCGGTTGGAATTGGTATTTGTTGGTCAAATTGCTCCATATCACTTCCACCACATTCGAATAAGATTTCATTGTAGTTTTCTTCTTCTTCTTCGTTGATCTCCGGTTGACTGCACCTTCTCCGCTCCGCTCGTATCCAATCTCTGAATATTATTGCAATCTCTAAGCTGTCTCCGGCTAATGAGTGTATGTGTTCTCCTATTTGATATCTGCCGGCAGAAAAAGCGCTTTCAGACGCCGTTGATGACACTTGAATGTTCAAAACATCTCGGGCCATCATTGAAAGTGTCGGAAAGGTTTTCTCATTCCCCCTCCAGTATTTCACAAGTCTTCACGTCCTTCTTCATTGAGAACTGCTTGGTACGGTACAGAACCCTGCAAAACAAAAATATTAAACTCGTTAATTTGGTTAGTAGTGGTAGGGCCGCACATTCTATTTCTGAGACTTTCAATACTAGCCGCAGAAACAACATATCTTTTGTGAGGTTGTGTTGAAGAAGAAGAAGATGGTATAGAAGCCGGTAGGTTGCTAGCACTTTCTTGTTGGTAAAACATATATACTTTTTTGCATTTGTCTTCTACGCTAGACAACACTTCTTCTTTAGTTCGTTCAATATGTGGTGGGTGATTTGGATTTTTGGGACTTGGAGGTGGTAGTACTGCTATATAATCATAAATAGTTTCAATAAGTGATTTAGTACCGTATATTTTAATAGTCGGATTTAATACAACACCAATAATATAAATATTGGAAATAGGAATAAGATATTTTTTATTTTGATAAACATTTTTTAATAGCTACCTTATAAGCTGGTTTATCCATATATTCATTAAGCAGTAAAAATATTAGAGCTATATAAAATAACATAGTTGAAATAGTATGATAATATATACCGAAAAATTCTTTTGTTGCTTGAAAAAATTCTCTAGAAATACAATAAGTTCGGAAATTTTTCCCCAATCGCTATCTACAACCATATCAACTGTATTTTGATTATGAGAGTTAAAAAAAATAAAGTTATAGGTTTTCTATAGTCATAAGCAACAAGTAGTTGCTCGTATAAATAATTCCACCTAGTGGGTACTTCTTCTGCAATTTTTCTATAAGGTAGTTGACAATCGTGACAAATTTTTTTATATTCTTTTTTTCGTTGTATTCTATTATTTTTAAAAATAAAGTTTATAGCAAATTGTATTTTACTAAGAATGTCTTCAAAAAGTGATAGATCATCCTTTACAACTAAGTTATATATATGGCACACACATTTTATATGAAAATGATCTGGAAAAGATGGAGTTAAACTATTTTTAAAAATTGTAATAGCATAATTATTAGAAGAAGCGTTATCTAATGTAAAGTCATAATTTTATCAGTTATTCCGTAATAATCGCACACTTGATAAATATTTTCTGCAATAAAAGTATCAGTGTGCCTATCATCTATATATCTATACGCTAAAATACATTTTTGCATAGACCATTTATAATCTATCTAATGACATGTTACCGTTAAATAATCATGGCCATTAGTACTACGACCTATATCAGAAGTGATAGTCACTTTGCCATTAAAATGATATAATGAATAATGTAAATAATGTTGATATTCATGTGCAAATTTAAATACATCTCTCTTAACAGTTGATCTGGAAAAACCGTTAAAAGCAGGATTATACATTTCTCTAATGTAATGAATAAAATCAGGAGATGAAGGAAATGAAAAAGGCAAATCCTCCACAACAACTAATTTTGCTATTGCTTCCCTATCTCTATGTTTATTGTAATTAGAGCCTACAATTTCCCCCGTCGTGGGGTTAATTTGATCCTGTACTTGATCCGAGACAGTATGTGAACCTTGTCCCGATGGAGCGGGCGTTTGCGCACTCGGTTTTGAAGTCTCCTATTGGGCATACCTAGCTGGATGAGCACTTGCTACGTGTCTCATTAAACCACCCGTCCCACCATGACCTTTTCCAGTTTAAAATTTTAAAACATCTTTACAAATTTTACATCTAGCTACTTGATTCTCTATGTCCCTATCAAAAATGTCCATGCATCTGATTTTAATGATCATTTTGTTGGACCCCATCTCATACTAGGTGGAATATGATGCATTTCAGTTGAAGGTGCACTAGTGGGTGTGTTGTCATCTACATTAGTGGGTGTATCATCGTCTAAATTAAAGTCTTCTTGAGTTTCAGAAAATAGCTCCTCGTCTAAATCTAATGGTATTGTAGGAAAATGTTCAGTATCAACAAAATCATCCTGTGTAGGAATAAGATTCTGTCTAGAAATAGGATGACTAGAAGAAGTACCCTTGCCCTTGTTGCCCCTACTAGAAGAGACCTGCCCCCTACCCGTAAGCATACGTTTAAATTCTTCCATTGTAAATTTATAATTATATTAATAAATAATTAAAGTAAATGAAATTACGTGCGCTAAATAAAATAAACTTACAATAATAATTTAATGAAGGAACGAATGTACCAAACGCTGAAGTAACGTCGACGTGTAATCGAGAGGTTGAAAATTGAAACTTTGCTCGATGGAAGATCCTGAAGCTAGTTGTCAACTTCACTCCTAAATGAATAAATAAAATTCAATTTTTAGTAGACAATGTAGACTTGTAGAGAGATAAATTGAGAGATTTAGAGAGATGGTAGGAAGATTTGTGAGAAAGATGAAGAGAAAATGATGTATTTATAGTTGAGAAATTGGGTTAAAGTGTAAATATAATAACTTGTGGGTTAAAATTAAATATTAAGGGTAGGGGGTTGGGGGAGGGGGAGGGGAAGGCCAAAAATGGATGTTGCACAACGGCCAAAATGTAAAATGGTCGTTAGTGCAACAGTTATTTGTGCAAAGGGCGAGTTTCGGGCGGGATCGGGTGTGGGATCGGGTCGGGCCTGGCGGGACTGGGGAGGGTCAGGATGGGTCGGGACGAGATCATGTCCCGTCTCGGTTTGAGTCCCGATACCGTAATTTTTTTTTAAAAAAGTCGGGATTAGGGCGGTGTCGAAGCGGGACCGGGCCGACCCGATCCACTGGCCAGCCTTAGTCGCAAGTACTTTACATCATAGAAGTTATACCTACAATTAATATTCGCCAAAAACTTTATAGTGGCAAAACTTATTGGTAGGTGAGTTGGTGTACATTATTGATTATACCAATAACATTTCGACAATATATAAACACACTCCATTCCCTCCAATTAACATATTACTTTCCAAGAAACGAGCCTATTTCTACTCATCTTCGTCTATATCATCTTCATCATATCATCTACCTAAAACCGATCAAGCTCATTAGAAAAGTCACTAACATGCCGTCTGTTTCTGGCCGAGTCGTCTGTGTTACTGGTGCCGGGGGCTTCATCGCTTCTTGGCTCGTTAAACTTCTTCTTGAAAAAGGCTACACTATTAGGGGAACACTTAGGAATCCTGGTATGCACACATACTCCATTTCATCCTTCTGGAAATAGCCATATTTTCTATTGAATCCATTATTTTCGACTCGTATCATGTTACATATGTAAAAAAGGTTTTTAAAATTCATACCTAGCTAATAATATGATCATGCTCATTAATTCTGAACTCACTGACTTTAGATGCTCGATTAGCCTCTACCTGTCCAGCTGTTGAGTACTTAATGTTTTTTTTCTTTTGTTGTTTAATTGTTGTGATTATGATTGGGAGTTTGTTAATTAATTATATTTGTAAATTTATATAGATGATCCAAAGAATTGTCATTTGAGGGAGCTTGAAGGAGCAAAAGAGAGACTAACTCTGTGCAGAGGTGATCTTCTTGATTTCCAGAGTTTGCGGGAAGCAATCAACGGCTGTGATGGAGTTTTCCACACAGCTTCACCAGTCACTGATGATCCAGCAAGTCTTTTTACTTATCCATTTGTGCTAAGATGAAACAAAGGGACAAAAATAATACTAGTACAATTTTTGCGATATGAAAAGAATCAAAATTTTGTATAAGCGTGCACACAACTTAAAAAAAAATTCTTATCTTATGTTGGTTAGTTGGATTATCAATTGTCCTACTAACTTTGGTTTGTTTTGTTTGTCTGTTTTATTTTCATTTCCCCCCCTTTCTTGGTGGTTGATTTAATTATTATATATCCAGCAAACATAAACACAATAAAGTAGTACTACTGTCCCCGGGCATAACTGGATGACAAAGGAGGGGAACGTAGTACTATTGTCCCCGAGCATAACTGGATGTCAAAGGAGGGGACCTTAAAATTCAGTTGGAGGCCTGCAGCGTGGGTTCGAACCCTGGTGGGAGCAATTTGCTCTCTTCTGGGGTAGGACCTTGCAGGTGATATCAGTTGCTCTGTTCTCAAACTCTGGTCATTCAGGCACATCCCGCGATTTACTGGTAGTAGTGCTGAGTGACCAGCACTTGTTGGATTGTCGAGAAACTTTAATTTGTTTATGCTTTCTGTTCCACCAAGAAGTCCATGATGGAGAAAAAAGGTCTTTTTAATGTCGTTTAGCTTCTGATTTTCCTTTCTTTAATTTATTTTCTTGTCGAATAAATTTTTAATAGGAACAAATGGTGGAGCCAGCAGTTATTGGTACTAAGAATGTGATAACGGCAGCAGCAGAGGCCAGCATACGACGTGTTGTGTTCACTTCCTCAATTGGGGCTGTGTACATGGACCCAAACAGGGCCCCTGAAAAAGTTGTCGACGAGACTTGCTGGAGTGATCCTGATTTCTGCAAGAACACTAAGGTCCACCAAAATAATATTGATAGTACTTAAGTTTTGCATTAACCGTAAAATTTAACATGTTATATCAGGTTACTGACTTAAGTTCGTTAATGGTACTATAGAATTGGTATTGTTATGGGAAGATGGTGGCAGAACAAGCAGCGTGGGACGAGGCAAGGGAGAAAGGAGTCGATTTAGTTGCAATCAACCCGGTGTTGGTGCTTGGACCATTGCTCCAAAAAACTGTGAATGCCAGTGTTCTTCATGTCCTAAAGTACATGACAGGATCAGCTAAAACATATGCCAATTCAGTTCAAGCATATGTGCATGTTAAGGATGTTGCTCTAGCTCACATACTTCTCTACGAGACTCCTTCAGCATCTGGCCGTTACCTCTGTGCCGAGAGTGTCCTTCACCGTGGCGATGTGGTTGAAATTCTTGCCAAATTCTTCCCAGAGTATCCCGTCCCCACTAAGTAAGTTCAATTCACAAACCTATCAACATAATCACGCTATTATTTGAAGTATGTAGACATGAGTTCTTATTGCAAATTAAGATCACGAAAAGCAAATACAATTTGTTCGAAATTATGCTCTCTAAGTTCCTTTAAAAAAGAAATAGTAGTATTGCTTAAGACATGTATGGTTGAGCCACAAAGACTGAAGAGTAATCAATTAAACACCCTTCGTCAGAAATTATTTGCGCATATAGGTCATCAATTACTTGTTGTACATCTATATTACATTTTGAACACTTAACTAATTTTTTTACTTTGCCATAAAACCTAGTCTACAAAATATGCATCAATACTTGCAAGTTGTTGGATGTTTGTCCCTTGTATCCAAAAACTATGAACCACTACTAGCTAGAATCTTTATTGCACAAACAAAGGGAAGTTTCACTTGCTTTTTTCTGTTTGATATGGTGATGTGTCCAGTAGATGTACCAAACTTCATTGGTAAGAAGAGTATGACCTAAGCATTGACACCATAAACACAAGAAACCCACTAATAAACACTATGAGTATCAACAGTGCTAATCAACAATATTCTTCTCTTACCTACCACAACATCACTATCTTTGGTTAGTTGGTCCCAACTTCTCCTTCTGCTTTACTAGGACCAACTTATTTTTCTTAAAATTCCAAATCAACTCTAGTGCTTTTTAATTAGTAATGTCCGTTACGATTAGTATATACTATATAGTCTCAGTTTAAAATATTTATTGAAGAACATTATCTAGTACAGTACTCAAATCTTGTTTTTTTTGTAAATATCAGGTGTTCAGATGTGACGAAGCCAAAGGTAAAACCGTACAAATTCTCAAACCAAAAGCTAAAGGATTTGGGTCTGGAGTTTACACCAGTGAAACAGTGCTTATATGAGACAGTGAAGAGCCTACAGGAGAAAGGTCACCTTCCAATTCCTACTCAAAAGGACGAAATTATACGAATTCAGTCTTAGCATTATGTACCATGAACCAAATGTTGCGCCTAGAAATTTACTTTGTGTACTCCGTTTTACTATGTTCATGGAAATGTTTTTACTGTTTCCCTTGTTATCACATATATATCCTGGTGTAAATTACCCTAAATATGAATAATTTCATGAGGGATTGCTTTTCCCATAAGATATCTCATCTTTATGTAATTTCCGTATATCTTTGGAATGTTCAAATTAATGTTCATATCTGATAATGAATATATTCCATATATATTCACAATATATTATATAATTAATATTTAGTGTAATTAATGTAAAATAGATATCATAATTCTATTAGGACTACAATTGTATACTTTATATATATATATATATATATATTACATTAATAAGAGAACTCCATTGAGGAGATTTACACTATTCTACATGGTATCAAGAGCCAAAAATCCCTCCCTACCCTAAACCCTATTCTTCGGCCGCCATACCTTATATTTCCTCCCTTCTTCTGCCGCACAATAGTCGTATACCGCGGCTCCTCGTTGATATCATCCTTACATATCTCGCCGTATACTTCTGGTATACAAGTGATATCTCATCGTATTCAGCTAAATCAACCCTCTTCTTTACCTATTTTTCCCGTATACATGTGATATTTAGTGATATACATCCAAATCATACCTCTTTTCTACCTATCTCACCCGTATCCATCCGGTATACATGTGATATTTAGTGATATACAACCATATATACTACTACCAAATTTCGGATACCCTCATGGCGTCACCCGCGACCCACATTTCTTCTTCCGCTTCATCTTCCTCAACACCCGAAGTCACAAATCTTCCTCGTGGAATTTGGGCCAACAATACATGTAGTCCATAACAGGCCCAGCAACCGCAACAGTGGACCGACTCACTGCCCTGGCCACTATACAGTACCTGGGTCTGCCCTTCCAACAGCGTTCCAGAGGCCCAGGAACATCAATCTCAATGGGCTCAGCCGAGGCCCAGCATCCTGGGAGCCCATCCAGTGGCTCGCCATGCAAGCTCAAGCCATCAAGCCCATTACACATCAGCCTAGCAACCCGATGCTGCTTAGTATATGGATACGGGCGCCACGTCGCACCTCACCAACAATTCTGGTAATCTTCTTCAACTGCACAATTTAAATACTCCTCAATCTATTATTGTCGGCAATGGTCATCGCATTCCAATTCAAGGGTTTGGCCACATACTAATTCCACTATCGCAACCCACTACCTTAAATACATAACATTATCAAGAACCTAATCTCTGTTAGAAAATTTGCCACTGATAATTGTGTATCCATTAATTTCGACCCGTTTGATTTTTCTTTAAAGGACCTATGTACGGAAAGACTTCTCACGAGATGCAATAGTGTGGGGGACCTCTATCCTTTCCTATCCACGTCCAGTTTTTTTGCAACAGAGTGTTTGGTAGAGTATATGGCAACAAATTCAAAGAAAGTCTAAACATGTATAGAAAAATAGATCGAGTATCCCAAAGTGCAATCCAGTGTGTGTCCAAATATTGGTATCTCGTACTGTATTATTTGAATTGATTTCTTTTTTGGATCCAATTTTAAAATGCAAAGTACTAAAATAAGTTGTCCACTCACACCCTTGATGGTTCTTGCTTTTGAATATTAAAAAAAGATAAAATTCAACAAAAATCCATGGCCCTTTTCTTCGTCAGTTTCATTTTTCACAATCACCACTACTACTAAATTTCTCCTTTGTTTTTTGGGAAATATTCTCTTTTTTAATGTTTGCCTAGCCCTTCCAGGATGTGTAAGGGCGTGCAGAAGATATAAAGATGGATCCACGACACCAACCCTTTGGACATAAATTATATTTACACAAGTTGGGGATCTCTTTATATGCATAATTTTTGCCCTTAAATTACTTTCATAGAGCGAGAAACATAAATTACAAGTTAATACTATAACAATAACTTATTTCAGAATTAAGTATTCACAAATATTTAATAAATTCTTTTTATGTATATAAAATATGAATAGAAGTTTATGTAAACTGTAACCAACCCTCTAGATATGTCCCGTATAACTATTGTATTTTTACGTGCCATTGATCTACCATAAAGTTTGTTCAATGTCCCACATTTTTAACATAAAACGCAGATGAGCTAAGAAAGTGATTCTTTTTCTTTTTCTGTTTATATATAAAGTGGTGTACCAAAAATGTCGTATTAAAGCAGCTTATTGGCTGTGTTTGGTATAAAAATATTGGCCTACATGCCTGGGTTCAATAATTGGTTCTATTCTATTTGGTTCAGTCCAATGAACAGAATTTGGATCACAGCTATTTTCCGGATACAAACACTCCCTAAATACTAGACATTCCACACAGATTAGTGTTATAGAATGTAAATGTTCTAATCCTTTCACAATAAACTAACTTTTGAAATTGTGGTTAATGCACACTTCCTGTCCAAAATAAATCACACCTAGTACTGCATTTATGTACAGAATAGGTGTAGTATTCCATAGCTTCCGTATCTTTTAGGTGTTTAACTTGTCTAATTTCCAGATGCCTATGTATATGATGATATTTTACTTCAAGAATGACATGGCATGCTAAATATGTATGACTAAACTATATCATCTTTAGCCCCATATATATAACACTAAAGCAATTCCAGCAAATTACTAGACAAATATAAATTTTCCAAATCACACATTTTTACTAAGCTACAGACCTTCTGCACATTGTTGGATTGAACTTGGCATATATGTCAAACTCGATTATCAGATCCATGAACAGTTTAAGGAATGTGGAGCAAACCAGCTTACAATAAGCAACAGAAACCAGTAACTGGATGTGTATATCCTGTGCATTCTATAAATTCGTGCTGCCAGAAAACAGCAACTGGATAAGTTACATATATCCTGTGCATTCTATAAACGCTTGCTGCCAGGAATTTCAATCCACTGAAGTTGGAGTTCGACCTCTCCACATTCCACGTTTCTCAATCTCAGGCACATATCTTGCACAACTTTGTTGCCTTGCCATACTACTTTGCTCTCTTCAGACAGACAGTTTGACCTGCACGGCGTTGTTCTTGAGATCACTGTGCCACATGGGAGGCCATCTAAGTTCATTTTCAGAGCATCTAAAAATGGTTTGATATCAAATTCTGCATCTCCCATTTTATCATCCATGCTGAACGTATCGTGATCGTATACAGTCTGAAAGCAAACATATATGCAAAATCAGAACAATTGAAGCGAAAATTTTGCATGCGTAAAGGATTATCTGAGAGTACTCTTAAAAAGACTTATTGAAAAAGGAACATTATTCTAATCACCAGCAAGTAATAACTTTACCAGCTTAACAGGAAGATTTGCATCTGAAACAGAAAGGGTAAGATCTTCATTCCACTCAGGATTAACATCCTTCTTTACAACTCGCGTCTTCAGTTTCTGCATTCAAATTGTAAATGTATGCTAGTTAAAAATGGCACAAGAGCAATTATTAGAGACTATACAGAATTGGAAAGAAATTGCAATTAAAGTCAAAATTCCAAGTTTAATGTCCAAGCAATTCAATTTTGTGAATCTACTCATAAGAATGATACATTATCCAGAGAATGAGAAGAATTGCTACATGTATGTGTGCTTTGATTGTGCCTTACTACAACAATAGCTGCTATAATCCTTCATTTCATAAAGCTTAGTATTTCAAATGAAGTATGCAATATGTATAAGTAACTGAGCATTAAGGACATAGTTTCTTTCAATACTCAACTTAAAACATGTAATCAATAAAATCGTAGCTGAGCTTTTTGGAAGATTAGAGGCGTCTAAACAAAACAGGTTTGGATGTAAAGCTGCAGTGACTTGTGGCTTATGTTGCATGTTTGCAGCAGTTTTGCAAGTTCTAGAAATTAAAAACAAACATATTATCCTTACTCCAAGAGCGAAAGAATATCACACAATCTGTTATAATATCTTAATTAGAAGTACTAGTACTTGTTAAACTAATGGGCTTATCCTTCTAGACACGTGAAAGCAACAAACACTCTACTAGATAAGCTGAGTAAAGCAGTGTCAAATGCAGATGAAATAATTTATCTTCCCACATAATGTAAAACCCCGAAGCTATTCTGCTCCCAAACTGGTTTTTTTCCTTTAATGGGAATCGTTGGCTCACACAGTTGCACAAATAAGATAAGAGAACACATATATAGCACTTTCCAAAAGTAAATAGAAAGTAGATATCATGGAGGAGCAAAATCACAGAACACTATGGAGTGGTTTTTGTTTTTATAAGCAATCTAAGCAGAATATTTTAATAGATCCATAAAAAGGAAATTTCCTCCTTTCCTTCTTTTCTCATACCCTGCCCAAAAGTAGCCACAACACAAAGACAAAAACTACATCCGGCCCTTCCCGG
This sequence comes from Anisodus acutangulus, assembly GCA_029783415.1. Classification (NCBI taxonomy): domain Eukaryota; kingdom Viridiplantae; phylum Streptophyta; class Magnoliopsida; order Solanales; family Solanaceae; genus Anisodus; species Anisodus acutangulus. Next base: position 14,230,363 of record CM056494.1, on the reverse strand, counting down.
ACCCCGCGCATAGCGGGAGCTCAGCGGACCAGGCTGTTCTTTTACACATTTGGCCGGTTGGCCAAAATAATTGCATTATCTAGCCAATTATACAAAAAATATACATCACTATATATAAAATATATATATATTAAATATATTATACATTACTCCCTCTGTCCCAATTTATATGACACACTTTTCTTTTTAGTCAGTCCAAAAAAATATGACAGATTTCCTTATTTGACAACAATGTTACTTTAAACTTTACCTTTTATGCTTAACGAAAATATCTATAACCACACAAATATCTTTGGCTTGTTTTAGTCCACAAGATTCAAAAATCTTTCTTTATTTCTTAAACTTTGTGTCAAGCCAAACTACATCATATAAATTGGGACGGAGGGAGTAATATACATTTGTCGGCTATTATTTTGGTGGTCGGATACACAGCGAAAAAATTCCTTTGTATGGCTATAAAAAGCCCATGACTCATCTACCATACCTTCTAGAAGTCAAAAGAATAAGGAGCCGCTTGGAAATGATTTGAAATCATGATGATTTGAAGTTGAAGTTTTGTTTAGACATGCAATTTGGGTTTCTTAAGTTGTATTTTTTTCTTATAAGCATAAAAAACTCACAAGTTGTGAAACCGTCAATACTTTTCCAATTCTTAAACAATCTTACCAAATGAGCAAGTCGTAGTTCATAACAAATTTAATACGCTACTAGAAGGCCTTTTTAAATAATACAACATAAATTGATCAAACTTTAGTTCGATAAAATGAAAAATTGAACATAAGTTGTAGTGTAACTACTCTTTAATATAATCATCTCACATGGTTGGTAAGAGTAAATTTGTTATAAATATACTACCAACTTGTAGATCTTTTAATATTTGATATAAATGGTTGGTAAACATGATTGGTAAATATATCTACCAACTTATGGATCTATTTTTACAAAATATAAACTTATGGGTCAACTTTTATATTTAAAAAATTTGAAATCATAATTTGGAATCCAAATCATGCCTTTTTTTGGATGATTTGGGACTTCATTTCATGCCATCTCATCAGATGAAATCAATGTTTGGACATGCGATTTCATGTCATTTGGACATGCGATTTCATCTCATCAGATGAAATCAACGTTTGGACATGCGATTTCATGTCCAAACGCCTACTAAAGGTGGATAGAAATATGTGAACACTGCATAGAATTCAACAATCCTTTAACAACACCCCTTTTTACAAGTCATGACTTATAGGGCCATCTTAACTGGAATTCAACAAGAAAAGAATGTGGAAGCACGACCAATTGATGCTGGCGAACGAGACAGCGAGACCCCCGCTATTTCCAAGTTCAGTAGTAATAAATAAACAAATGGTATGCCATCGTGAGAACTCAGAAATGTTAATGTAACATCAAAACTATACGGAAAGAATCATATTTTTTACCTCATGTAATTGCTATACAAGACTTTAAAAGTAACATCTTCAGATACCACATACTCGTAGTAATTTATTATAGCCTCTAGAGCACAAAGATCCAAAAATTAGTGAATTTTAAGTATCTCTTTTCAAAAGTTTGACCTTTAAGATGTGAGACAGCACGGTATCAGCTGATACGTCCGCCACCGACAAACGTGTACTCTATGTCCCAATCTATGTGTTAATTTTCGGATTTCGATAGTCAAACCCGTTTTTCTTTAACACCATTTTTTATGACTTATAGTAATTCTTACTAGTTTCTAAATATGTAATTTTTTTTTTTAAACTTATAGATTTTATGTCCTAATTCAAAGGCAAAATTAGGATTTCGAGAACTGTTGCACATAAACTGAGAAAGAGGGAGTAACATTCAACAGAGACAATGGGTGATCAAAGCATCATATGATACATTTCCATGCAAACAATTGAATTCATAAGTTGAAGCAATTAAAGGGATCTCATTGATAATCATTATAAGTCATAACCAGAAGAAACAAAACCAACCCAACATCCCCAATAAATCCAAGATGCACACATTGAGAGACAATAAGAAAAAAATGGCAGAAATGGTGGACTGACCTGTTTACCCATTTTGACAACAACGTAGGGATCACTGCTACGGACATCACGTACAGCAAGATTTACACCTCTCTTTATTTTGATCCTTAAAAGACCCAAAAGATTGTCCATTAAGGATTTTGGTCCTGCTTTCCTTTGTTCTTCCCCCCTCTGCTGTTTTATTTACGGTGGTCTCCCCTCTTTATATAATAGAAAATAAAAACTAGTACTCCTAACCTACTTGTTGATTAATATTAGTAATTAGTACACTATTTACTTAATTAATAAGATAAGTCAAATCTTTAATTTTTTTGCTTTTATTATTTTTCTTTAACACCCTTCCCACCAAGTGAAAGTCTTCCTCTAGTCAATCTGAAAAAGGGGGAAATAACAAGGATTAGAGAAAAACACCCATAATTTAGATATTTTGCTAGTATGAATGAAGAAATTAATGTTTTAATCTACTGCAAACAGATTACATAATCCAGCTCTTTTTACTAGATAATCAAATTAAGGAGGATCCAAGTAATCAAAGATCAGAAAATGAAACGTTAATTTTGGTTTTTCTCCTTGGGGCTGATAAATATCTGTGATATACACGGAATATACATCGTGTATATCACGGGCAGAATGACAAATAGCGGGCTTTCTATTTCCGTGTTATACACGGTATATTCATACCATGTATATCACGAATTAGTGGCTCAATTTTAGGTAGTTTAGTTGTAATTAAATTAAAGTTGTACACTTACCATAATTGTATAATTATTGTACAAATAGAATAAGGTTTTGGGAGTAGAATAGGAATAAAATTTTTCTATTATGGAAATTGTAAATTGTATATATATTATTTCATTAATGAAAATAATCAAGGGATTATTTCTTTCATAGTATCAGAAGTCTAGGTTGAAAATTTTTCTCTCTAAATTTTCCTTCGGTTCCGAGCTCCTCCCCTCGGTTTCCGTGCAATTTTTTATCCCAAATTCTCTCTTCCAAATCTCTCGTATTCTTTCGTTATGTCTAATTCAAACAACACATTTCACCCTGCCCTTGTTGTTTCTAACATCAAGAATCACATCCCTCTTATTCTTAAAATAGAAAATGTCAAATACGCGACGTGGGCCGAACTGTTCAAAATTCACGCATGCTCGCATCAAGTCATCCATCACATAATCTCCGCGGCTCCTGAGAATACGGAGGTGCCTAAATGCGAGGATGATCCTAAGTTATGGACGACTCTTGATGCCACCGTCCTTCAGTGGATTTACTCCACTATCTCTACCGACCTGTTGCAGACAATTATTGAGCCAGACGCCACGGCGATGGCTGCGTGACATATTCCAAGATAATCAAACTTCCAGAGATGTTACCCTTGAACATGAATTCTCTCACGTCAACATGGAAGACTTCCCGAACGTTTTAGCTTACTGCAAAAGGTTGAAAGAATTGGTGGACCAACTCCGCAACATTGGTGCGCCCGTTAGCGAAGACCGTCTTGTTCTCTAGATGGTTGCTGGCCTATCTGAGGCCTATAGCGGCATTGGAACTCTCCTTCGTCAAAGTAATCCTCTCCCAAAGTTCTATCAAACTCGGTCCATGCTTACTTTGAAAGAAGCCGGCTTGGCCAAAAAGGCGGCCACGAGTGCAGGTTCTGTGGTCAGGATGACGCCCTCCCCTAATTCTCAGAATTTTGGTGATAATTCGGGCCAAAACCGTTCTCAATGGGGCGGAAAAAATAATCAGAAAAATAATGACAAAAATCGCGGGGGCAAACGCAATGGTTCCGGCAGTGGTGGTGGTGGCAAGAATAATAACATTGGGCCCCATCCCGGCAACAGTGGGCCACCGTCCCACTAGGCCTGGGCCAATGGGCAGTGGCCCAACAGCCCTTATCGGCCTTCGTTTCCAGCGCTTGGACAGTGGGCTGCCCAGCCTTCTTTTCGGCCCAATACAACCTGGCCCAATGGTTTCGGCAACAATTCTGGGTCGGGCAGCAAGCAAATGTGCTTGGGCCTCGATCTCCACGGGCCCATCATGCTGCGGGCCCCTCACCTATCGACATTGAAGCTGCGATGCACACACTTGAATTAAATCCCTCGGACCCAAATTGGTACATGGACACCGGAGCCACTACTCACATGACGTCCGACCAAGGTACTCTCTCGTCTTATTCCAATTTGAGCAACAATCGTGGCATAATTATTGGTAATGAAAACTCTATTCCAATTCGCGGTTACGATCATAAAACTTTGTCCTCCCCCCCCCCCCCATCCACCTCTTGTCTTGAAAATACCCTTCATGCTCCTAAATTGATTAAAAATTGGTGTGTGTCTGTAAATTCACCACTGATAATTCAGTTTCTGTTGTTTTTTATCCTTTTGGGTTTTCTGTGAAGGATTTCAAGACGGGAATTCCTCTCATGAGATGTGATAGTAGGGGAGATATTTATCTTATCACGCCCACATCCGGTCTCTAGAGTCAAGCCTTGTCATCTACTTTTGCAGCTCTTGCTCCTTCCTTGTAGCATGCACGTCTAGGTCACCCGGGGTTATCAATTTTGTCTTCCTTAGATAAAAACAATTTTATTTCTTGTAAGGGTACGCGTAACTCCGATTTGTCAATCTTGTTTTTTAGGAAAAATTGTTAGATTGCCGTTTGTGGACTCTAATTCTCGTACTTTAATGCCACTTGATATTATTCATAGCGATTTATGGACATCTCATGTTATCAATTCTTTGGGCCATCGTTATTATGTTCTTTTTTTGGATGATTATTCTAAATTTTTATGGACTTTTCCGTTAGCGAAAAAATCTTACGTTTTTTCCACCTTTTTAAAATTTGGAGCTTTCATCTATACCTAATTCGAATGGGAAATTAAGAATATTCAATGTGATAATAGAAAAGAATATGGTAATGAGTTGTTTCGGGATTTTTGTGGTACTAATGGTATCAATTTTCGTTTCTCTTATCCTCATACGTCCTCTCAAAATGGAAAAGCCGAACGCAAAATTCGTACCATTAATAATATTTTCCAAACTTTATTTGTCCATTCTTCCGCACCTCCTTCCTTTTGACATCATGCTCTACAAATGGTTACTTATCTCCTTAGCATTCTTCCTACCAAAGGTTTGGCATATTCTTCCCCCCTTCAAATATTATATAATAAGACTCACTCGTATTCACATCTTAGGGTCTTTGGGTGCTTATGTTATCCCCTATTTCCATCCACCACAATTAACAAACTTCAGGCCCGGTCTACCCCTTGTGTGTTTTTGAGTTATCCATCTAATCATCGTGGTTACAAATATTTTAATGTGTCATCTAATAAAATCTTCATTAGTAGCCATGTTATTTTTTATGAATCCCAATTTCCGTTTGCTAAAGTGAGTAGTCCCATGCCTAGTTCGTATAATTTTTTAAATAATGATGTCTCCCCATATATCATTCGCCATTTATCGGACCTTTCCCGCACCCAAAATCCACCAGCGGGTCCACTACCCGCTGGGCCTACAACATCGCCACGATCCCATTGTTTCGATCCGGTGATTGGGCCGCTTGCCCAGCCAATACCGAACCGGTCCAGCCTCGAGTTACGCCATCGCTTTCGATTACCGTGTTGGGCTCGCCATCGCCACCCGTCACATGTCCCGATATTTCCCAAAATCCACCCAATTCTCCCCCGAATCACAGACCGGTCACTCATAGTCAACAGGGTATTTTTAAACCAAAAAGACATTTTAATTTAAATTCTAATGTTCTTAAATCACCTCTACCCCGTAACCCCGTGTCCGCATTAAATGACCCGAATTGGAAATTGGCTATGACTGATGAATATGATGCACTTATTGCAAATAAGACGTGGGAGTTAGTACCCCATCCTTCTGGTGTTAATATTATTCGGTCTATGTGGATTTTTACGCATAAGGATAATTCTGACAGTTCGTTTGCAAGGCATAAGGCTCGTCTTGTAGGTGATGGTAAGACTCAGCAAGTTGGCGTAGATTGTGGTGAGACGTTTAGTCCAGTGGCCAAATCGGCTACCATTCGCATTATTCTCAGTCTAACTCTTTCCAAAGCTTGGCCTATTCATCAGTTAGACGTGAAGAATGCTTTCTTACATGGTGATCTCAAGGAGACCGTTTATATGCATCAGCCTTTGGGTTTCCGAGACCCCAAATATCTTCATTATGTCTGTTTATTGAAGAAGTCCTTGTATGAGCTTAAGCAGACCCCACGAGCTTGGTATAAGAGATTTGCAGACTATATTTCGTCTATTGGGTTTTCGCACAGCAGGTCTGATAATTCATTGTTCATATATCGTTGTGGTTCTTCCCTAACTTATATTTTATTATATGTGGATGATATTATCTTGACTACCTCCACTGATTCTTTGCGCCAGTCTATCATGACCATGCTCAGTTCTGAGTTTGCTATGAAATACTTGGGGCCCTTGAATTACTTTTTGGGGATTGTTGTCACTTGTCACTCGTCATGCAGATGGGTTGTTCTTATCCCAACGAAAGTATGCAACTGAGATTATTGAACGTGTTGGCATGTCCTCGTTCAAGTCTACTTCCACTCCCGTTGATACTAAGCCCAAGCTGGGTGTTGCAGATGACTCACCTTACGAGGATCTGACTCACTATCGCAGTCTTGCAGGGGCTCTTCAGTATCTTACTTTTACGAGGCCGGATATTACGTATGTCATACAACATGTGTGTTTTTTATACATGATCCCAAGGTTGAGCACATGAATGCGCTTAAACGCATTATTCGATACATCCATGGGACAATTGACAACGGTTTACACTTATATCCATCATCGATGGCTACACTTGTCTCGTATACAGATGTTGATTGGGGTGGATTTCCGGACACCAGACGCTCTACGTCTGGGTATTGTATGTTCCTTGGTGATAACTTGGTCTCATGGTCTGCCAAACGACAAGCTACCTTATCCCGCTCTATTGTAGAGGCCGAGTATCGAGGGGTGACTAATGTGGTGTCTGAATCATGTTGGCTCCGTAATCTCCTCTTAGAGTTTCACTTTTCCGTTCACAAAGCTACCTTGGTTTATAGTGATAATGTTAGTGCTATATACCTTTCTTGCAATCTGGTTCAACATCAACGCACTAAACATATTGAGATAGATATCCATTTTATTCGCGAAAAGGTAGCTCGTGGATAAGTATGCGTCCTACATGTCCCTTCCAGGTATCAAATTGCAGACATATTTACCAAGGGCCTTCCATTGATGCTTTTTGAAGATTTTAGGGACAGTCTCATCGTACGAAGACCGCCCGCTATGACTGCGGGGATGTGATAAATACCTGTGATATACACGGAATATACACCGTGTATATCACAGGCAGAATGACAAATAATGGGATGTAACGGGCTGTCTATTTTCGTGGTATACAAGGTATATTCATACCGTGTATATCACGGATTAGTGGCTCAATTTTAGGTAGTTTAGTTGTAATTAAATTAGAGTTGTACACTTACCATAATTGTATAATTATTGTACAAATAGAATAAGATTTTGGGAGTAGAATAAGAATAGAATTTTTCTATTATAAAAATTATAAATTGTATATATACTCTTTCATTAATAAAAATAATCATGATATTATTTCTTTCCGGGGCCATAAGCAAGGGCGGAGCGAGGCCTTCCATATAAATTACACTTTTTATATAAAATTTTAACTTCTCCGCGTATTTTATTTTTAGGTATCTTTTAAACCCTTAAAAATTCGGACTCTGTCATTAATCATAAGTCGCAGGTGGGGCTAATTGAAGAGCAAATCCATTTTCTTGGCTTGTTGATGCCTGCACAGGGCGGCAAGCTTGTCCACGCATAATTTTTACACGTATGAGGTGGGAACTTGCCCATTGCCGGTGCCACAAGCATAACGGCGATGGAAAAATTATACTCCATAAATATAATATTTTTAACTTTTTCGTATAGACATAAAGTTTCAAATCCTCTTAGGACGAGAAATAGAGATTATCATCATCTGCAACATTCTTAGATTCTTTTGAATCTCGTTATTAAAATTATTGGCTTCGTCACTATCTATCACGAATGATAAATCATGTGGAAGGAAGGAACCTTTTTAATAAGAAAGGATCCAATGCAATTTGATAGCCTTATTGATAAATGATAATCATTCTTTTACTGAAATTGACTCATATATTAAATTTCAATCCGACAAAAATTTCTGATAAAAATTAGAAAAAAGAAAGAAAAGAAATAGACTTGAAATGTTGATTGACTTGGGAAAGATGGCAGAAAAAATACAATTTCATATGTAAAGTCAAGTTGGTATTGATACTTACATTGTAATGTTCTTCTTTATGGAGGAGCTAGCGCTGCCTAATTACGGGAGGAAGAAAGATGGGAAGTTGTTAAGGTAATGCCTATTGTTTATTTCTTGGGGGATATGTAGTTTACATGCAAAAAGAAAATGGATGAAATTTAAGGGCAATGCAAGAAGCTTGAAAATATGAAGTTGATGAGGAATTGTGGTTCTTATGAAGTCATGTTGTGATTTAATGAAGTCCTTAATTCTAGTCCACTAGGCAAACGATTTTAGCGATATTTAGTCCGTTTATAACACCTTGGGTCTTTTCATGGTCTTCTCGATTTATAGTTATTCCTAAAATAACGAATGATATTGATGTAGTTAATCAAGTCACGTACAAGGAAAAAGAAAATGAAAATGCTTTGAAGATCTAGTTCTAGTAGGTCATTTCGAAAATTTCTCATCTCCAGATTACATGTATGCAATTTTTTTTCATATGGTTTCCGGTATTCGCATTGAGATCCGATTAAATTTGAAATTGCACTAGAAACTCCCACATTGGAGCTCAATTAAATTCGAATTCACGTCGGAAAGTCCTATATTTGGAATAAAACGCTCTCTAACAAAATATATATATATATATATATATATATATATATATATATATATATATATATATATATATATATCCATTTGATTGATTTATATTATATGAGTATCAATTTGTTTGACAGTATTGATTTTAAAGACCACATTAAACAAAATATAAAGAAAAACGCGTAATAAAAGATTGTGGGGATGGATAGGATCTCTCTAATTGAAGGGTTAATACAAAACCTTAATAAGAGGTATCAAGTGTATTTAATAAACGGAAAAGGCTCAAATATGTCATCGAACTATCAAAAAAGACCCATTCATGCCATTCGTTACTAGTTGGACTCAAAAATGCCACCGCCATTACTATTTTGTGTCATATACGCCATTACTCACTAACAGAACTCACTACTATCAGATTTTGTCACGTGACATTATCTAAACCCTTCATTTTACGGGTGACACATATGAGTCAATTCGTAGTTCAGTAACATATTTGAGTCTTTTCCCAATTCCTATATATACCTCAATCTTTTTAAATTTTATGTAACAAGCTTATAAGGATAAGTTCGTCTCTTATATTAATAACATTATTATTTTATATGGAAAAACTATGCTCTCTTATTTAATTGAATTATGAATCTAATCTTATTATACATCATTCACAATTTTTATGTAATTTATGACTCTTTAAAAAGATTTTAAAACACATGTTTACTCATATGTAACTTCTCAAACCCATCTACAACTCAGTAGTGTACTCTCTTTTAAATCTGTCTCTTTTTTTCTTTAATAAACTTTTATGTGTTTTTTTAAAGAGCCATAAAATACTTAAAATTTGTGAAGGATGCAGAATAAGATTAGATTCATAATCTAATTAAATAAGATACTCTAGTTTCTCCATGTAAAATAATAATGTTATTAATATATGGGACAAACTTGTCCTTATAAGCTCGTTACATAAAATTAGAAAAAGATTGAGGTTTATATAGGAATTGGGAAAAGGCTCAAATATATCACTGAACTATGAAATTGCTCATGTATGCTACTCGTAAAATGAAGGGTTTAAATAATGTCACGTGAAAAAATTCAGTAGTGGTAGAGTTCTGTTAGTGAATAATGGCATATATGACCCAAAATTATAACGTTGATGACATTTTTTAGCCCAACTATTAACGATTTGCATAAATGGATCTTTTCTGATAGTTTTATGACATATTTAAGCCTTTTCCATTTAATAAAATTAGTTTATATATGTATCACAAGTGTTTCTCATAAGTTACATGTGCATCTTGTACGTGACATCTCGTCGTAGAAACTTAAGAAAGGGATATGGAAAATAAAATATGAATGTACAAACTACAGTGCACATCTTAAACTAGCCCTTAACCATCCATGTAAGAACGAAAGAAGAGACAGATATAAAACGTAAAAGAAACTACAAAAAAGGAGGTTATTGAATCAAAATAGCACAATATATAACATGAATCAAAATCGCAATAAAAGAAATCTTATGAACGAAAAGTTATTAAATCGACGAGGGATGCTATTTTCTTTACATGTGATATTGGCACTGCTCAATCAAATTACAAAGTTTACAATCTTGGACATTGTAATCTAATTGAACCACACCAATATCCATGTTAGATTTAAAAAGTAAATTACCTCAAAACACTTAACTAGACAATTAATTGGTCTAATTTTAACACTGCGTGAAGCATACTAGAACAAAAAGTAGTACAACTCTATATAGGAGAAAATTCCTAGAATAAGTCCAAAAACGAATATGTATACTTTTATTTGTTAGTTTTCTGGCATCAGTAATTAAGACCCAGCTCGAAATTGATTGTAGAATAAATAAATTAATCAAAATTATGATAAATTCTAATAAACCAGGTCGTATATGTGTGTCTGTGGGGGTCAATAATTGCTCATAGTATATTGATAGAATAGGAATAATTATGTATATTTTATATATGGTAGATGTATATTGTAAGTTATTACTTACCGTAATTGTAGCCTAGGATTAGGTTTGTATTTTAGTATATGTACAATGATTTTGGAATGAAATAATCAAGGAAAAATATTTCTTACATTGTATCAGATTCTAAGGAAAGTTCATAAACCTAAACTTCTCTCTCTCAAACCGTCGCCCCCCCCCCCCTTCCTTTCGCCGCCGGCCTTCCTTCTCCGTCCGACAGTCATGTCTGACTCGAAATCCAATTTTCACCCAGCCCTAGTTGTCTCCAACATCAAATCACATATATCTGTCACTCTTGAGATGGAAAACGTCCATCATGTGACATGGGCGGAACTTTTTAAAATCCATTGTCGTTCACACTGGGTTATCCATCACATAATTCCATCGGAAAAAGGCAAGGAGAAGGTGTAGAAAATCGATGATGAGAAGGAATTATGGTTGACCCTTGATGCGACGGTCCTCTAGTGGATCTACGCCACAATTTTGAGTGATTTACTACATACGATTCTTGAGCCTGATTCCATGGCTATGGAAGCTTGGGAACATTTACGTGACATATTCCAAGACAATAAGAATTCCAGAGCCGTCACACTTGAGCAGGAATTCTCCACCACTGATATGGCAGATTTTCCCAATGCGTCTGCATACTGTCAATAGCTCAAGGTTTTATCAGACCAACTCAACAACGTCGAGGCGCCGGTAACTAACAATCGGCTTGTGATACAAATAGTTGTCGGCCTCACTGACGCATATAGTGGAGTAGGTACGCTCATCCGTCAAAGCAATCTCCATTCGTCATTCTATCAAGCTCGATCTCTGCTCATCCTCGAAGAAGCAGATTTTGCCAAGAAGACAACCACCATGTCAAAATATGCCTTGGTTGCCGCTCCGTCCGATGAGAGTTTGTCACAATTTGAAAATTTTCCGCCAAATCGTGGCCTGAAGGGCCGAAACGGCGGTAACGAGAGTAAAAACCACGGCGGTGGCCGCGGTGGTGGAAAAGGCGGCTGCAACCGCCATGGAGGAGGTGGAGACAAAGGCGGTGACCAGCAACAACAACCAGCCCAGTGGCAGCCGCCAGCCTAGTAGGGCAGTGGGCCGGTACCGTAGGCCTGGCAGTGGACATGGGCCATGACTCCCAACCCATTTCCCAATGGAAATTGGGCCAGGTCCACACCCAGGCCAGTAGCCCAGTCGCAACGGACCAGCCAACAGGCCCAATCATCGACTGGAATCCTTGTGCCACTACCGAGACAGTGGCAGCAGACCCACTTGGCAGTTGTGACCCCGACAGATATCGAGGCCGCGATGCACACTTTTGGACTTACTCCACCCAATGCAAATTGGTACATGGACACCGGTGCAACTTCTCATATGACATCCTTACAAGGTGATCTCTCGTCCTACTTTAATTTGAGCAATAATCGTGATATAATTGTCGGAAATGATCATTCTATTCCAATTTGTGGTTATGGTACTACAAACTTGCCTCCCCCGAACCCACCGTTAACTTTGAAAAATGTCCTTCACACTCTTAAATAAATTTAAAACTTGATTTCAGTTAGAAAATTTACCACTGATTATTGGGTTTCTGTTGAATTTGATCTTTTTAGGTTCGTGAAGGATTTTCAGATGGGGATGCGTCTAATGAGATGTGATAGTCGGGGCGAGCTTTATCCAGTAACCACAACTATACATCAAGCCAAATTACCATCCACGTTTGCAGTTTTAGCTCCTTCTTTATGGCATGAACGTTTGGGTCATCCGGGAGCACCTGTTTTTGCTTCCCTTAAACAAAATAAATTTATTTAGTGTACTAGAACTCGTAATTCTCATATTTAGTGTACTAGAACTCGTAGTGTACTGTTATGCCCTTTGATATTATTCATAGTGATATTTGGACATCTCCCGTTTTGAGCACTTCGGGCCATAGATATTATCTTCTTTTGTTGGATGATTAAGCTAATTTTTTGTGGACGTTTCCATTGTCTAAAAAGTCACAAGTTTTTTCCATATTTCTATCTTTTAGAGCATACATCCGCACTCAATTTGAACGAAACATTAAAAATATTCAGTGTGATTAGGTAGAGAATTTGATAATATGTCATTTTGGGATTTTTGCAAAACTAATGGTTTGTCGTTTCGTCTCTCGTGTCCACATAAATCATCTCAAAATAGAAAGGCATAAAGAAAAATTCGAACCATTAACAACATTGTTCGAACATTACTTGCCCATGCCTCTCTACCACTATCATTTTGGCATTATGCGTTACAAACGACAATCTATATTTTGAACATACTTCCGAGCAAACAAATAGCCTACCAATATCCACTCAAACTTTTATACCTAAGGGACCCATCATATTCTCATTTAGGGGTTTTCGAGTGCTTATGATGTCCTCTCTTTCCTTCTACTACCATCAATAAACTTCAACCCCGGTCTACTCCGTGTGTTTTTTGGGGATATCCGTCAAATCATCGTGGTTACAAATGTTATTACTTATCCTATAATAAAATCATCATAAGTTGTCACGTAATTTTTTATGAAACAAATTTTCCTTTTTCCAAATTACATTATTTCAGGCCTCCTACCTATGAATTTCTTGATGATAGCATACCCCCGTATTTGATCCATAAATTGTCCTTCCAAACAGGCCCAATTTCTCCTGGTGTCTCGGCCTAATTACCAAGCCCAGAGGTTGTTGGCCCAAGCCTCTCGCTGGCAGCCCACTGCCGAGAGGCCCAGTGGCTGGCAGTCCGTTGGGTCTCGGCTCATCGTCAGGCTCGAGCAGCCCATCGTCCACTAGCCCACTACCCGACAGTCCAATCACTACCAGTCCACTGCCAGGCAGTCCGTCATTCTCGTCTGACCCAAATCCAGTTCTGGCCCAACGGCTTGTCACTCGTAGTCAATACGGGATTTTTAAGCCAAACAAAAAATACGGTCTTCACACCCATGTTGCCAAGTCACTGTTGCCCCGTAATCTTGTGTCTGCCCTTAATGACCCAAATTAAAAAATGGCTATGGATGATGAATTTAATGATCTTATTAATAATAGGACGTGGGATTTGGTTCCCCGTCCCCCTGATGTTAATATGATTCGGTGTATGTGATTTTTAGTCATAAAGAAAAACCTGATAGTACATTTGAGAGGCATAAAACCCGTTTTGTAGGTGATGTGAAGACTCAACACGTTGGTGTAGATTGTGGTGAGACTTTCAGTTCGGTGGTCAAACCGACAACTATTAGAACGGTCCTCAGTCTGGCTCTTTCGAAGGCATGGCCGCTTCATCAACTTGATGTCAAAAATGCCTCCTTGCATGGAGACCTCAATGAAACAGTGTACATGTATCAGTCCATGGGGTACAGAGACCCTACTTATCCTAATCATGTGTGTCTGCTGAAGAAATCATTGTATGGGCTCAAACAAGCTCCTAAGGCCTGGTACAAAAGGTTTGCAGATTATGTTTCACATAATGGGTTTTCTAACAGCAGGTCTGATCATTCTTTATTCATATACCGTCAGGGTAATGATATCGCGTATAATTTTTTATATGTGGATGATATTATATTAACTGCCTCATCTGATGATCTTCGCAAGTTTATCATGTCACTGCTTGGCTCTGAGTCTGCAATGAAAGATCTAGGGCCACTGAGTTACTTCTTGGGGATAGTTGTGACACGTCATGCAAGTGGATTATTTTTATCCCAAAAGAAGTATGCCGCATAAATTGTTGAACGAGCTGGAATGTCATCGTGTAGGCCGTCCGCCACTTCGGTTGATACTAAACCGAAGCTGAGTGCTTCTTACAGCAAGCCATATGTCGATCCATCACATTACCGCAGCCTTTCAGGGGCCCTGCAATATATCACATTCACGAGGCCCGAAATTCTCTTATATTGTACAACATGTTTATCTATTCATGCATAACCCGATGGAGGATCATATGCATGCTCTCAAACGCATTGTGCATTATATTCAGGGCACTCTCGATCATGACTTGCATTTATATCCGTCTTCGACAACCACTCTTCTTTCATACACAAATGTCAATTGGGGTGGATATTCGGATACCAGACGCTCCACGTCTGGTTATTGTGTATTTCTTGGTGATAATTTGGTATCTTGGTCCTCAAAATAGCAAGCGACGTTGTCCAGATCCAGTGCCGAAGCATAATACCGAGGAGTTGCCAATGTGGTGTCTGAATCTTGTTGGCTACGGAACCTTCTTTTAAAACTCCATTGTCCGGTTACGAAGGCGACACTGGTTTATTATGATAATGTTAGTGCAATTTATCTCTCAGGGAATCTGGTTCACCACTAACGCACTAAACATATTGAGCTAGATATTCACTTTGTTTGCGAAAATGTTGCTCGTGGACAAGTGTGTGTCTTACATGTCCCGTCACGTTATCAAATTGCCGATATTTTTATAAAAGATCTTCTGTTGGTTTTATTTGAAGACTTTCGGGACAGTCTCAGCATACGTCAACCCGATTGCGGGTGTGTGATAGAATAGAAAAATTATATTTAGTCATAATTATGTATATCATGTATATGATAGATGTATATTGTAGGTTATTACTTACCGTAATTGTAGCCTAGAATTAAATTTGTGTTTTAGTATATGTACTATAATTATGAAATGAAATAATTAAGGAAGAATATTTATTAGGTGTATAATGAAAGCAAAAGAAATACAAGTAATATTCTCTGTATGGAGAAGAGGGAATCCCATTAGAAATAAGCAGCGCATTTTTCGCAGTGATCTAAGGGAGAGGACAAGCACAGAGTCCACAAATATATCGAAAAAGAAATTTACATGACTTTCTGTATCTCTATATTAGTCTTGCCGTCCAAGTCAAATCCTTTTACAAAAAGTTGGAAGGGAATATAATTTTCATCTTAGCAAAATATGAGGGTACCATACCATTGCATTCCATGTCTCATAACTAAGATATCGTAAATAAATAACATGAAATAATTTTCTAGAAGACCCTCTTGAACTAAAAACTATAGAAAAAAAATGTACTCTTTCGTCTCATATTAAGTATCTTAATTTGATTGAACACAAAATTTAAAAAATAAAGAGAGACTTTTGAATTTTGTAATTTTAAACTAAAGATGTTGTAGCCTTTTAAATCTTGTCGTCTTAAACTTATCATGTAAAATGTTAGGATTGAAAAACTTACTAAATATAAAAGATAAGAGAAAGACCAAAAAGAAAAGTAAAATACTTAAATATGAAACGGAGGAAGTGCATTACTTCTTATAGTAATTAGTACATTCTAATCTGCTATCACACGTTAAAATTTTAATCATTTATTTTTCGTAGTTTCCTTTTTTTACGAAAACATGGACATAGTATACCAAAGAAAGTTGCAAAAGTTTGTAAAAAGAGAATTTCAGGCGAACAACTAATAGTGATTATGGAAAAACTTTATTTTATGCCTCACACGATTATTATAAGAGATGGATGTAGCGTTCTAATATTAAGTTCTTTTTTATGCATAGTAAACATTTATATGTAAAAATCAATTAAGATATGCATGAACCAATATCTTCATAAATATATAATGAATATAATGCAAAAATTTAAAAATTGAACACATAAAGCTCAATTAAATCCAAGATCCGCCCCTGATACTAATTGTGTCAAGTGTGAGGCTTCTTTTTATCTTACAAATTCGTGGACCCAAAAATATAAAATTTGGGTCTATTAAATTGTGACCAAAAAGAAATCTCATACTATTAATGTCAATTATGTGAGATACAAAATAAAGTTTTTCATGATTAGAGAATGCCTCGATGCAAACCATGGCAACTTGTTGAAACGTGCGGTGTACCCAAGAAAACAATACTCCTCCGTCTATGTTTACTTGTCTATATTTGTCACACTCCAAAACTCACCATGGACGCAATAGACATTTGATGTTATGAACAACACTGGAAGCACTTTATAAAATCAATAAACATTTATTCTCTTTCAATAGTCTTTTAATATTTATTTAAAACAGTCATTGATGGCTAACTGAAAGCATACTCATATTTTAAAAATAAATCAGCGAAAGTTTAATAGAAATAAGATGTCATAGAACATGGCAAACGCCTCAATAAGTCGTATGATACTTTCAACATCTACCCACAATTCTGACAACTATTTATAGAGCTTCTAAGAAACATAAACAGAGTCTAACACACCGGGACGCAGTCCGAAAACTAAATAAATAAAACTAGATAGATGGGGTGTCCCATGAACAAGGGAGTGGGCTCACCAATAAGTCTGGAAAGCAGCAAGTTCACCTACTATGTACGTGTATCACGAATCTGCTCTTCTTCGTTACCTAACATACCATAAAAAATAACAATGATATGTTTGAGTACTGGATACTCAGTGAGTGTCTAAGGGACAATAGTTAGCAAAATTAAAATAACATAGTACAGTAAAACTTGTGAAGCAATAGTAGTAAAACAGTTTAAAAGTAAGAGATTAAGCAAATGTCATCAACCTTAATAGAGTTTCTGTGAACAATAGACAAGAAATATACCAATTTTGATCCATGAAACCTCTTATCACATTAAATCTTTTAATCAGGAACTCACAAGCATCACAAACCACTCATAGGCAACCAAAAGATCAACACATGCCGACTCACGGATGGACAAACATTCGATACATCGGGGTTATTATCCCACGGATGCTAATCGTCCTCTGTACTAGCACAGCAACAGATGCACTGGGCTACACGCCTCAGAGGTCAATCGTCCTCTGACACAACAATAGATACACCGGGTTATATGCCACGGAGGTCAACCGTCCTCTGGACTGACACATCAATGCTCAAAAGTGATACGTTAGGATCCATAACGGCTAATCGTCTTCTAGACTAGCACATCTTTCCCATATAGGCCCAAACACAAACAATTACATGTCATGGCATATTAACTGAATCATCAATCATGGCTTATAGATAAATTCATTTCTCAAGCATCTTCTCACAATAGAAATATTTCAAGTCATTACTTCAATCTTTAGAAAATAATTTCAACTATCCCATAATGGGGCAAAACACATTCATCACAATAGTATAATTCATATAAGGTTCGATGCGGTCTTGAGCCCACACGCACATGACCTTGTTCAAATATCACCTTTAATTTAAAAATAAGTTCAACACGGATCAACCACCAAACTAGGGTTTCAACGTGCACAAACAACCAAAGAAGATTCTCAAAACCAATCATGCTTTCAAAACATCCTTAAAAATAGATATGTTTCAAACGACATTTTCAAAGTATAGATGTATATCAAAACGTTTCAAAAGTAGACATCATTCAAAGAAGAATTCAAAAATAGACATACATCCAAAACGTTTTTTTTTAAAAAATATATACTTTAGAAGAGAATTTTAAAAACATAGACATACCTTAAATCCCATTAAAATACTCCAAACATAAGCTTTGATCTTCAAAGAATCACTCCACGTCCAATTTGAAGATTGCACAATTAATATTTACAAGTTTTTATCAATTTTTATAGCTACTGTTGATAACTCAAAATGCATTGTTCTGGACCTCCAAATCAAATCTCTACCGTTCCATTTTAAAACCTATATGTTATGAATACTCAATTAAAAATTGAGTTTGATCCAATGATTAAATTATCGGAAATACTAATTGAATATGGCTGGTCGGAGTGAAAGTATACAGAAAATACTAGGGTTTTCTTTAACTCTTCACCGCTCTTGATTTTATAGGGTTATGGGATGGATGGATTTATTCTAGTGTTTAGAAATGATATAATCTTGTAGAATTTAAAGGTTCTTGATTGAAAGACTTACCTTAGAGGAAACCTTATGAAATTAGATCATCAAACCAAACTCTTGACGGTTTCTTGATTGCAATAATGTTTTTGCGGTTCTCGAAGGATTGGAGTCTAAGTTCTTTAGGGATGGAGGTAGAGAGAGTATAAACAGTCTCTTAGGATTTAGAATAGTGTTAGGGACGTTTCTACTTCAGATTATAATAAAATATGCAGTCCCAATTCGGGTAAGAAAAGGCTGAAAAACGTAACTCAAAATCTGAAAATTCTACCCCGACTAGCGTTAGTAAAACAGGCATAACTCCTAGAACAAAGATTCTTTTGAGCTACACTATATATGATTGGAAATTTATTTTAAAGATCTATAACTTTCATGTCTTAAGATTTCTCAATTTGTTGATGGATTTTCAAGTAAGCTAGACAGAAGTCGAGACTACCGCAGACTTATACGATTTTATTAAATCTTACGCTCCTCTCTATTTGGCTTGATTCCAAAACAACTATTTTCACCCAAATTCACCTTGATAGAACTTCTTAAAACTAATATGTCACATTAATACTCATTTAACACATTCACACCATGTATTTACGGAGTTTTACAATCTTTGACTTTGCACCCACTTAAGAATAAATAAAATGATAATATTAATATTTCATCCCTAATTATTATATGGTAATTATTGGAACTTTATTATAGTACTTAACAATAAGGGTGAAATAGGATAAAATGATAAATTATCTCTTGATTTCTAAATTGAATAAATAAAAGTGGACATCTATTTTTAATATGGTGGACGAGTAAAAATGGATAGAGGGTAGAAAACAATTAGCATATTCGCGGCATGTCAAGCCCTGGTAAGGTTCTTCGGAACTCTTATATGTCCAAGGTTCAATATTGAAATAATTTCAAACAAACTTTGAAAAAAATTTCAATGTTGCAGAGACGGGTCTTGCTAATCGAACTAATCTACTTTGGGGATTCACCTAGCAGCTTGCCTTCTGCTTCATACTGAAAACACCGGCCATGAAAGGACATCACGACTATCTTTTCTGGTAATATCGGGCTTTATATGATCCTGGCTATCTTTCACCATTGGCAGACATGGTTCAACGTGTCAGTTATACACGTCCTCTTCTAGAACAGTGATAGCCTAGTCTGATTCCCCTTCTGAAAGTGCCACAACTCCTTCTATCACAACCCCTGAAATGCATTTTTTTTTATTGAATTCTCTTTAATCGCTCCTGAATTGGGGTATCAAAGATCGAAAGACTTTCCTTTGCCAAGTATGTAATTGCAAAAAAAAATAGTAGTTCTAAAATGTTGGCCCTATTAGTTATTGTGGGTCACGAGCTCTTGTCCGTCGAGTACTTTTAGTAGTGTTGTTGTTCCTTTCTCCGTTGCTGAGATTAGCTCACAGCACAAGCATTTGCTTGTGAATCTTATACCTTTCGTCTGAATTTATTCCCTTAACTGATTCTGAAATCCCCTCATACAAAGTCAAATAAGAGCTTCCATGCAAATAGGAAAGGCTTTATCCCAGAGACTCAAAGTCTCTTCTGGAGATTAAAGTGGTGAGGTCGCAAAGAATTTTGGAACCTAGTGCAAGTATTCATTTGATTTATTGTCAAAAATTGGTCTTTCTGCATGCAACCCGGAATAAGATCCAGGAGCCATTTTGTTAGCTTCTCCGTCGTTAGAGCGAACTTTTTTACTCTTGTAAGCTCGTCTTGTCCTATCTATGCTCACTACATTGTTGTCTGACAAGCAATTTTCGCCATCTTTCTCTTTCGCTCAGTGAGCTTTTCAAGATTTGCATGGTATGTCAAAAGTTTTTCATATTTTATTTTTCATTTCTTTTGAGTTTGGCAAATGATAAGCGTCGAGTCCCTAAATTCTTTGATTTCTTATATTCCCAGGGTCAAGGAAGTCTTTAATTTATAGATACATGCTCGATCAATACAATATCATTCTTTTTATATATAAAATTACTTCTTTTTTAGCCTTTTTTCGTTTGTGCATCTTTCTCCCACGCTTTCCGTTGGTCAACAACCAACTCTATACTTCTTCACTATTCGTACAGGCTTGACGGAGTTAAGCTATGTACGCAGTGATTCAGGTGAAGAAGGAATATTCCAGGGATCAAGTTAAAGCAAAGCAAAATGTGCATCTATTCCGCCTAAGAGGAATTAGGAGCTGACCACAGAAAAGCTAAAAGATTAAAAAAAACTTCTTTTTACACTAGCAATAGTAAAAACCTACAAACGCCTATATTATTTCCGGATGAAAAGTCTCCCGATCACAATTACAAGAGAAAAAAAAATCTCTAATCATCATACCTAAAAGAAAATTAATGAAGTGTGGAGGTCAAAAAGAATGGTACAATGTACTAGTATTACAATAATAATCTTCTGATACAATCTTTAACTCGCGTCTACATTGTTTTGTAATCTTCAATATTTCACGTCTCTTCGACACTAATTTGTAGCAGGAAGAGGAGTTGACTGAAAAGCTCCAGTTGCCAGATGCAGGTGTTGTGATGTATTGTGAAGTTTGCTTGTTATCCGCATATGGTGATGCATTCACTACCCTGAATTAAAAAATAATCAAACTTTCATCTCAATACTGGAATATCCTATATAAGTCCTACAACACCCAAAATGAAAAGAAGAAGCAAGATAAAATAAGTACTAATCATTAAGGATTTGAGTTTTATGCTTTGACAATATAAATTTTTCTTATACTATGAGTATTAAGTTATGAAAGCAGGTAATTGTCATTTTCATCAGCATACCAATTATGTATTGTTTATTGCAGAGATTTCCTTTTAATTATCTTACTATATGTTAAGTAATTGTATAAAGGGAAAATTTACTATTTTTGGTTCCTCGTAAATTTTGAATATGGTCCTTATGACATATGACAAAACATCTAATCTTCCATTAGTAATTAAAATGTATGTTTTTGATTCCTTTATGTAGGAAATATGTCATATTTGGACTATGTTTAGAAAAATATTACCCTCGAATATAAATAAAAGCATAAATTTAACATAACACATGGATACGTAAATGGTGGAAGCGTTAATGATTCTGAAAATGTGTGAATGAGCAACGGAATCAAAAGTGAGCATTTCAATTAATTGAAGGTTAGATATGTTTAGTCATAAATCACAAGGACTAATTATTAAGGCATGTTAGTTAGCATTTTTATCATCTTACCAATTAGTGTTTAGATGCAGATTATTCTGTAATTACCTTATATGCCAAGTAACTGCATAATTAAGTGTTTAGCACGCCAGTACATAGAACTTAAAATTTGAGCTGACCTTTCCTTGCGCTTCTCCAAGAACCTAGCCAAGGATGCCTTGCGAGCCTGAGGAACAGCTGTAGAAAACAAAAGGGCTATAATTAAATTGTACTAATATAATTAACAAGCACATAAAGCTAAATAGAAAACACATAAGATTAGTGCACAAGAAAATCCTTTTACTTTAAGGAATTCACTTCACAAACCACCAAAATTTGATGATCAAGCGTACCTGATAAGTTATGACTGGCAGGGTGAGTTTCTTGAGAACTGACGATTTTGGGTGGCTCTGCTGTGTTTAGTATGAGATTTCAGGACTCCAGTTGATCTAATAATAGTTGTTTCATTCGTATTATTAGACACTCCAACAGACTGAGATGTACTGCGTGAAGTTATAGTAATTGCGCTGGAAAAACTGGGCGATCTACTATATTTGTTTACAACAAAAGAATCAAGAGAAGGATACTTGGGAATTGTCTGAACTGGAGATGCAGTAGATGTTGTACTTGGAGTAACAGGTGGTGCATTTCCAGCAAGTAACATAATAGCTTGAGCCTGAAATACCAAAGAAAGAATAAATTTCAGCTAAAAAACTAACAAAAAATTGATGACACCAACATTGTGATTTGTGAGTAATATAGGATTTAGAGCATATATTTACCTTCTCTGGGGAAATATTTGTGGGTTACAACAATTACAGGAAACAGGAAGTAAGTAAATATTACAAATGCTAGAAAGGATAAACTACTAACGATTACAACAAACTGAAAATAAGAACGATTACAACCACTTTGAAACTTCGCTGAGTCGAGTGATTTGCACTTTGTCTTTAAGATAAGATTGCTCCGTATATATCCTCTTACGTTATGGGCAATAGTCTCCCAAGATAAAACATCAACTTAACAAATGAGCAAAGGAAACTCAAGTGTTACTCTTGAAGAACTTTCAGTAATGAAATGATGCTAGAGAGGAAGAAGAAGATTTCTGAAATTTTCTCAAGTTTTGGAATAATTGAGCCAAAGGCCTCAATTTATAGTGTAAGGAGGATGACCTCTCAACTAGCCAACTAATGACTTTCAATAGCCATGTAATGACACTTATTGAGGGGTTACAATAAGCCAAATAATGGCCGAATTCAAATGCCTAGTAATGGAGATTCCATGCTTCAAAACCAGCCCAAGAGGCAGAAACTTTCTACTTTCCGCCGTGAGCCTCTTCCCAATTTTATCTTTCCTGAAACTCCAGGGACCAAACTATAAATATTAAGTAATTTGGGTCCAAAAAAATAATATCAGAAGAAGCCCGAGGCCCGAGACGGGACGGGCGTGTGGGCTTAGCCTCGAACTCAAGAACATCTAGGTCCTCCCTCCTTCAAATACATGGGTTACCCCTTGGGGTCCCAAACCCTTATCCATTTTTTAGGCTTATAAAATGAACAATTCTTCTTTTCCCCACCAATAAAGGAGATTTGTTCCACACCATATTTTTCATGTCTCAAACACCTTACTTTGTGGACCAATATCTCTTTCATTTCTTAACGAAATTTGACGATCATTGGCCCTACGGCCATCTACTCACTTAGTAGATTATGCACGTGTGAAGAATTAAAGTCTCCAACATATGGAACCCTAGTGTTTAAGTCATTAAAGATGGATAGACGCAATACGCATCAAAGGCAAATTTCCAACAATCCCCTCTTGAAAGAGATTTGCCCACTCACAAGGTGCCTATTTCCAACAATCCTTCAGCGGGCATATGTATCTGCGACTTCAACTTTTAATTTATTTTCGTTTTATATTGTAAATCTGTAAAGAAAGAAATTTGTACTGTTGTATATAATATATATACAATACATTTGGTCATTGACCATCATAAGTTATATAATATATATAAAAATTTAAACCTTGATGTTCTTTAAATTTTGCTGTATTTACTTTTTAAAGTTTCTAGTTTGCAAAGTGTTGTTACTAGTGTCGGACGACATAATTGCCGACATTCGGAAACAGAATTGGCATCCGATTTATTTCTATCTCTTCTTTTTAGTTTCCATAGCATTTGAAACCCTTCAAAACTAAAAAGAGACGACGACGACGACAACAATCTATAACTAACAGATATTCATTGATTTAGGAAAATGAATTAAAAAACACATGAAGGAGCAAAAGATTAATTAAGATATATACCAGATGGATCTGTGGCCGGTTCTTCTTGGATTTCTTGTTTTACAGGCAAGCCCACGAAATATCTCTCCATTTGATCTTCACTGCTCCAACTTTGAAAAAATAATTCACAGTTGAAAAGGAGAAATTTTCTATTTATTGAGAAAAAGAAAAGAAAGGGAAGAAAATGAAAGGAAAATGTGAGGGAAATATGATAGAAAGATTTAAATGAAGTTGCAACTTTATTCATTTATAAGGATTCGTCTCCAAGTATTCTGACCCGTGGAAATTGCTCCCATTCTTTATTTTAATTTAAATTTAAATTTATTCTTCTAAATAATAAATTTTGGGTCTAACTCAATCCCAAAAATCAGATCATGAGGGAAGAATTGTCCAAATACATATAACTATATGTTATTACAACACTAAAAATACTATTAAATTATATTTTGACTGTACTTTAATCTTCAAAACTGCTTGTTCACCCAATTATGAGCTTTTGGACACATGTCAAAGTTATTGTAAAGCTGTTGGCGAATTTAATCAAAACGTAGAGAAGGCGAAGTCATTGAAGAAAAAACCCACCAATTTTAGTAGGCTTTTACGTGGGGCAAACAAATATGTATTTAAACTTTGTGTAAACGTTTTATTTTTGTCCTTAAACTTTATTAGTCTTTGACTCTTTATGTTTCATATCATCTGATAGGAGAACTTAGTATTTAAAGTGTCAAATATTTGTCTTTAATACAAATGTGGTATTAACTACAAAAACATGTTTCGTTGTATATGATGCGACTATTAATTATGTATAAGAAAATTCTAAAAGTAATGATTCAATTAAATGCCTTTACTCCCGTAATTAGCATCATTATCTAGAATATCAAAAAATATTTATTCAGTGCATCTATTACGTCAATTTTTTTTTGTTTTGTTAATCCGAATGAAATGTAAAGGAAATTAAGATTATGTCTTATTTTTCTCTTATTTGATTAGTAGAGATAATATCGGTTTAGTTACTCCCAATTTTGTATTATTTATTGCTTAGTAAGTTACATTAGAAAAAAATTGAACATATTTGGTTGTGTTTGGTAATAGGAAAGATATTTTTTTTTTTAGTTTTTAGATATGTGCATGTTTTGAAACCGAATCGAAATAATTAAAAATCAAATTGAGAATTTCAAAAATTTAAAATTCAAAATTTTAAACGGATAATTGAACCGAACCAATGGAAAATATTTTTAGTTGTCCCAAACACATTCCTTATTTTTATTTTTATTTTTTATACAGGCATATTTTAATCATCTTTTTCGTTTCCATTTAATTGTGTTTTCGGTGTAAATGAGACATTTTTCAGCCAGTCTCCCTTATAAATAGAGAAATTCCAAGACAGTCGAGTGTTTTCCTGGTTGTTTCATTTCAGCCCTCAATTCTACAGAAGAAGAAGAGTAAACATAGTCAATCTCCATTCATGTTCTAGTCAAACCTCACAGCCCCTCATGCTTCAATTGGGGCTGTGATTCACTTCAACAAGTAATGAAGAATCACTAAACCCTAGCAATCAAGATGGTATTCAAAGGTAGATTTTTCTCATCAAAGAAATCCGACCCATCAAGCCCAGATGGTTCCTCCAACAGTCCACGATCCATTGGGTCCAATTCCCCGATCCGATCCGACAAGAAGAAAGAAAAATCTACTTCCAACTCTCCGATCACTCCATCTTCTAATTCAACTTTTGCTACCTTCAAAGATAAGAAAAAAGATGTTAAAGGTAAAGAGACTCCAAACCCGAGTCCGAATCCTGCAAGAACCCGTGAACCGGAAATGAGGCCTACGTCTGTATCAGTGTCGCCGATAGTAGCATCATCATTGGGGTTAAATAAGATAAAGACTCGATCTGGGCCGTTGCCACAGGAGAGTTTTTTCGGGTATGCTAGTAGAGATAAGGGGAATTCACTAGGTGCTAGTAATTTGTCGAAAAATGTAGGGCCCTCGAGTTCTGTTTTGAGGAAGAAGGATGAGAAGAGGGAAAATGTAGATAATGGGAGCAATTTTGATAGTATGTTGTCCTCCGAGAGTGGTGGTCGTTCGAGGGATCAAAGCCCACGTTTACCTGGCCCTTCAAGGTTTCAGAATGGTGAATCATTTTCTGAAGCAGGTAAAAGTACTTGTCTTTCTATTACAAAAATGTAGTCTTTTGGCAACTGGCTTGAGCTATGTACAATTGATCTTTTAAAATGAATATGTATCTGTATTACGCACGCAAGGGGCCGTTTGATACTGAATATGGTGTATAAGAATAGTACTTAATAGGGTGTATGAGAATAGTACTGAGTAGGGTCTATAAGAATAGTACGGAATAGGGTGTATAAGAATAGTATGAAATATGGTGTGGAATAGGGTGTATAAGAATACTACAATAGTACGGAATAAGGTGTATAAGAATAGTACTAATGGTGGGATTAGTTATGCCGACATCATTTTTATAGACTGTTTGGTTTGTTGTGTTAAATAACATGCATTGCATAATTTTAAAATAGTACTGAATAGGGTTTATTAGAATAGGAATAGTACTGGTATTGTTAATGCCATGGTTTACTATGTATATGAATAACACTGAATAGGATGTATAAGTAATACTCGTATTAGTTGTACCAGACCTAAATTGCAACCAAACATTGTATTGAAATTTGATACCAGCATTATTCTAGCTAATACACCCTACAAACGACCCCTATGTAAAGATTAGTGAGTGCTGTGGTACTTCACACCCACTGGCTTAAAATGTGAATGCTAGTAGTTGTGATTGAAAGGCTAAATTTTTACCACATAGGGGAAGTAGAAAAGTAGTGCTTTTCAGTTACAATACAAGAGTCTTAGTTCCATATCAGTTGAACGTTCTTAGCATTAGATGATCCGATGCCTGAAACACTAGAGAGATGCCCTTAAACTCAGCTTTGGACTATGTGATTAACTAGGTTACTCCTTTGACTCACATTAGGAAACTGAATCAAGCAGTGGCTCAACATGGTTTCTCATGGTGATCTTGATTGTTAGAATATTAATATTCTAATCAAATCAAATTATACACTATTAGACAAGGAGGTAGAAGCTAAGGCTTAATAGAGTTGTCAGAGTTTTTTACTTTTGAATGAGATATCTAGTTATGCAGAGGGTTGTGCTGCTATTTTCCAATGAGTAAATGTTTAGTTGGAGTCAAATGGAAGAGAGATGGGACCCTTTTTGTTTGCGGGGTAAATTGGTTTTGGTTTAGAATTCCACATTGTTCTCAGTGATAGTTCTGTTGAAGTGCTTGCTGTGAATCTATTTATCTGTCAGGTGATAGTGACAGCTGGAGTGCCAATGTTATTTCTTTTGAGCGAGTTTTCTTCAGGGACGGGGAGAACATGGTGGCTGCAGTGCCTCTCATCTTGTAAACTTTTCTTAGTGCCTTAGATATTGAAGGAAAATTATTGAGGAATACGACTTAGTTGATAATTAAGTATGATACTACAACCAAACTTTAGAGGGTTGCTAATACAAAGCATTGATACTTTTGGTTTCTGCCTTGTCACTTGCTTCCCAAGTATTTCCATGGAATAGGAAACGAGGAATGAAACAACTGTAGTTCTTGTTTAGAGATTCTACTAGAAAACATAATGGGTTTTCTTAGTTGGTATGCCAAGATATAATCCTCCAAGGAAGTAAAATAATGTAAGGACCAATAGCTTCAAGTCGACCATTACAGGTCCTTATACACAACAACGGATTTGTAGCTGCTAGTTAACTCTGTGATAAAATCTCATTCACTACCTTTTGTAGCACATGGAAACGAAAAGCTCATTCACCACTTCCGTTGCATTCTGCCGTTGCTGTTCGCAGTCACAACATCACGATAGTTCTAATTGTAGGTTAGAACTTTGAGTCACTCTTATTTTTATCTTTAATCTTCAAACCCCAAAATGTAAAATCCGCGATATATTTGTTTCTCACAATCATTGGGTTAAAAATAAAAAACGTAACAACAACCCAGTGTAGTCCCACAAATGGGGTTTGTGGAGGGTGGGGTGTTCCCCGACCTTACCCCTACCTTTGTGGGATAGAGATGTTGTTTCTGATGGACTCCCGGCTCAATAAAAACGTTACTCAAAACAGGTTTGAAAAATACAAAAGTAAAGAAGCTAGGATGAAAATATCGAAGTAAAGAAACATACTAAAAAAAAACAAATAGTAAAGATACCCAAAGTAAAAGAAACATAGTTGCACTAAAATTGAACAATAAGACGATGATAGAATACAAATAATAATACATGTAAGCAAAAGATGAAGCAAATAAGATGCTCTTAACTAGAACCACGTTCTCCCAAAGACCAGAGAGAAATCGCTCGAATACCTACTAACCTCCTACCCTAATCCTCGATCTCCATGCTCTCCTATTTAGGGTCATGTTCTCGGTGAGCTTGAAGTGTGTCATGTCCTGTCTAATCATCTCTCCCTAATTCTTTCTCGGTCTACATCTACCTCTCCTTAGGCCTATTACTGCCAACCTCTCACACCTCTTCATTAGGGCATCTGCGCTCCTCCTCCTCACATGTTCAAACCGTCTCAATCTTGCTTTCCGCATCTTGTCCACTATTGACCACTCCCACCTTGTCTCGTATATCCTCATTCCTAATCTTGTCTCGTATATCCTCATTCCTAATCTTGTCTCTCCTAGCATGCTCACACATCCACCTAAGCATCTTCATTTCAGCTACTTTTTTCTTCTGGACGTGAGTACTTGACTAGCTAACACTCTGCCCCATACAACATAGTAGGTCTAACAATCACTCTATAAAACTTACCTAGTCTTGGTGGCACATTCTTATTACATAGTACACTTGATGCGAGCCTCCATTTCATCCTATCCGCTCCAATACGATGTGTGACATCATCGTCAATTTTCTTGGATTATTGAATCAAGATACTTGAAGCTTCCTCTCATTGGGTGGCTAAGATGAAGTGGATGGCGTAGCCTGTTGTGAACCAACAAGGCCCTGTTTCTCTTGGTTGATCGCACAGGCTGCTCTGCCTGACTGGTACTTGGTTGAGGTGCTTCACACCCATGTGTGCCACCTCGCCCTGTGCTGTCGCTTATGTGCAGTGCTGGTCTCTCCTATGCGCGTCTCGTTAAAATATTCACCCCAGCTGTGCCATTGACATAGCTGTTCTGCCCACGTCCTTGACATTCTAAGTGGCTGACGTGGTGCACCACCATAAATGATAACACCAATAAAACTGTATGAGGATAATGCATGATTATCATCCTAGAGTTGAACTTCTAATTGGTTTGAAATTTTAAAAGATTTCTGTTTCATTTAGTTGTTTCGGAGGAATCAAGATATACATGTGGACTGCACTAGTAAAATTCATGTGGTTTCTTGAGGTGTAAGTTTTGTTCTATTTTCTTATGTTTTGGTTGTTATGCAGGCCGATTCAGTTCATCGTGTGGCTATTCTGAAGGTCTGAGGAGCTCAGATGCTCGTACTCCAGAATTGAAGGTACAGAGGATTAACCTGTTGCATTTATCGATTCTTCTCTTGCTATTGTGTTATCCTTACTCTAATGTTAGATGTACTTTCTAGACATCTTTAGAATGTGACAACCCAAAGGAGTCTGAATCACCGCGCTTTCAAGCTTTACTTCGGGTGACTAGTGCTCCTAGGAAAAGGTTTCCCGCAGATATAAAAAGTTTTTCACATGAACTAAATTCCAAAGGTGTACGGCCTTTTCCACTCTGGAAACCTCGAGGTTTAAATAATTTGGAGGTAAAATTCAATCTCTTCGCTAAGTTCTTGAAGTTGTAAATGATCTGCGTACTTTTCTCAAGTGTTGATCAGTATATTGCAATTTCAACAGGAGGTTTTAACGATGATTAGGGCAAAGTTTGACAAAGCAAAGGAGGAGGTGGATAATGATTTGCATGTTTTCGCAGCAGATCTGGTTGGAGTTCTAGAAAAAAATGTAGAAGCTCATTCAGATTGGCAGGAAACTATTGAAGATTTGCTGGTTTTAGCGCGGAGATGTGCAATGACAACTCCTGGGGAATTTTGGCTTCAGTGTGAGGGCATCGTTCAGGAACTGGATGATAGACGCCAGGAACTCCCCATGGGTACGCTAAAGCAGCTGCACACTAGAATGCTTTTTATACTTACAAGGTGCACACGATTGCTTCAGTTTCACAAAGAAAGTGGTTTTGCTGAGGACGAATCTCTACTTCAGCTTCGTCAATCATTGCAGCCTGTTGAAAAACGAAGAGACGGAAAGATGTCTGGTCCTCTGAAGTTCCCAAAGTTGCCTCCTACAAAAAAATCTTACAGTCAGGAACAACATGGCTCTGGATGGAAGAGGAGAGATCAAGCTGTACAGCCAGGTAACCTTCAGACCCCGGAAGCTGAAACCGAAAAAAAATTGGATTCTCCGGGCAGTAGAAATCGGATGGCATCTTGGAAGAAATTTCCAACTCTAGCTGCAAAAAGTCCCAAAGAAGCTTCTCCAACAAAGGTGGAGAACATGGATAGCAATACTGAAGCTTCAAAACTATTAATGGATGAAAGAGGACCGTCTGATTTAGATCTAGCTACTATCAAGCATCCTGATCTTTCTTCTGCTAGGGATTCACATGCACACTCTTCAGTTCCCTCCAAACACCACCGTAAAGTTTCCTGGGGTTACTGGGGTGATCAATCAAGTGTTTCTGATGAGAGTTCTATAATATGTCGCATTTGTGAGGAGGAGGTCCCTACATTACATGTAGAAGACCACTCCAGAATTTGTGCAATTGCCGATCGTTGTGATCAAAAGGGTCTAAGTGTTAATGAACGCTTGATAAGGGTTGCAGATACTCTTGAGAAGCTCATGGAGTCATTTGCACATAAGAACATCCCACATGCTGTTGGAAGCCCAGATGGTGCAAAAGTATCAAACTGTAGTGTAACTGAGGAATCTGAACTTCTATCTCCAAAACTTAGTGACTGGTCTTGCAGAGGTTCAGAGGATATGCTTGACTGTCTTCCTGAAGTGGATAACTCTGTTTTCATGGATGAACTTAAAGGTTTACCTTCTATGTCGTGTAAAGCCCGGTTTGGACCCCAGTCCGATCAAGGAATGACAACATCATCTGCTGGCAGCATGACACCTAGGTCCCCATTGCTGACACCAAAGACCAGCCCAATTGACCTGCTATTGACAGGAAAAGGTTGTTTCTCTGAGCATGATGATCTCCCTCAGGTAGATACTACTATGATTCTTCAGTATGTTTGCTGCTTAGTTCACTTCTTTTTGGTGATACGACTTAGAGAACTCTGTTGCTGCTAGCAGAGTTTGCATGCACTTGCATGTATTTTCTTTGGTTGGGGATATGTTGGTAGATGTAGCCTTTCTTAAACGGAATGTACCGGATTTTTAGCACGTACAACCATCAAACCAGAGACCAGAAATGTTATTTAGTGTGAAAAATATGAATTTTAAGTTTAAAAAATTGTGCACTTTTCTCTTGGTTCAGTCACAGATTCTGTTTCCTATAGTTTGAGAAGCTTGTGCTTAATGTGGAAGGTTGATGTCCATATAGTTACAATGTAAATTGATCCAGTGGCCAGTGCCACAAAAGTTTTCAGCAATTTGGCAACTTTGCCATGAAACTGTTTTTGGTGGCATCCTTGCCATTGAACTTTCTAGAAGGTCGCAGCTTACACCTGTTAGGTTTCGTAAATGGAGTTAAATCCTTTTCTCCCCTTTTTTTTCTTTTCATTTCCCACATCAAAACCTTGACACAAAAAGATTTAACTTGTGCTAGTTTTTCTTCTCCTTTTCCTCAACCTTTGAAGTTCTACTCTCTCAACCATTAGTCATATTCTTATCCTTTCCTCCCATGATGCACTTGAGAGCATAGTGAGATATTGGGGGGGGGGGGGGGGGCAAAGAAGAATAAAAGAGAACCCGAACTAGAAAAGTACTCTGGTTATAGTACTGGGCTCAAAAAAGATTCTCCTTTCCATGTTGCCTGGTTGAGAACAAAAAGGAAGATGAATGGGGAAAAAGAAAGAGAAACATGAACAAGAAAAGCAGTCTGCTTAATCGTTCTGGGCTCACTGCTGGCTTTCTATGGGTTTGGCCATCCTTTCACTGGTTGGTCAGTTATAGAAGACTGTAGTTAGCAGCCCGAATACCATTAAGAATATCTAATAATTCTGTATTTTCATTTTGTGTGTGTGTGTTTGTGTGTGTATTTTCTTTTAAATAATGAAAGGTAATTTACGAAAGAACATATAGCATTTGGCTGGAGAGAGCAGGCATAGAAGAGAGAGAGTACTAGAACCAGAGAGGGCACAGAAGAAAGAGGACACTAGATTGCGTACATAAGTATTAGGTCCATCAATTCTCACAATTATTCTATTATTACCTCCTCCCTTAACTACTCCTGGAGACATTTCTGATGATAGTCCTTGAGTTTTAGAATGAGGAAATCTCAATTGCCTAACCCAACCTTTTGTCTCTAGCACCTTCTGGACTGTTAAGCTTCTGGAATGTTCAATTTTTGTGTGGCCTCAGTGATGAAAATACTTCCTTCTTCTTCTTTTGCACTTTTTGCTTTCCCTTCTGCTTCATCTCTCCTCCAAGTTACCATCATCACATATAGGAGTGACACGTTTTTAAGACAAATGCAGGTTCTAATTAGGGAAGTACTGATGGATTTTTCTAGTGGAGTGGAATGAAGTTACCAGATCTCTGATATTACCTCATAGACCGATGTTGGCGGCGATGTGAATGTTTGTGCTTTTTCAAGTGGAGTGGAATGAAGTCACAGATTTTGATTTTCACCTCATTGACTAAGATTCTTGCGTATGTGAATATTTGTGCTCAAATAAGAAATGTATTATGGTTTGTGGAACAATCCATTGATTTTCCTGCTCTGCATTAGTGCATAAGTCGAAAGAAATGCTAGTTCATCCCTTCTCTTTGCATGAATTCTTTTGGTAGTTGGAATTACAGAAGAATTTGAGCTTTTGCAATGTGATAATGATAAGCGACATGTATTTTTTTCCTGTCCCCGCAATGGATATGGAGATACAAAACAAGAACCTCTGCCATTGCTCTTTTCCTTCGTTTGTCTCTTCTTTTCCCCCCCTGCTCCTCGTTTTTTAAGGAAATAAGAGGAGCTTAAGAAGGTGAAGGTAGGTACAAAGGAGAGAAGTGGCTATCTTATTTTTTTTTGGGGGGGGGGGGGGGGGTAAAAGAAGGAACCCCTTCCTACAATTTGAAGAGGTTGATATCAAAAAATCTGTTTGACGCGTAATTGTCAAAAGGTGAAAAAGTTAGTGCGCTATGGAGGAATACATCTATTTCCCAATTTCAATATACAACTTGAGCAGTACATCATTTGTATTTAATTATAACTTCATGGATGGTTTTAGTGCTATTAGTGATAAATTTGCATAAGTGTTGATTTTAATAGGTGCAGGATAATTGGTATTGACTTGTTTTAATGCTTTGTTCTTCTCTTTTATTTATTCTCCTGGAGGTTTGGATTGACAGTTTTGTGTTGCTTTTTCTAATGTTGCAGATGAATGAACTTGCTGATATTGCTCGATGTGTGGCGAATACGCCTATAGATGACGAACGCTCTGTGTCTTATTTGCTCTCCTGCCTTGAAGATTTAAAAGTTGTGACTGAACGCAGAAAGTTAGATGCACTTACCGTGGAAACATTTGGTACTCGCATTGAAAAGCTGATTCGGTAATTTGACCTTCCTTGTGTACATATACTGCTGGGCTCAAAAGAAAATGCTGAATAGTAAGAACCATGAAATGGAGAGGGGGCTCAGGGGAGAAAACATAGGAAGGAATCTTACCTTTTTTCCTTCTACTCCATCTTTCAGAAAGTGTCTTTATCTTAAGTTCTCAACTATCCAGGGAACAGTATTTGCAACTGTGTGAGCTAGTCGATGATGACAAAGTTGATTTAATGAGCACTGTCATTGATGAAGATGCTCCCTTGGAAGATGATGTTGTACGTAGCTTGAGAACCAGTCCAGTTCATTCCAAAGATCGTACGTCTATTGATGATTTTGAGATTATCAAACCAATTAGTCGTGGGGCATTTGGTCGGGTTTTCTTGGCAAAAAAGAGAACAACTGGGGATCTCTTTGCAATTAAGGTACTATAGTAGTTTGGTGCTTGAGTTTTATTGATCAACATTCCTTGAATCATTCAGTATTGTCTTTTTGAAGTGATTTTAGCTTGATCTGTGATAAAGCACACCGACAATCCTCTTTTTTTGTTTCTAGAAAAAGCACATCGACAATCCTGTTCCCTGGCGAAGAGAAAACTAAAAACTATATCTCTATATTTAAGGGATAGCTCCTTGCCCCATGTTTTTGGGAGTTTATATATAAGGATTACGTTACGATTTCGTGTATCTTGCAACTTTGCTTTAAAAAGAAAATAACCAAAGGATCTTATGAAACCTCCATCTCCTATTTCCTTTGGAAATTAATTGGAAAATTGTCCAGTTATAAATTTACTATATTTGGATATCAACATGTCTATTACATGTACTTTTCTGAAATGGATGTCTGTGCATGTTTACAGAAGTAGGGGTGGAATTCCTCCATTTCTAACTTTTGTCTTTCATGGTTTATGTTTCTTTTGTTATGTCCTTTAATTTCTCTGATTACATCGTCTAATTCAGGGAGGTTTCTGGTCTCTGGTATCCAGTAAGAAACCAAACATTCTGCTGTTCCTCCTATAGAGATAAGAGAAGAGGAGCTTTTATAGTGCACAACTTGATTATTCCCTTAACTTATTGGGGATGAAATAGTGTGTACAAGAATCCTAAAAAAAATGAAAACATATATTACATTCCTATAATTCTCCTAATCACCTTACAACAGGAATGTTAGTTCGGGATCCATTCAACATTTACAAGAAACCTAAATTTGATTACTCTTAACAGGCATGGTTCCCTGTGGCTATGCTTCTATATGGTTTTAAACTTTTAATCTTTCTAGACCATCATGTTATAGGTTTTTATTTTAATTTTTTGTTCTTTACGTTATTAAATATTGAAAGGGTCATCTAGTTGGAGAGTCATGGTAGGTTAGGTCACAAGAGTCCCTCATTCTTTGTACCGTATTTATTATGAAT
Source organism: Anisodus acutangulus (assembly GCA_029783415.1). Classification (NCBI taxonomy): domain Eukaryota; kingdom Viridiplantae; phylum Streptophyta; class Magnoliopsida; order Solanales; family Solanaceae; genus Anisodus; species Anisodus acutangulus. The sequence goes on along the minus strand of CM056494.1, from coordinate 14,194,983 downwards.
AAACATGTTTTCGCTCATAATTATAGAATTTCAATTTCTGTTCATTTCTGGGAAAGCCATATAGTAGCCATTACCCTAATGGTAAAGTTCTAATGTATGCTATAACATGCTTCTTTGTGGCACTCCAGCTTACATGTTTAGTTACAGGTCCTGAAGAAGGCAGATATGATACGCAAGAATGCCGTTGAGAGTATTTTGGCAGAACGTGATATTTTAATATCAGTTCGCAATCCCTTTGTGGTGAGCATGTTGAAATGGCAAAGCACTTAAGTGAAGATATGATTGTACCTCTTTTACTGATTGTATTTTGCATTAGGTTCGCTTCTTCTATTCATTTACTTGCCGTGAAAACTTGTACCTTGTGATGGAATACTTGAATGGCGGGGACCTATATTCATTGTTGAGAAATCTAGGCTGCTTAGATGAAGAAGTCGTTCGTGTTTATATAGCTGAAGTTGTGAGTATCTATGTCTCTGTCTTGCTCTTTAAAGTTCTGTACAGTATGGTGAAACACCTAAATCTGAAGTTCTGAGGTGCCAGGTGCTTGCCCTAGAATACTTGCACTCTCTGCATGTGGTTCATCGAGATCTGAAGCCTGATAATTTGTTGATTGCACATGATGGTCATATCAAGGTAAAACTTGTGTCTAAAAAGTACCTTCATAAAATTAAATGTATTGTTATATTCCTTGTTTTAGGTGAGCGTATTTCATCTATCAGGCTTAGGTATAGTGTTTAATAAGTATGGTGTGATGGCTTTTCCCGAAATCTATCTTGTTTTCTCCTACTTATCTTAAGAACTATATATCTGGAATCAAATGTCAGCATTATCTTTCTTAGCTCAAGGACATGTGTTGGTCCATGATTTAGAATCCTTCATTTATTGTGGAATTTCAAAAGTGACTAGGGTCAGGTTTTTATCTTTTTAATTTTACGTATGAGAAAATGAAAGCCAAACATTTGGAAACACCCTCGTTAGTTTGACATTTTGAATTCCAAATTCGAGCAAACGAAGGCCACAATTTTGAACACAATGAAAATGAATAGGCCTAACTTTTTCGTTATTGCCATTTCAAAAAGAAAAAGCCCAAGTTTTTTATTTGGATAATAGTTGCAGATATGTAAAGAAATGCGAGAACTTCAGTACACTAATGTAGGTTCAGATAATTTTATTGTGGCAAAATTAACTATTTATTCAAATGAATATAACTGTGTATTCTGAGATGGTTACAACAGCGAACTGGATGCCAAAGGAGACCTTGCATTGTGACATCAAGAGTTTTTATGTTTTACACAAAAAGGTCGTGGTTCATGATGACATAATGAAGGGAAACTTGTCAAATCATGTTGCAAATTATTGTTTGCCGTTGTTGTAAAGCAGTTCATACAACAATTATCCCTCAATCCCAAGCAGCTCAATCATTGGATAAAATTGCTCTAACTATATTCATTGATGTTTCTGGTTGTTGTTGAATCTCTTTTTTAGCATTTTTAGGTGTTGTTCAAGCTTGCAGTGGTAAACATGTCGATGACTGTTTTCTTGTGCTTTCTGCTTTTAATAACATTGGTTTCACGCTGATGAGTTTTATTGGTGTAATTTTGTTCAGTTGACAGACTTTGGGCTTTCTAAAGTTGGTCTTATCAATAGCACAGATGACTTATCTGGTCCAGCTGTCAGTGGAACATCCATGATGGAAGATGATGATTCTCAGCTATCTGCATCTGAGCATCAGCAGGAAAGGCGGAAGAAACGTTCTGCAGTAGGTACACCGGACTATTTGGCGCCTGAGATCCTTCTAGGAACAGGGCATGGTTTGTATCCGTGTTTTTTCCTTCTTTCCTTCTTTCCTTCTTTCTTCATTGACAAGGAGTAGCTGATTATCTTTCAATTTGGCAGATGAAGCATTCATTTTAAGCGATCAATATAATGTTGCCAAATAAATTCCCTTTTCCCTACTCTTCACAATTCCCAATTCAGCAATGGAGGTTGCAGTATGTTGAGTGTCAACGTAAAAAATAATCCAACGGTGATGAATTCTCTGAATACTGAATTGCTGTGACGATGTCTACCTAGGCACGTAAAACATCGCTACTTCGGTGTAGATTTAAATATACGAGGAGTTCCATTGCATCGTCGCCCGGGTGTGACTCTGAGGGATTATAAGTTAGGGTTCTCACACTATAGAAAGTGGAGGGTGCAAAATAGTTAGTATCAACATCTAGATGTGGTGCTAGATAGACATTTTTTTCCTAATATCGAATGGAGTAGAAAGCTAAAATGACTTAATAAACATAATTGATCCAACTAACTTGGGATTGATTGATAACAATGAATATTGTACTATATTTAGCTGGCTGTTTAGAAGATGTAAGAGAAATATGAGAGCGTGGGTTGGAAGGAGAGAAATATGAGAGCTTTCTGAAAGGTTAGAGAATGACTTTGTATATTTGAGTAGTCTTTTGTCCATGGTTAATTTTGGTGCACCACCCATGAGACCTGGGTTTGTATAGAAGAATGGGCGTGTTTTGGAGAGCCATATCTTTTAGCAGGCTCTACTTTTTGGTATACTGCTTATATCTGAGCCTTCTCTCACATCAGTAAAATTATTTACTGTGGTGAAAGAAAGTAGATATGGTACTATGCGCTCATGCATACCGTTGGTGTACGGGTTCGGAGTTCCCTCCAAAGTATTGCTTTTCTTTAGAAATCTGGACACACTTTCATGAACCCTTGTCCAATTTGTCTTGGGCTAGTAACTTGAATATATATCTAACCTGGGATTCTTATAAAAACAATTTGGATTTGAGAGCATTTTTTTTTACGCCCTTCTGTTTCCTATATAGTTCTAATCATAGGCTACATAAATTCTTTTCAGGTTTCACGGCTGATTGGTGGTCCGTGGGCATTATTCTCTTCGAGTTGATTGTTGGCGTTCCTCCTTTTAATGCAGAGCATCCTCAGGTTAATATGCTGTCTTCTTATTTGTATCTTTTGTCCTTATTCTTCCATGTAGTTTGTTATCTCTTAGGTCATAAGGAGTTGTACTACACTACCCATTTAGCTGTAGACTAGTTTATATATAAAAGAGAAAAAGAAAAAAACCACTAATGTTGCTTATGCTTTCTATTAAGGGTTTTCTCTTAAACTTCTTAAAATGTTCAAAAAGATAGTACAGTGTCTAAGTTTTCTCCGTGCAAATGCACCAAATATGAAGCCTTCAAAGAAAGTATGTAATGTTTGTAAATCCTAGTTACTGATTTATGCACACTAGCTCTTTCTGGACGTGGATACCAGTTCTCTAGATGCATATGTTTTGCATTTGTGGATTACTTGACGATTATAAAGCTAAGTAGCTTATTTTTATGCAGAAGTCTTTTTGACAATATTAGTACCACCTTGATTCCTGTTAGGGTTATGAGATTCCATTGATACAAAGCTGATTCCAAACGACTCAATGAGGGATCGTGCTAGCGTGCACTTAATGGGAATTGGATGTGTTTTGATAAGATACGACCATGCTAACAACATCGACTATAGCTAAATCCCAAGCTAATTAGATTTCTCTTTAAGAATATCAGTTAAAATTAAAACCAAGTACTAATATACCGTTGGATATTACATGTAAGACCAATTGGAATTGATTTATAAATTTGCGGTCTATCAGTTGGGTGCTTAAACCACTGAGATACGGGTGCTTGATGGCAACCTTGTACATGGTGAATAACCAATCAATTGAAATGGAATCTTCAGTTTAAGTCAACGCAATTTAGGAGGAATCAAGGAAAGATGACTCAAATCTGGTATTTCGATAGGAGAGTTTGGAAAGAAAGAAGTGGGTTAAAACATAGATCTGCAATTTTTAGCTCTTTTATTTGATGTCGAGCAGTTTGATGTATGTAACATTCATATCATTATCAAAAATGTATGTAGCACTTGGTATAAATAGTTTTTGATTACTTTATACTTTTTTTTTGACTTACAGTAGCATTCTTTGAGCAGTTTCTCTCCTCGGGATGTACTATGTTGATGAAGTTTGTTAGAATAGGAATAGAATTTCATATATAGTATCCTACTAGTAAAAGGATTGTAATGTAGTGTCTATAAATAGAGCTCAATGTAATCATGTAGATACAACAATTCAATAATATATTTCTTCCATAATTTCTCACATGGTATCAGAGCAGGACCCATCTCACCCGATGTTGGACCCCTAAATCAAAAATTGCCCACGCACCAGATGTACAACTCTATGGGCATGAGGTGGGGTGTTGAAAGAGTGAAAAAGTCCCTCATCGGTGGTTAATGAGATGGGTGGTCTCCTTATATGGACTTGGACAATCATCCCCTCATGAGCTAGCTTTTGGGGTTGAGTTAAGCCCATGATCCATTTCTTTACATGGTATCAGAGCTCCTATGGATCCGAATGCTTAACACTTGCCAGAACAGGGGGAGCCACTTAGTGATCCTGGAAGATATAAGCGGTTGGTTGGTAAGTTGAATTATCTCGCAGTAACTAGACCTGCTATGGAGGATTTAGGAGTAGAGGTAAGGTAGTAGAGGCCTTGTGATTCATATCCTACACCAATCGTCTGACCCGTACTGCGGTTCTGCATAATAAAAGAATCATCAAGAAATAGTATGACACAATTTAAGGCACGAGTCAAACGATTGACCGATGCTAGATTAAAAGGACAACCAGGGACATAGAGGACAAAACTTAGAGTGGTCGAAGATATGTGTTTCGCTTGTCCAACTCCTTTTGCTTTTGCTTGGATCCCATTGATTAAAGTAATTGCGGGAAGAGACGGTGAATAATTAGTCCGATAAAAGTGATTTATCACCAGAAATATGATCAGAAGCGCCAGAGTCTACAACCCACGATCCGGCAGTATTAGATTGTGCGACTGAGGCTGCTTGGGGGGATATATGTTTACTTGCTCAGACTGTCACTACAGGTAACCAACAGGTTTATTTATCCGAAAAAGAATATAATGAGTACCTTCAGTATCGGGCAAGTAAACATACATCTCCATAAGCAGCCTCAGTCGCACAATCTAATACCGTCGGATCGTGGGTTGTAGACTTTGGCGCTTCTGATCATATTTTTGGTGATAAATCACTTTTGTCGGATATTAGTTATTCACAGTCTCTTCCCGCAATTACTTTAGCCAATGGGATCCAAACAAAAGCAAAAGGAGTTGGACAAGCTAAACCCATATCTTCAGTCGCTCTAAATTCTGTCCTCTATGTCCCTGATTGTCCTTTTAATCTTGCATCGGTCAGTTGTTTGACTCGTGCCTTTAATTATGTCATACTATTTCTTGATGATTCTTTTATTATGCAGGACCGCACTACGGGACAGACGATTGACGTAAGATATGAATCACAAGGCCTCTACTCCTAAATCCTCCATAGCAGGTCTAGTTACAGATCCTCCAGATTTAATCCATAAACGATTGGGACACTCGAGTCTGTCCAAGCTACAAAATATGGTGTCTAGTCTGTCCAAATTAGACGGTGAGTCATGTCAACTTGGGAAAGACTCGCACTGCCTTTTCACGTAGTGCTGAGAGTCGTGCAGAGTCTATTTTTTCAATAGTTCATTCTGATATTTGGGGTCCTAGTAGAGTCGGTTCACCTTTAGGATTTTGTTAGTTTCATTGACGATTTTTCCAGATCCACTTGGTTATTCTAATGAAAGACCGTTCTGAGTTATTCTCTATATTCAAGAGTTTTTGTGCTAAAATACAAAATCAATTTGGTGTTTCTATTCGTACTTTTCGTAGTGATAATGCCTTAGAATACAAATCCTCCCATTTTCAGCAGTCTATGACTCATCAAAGAATTATTCATCAAACATCTTGTCCGTACACTCCTCAGTAGAACGGGGTAGCAGAAGGGAAGAATAAACATCTCATTGAAACTGCTCGCACTCTTCTCATTGAATCCCATGCTCCGCTGCGTTTTTGGGGCGATGCAGTCCTCACAGCTTGTCATTTAATTAATTGAATGCCATCATCTTCTATTCAGAATCAAATTTCATATTCCATAGTATATCATCAGTCATCCCTATACTTTCTTCCTCGTGTTTTTGGGAGCACGTGTTTTGTGCATAACCTAGCTCCGAGGATAGATAAATTAGCCCCTCGCTCTCTTAAATGTGTCTTTCTTGGTTATTCTCGAGTTCAAAAGGGGTATCGTTGCTTCTCACCTAATCTCCATCGATATCTTATGTCTGCTAATGTCACATTTTTTTAGTCTCAACCTTACTTTAGGTCTCCTTCTGATCATCCTGATATCTTTGAGGTCTTACATGTACCTTAGGTTTTACCTACACCGACCTTTGAGGAATCTATAGTTACTTCTACATCTCCAGCCATAGTGCCACCACTTTTGACATCATCGTCGATCGCGTCCAGCATCAGACCCAACATCATGTCCTGCGTCGGACGCTGCACCTACTGTGGACTTGTCTCTTGATGATCAGCCGATTGCACTTTGGAAAGGTAAACGGTCCACTCGTAACACTTATCCACATTATACCCTTTTAAGTTATCATCGTCTATCATCATCCCATTATGCCTTTGTATCATTATTGTCCTCTGTCCCCATTCCTAAGTCTACATGTGAAGCCCTTTCTCATCTCGGATGGCGACATGCTATGATTGACGAGATGTCTGCTTTACACATGACTGGTACTTTGGAGCTTGTTCCTCTCCCTTCAGGTAAATCTACAGTTGGTTGTTGTTGGGTTTATGCAGTCAAAGTTGGTCCGGATGGCCAAGTTGATCGGCTTAAGACTCGCCTTGTTGCGAAGGGGTATACACATATATTTGGGCTTGATTACAGTGATACTTTATCTTCCGTGGCTAAAATAGCATATGTTCGTTTTTTTCTATCCATGATTGATGTCCGCCATTGGCCTCTTTATCAGTTGGACATTAAGAATGTTTTTCTCCATGATGATCTTGGGGAGGAAGTTTATATGGAGCAACCATCCGGTTTTATTGCTCAGGGAGAGTCTAATCTGGTGTGTTGATTGCGTCGGTCACTTTATGGTCTGAAACAGTCTCCTCGAGCCTGGTTTGGTAAATACAGTAATTCAGGAATTTGGTATGATTCGCAGTGAAGCAGATCATTCTGTGTTTTATCGACATTTTGCTCCAGATATGAGTATTTATTTGGTGGTTTATGTCGACGATATCGTTATAACTGTCAATGATCAAGATGGTATCAGTAATTTAAAGCAACATCTCTTTCAGCATTTCCATACTAAAGATCTCGACAGACTGAAGTATTTTCTAGGCATTGAGTTTGCCTAATTCATGTCAGATATTGTTATTTCACAATGCAAGTATGCTTTAGGAATGATGGGATGTAAACCCATTGACACTCTTATGGATTCGAATGTTAGTTCTGTTTTTTATGCTAAGATATAGGCGGTTGGTTGGTAAGTTGAATTATCTCACAGTGACTAGATCTGACATTTCGTTTCCTGTGAGTGTTGTAAGTCAGTTTATAGATTCTCCCCGTGATAGTCATTGGGATGCAGTTATCGGCATTCTGCGATATATTAAGTCATCCCTAGGTAAAAGACTGCTTTTCGAAGATTGAGGCCATGAGCAGATCGTTGGATATACAGACGCTGATTATGCAGGATCACCCTCTGATAGATGTTCTACATCCGAATATTGTGTGTTAATAGGAGGTAATTTGGTGTCCTGAAAAAGTAAGAAACAGAGTGTCGTTGCTCGATCTAGTGTTGAATCAGAATATCGAGCAATGATTGTAGCAACTTGTGCGCTAGTTTGGATTAAGCAGTTGCTTAGATAACTAAAATTTGGAGAAATCAGTCTAATGAAACTGTGTGATAACAAAACGGCCCTTCATATCGCATCAAATCCGGTATTTCATAAGAGGATTAAGCACATTGAGATTGACTGTCACTTTGTCAGGGAAAAGATACTTTCTGGAGATATTGTTACTAAATTTATAAAGTCGAGTGATCAGCTTACGGATATTTTCACCAAGTCACTCAGTCGTCCTCGTATTAATCACATCTATAACAAGCTCGGTACATATGACTTGTATGCACCAGCTTGAGGGGGAGCGTTAGAATAGGAATATGATTTCATATATAGTATCCTACTAGGAAAAGGATTGTAATGTAGTGTCTATAAATAGGGCTCAGTGTAATCATGTAGATACAACAATTCAATAATATATTTCTCCCATAATTTCTCACAAAGTTAATGTTTTATGAAGCACTTCTGATGTCGTGCTGCTCTCTCTCTCTCTCTCTCTCTCTCTCTCTTTTTGGGTCATTTTCAGAAAATATTCGATAATATTCTCAATCGTAAGATACCTTGGCCACTGGTTCCTGAGGAAATGAGCGACGAAGCACAAGATCTGATTGACCGGTAAGAGAATCATTCTGGTTGTTATTTAAAGTCCCATTTTCATCTTAATTTTCAGTTTCTCAAGTTCTTTTTCCAAGAACGTTCAGCTTTTAGCCAGTTCTCATTTAACTTCTGGGATAAGGAAATGTAGATGGAGGCTCTATGTTATTAGGCATGTTTGAATTATGAGGAATTAATTTGGTGAATTTGTGAGAGGCCGTGGATCACTAGAATGCAGTTGACTTTTGACTAAAATGCATTGTCAGTTATAATGAAAAGCTTGTCTATAAATACTCTAAAATCGATTAACAATCATGACCCTCTATTAGATGCCAAAGGCTTTTAGTTAATATTTTTCCATTCAGGAATTCTTCTGTATTCACAAAGAGTCAACATTACTTACATCAAGCCCCGAAGAAAAACACATCCTTCTCAATGTAACAGAAGAAGAATCTTACAATGAAAAGGATAATGGTGATAATTATATATTTGGAGTGGATCTGTTCTGCCAAAAATGTGAACAGGCTGGGTTTTGAACAATAATAAATTGCTGCTGAATTTATTCTGGAATTTTCAGGTGTTTTTACTAAGATCAGCATCATCAGGCTTTAGTTATAATAAACACAATATTCTTCTCTTTGTAACTTATCTATTGTAGAATTTTTTTTTGTTTCTGTTTCAAATTTTAAAAGCTGCTATCGTGGTAAATTTCAGATTACTAACAGAAGATCCTAATATGAGACTTGGAGCCGGAGGAGCATCAGAGGTGATGGCTGTTTTACAACTAACTTTGATATTGAACCTAAGTCTGTTCATTTGAGATCTCGAGAATAAATTGTAGAATGACTATGACCCTTGTGCAGGTGAAGCAGCATCCAATTTTTAGAGATATTCACTGGGACACACTTGCTAGACAGAAGGTTTGACTGCGATATATATACTATTCATAGAAGTGATTCGTTTTCATTTAACTGTAACTGTACTAGCAGATGGTTCCTAGTGCCGAGCCATGAAACATAACCGACCCCACCTAGTTGGGGATTGAGGCGTAGTTGTGTTGTTGTCGTTGTGTTAGTAGATGGGTCAATCAGACTTTTTTCTACTGATTCGTGTTGCATCAATGCTTGTACTTTTTCTCAGGCTGCATTCGTGCCTGCATCAGAAGGTGCAACGGATACTAGTTACTTCACTAGCCGCTTCTCTTGGAATCCTTCAGATGAACAAGTATATGCAGCCAGTGAATATGAGGACTCTAGCGATGATGGTAGTGTTAGTGGTAGTAGCAGCTGTCTAGATAATCGCCAAGATGAACAGGTGTGTTGGTTATCACCCACAAAATAAATAAAATATAAAACGACTGGCATGTTAAGTCTTAACATGTCTTGATCTCTCTTGATTTTTCATTAAGTAGGTTTGATTTTGACGAAATAATGTGCAGGGTGATGAGTATGCTGGTATTGCAGAATTTGAGTCAGGCTCTTCTGTCAACTATCCTTTCAATAATTTCTCATTTAAGGTAGTTTCTTGTTTTACAACATACTATTCATGAGTGGCTGTTTTTGATGGGTGGATGTTATCTGCATGAAGATGCCACATCAGTTAGAACTGCAACATTTTAAGGCATGAGTGAATACTTGAAAATTGTCAGGTTATGGCTGGCTGCAGTTGCAGCTGTTGGCCATGTATTCTTAAATCACTTTAACAGGATGACATATTGTTTCAATGTTTTCTGGATCCACTTTGATCTTTTTCTTTACCTTTGTACTGCTGTTTGTTGCTTAGGAGTAGGAGATTACTAAGTTTGTTTGCTCTAATAAAGAACTTATAACGTTTCAGCATCCTCTAACTTTGTTCTCTCATTTGTTCTTTCTTCTTTGCTTAACAAGATTTTACTTCTCTTTAATTACATGTGATACTTTATTCGGTACTCAAAAAAGTTGATGGTATTGGATCAACAGAATCTGTCCCAGCTTGCGTCAATCAACTATGATTTGCTTACTAAAGGTTGGAAAGATGATCAGCCGTCAAATCCTAATGTATAGCTCCAGGAAACTCTGCCTATGAAAATATTCAAACTTTTGTTTTCTTGGCTGGTAAAATCAAACAGAAAGCCCGCCCATCATCTCCCCGTCTTTACACATTGTAAATGTATGTATCTGACTAAGTCTAATGCAATATATCTAAAAGTTACTCATTTTCTCTTAACCGGTTTTAATTTTTCCTTTTTGTTCTCTTGCAGATATAGAAGCAACTTAAAGATCATGATCGCGACAACTGGGGATGTGATGTGTTTTTCATGATACAGAGAAATCTCATGCTGTGAGGTTGTGCTTTGAATCGTCGTTTTATTTAGTGTGACAACCTTGTATCTCTTTTTGTTCTCATGCATGGCCATGGGATGCCTTGTGGTGTTTGACTTCAGGCTTTTGTTGATTGTGTTGTAATTGTGTCCCTCCACAGCAATGAGAACACATCTCCTGTTTTGAAAGGATTGGACTTGTTGCCTCAAGTTTGCTGTTTTCACTTTTTTTTTAGCCACTGAATCTTCCGATTAATGTTGATATAGGGAAAGGCCAACGGGTCAAAGTAAAGTCAGGTTCAGCAATCGATGTAACTGTTTCAAATACCAGAAGCTAGGTCATAGAAGATAGATTAGATTTGAGAATCTTAAGTAGTGGAGTCAGTCCTTAGCCGAGATAGGATACTGTCAGCTAATCACTAGCTTTTGCTAGAATAATATCGTAAAGTCGGAGAGGAAGAAGAATGCCACCCTTAATATTTAGTGAGGAAAGTGAAGTGGTATTTGCAACCATCACCAACTTCTTAATTTTGTGACTGTATCTTGTAATTTTGCTGTCCTCTCTTGGTGCTGCCGAATTTCTCGGAGAGAATGGACTATTTTGCCTTAACAGTGGAAAAGGAAAAAGATTTAAAACGAAAATGAAGTTTATTCTAACACAGCTAAAATCAATAAAAAAGAATCATAGTAATTGATATTGCCACTAAGAGATGGTACCATAATGAGGTTTATGAAGGTTTCCTCATTTCTTTTTGGATATATATATTTCTTTTTTTTTCTTTTAGGTATCGGTGCAACAGATCTTTAGATTACAGTTCTAATAATTAGTTGGTTTGATACTCCCATTTTATGTAAGATGTAACTTATTTTTACGACATCAAATAAATGTGTTTTCCCTGTAATTACGTTAAACATATTGCTAACCAAGCTCTCCTTGAACCGAGGGTCTATCCGAAATAGCCTTCCTACCATCACAAGGTAAGACTAAGGTCTGCGTGCAATCTACCCTCCTCAGATCCTACCTTGCGGGATTATATTAGGTATGTTGTAGTATATGTGCTAACCTGAGTAATAATCTGCCAGGAATATGACGCTTTGGTATGTTTCAGAATCCTCTCAAAGCTTTGGCGCCCACAACATAATTGCTAAATTATGAACTGATCACTTAAAATCAGTCTGCTCATTCACAAAATGTGCACAATATTTTGTATTTGACATAAAAGAACATGGACCACTTTAGCACATACACGCATTAACACAAACATGGACCACCGTAGCACATACACACATAACAGTGACAAAGTTAGCACATACAACATAGTGACAAAGTTAGGAGTTTTGCTAAGAGTGTCATAGATTTGGTATGTTACGTATAAAAAGTCACGTGACATATATATTTACTATAAATTTTCACTCCAGTTGATCACCCTTCGCCAATTGTAACTCCGGTCCTGTATACACACTCCTTCCTATTTGTTTTATCATAAAAATGTGACTTGGTGGCAAGCCTATTGTTGTGTTTTAGGAAATAAACATTCAACAAGTAGAAATATGTCGAATGAGCTTCAAACAAAGAGGTTGGATTGTTTACTTCATTAGTTTAAGTTAACACTTTATTTATTTGAAGATAGCATGCGGGTGGACAATGAAGCCTTATTCAGTAGACACCGTTCAAGGTATACAACTATCAATCACTCTTTTCATTATATTGTTTCATGTACCTTTGATTTATTCTTTATTTATAAGTGATTGAATTGATTTTCTCTCACTGTAATCAGGATACCATAATTGAGGTCTGGGGAGGGTAGAGTGTACGCATACATTATCCCTATCTTGGGAGGCAGAGAGATTGTTTCCGATAGACAGTCGACTCATGATAAAATAAAAACAAAGCATGTCAAAAAGGGAAAGGAAAAACAACTACAACAAAATTGTATGCTAAGTGAAAAAATAAGAAACAGAGATAGTATCATAGGAATAGAAAAAAACTTCAAGATTATGAAATCTTCACATGCCCCACTTTGTCGCTGAGATCCTTGCTGGTTTCAGCAAATTCAGAATGAAATCACATGCACGCATGCTTCTTATATTCAGATAACTGCCATTTCCAGTTAGAACAGAAAAAAGCAAAAGTAAAAGCTGAAGTAGTAATAATTACAGAAAGCATTATCCATCCAACAAGAATAAACGGTACAGATACTGGCCCCCCAAACGAAAATGAAAAAGGTGCAATTACAATATAAAATTAGAAACTTTGGAGAAAAATGGGCCATAATCTGTTAATTCAAACTGAAACAACAAGCAACAAGTTCGATATGCTTAAAAAATAGGCTCAGTATATTGGTGATGAATCTGAGTTTAGCTTAATTACTGCACATCTCAAGGGACTAAAAAGGACCACTTCGATTTGCTGCATTAGCAAGATCAGATTGTTCATGTTTATCATATGAGGTTGAACGTCGAAGCTCTTCAATCTGCTTAGAGATCTCAGGTATTGAAGGTCGATTATCAGGATATTGAGCTGTACAATCTATTGCTAGCTGCAATAGTTGCACCATCTCTTCTTCGGCAGTCTGGTACCTTAGTAGTTCAATATCAAAAACTTCTGAAGGCCATTCTTGGCGAACAACCGATTGAACCCACCTAGGCAAGTCAACACCTTCATCATTCAAAAGTGCATGAGTAGGTGCCTTCCCAGTAAGAAGCTCCAAGAGCAATACTCCAAAGCTATACACATCTGCCTTTTGGGAAACATTGCGAGGATCAGTTACTTCTGGAGCACGATATCCTGCTACTCGAGTAGGGGAGGATGGCGGTCCAACTAAGTTGGCTAGGCCAAAATCTGAGACGCGTGCTTCGTATGATTTGGTGAGAAGAACATTGGACGATTTGATATTCCCGTGGGAGATGTTAGGACCTTGAGAGTGTAGGTATTCCATGCCATGTGCGATTCCGAGGGCAATACTGGACCTGATTTCCCAATTCAATGGTGTTCTGCCAGCCCCCTTGCTTCCTAGTAAATTAAAGAAATTATAGTGAATCGAAAGTAGCTGCATCATTCTTAGCTCACTTTAACATGTTTCAAGTCTACCAAAGGCGAAAAATGTACATGTTCTTGCAAGATTCACATGCCAGCCCAGTAAATTAATCACCAATTGAACAATTAGTTTCAGAGATTCGAAATTCTAGTCCTGTACAGATGCTCAAGATAGAAAAAGAACATATAGACCCTACTAGTGTAGGGCTAAGTTAAAGATTATGACTGTGCTTGTGCAACTTTTCCCCTGTATATTATGGACAGCCACAGGGTACCTACAAACAACAAAGGACCCTCTGGCTATAATGAAATCACTAAACAAATGGAGTACTACTTATTGCTTTTAATTACAAACAACTTTAGATTTAACATACTTATATTAGAAGCATGCTTTACATGATGAAGACTTACGTAATGATGATAAATTAATGCTTAATTCTAGGATCACATTTTCATTGGATTGAGGGCCCCAATACAGACATTGCATGTTACATTGAGCAACAAGTCAAATTAACTACTCTAATACTCCTCATGTTCCGTTAGACACTATTTTCTTATTAATTTGTTCTAAAAAGAACACCACATTCACATATTTCCTAACTGAGAAGCTTTTATAGCCACACAAATACTAAACAAGTTTCAAAAGTTCTAGTCACACAATTGTTACGGCAATATTTAAGACCACAAATTCCAAAAAAGTTTTCCTTGCTTTATTAAACTTTATGTTAAGTCAAACTATGAAAAACAAAAGAAAACGAGAAGAGTACTAAAATAAGGGACAACCCGGTACGCAAAACATCCGTGTCTAAGCAGGGTCTGTAGAAAGGCCGAACCCAAAAGGTATGATTTAGGCAGTCTACCCTAACACAAACATGACTGATCAATAACTCGAACTTATGACCTATAGGTCACATGGATACAATTTTACCGTGCTCAACGGCTCTAAAGGAAGTACTTAAGAAAAGAAAATAAACAGATTGCATAAGGGAAGTAAGCATGGCTCCAACAGAATATCCAAAGCTGGAAGAATATATAGTGCATGTAACAAGGGAAAAATAGGTAAAATTACCAGGTTTTGGCAGTGAAAGAGTATAACTATAACTCACCATGAAGAAGTGCAGACAAGCTCCCCATAGGCATATAATCAAAGACAAGAAGTTTTTCCTCCTTGCTGAAATAATAAGCTCTGAGAGGAACCAAATTCTCATGATTCATTGCTCCAACTGTTTCAATTTTCTCCTTGCACTCCCTTTCAGATATAGCCACATCTCTCAATCTCTTCACAGCAACAATTGTACCTATCTCCAAAACTGCCTTATAAGCTGTTCCAAATGTCCCCTTTCCAAGAACCTCAGCAGAAGCTCTCAACAAATCCTCCAAATCAAATGTTTTATTACAATCTCCAAAAAATACAAGCTTTTTAGTCCCATTTTCTCCCCAACTCTCATCACCACTACTCAATACTGCACTAGCAGACACTAAATTCCCATTATTTACACCATTTTCAGGTTCCTCAATTTGCTTATCCCCGGAAGCTTCTGTTTCCGGTTGCTTAATTGTCTGAACATCAACAGACCTCGTTTTTTCACCATTTTTCGTCCTACATAACACAAACAAAATCAACAACAATATAAAAAATCCTCCAACAGACCCAATGACAATCCCTACAATAGCTCCAGCAGATAGCTTCTTTTTCTCATTACTGGAATTTCCAATTTCAATTCCAGCAGTAGCTATAGCAGGCTGAGTCTTATTATTTCCTGGACAAACATTAAGAGGCTTTCCACATAATGAATTCCCAATAAAAGCACTCACAGGCATTGCTTCCAAACTTCTTGGAATAGGTCCATTTAGTTTATTGAAAGACACATTAAACTGTTCAAGATTAGGAAACTTTAACTCAGGTATAGAACCCGAAAACTGATTCTTCTGAACAAGAAGTGTCCTCAACCGGGTCAAATTATTATACGCAGACGGAATATTACCAGAGAAGTTATTATCAGCAAGATTTAACCGGACTAAAGAGTGAAGCCCGGAGAGAAAAGTAACTGGACCGGAAAAGAAGTTACCCTGGATATATACATTACGTAGCTCAACACATTTGGAAATATCAGAAGGGAGAGGACCTGAAAGGCGGTTAAGACGAAGACTAAGTGTACGTAAACGAGTGAGGTTGGAGATTGTGTTCACTGGAAGGGTACCGTAGAGAGCGGAAGCTGGTAGCCGGAGTACGGTGACACGGTTGTTTTCGCATTGTATGCCAGCCCAGTTGCATGGGGAGGTGGTGGTGGTGTTCCAGAGAAATGTACGGCCGCCTACAGCGGAGCGGAAGGCTAGAAGGGCAGTGCGATCGGAGGTAAGGTCGGATGAAGTTGTGGTAAACATGAGAGTGTGAATGAGGATGATTGAACATGTAAGTGAAATGGGACTAGCCAGCATTGTGTGTGTAGTTAAATATGCTGCAAGAACCAAGAAGTGCTAGAAAATCATACCAGAGAGAAATGAAAGGAGTGATATTAGAATGGTGTTTTAGTAGGAGTAATGGAAATGTAGTAGTAGCAGTACAAGAAAAAGAGAGTGGAAATTAAAGAAAGAAAAAAACTTAGCTGTTAAATGAGCTTTAATTTGATGATGGTCAACTACCAGTTGATGGAAGTCATGATTGAATGTACTGTCTCTGCTCTTGAGAGCAAGTGTCAAGTCTTAGACTTTTCCTCAGTTCTTCAAGTTCAAGTTTAGATTCCGCTTGGTGCTTTTGATTTTGATAGAAGTAGGAGCTTGCAACTCTCTAGTGGACTGAAACAGCAAGCAGCAGTACAGCAACCAGCAGTGGGCCTGTTGGGCCTCTCGGCAGAAGGCCTAAGCAGGCAGCAGCATAATCAGCAAGAAGCAGTGGCCTTGTTGGGCCTCAAGGCAGTACCAATAACGTCCAGCCCATCACGGGAGTTAGGGCGGTTACAAGATGGGTATATTAAAGAAAGTATATTGTGTGTATATTGTAGTATATTTATTACCTAGATTAGGATATACTCTTACCATGTTTAGGATATACACATACCATAATTGTATAGTTAGAATTATGGTAGAATAAGGTTTTAGAAATAGAATAGGAATAAGATTCTCCTATTTTGTAACTTGTATATATATCTATTCAATCAATGAAAATAATCAAGGGGATTATTTCTTTCATGGTATCAAGAGACTAGGTTTTACAAAAAAATTTCTCTCCCAAAATTTTTTGGACCCCTCGGCCGAGACACCCCCCCTCCCCCCCTCGGGTTTCTCTTCCAAAATTCGTCTTCCGCTCTCAAAAAACCTCTCTTAAATTTCCCCTCCTTCTTTGTCCTTATCAATATGTCTAAGAACAATTTTCACCCTGCCCTCACGGTTTCCAATATCAAGCTAAGTGTCCCTATTGTCCTTGAAATGGAAAACGTGCAATATGTAACGTGGGCGGAGTTGTTTAAAATTCACGCTATATCTTATCAAGTTCTTCACCATATCATTCCTCCCGCTAGACCCCTTCATGTGGAGGATCCTGAGTTACGGATTACACTTGATGCTACCGTTCTTTGGTGGATATACGACACTATTTCGGTGGACCTTCTACAGACGATTATTGAGCCAGATACCACGGCTATGGCTGCATGGAATAGATTGCGTGACATATTCCAAGACAACCAACATTCCCGTGTCGTCACACTCGAGCAGGAATTCTCTCTCGTTCGAATGGACGAATTTTCGAACGTTTCTGCATATTGCAAGAAATTAAAGGAGTTGGCGGATCAACTCCGTAATGTTGGCGCACTAGTAACGAATAATCGTCTAGTTCTACAGTTGGTTGGCGGTCTTTCGGAGGCCTATAATGGTGTTGGAACTCTCCTTTGCCAAAGCAACCCTCTTCCCGACTTCCATCAAGCCCGCTCCATGCTTACGTTGGAAGAAGCCGGTTTGGCTAAAAAGGCAGCTACCGGAGCAAGCCCAATTGTCATGATGGCGTCCTCTCATAATCCTTCAGGTTTTGTTAATAATTCGGGCCAAAACCATAACAATGGTGGTGGCAAGAATAATCGAAAGAATAATAACAAAAATCGCGGGGGCAAACGCGGTGGTTCTAGTGGCGGTTCCGGTGGTCAGCAAGCAGGCGGTGGGTCCCATCCAGTGAACAGTGCCCACCACCCCCCTGGGCCTGATGGGGCCCATGGCGATGGGGCTGAGGCGATGGGCGTGGGCAACGATCCTCACAACGCATGAATTTCCGGCGATGATGGCCAGCGGTCCAGGCCCAATACCCAGCGTTGGCGGCCCATCGGCGATGGCCCAAAGAGCGGCAACAACGGCGATTACGGCCCGATTCGGTATGGCGGTAGTCTTTGGGCCCCGACCTCCGCAAGCCCATCATGCGGCGAGCCTCACTCGCACCGATATCGAGGCCGCGATGCACACGCGTTGGGATTGACTCAACCGGACCCAAATTGGTACATGGACACCGGGCCACTACTCACATGACTTCGAATCATGTACTCTCTCATCTTATTCAATTTGAGCACCCCTGGGATAATTGTTGGTAATGGCAGTTCTATTCCAATTCTAGGGTATGGTCGAAACGTTGTCTCCCCGATCCACCACTCCTCTTGAAAAATACTTTACATGCTCCTAAATTGATTAAAAATTTAGTGTCTGTCCGAAAGTTCACAAATGACAATTTTGTTTCTGTTGAATTTGATCCTTTCGGTTTCTCTGTGAAGGATTTCAAGACGGAGAGTCATCTCATGAGGTGTGATAGTATGGGGGATCTGTATCCTATCATGCCCGGTTTCAGTCCATCGAGTCCAGCCTTGCCGTCAGCTTTTGCAGTCATCTCTCCTTCCATGTGGCATGCTCGTCTGGGTCATCCGGGATCTTCTATTTTATCAGCCTTAGATAAAAATAGTTTTATTTCTTGTAAGGGTACGAGTCGTACTCCAATTTGTCAGTCTTGTTCATTAGGAAAAATTGTTAAGTTGTCATTTGTAGACTCCAATTCTCATACTTCTATGCCGTTTGACATTATTCATAGCGACTTATGGACATCTCATGTTCTTAGTTCAATGGGTCACCGATATTATGTTCTCTTTTTAGATGATTATTCTAGATTTCTGTGGACGTTTCCAATTGCGAATAAATCACAAGTGTTTTCCGTCTTCATCAAATTTAGAGCGTTCATTCGTACTCAATTCGAAAGAGAAATAAAAAATATTTAGTGTGATAATGGGAAAGAGTATGACAATAGGGAGTTTCGGGAATTTTATGCTACTAATGGGATAAATTTTCGCTTTTCATGTCCTCATACATCTTCACAAAATGGGAAAGCCGAACGCAAAATTCGTTCCATAAATAACATTGTCCAAACTCTCCTAATACATGCCTTCATACCTCCATATTTGTGGCATCATGCTCTACAAATGGTCAAATATCTTCTTAACATAATTCCTTCTAAAAGTCTGACATATATTCTTCCCCCCTAAAAATCCAGTATAATAAGAACCCGTCTTATTCTCATCTTCGGATTTTTGGGTGCTTGTGTTATCCGTTATTCCCATCCACCACAATTAACAAACTTCATACTCGGTCTACCCCGTGTGTGTTTTTGGGTTATCCGTCAAATCATCGTGGTTATAAGTGTTTTGATTTATCCTCCAAGAAAATCATAATCAATCGCCATGTCATTTTTGATGAAACTCAATTCCCATGTACGAAAGTTCATACTCCCGAACCTAAGTCATATAATTTTTTGGATGACCAAATATCCCCGTATATTATTCGGAATTTTTCGGACATCTCCCGTACCCAAAATCTTCCAGCGGGCCCACTACCCGCTGGACCTACAGTACCGCCAAACCCACAAATTCCAGCCACTGGAACAGTTCCAGCAATTGGGCCAGTCCAGCCCAATTCTGGAATTGCTCCAGAAAACGATTCCAGTCTTTACCGATTTGGGCCAAGAGCCCATCGCTCGGCGACCCGTCCCGAGCCCAGAAAATTCCCTCAATTCTTCCTCGAGTCATAGACCGGTCACTCGTAGTCAGCGGGGTATTTTTACACCTAAAAGACATTTTAATTTACATTCGGATGTCTCTAAATCCCCCTTGCCCCGCAATCCTGTGTCCGCATTAAATGACCCCAATTGGAAAATTGCTATGACTGATGAATATAATGCTCTTATTGATAATAAGACGTGGGAGTTGGTGCCCCGTCCATATGGTATTAATGTGATCAGGTCTATGTGGATTTTTGCTCATAAGGACAATTTGGATGGGTCTTTTGCTAGACATAAGGCGCAACTTGTTGGTGATGGTAAGACTCAGCAGGTTGGAATTGATTGTGGTGAGACGTTTAGTCCGGTGGTCAAACCGGCTACCATTCGCACTGTGCTTAGTTTGGCTCTTTCAAAGACTTGGTCAATTCATCAGTTGGATGTCAAGAATGCTTTTCTACATGGTGATCTCAAGGAAACAGTCTATATGCATCAGCCGTTGGGTTTCAGGGATCTCAACCGTCCTCATCATGTCTGTTTGTTGAAGAAATCATTATATAGGCTTAAGCAGTCCCCACGGGCCTGGTATACACGATTTGCTGACTTTGTTTCGACTATTGGATTCATTCACAGCAGGTCAGATAATTCCTTGTTCATTTACCGTCGTGGTTCGTCATTGGCATATATTCTGTTGTATGTGGATGATATCATCTTAACTGCCTCTTCTGATGCCTTGCGCCAGTCTATCATGACCCTACTTAGTTCTGAGTTTGCTATGAAAGATTTAGGGCCTTTGAGTTATTTTTTGGGGATTGCCGTCAAGCGTCATTCAGGTGGCTTGTTTTTGTCTCAACGAAAATATGCTGCTGAGATCATAGAGAGGGCTGGGATGTCATCTTGTAAGTCCACCTCCACGCCAGTTGATGCAAACCCAAAGCTAAGTGCCGCAGCAGGTGCACCATACGAGGACCCGACCATTATCGCGATCTTGCGAGGGCCCTCCAGTATCTTACCTTTACCAGACCGGATATTACGTATGCAGTTCAGCAGGTGTGTTTATTCATGCATGATCCCAGGGTTGAGCACATGAATGCAATCAAACGCATTATACGGTATATTCAGGGGACACTGGACTATGGGTTGCACTTATACCCTTCATCCACATCCACACTTGTCTCTTTACGGATCTTTGATTGGGGTGGTTGTCCCGACACCGACGGTCGACTGGCCATCTTGTATGTTCCTTCACAATAACTTGGTCTCATGGTCGGCAAAGCGTCAAGCAACTTTATCACGCTCCAGTGCAGATGCAGAATATCGAGGGGTGGCGAATGTGGTCTCCGAATCATGTTGGCTACGTAATTTGCTTTTGGAGCTTCATTGTCCCATTCAGAAGGCAACCTTGGTATATTGCGATAACATTAGTGCCATCTACCTTTCAGGTAACCCGGTTCAACACCAGCGCACCAAGCATATCGAAATGGACATTCACTTTGTCCGTGAAAAGGTTGCAAAGGGTCAAGTTCGCGTATGCCATGTCCCGTCTCGTTATCAAATTGCAGACAACTTTACAAAGGGTCTACCAGCGGTTCTCTTTGAAAATTTTAGGGACAGTCTCAGCGTTCGAAAATCGCCCGCTATGACTGCGGGGGTGTGTTAAACAAAGCAATATACACGTGATATACACTGAATATATAACAGTGTATATCGATTGGAGCTAACGACAAGCGGCGGTCACGGCAACGGCTGATGGGCTGTTGGGCCTCTCGTGAAGGCCTAAGCGAAAGAGCATAATCGGCAAGCGATGGCCTTGTTGGGCCTCAAGCCAGTACCAATAACGTCCAGCCCATCACGGGAGTTAGGGCGGTTACAAGATGGGTATATTAAAGAAAGTATATTGTGTATATATTGTAGTATATTTGTTACCTAGATTAGGATATACTCTTATCATATTTAGGATATACACATACCATAATTGTATAGTTAGAATTATGGTAGAATAAGGTTTTAGAAATAGAATAGGAATAGGATTCTCCTATTTTGTAACTTATATATATCTATTCAACCAATGAAAATAATCAAGGGGATTATTTCTTTCAAAAACAAACCCATAAACGTCGACGGGCAGATTTCTCAGGCCAATCATCTAATTCCTCGGTTACATGCAAAGGCAACATGTGTCCCTCATGAAATGTGCCTTGGCTTTTGCTCTTGAAACTCCAGCTACCTAAATAGTCCTGCATCCAACCAGATATATAGAGAATGAGCAAAGAATTAATATGTTTGTAGAAATTATCCTATTTGTGGATTTAAAATTAACTTACATTATGTACGAGCTTGAAAACCAAATCTAATTAAGTCACGTCTTAACTTTGTTGGGGTCGATTACATAAATTATATTCAACGCACTGTATGAAGATCCATTTCATTTCAATATCAACTTGAATACGGATGATACTAACCTGAACCTTAACATCGCCGAGAACCCCAGCTTCCTCAAAGGTCTCTCGTAAAGCTGCATCTTTTAATGACTCATCAAGTTCCCAACCACCCTGTAATTTCATTACAAAACCAATTATCTCAATTGAGGGATGATAGGACACTAATCCAATCAGCAAAAACAATAGAAAATATGATTGAATTGTACAAGACATAGTGTGTACCTTAGGGAACATCAATCTTGGGCTCTTCTGTGAACTGATCAATAGAAACTCCAAATCATCAATATTTGAACCTGAATGGCAGTAACTATTTCTGTATCTGTACGGAATGCATCTGCAGCACATATGTAATTTGAGAGAAAAAAATCTAGTTATTAAAGGATAAAATGTAGGTAAAAATCGGGGTAAAGTGTATTCGAAAGGTTAAACAAAAGACACGCTGAGTCGAAAGATGGTTCTCTGTCTTTAAGACAAAATTACCCCGTATAAATGCTTTTACGGTATTGGGCAATAGTCTCCCAAGATAAAACAACAACTAATCAACTGTATAAAGCAAATAATGTTGATTCTAGCGAAGAAATGAATAAGAACAGACTGCTTGTTTGAATTTTTGATTCTCTGTTTCTGTCGAACAAAAGGAGATTTTGTGTTGTGTGTTCTGCGTTTTTTCCTTCTTTAATTTGAACAGAAATGTTCAATTTAAAAGAGCAGAAAGGGAGGCAATTGAACAGTCATGTCTGTTGGTACCGTTATATATGTATAACCATATATAATTAGTACCAAAAAGAAAGTTCCGAAAGAAAACAACAACCCGTGACCCGAGCCCGGACCGGACGGGACGGGCGGCGGCGGCGCGCGTGTGGGGCTTAGCCCCGAACCCAAGCTCACCTAGGTCATCTCCCTTATAAACACATGGGTTACGCCTTGGGGTCCCAAACCCTTACTCAAACTTAGAGTTTATATATTGCATAAACTTTTCATCTTCTATCAATGAGGGAGATTTGTCATTTTTGGTCAAAGACCCTCCATCTTTTTATGTCTCAAACACCTTACTTTGTGTATCAATATCTCTTTCATTTCTTAACAAAATTTGACCATATTTGACACTAACATTATCTACTTACTTAGTAGATTAGGCATGTACGAAGAAACGATGTTTCCGACATGCGGGGCCCATATGTTTAAGTCATTAAAGATGGGATAAATTCAATCCCACATTAGTAAATTTCCAACAATCCCCTCTTGAAAGAGAATTGGTGCACACAGGGTGCCAAAGTTCAGCAATCTTTCAGCGAAAAGATATTGCATCAGGAAAGGTAGCTTTCGGCTTTGAACCTTCCTTAGTCGATTACCATCGATTTACTTACTGCGCGGTGAACGCGATGTCTTGAACCGTCAATGTTTAGTGTAAACCAAGACAATGATATCAACACAATAACTCTCCTTATTTATTTCTTCTTATTGTTTTGTCAGTTGTGGCCATGGACAACGCTTGGATTCCTAACTGTGTACATTTGAAGCGGCATGTCTTCGCACTTAAATATGTGATCTCCTAGAAGGTATATTGCTCTACCCCACTCGCAAGTGTTAGGAATCATTAAAAGTTTCATAAACTTATCATTTACCCATTATGCAGGTAGCACTTAACGTCTATCGCGGGAACGGCTTTGGAGTTATCATTCTTTAAAGAATGATAATCTGAAGTACTCTTACTTCAAGTAAAGCGCTAAACTGAACCTCTATAGTTTAGTTTTTCCATTGAACCAAATTCCTGGGATCTCCGATCAGTAAGGTTGGGTTACCACCATAAAGATTCTTATTGTTTGGATTTTAAGTCCATTCCCCTAGACATGCAGAATATTTGATCTTTGGGTAGGCCTTTAGTTAATGGATCCGCTAAGTTATACTTTGATTTGACGTAATCAGTGGACATAACACTCGTAGTGATCAACTACCTAACGGTCTTATGCCTTCGACGAATATGTCTAGACTTGCCGTTATACATATTACTATGTGCCCTTCCTAAAGCCGATTGGTTGTCATAGTGAATCATCACCGAAGGTACGGGTTTATCCCAATAAGGGATATCCTCTAAGAAGTCGTAAATCCACTCTGCTTCTTCTCCTGTTTTGTCCAAAGTGAAAAACTCTAATTTCATCGTGGATCGGGCGATACATGTTTGCTTAGAGGATTTCCAAGACACATCCCCACCACCAATTGTAAAAACATACCTACTGGTGGATTTCGTGTTCTTTATGGTCGATATCCAGTTTTCATCATTGTATCCTTTCAGTACGGTTGGATACCTTTAATAGTGTAATCTGTAAGTCAGCGAATATTTCAGATATCGTAGTATCCGATTTAACGCCTTCCAGTGATCATTTTCAGGATTACAAGTGAACCTAGCCAACTTATTGACTAGATAAGCGATGTCGGGTCGGGTGCAGTTTGTAATGTACATTAAACTGCCAATGACATGTGCATATCGCTCCTGGGATATGGGTGCACATCGATTTTTATCAATTTTATGATCCATATCCATTGGTGACTTCATGTACATCAAATTTCCTCAAAACATTTTCAATGTAACGAGATTAAGATAAGACCAGCCCCGTCAGGTGTCTTAGAAATCTTAATTCCTAAGATTACATCTGCAATACCCATATCTTTCATGTCGAAATATTATTTCAACATATTCTTGGTTTCCAGGATCAAGTTAAGACTACTCCCGGTGATGAGCATGTCATCTACGTAAAGTCATATCATGACAAATGAGTTAGAGTTCCTTTTGATATAGATACATTTATCACATTCATTTCTGGAGAAACCTTTTACTAATAAGTATTATCAAACTTTTCATGTCATTATTTTGGGGCTTGTTTGAGTCCGTACAGAGACTTAACAAGTCGACATACTTTCTTTCTTCCAACTCTCTGTGTAGGAAGGTTATCTTAACATCCATTTGATGCATCTCAAGGTCACGCAAAGTTGCAATGTTTATGAATACTCTTATGGATGTTAATCCAGACACAAGGGAGTATGTGTCAAAGTAATCGAGGTCTTCCTTTTATCTGTAGCCTTTGACTACTAATCTGGCCTTATACTTGTCAATAGTTCCATCTGCTTTGTATATTCTTTTGAGTATCCACTTACAACCCAAAGGTTTGATTCTCGGATAAAGATCAACCATTTTCTAAGTAAGGTTCTGCTTAATGGAATCTATTTCGCTTTCTATAGCTTCTTTCCAAACCGGTGCTTCTAAAGTTGATAATGCTTCTTTAATTGTCCTCGGTTCATTTTCAACCATATAGGTTAAAAAGTATGGACCAGAGGTTTTGTCCTTTTTGGCTCATTTGCTCCGTCTTTGTTCCACCTCTAAAACCCCTAAGTTCTATAGATCTGGAATATTAAGTTCCGGATAGTTAGTAACTTTTGAGTCTTGTAGATCTGGAACATCTAGTTTCGGATAATCAGAGACTCCCGGGTCTTGCTCGTTTTGAGCATTTTGTTCATAACCTCGTTTGCGCTAAATTATTTCCTTTTCCTTTCTAAGAAAGATTTGTTCAAAGAATTCAGCATTTCTTGATTCCATGATCGTACCCTCGTGGATATCAACTATCTCCGACTTATACACTAAAAAGCGATAAGCACTACTGTTATTTGCATATCCGGTGAATATGTAATCTATAGTCTTAAGTCTAATTTTGACCTGTTTTGGTTTAGGTACTTCGACCTTTGCCAAACAGCCCCACACTTTCAAATATTTGTAAGTGGGTTTCTTTCCTTTCCATGATGCATATGAAGTTTTATCTTTACCCTTACGCGGAACTATATTGAGAATTGTGTTAGCGGTAAGAATCGCTTCGCCCCACATGTTCTGGGCTAAGCCGGAATTGATAAGTAAAGCATTCATCATTTCCTTTAACTACAGTTTTTGAGTTCGGAAACACCGTTAGACTGAGGCGAGTAAGGAGCGGTCGTTTGATGAACAATGTCGAATTAAGCACAATATTCTTCAAACTGTGCTACGTATTCTCCCTCTCTATCACTACGAATTGCCTTAATCCGTAGGTTTAGTTGATTTTCAACTTCTGCTTTATAACGTTTAAATGCTTCAAACGCTTCATCTTTACTTTTCAACAAGTAAACATAACAATACCTTGTACTATCATAAATGAAAGTCACAAAGTATTTGTTCCCCCCTCTAGTTTGCACAAACTTTAAATCACATATATCAGCGTGAATAAGTTCTATAGGAGCGGTGTTTCTTTCGACAGACAGGAAAGATGATTTGGTTAATTTTGCCTCTACGCACACCTCACTTTTATGTTGAGGGTTTATGTCGAAGGAAGGCAACAATTCCAACTTTACTAACTTTTGAATGGATTTGTAATTAACGTGTCCTAATCTATGATGTCATAGATTAGAAGACTCAAACAAGTAGGTAGAAGGCTTTGTTTCATTAGATGGGCGGATTACAGACATAGCATTCATTTTTGAAGAGGCTCTCACACGCGAAGCCTCTTCCTACAAATATACCATTCTTAGTTATTACAAATTTATTGGACTCAAATACTAGTCTAAAACCAGTCTAGACCAATAGTGGCCCTGAAATCAAATTCTTGCGGATGTCAGGGACTGCATCACTTCCTTCAGAGTAAGCTCTTTACCTGAAGTCATTTTGAGGACAACTTTTCCAACCCCTTGCACTTTAGAGGTGGTGCCGTTGCCCATGAGCAGTTTCTTGCCCGTGACTGGGGCGTAAGAGGAGAATGCAACCTTGTCAGAGCAGATGTGATGGGTTGCACCCGTGTCTATCCACCATTGCCATGAGTTCTCCACCAGATTTGCCTCCAGCACCACTGCTGAGAAATCCACAGTCTTGTCATCAAGATTTGGAGGATTACCCTCGTCTTGTACAATGTTAGTCTCTACCTTGCGTTTGTTCTTGGCTTTCAAGTAATTTGTGACTTGGATATTTTAGCCCACTTCAATCGTTGTGTTAGACTGACCGTCCATTGCATCCCCACCAGAAAGAGGATCTTCTGTCTGAGATCGTGACAGGCTCAACGCATTAAGATAGAACAACATTTTGAGTCTCCTTCTCTTGTTGTAATTGTTATCCAGAACCTTACCTGGGCGTTTTCTTTAGAAGCTGTCAGGAGCAGGGACAACAACATTTCCTTGAGCAATGCTAGAGGCAGTGCCTTGAACAGCAGCAGTGCCTTGAACATCAGCAACAGAACTAGAAAAAAACTGTTGACAGGAGTAGAACCATAATTATCAACAGAATTGTTAACAGAACAGTTGGCAAAAACAAAGCCAAAACCGGAATTATAACCAGAACTGGAAACACAGCTGTTAACAGATAACTTTTGAACACTTAGAGAATAGCAAATTTTGTCTTAAATTTGTAGGTAAAAATCAGGGTAAAGTGTATTCGAAAGGTTAAACAAAAGACATGTTGAGTCAAGAGATAGCTCTCTATCTTTAAGATAAAACTGCCCCGTATAAATGCTTTTACGGTATTGGAAAACTGTCTCTCAAGATAAAATAACAACTAATCAACTGTACAAAGCAAATACTGTTGATTCTAGCGAAGAAATTAATAACAGATTGCTTGTTTGAATTTTTTATTCTATGTTTTTGTCGACAAAATGAGATTTTGTGTTGTGTGTTCTGCGTTTTTTTCCTTATTTAATTTAACAGAAATGTTTAATTTATAAGAGCAAAAATTGAGGCAATTGAACAGTCATGTTTGTTGGTGTCTTCAATATGATTGTTCAGTTAAACAATCATGTTTGTTGGTGTTTTCAAGTTGAACATTCATGTCTATTGGTAACGTTATATATGTATAACCATATATAATTAGTACCAAAAAGAAAGTTTCAGAAGAAAACAACTGCCCAACAGCCTGTGACCCGTGACCGGATCGGACGGGCGGCGCGCGTGTGTAGCGCCCTATTTTGACCTGCTCGGGTCAAAGCGGAGCACAGACGTATGGGGGTGATTCCTGGGTAAAAAGGGTTGAGGAGTCGCCATCTAATTATTTTTACGGTGAATTAGGACACCTAAATATTAAACTAAGTGCTGCAATGTAAAACTCCAATTTTAAGGTCTGCGAAACTAGCGAGATTCTAGGTAAGGGTTCTTTATTATCCTAAAGGGAAGGGGTTAGGCATCCTTTAAGATCCGCTAACTTGCGGTTATCCGATCAAACTCAGGTTAATTATTGCTAGAAAAATACATGTTTTACAAGTAAAAAAGGATGTTTGCAAATATGATGCATTTTATACAAGTAAATATGATGCATTTTATACAAGTACGTATTCGGATGACATAAAAGAAAGATACTGTAAAGTTTCTAGAAAACATGCATTTGTGACAATAAATTCTTTATAATGCCAAAGAAGCGAATCTTTCGAAAATCAACAAGTTGCAAAAAATAATAATAAAAAGATAAACTTATTTGTACAATTAATTGAAGCAAATAAAGATGACAAGAGTTGTTTTTTTTAAAAAATCTTGAATAAGCGTGACGAGCCTAAAATAAATAAACTAGCGAAGAATTTCTAAGTTTGCGAGCCTACAAATAAATAAGCTAGCGACGGGTTTCAAATCTTAAACTAACCTATGAATAAATCCTAAGTTTGCCTATTCTAAGCATTTCAATAAGTACATAAGTGCGATAAATAATATTACAATACAAAGCGAGATAAAAGCTGAATTAAAGAAAGAAATAACAATAAATAAATTCCGAGGAATAATTGCCTTTATTTACTTTAGTCCCTGCAAGCTGTCAAGAACAAACGGTTAGAAACAGTTAAATACAAATAACTTCATATCCGTATTCAAAACAGTGAATGTTTTGATCGCGGAGGGCTCAGACTTAAATTTTGAAAAGAACATTCCAATCACGTCGTGGCTGCAAACATATGACTAATGTAGTTTATTTTGATTGCCTCGCCTACTAAACGTGTCGGTCTCTCGGGTGAAATAGAAAAGATCACTATAATCACGTCGTGGCTGCGAATATATAACTTGTTGGTTATTTTAGTCACCTTGCCTACTAAACATGTTGATCTTCGGATAAAAGGTTTAAGTCTTCATCCTTGCCCAGAAGTTATATTTCCGTCTTTGCAACTGTGGAGGCCTCAAAATCGACGGATATTTTTCATCGGCCAGTGTAGTATCGTGTTCAAATCAGTAAAATTTTAAATCTAATGTAAACAAAGAAAGCAGCAAGAGCGTAGCGAAGAGTGCACGAGCGTAAAAACAGAGGCAGAGAAAACAATTTCCGAAAATGACGCGGTGTCTAGTTTAAAGCGATAAAAGCGATGAGAACGGTAATTTGAATCTTTGAAGCGATGGATGGAACAGAAAGCAATGTTTGAAAGGTGCGGTGTTGATTTAAAACAGTAAAAATGATAAAAGCGATAAAGCGATGTCTGAAGCGGAGCAAGCGAAGCGAGAAAAACAACGCCCGAACAGACGCGGTATTTATTCAAAACAAGAAAGCGATGATATCCGTCGCAAGAAATTTAAAGCGATAAACTTAATAAAAACAATAATATATCCGTTGCACGGATGTCTAAAACGATTAAACAAAAACAGCGAAGCGGAACGAAGAAAAGCGCGGCCTCGAATTCAATTTCGTCGGCCTTAATGCGATATTAATAAAACAAGAAACAAAGCCAAAGAACGAGCAAAGGCGCTTTAAAATATCCGACCCGAGTTCGAAATTACGGAAATATTCAAATCGGTCGTCGACCGGTCGCTGATCTGACCCGGATCGATGATCCAAACTCGAATCGATTTCAAAGATCAAATTCGGATAAACAATAACAAGAATATGGAATGCAAGAATGCGAAATATCAAATCGGTCGACCGACCGGATCGATGTTGACCGGATCAGTGTTTCAACCCGGATCAGATTTCAACACCCAATTCAGATAACCAATAACAAGAATATGAAATGCAAGAATTCTGATAATGTTACCCGAACCGGGTCGACCCGACCCGGATCAGTGTTTCAACCCGGAATCAAATAAATTCATCAATTTCAGATAACCAATAATAATAACAGCAACAATGCAAGAAATTTGGAAATTCAAATTGAGACGACCCGACCCGGGTCAGTGTCCCGACCCGGATCAGTGTTTCAACCCGGAATCAAATAAATTCATCAATTTCAGATAACCAATAATAATAACAGCAACAATGCAAGAAATTTGGAAATTCAAATTGAGACGACCCGACCGGTCGGTGACCGACTAATTGGAGTTTCAACCCTAATCAAATAATTTCATCAATTTGGATAACCAATAATAATAATAAATGACAATGCAAGAAATTTGGAAATTCAAATCGGTCGATCTGACCGGTCAAGAATCTGACCAAATCAGTGATCCAAATCAAATTTTAACACCAAATTCAGATAACCAACATACATAAATATGAAATGCAAGAATTCTGACAATGTTTACCCGAGCCGGGTCGACCCGACACGGGTCAACCCGACCCGAAATCAGTGAAGAAAATCAGAGAATCAAAATGGGAGAACAAACCTTTTCGGTCTTGATTCTTGAAACAACAAAGAAGCCAAATGCTTGAAATCAAGAACACAACAAAGGTTTATATATTGAATCGTTTTTTCCAAAAAATCCTCCGAAAAAAAAAATCCTCAAAATGAAGAACAACATGGGGTATTTATAGGTACTCAAACCCGACGTCCCAACCCCCTCATACCCCCCCCCCCTTAAACGAATTCAAATTTCAAAATAAAGGGGGAACAAAAATCTGATTTTTGGGGCGTGTTCTTGGGGCAAGCGTTCGGCGGTGTCAGGGTAGGGTGGTGGCAGTGGTGAAGTGACGGGGGTAGGGGTGCGGCGACGTGGGTTAGGGGCATAGGTTTTCTGTGTTTTCTTTTTTTGTTTTGGGGTTTTTGGGTTTGGGGGGGATTAAAAGGGGGCAAGGGGAAATGGTTTTTGGGCTTGGGTCGCCCGGTTGGGCCTCGGGCGATTTGGGTTGGTGGGAATTTAATTGGGGAGTTGGGCTGGTCCGATTGAAAGGGTGAAATAAGGGAATGGGCTTGGGAGTTTATTTTGGGATTGGGCTTGTGGGAATTTAATTTGGGGTTGGGCTTGGACGAAAAAATGGGTTTTAATTTAGGTTGGGTAGAAATTGTATTGGGTTAGGAAATAAAAATGGGTTAGGAATTGAAAAATATAAAAGGGGTTTAATATTAAAAGATATTATATATATATATATATTTTTTGTAAAAGATGTGAATTATTTAAAATAACATAACAATGTGATAATAAAAATATAATATTTGCGAAATGTTTAATGCTTAATAAAAAATGGAAATGCAATGCAATTGAGAATAAAATAACCTAGAATTTTTTGGATAAAACTTATGATTATGATAAAAATGCAAATGATAGTAAAAAAAATGCGAATAATAATAATAATAAGAGAATAATAATATATATGTACGCATGTATGTATATAGATTAAAATTGTTTTTTCAAAGTGTCAAAAATGTTAAAAATTACGAATAAAATCATAAAAGATGGGACAAAATTGGGTGTCAACAGATGCCCCTCTTTGGACGGAGACGATGAAAGAGTTTTCGGCCAAAGAAGTTGACTGAGTAGCCAATTTTGTCCTGACCATCGGGACTGCATAGTAAGAAATAGAATCCCGAGGGGAAGAGAAGTTGCAAAATGATGGTGCACATTCAAGAAACAATGCCCCAGTGTCGACTTAGGATAACACTGGTCGCAGATACGAGAAATTAATGGGAAAGAGCGGATCGACGTTCGAAGTTGGTCGTTTGACCAAATTGTCTTGGTTCGCCGTGAGATATAGTTCCACGTTATGCTGAAAGCTCCCGCCGATTCGAATTCCTGTTGACCAGAGCTAAGATAAAAGTTAGTGTATAACAGTTGCATAAGATATGTATGTGAGAATATGACTTTGTAAGTTGAAATGATGTCGTTGCTTAATGTTGTGCAGATGATGGCGTTGGCGGGCGCCTGTTTACACTTTAAAATAAAGTACCCGCATTAGAAGGTGGGCGCCTGATTTAAAATAAAATACCCGCATTAGGAGGTGGGCGCCTGATTTAAAATAAAATATCCGCATTAGGAGGTGGGCGCCTGGTTTAAAATAAAATACCCGCATTATGAGGTGGGCGCCTGGTTTAAAATAAAATACCCGCATTATGAGGTGGGCGCCTGGTTTAAAATAAAATACCCGCATTATGAGGTGGGCGCCTGGTTTAAAATAAAATACCCGCATTATGAGGTGGGCGCTGTTGAAATTTAAATACCCGCGTTAGGAGGTGGGCGCTGTTGAAATTTAAATACCCGCATTAGGAGGTGGGCGCTGTTGAAATTTAAATACCCGCATTAGAAGGTGGGCGCCTGATTTAAAACATACCCGCATTAGAAGGTGGGCGCCTGATTTAAAACATACCCGCATTAGAAGGTGGGCGCCTGATTTAAAACATACCCGCATTAGAAGGTGGGCGCCTGACTGAAATTTAAATACCCGCATTAGAAGGTGGGCGCCTGACTGGAATTTAAATATTGTGTCGTCGTGTTGACGTAATGTAAAGTGGGGCCCTATTGCCATGCCATGATAGTTAATGTGTGGACATAAGCGATGCAAAAGTTGAGTAGATGAGAATGCGACCCTGTAAGTCGAAATACCGTTCTTCGCGTGGACACAACACGGTTGGGGACATGTAGTTTAGCATGACGTCTTTGTACAATCTCCAAACATGAAAGCGATTCTTGTAGTGAGTTGCGATGCGGAGGCCCTTGCGAATCTGCTCATAAATGTTGCAGCTTCCCTGCTGTTTTCGACCTGAAGAACCTGTACTCAAATAAATTTATGAGTTTTGAGAGGGGGAGTTGATTCGCGTTGACTTTGTAGCTTCGGCCCTGGTATTCGCATGTCCTGCTAACTCGGACCGTAGCCCTCTCTCGCTTCCAGTCTTGGCGGTAGTTAATGAAAACATTCGAAAACAATTTGTAGAAATGCATCTTAAAGAATAGAAACATAAAAAATTCTATCGAATTTTGATGAAAATGTTTGTTGAAAATAATTTGCTTATAAGGATTACTGCACATATATATATATGTCTGTCGAGCAGTGACATGCGGTGAAACAAAGCAAACGTCTTATCCAAAATTCTTCTGACTGAAGACTTAGTTTGCCGATGCTTTTCCATGTTTATCGGCGTCCTCTGGCAGTGATACCTTAAAAAATGCCCCAGTTTCTGATATGTGAGAATGACGATCTTTTGAACGGACAAACGAGTCTTGTGTAGATTGCTTGTCTGCCCTATCAGGGTGATCAGATGGGTGCATTTTGTCTTTTGTGAGATAAAGGAGAAAGTATTTCCTAATGGTGGGACCGAAGCCGATTTAGGCCGCCTACGTATCCCCATGAGGGAATCAGGTCGTGACGTAGTTCATTACAAGCAAAAGGGGATTGTAAGGATTTTCTAAAATGGGACCGAAGCCGATGTGGCCGCCTACGTATCCCGCCGAGGAATCAGGTCATAACGTAGTTCATGTTACAAAGAAATGTGTTTCTGGGGAAATTTGCAATCTAGGAAACGGAACCCGACATGGGTTCTTTGCGTATCCCGCCAGGGAGCGCAACTTTTACAACATAAGAAATGCATTACATAGAAAAATCCTAAATGTAATATCTTTTCATCGCATCGCGTTGATAGCTTTTGGCCATACTTCACCGTCCATTTCAGCTAGAATTAATGCTCCTCCACCCACACCGGTGAACCATATAAGGCCCTTGCACGTTAGGTACGAATTTTCCTTTAGCTTCATTTTGGTGCGGGAATATTCGCTTTAGCACCAATTGCCCGGTTCGAAAGTCCTTGGTTTTACTTTCTGTTGAAAGCTTTGGCCATTCTGTTTTGATAAAGTTGTCCGTGATGACTGCGTTCAATCGCTTTTCATCAATCAAAGATCAATTGTTCGTACCGATTCTGTATCAATTTCGCCGCTCAAATTTCGGCTTCTTGGATAATTCTCAAAGATGGTATTTCCACTTTGGTAACACGCCTGCTCCATAGACCAATAGATACGGCGTTGCCCGGTAGAAGTCCCGATTGTAGTGCGATAGCCTAAAAGTGCAAAAAGCGGATGCTCATGCGGTGCTTGTAATTATCAATCATCTTTCGTAGTATTCTTTTGATGTTTTTGTTGGTCGCTTGACCGCTCCGCTCATCCGAGGTCGATGCGAGTGGAATTGCGGTGAGTGATCTTAAACTTCTCGCATATCTCATTCATCGACATTGTTGAGATTAGCCCCATTGTCCGTTATAATCGACTCAGGGATTCCAAATCGACAAATGATGTTATTGCGGACAAAATCAACTACCACTTTCTTTGTTCTTGACTTGTGGGACGATGCTTCTACCCACTTTGTGAAATAGTCAATTGCCACTAGAATAAATCTGCGGTCCATTTGATGCGGCCAGGTTCAATAGGGCCAATGACATCCATGCCCCAAGTGCGAATGGCCAAGGAGAGCTCGTCACATTGAGTTCGTTAGGGGTACCTTGATTAGATCGCCATGAATCGACATCGATGGCATCTTTGCACGAAGTGGATGCAATCTGTTTCCATGGTCATCCAAAAGTATCCTGCTCTTAGAATCTTCTTTGCCAAAGTGAAGCCATTCGTATGAGGCCCGCACGTGCCTCCGTGTATCTCTTCAACTAAACCGCTTGCCTCTCGAGCATCAACACATCTTAACAAACCGAGATCCGAGTCCTCCGATAAAGGATTTCTCCGTTTAGGAAGAAATGGTTTGCTAACCTCCTAAGTGTCCTCTTTTGTATCTTGGTTATGCCTTACGGATATTCACCTATCTTGAGACATCTCTTAACGCCGTGGTACCAAGGCTTTCCATCCGACTCTTCATCTATATTGAAACAATATGCCGGCTGATCCGATAAGCTCACCTTGATGGGATCAATGTAGTTCTTATCTGGATGTTGAATCATGGAGGGCGGTGTTGCGAGCATCGTGAACTTCGTTTTGAGTTAAGTGGGATATGCTTGAATTCTATCTTCTTGAATTTTTGCATAATTCTTTCACGCAATGCAGGTAAGGAAGTATCTTCCGTTCTTGGTCGCCCATTCGCCTTGCACTGATGAATCAATAAGTCCGAATCACCTATAACCAACAGTTCTTGAATGTTCATATCAACGGCCATTCTAATTCGGACTACACAAGCTTCATATTCCGCCATAGTGTGGGTGCATGGAAATGGAAGTTTTGCCGAAATTGGGTAGTGTTGACTGATTAAAATCAAAGCTGCTCCAATACCAACCCCTTTGAAGTTTGCGGCTCAGTCGAAGAACATTCTCCAACGGGTACTCTTACGAGATGTCTTCTCCAACAAGCAGTACCTCCTCGTCCGGAAAATAAGTCCCAGAGGCATGTATTCTTCATCCACTGTGGTTTTCAAAGCAAGATGGTCGGCTAGTGCTTGTCCTTTGATAGCCTTTTGGGTGACATATATGATATCGAACTCACTTAGCAAGATTTGCCACTTCGCTAGCTTCCCGGTGGGCATGGGCTTACGAAAGATGTATTTGGCGGGTCCATCCTTGAGATGAGATAAGTGGTATATGCAGACAGATAATGTCTAAACTTTTGTGCAATCCACGTTAAGGCACAACAAGTGCGTTCGACAAATTATACCGAGCTTCATACGGTGTGAACTTCTAGCTTAAGTAGTATATGGCTGCTCCTTCTTTCCTGTTTCGTCATGTTGTCCCAAAGACGCACCCAAATGCATTTTCTAACACGCAGATATAACAAATGGCCTTCCGGTTACGGAGGCACCAAAACAGTGGGTTAGACAAGTATTCTTTGATTCTATCGAAAGCTTGCGGCAATCCGATGTCCACTTGGTAGCGGCGTCTTTCTTGATAGCTTGAATATTGGCTCACATATCACCGTTGATTGTGCTATGAACTCTTTGATGTAGTTGAGGCGACCAAGGAAACTCATTACGTCCTTTCGACTCTTTGGAGGAGGCAAGTCTTGAATAGCTTTTACCTTCGAGGGGTCCAATTCAATACCCCTTCTACTTACAATGAAACCTAACAGCTTCCCAGCGGGGACACCAAATGTGCACTTTGCGGGATTTAACTTCAGGTTATACCGCCTCAGTCGGTCAAAAACTTCTAAATCTGTCAAGTGATCTCAAGTCCTTCGCGACTTGATAATAACGTCATCTACGTAGACCTCTATTTCTTTGTGGATCATATCATGAAAAATGGTAGTCATGGCCCTCATGTAGGTGGCACTTTGCATTCTTGAGTCCGAACGGCATTACTCGATAACAATGATACCCCAAGGTGTAGTGAATGCGGTCTTCTCTGCATCTTCCTCATCCATCAAGATTTGGTGGTAACCAGCAAAGCAATCAACAAATGATTGTAATTCATGCTTTGCACAGTTGTCAATGAGTATGTGAATATTTGGAAGAGGGAAGTCATTCTTCGGGCTGGCCTTGTTGAGATCCCGATAATCCACGCACACTCGTATCTTTCCATCTTTCTTTGGCACAGGTACAATGTTGGCCAACCAAGTCGGGTATCTTGTGACCCGAATGACCTTTGCGTCGAATTGCTTGGACACCTCTTCCTTGACCCTTAAACTCAAATCAGGCTTGATTTTCCTTGGTTTTTGTTTCACCGGAGGGTAAGATGGATCGATAGGCAATCTATGCGAAACAATGTCCGTGCTCAATCCTGGCATCTCGTCATAAGACCAAGCAAATACGTCGATATATTGCCTCAAAAGATCCGTCAGTTCTTTCCTTTGTGGGGCGTTCAGATGGACGCTGATTCTTGTTTCTTTCACATTTTCTGCATCCCCCAAATTTATTGCCTCAGTTTCTTCTAAATTTGGCTTTGGTTTATTCTCAAAATGTTCCAATTCCTCTGCTTGTGAGTCTTCCTTATATTCTTCGAAGCCTTGCTTGTTTGGGACCTTGTTTGCTTGTTTCATTATATGTCACATACCGCCGACAAATTAGTTTGCATGATGAAAAAATAAAGGAAAATTATTAAACAAAGCAGATTTTAAAATAGCAAAAGCAATGAAGATTTGTCATTTTAAGCTTTCAAAAGGTGGAGGCAAAATACATTAAACTGCATAAAATGTGGTTCAGGCCTCAATTTAAATCGCATTTTTTTTAGTACTAATACAATTTGGATAGGCATGATTGGGAAATAACAGATGGGGTGCTCCGCCAGTTTTAGTCAACACGAATCAACTTTTGGGGAAATAAATATGGCAAAATGAATCTCCTGAAAAATGAAGAAAACCAAATTAGTATAAGGTGAGTAATTATTGATTCAAATAATATACACATAGTGGAAAGCAGTAGAAAATAACAAAATGATTGTAAGACAATTAAATGCGCATCCTAATATGCATGGGGCCTCCCTTATGCCGGAGGTGGGCCTAAACGCCAGATATGCGGGATTACGACAGATTTGATCCAAGCTGCTAAACTGCAATGCTTTGTCGGAAATGAGACAAAATGAATGTACATTTTCCAATTTCAGCATGTCATGATTAGTCTTGGATTAGTCTATCCTTATCACGCTACACATAATATGATGATTGGTCGTTGGGTTGTGAGACCCGTAGACATCTTTGGCGGATTTCTTAATTGTGGAGTCGATACCAAGGATCGACCCACCTAAGGTGTATGCATGCATGACTTAAAATAAAGGGTGGTATAGCTCTATCTTAGATTTTCTAAGATTTGGCTGACTAGACACAAGGTTCCCGAGCGGACTACTCGAGTGAGAAGGCTACGCGGCCACCAGATGGTCCGGTCACTCCGCGCATACGCCAACTCTCCTAAAATTTGGTAGATTGAAAGAAATTTGCGGGTGCGCAAAACACACCTCGCGTGTAGTGTGTGATAGTGTCAATTTTCCAGAGTGGAAGAAATATGAGCGAAATGCCAATTTAAGATAAGCAGTAAAAATATGGAAATTAAAGCAGTTATGCACGCAAAATTTCAAGAAGGAAACAAATCAAAGCATTAAATCAAATAAAGAACAAAAGTAAAGCGCAATAATAATTAACCTGATTTTGCTATGGTTAAGAGCCTGAATTCCCCAGTGGAGTCGCCATGCTGTAGCGCCCTATTTTGACCTGCTCGGGTCAAAGCGGAGCACAGACGTATGGGGGTGATTCCTGGGTAAAAAGGGTTGAGGAGTCGCCACCTAATTATTTTTACGGTGAATTAGGACACCTAAATATTAAACTAAGTGCTGCAATGTAAAACTCCAATTTTAAGGTCTGCGAAACTAGCGAGATTCTAGGTAAGGGTTCTTTATTATCCTAAAGGGAAGGGGTTAGGCATCCTTTAAGATCCGCTAACTTGCGGTTATCCGATCAAACTCAGGTTAATTATTGCTAGAAAAATACATGTTTTACAAGTAAAAAAGGATGTTTGCAAATATGATGCATTTTATACAAGTAAATATGATGCATTTTATACAAGTACGTATTCGGATGACAGGAAAGAAAGATCTTTGTAAAGTTTCTAGAAAACATGCATTTGTGACAATAAATTCTTTATAATGCCAAAGAAGCGAATCTTTCGAAAATCAACAAGTTGCAAAAAATAATAATAAAAAGATAAACTTATTTGTACAATTAATTGAAGCAAATAAAGATGACAAGAGTTGTTTTTTTAAAAATCTTGAATAAGCGTGACGAGCCTAAAATAAATAAACTAGCGAAGGATTTCTAAGTTTGCGAGCCTACAAATAAATAAGCTAGCGACGGGTTTCAAATCTTAAACTAACCTATGAATAAATCCTAAGTTTGCCTATTCTAAGCATTTCAATAAGTACATAAGTGCGATAAATAATATTACAATACAAAGCGAGATAAAAGCTGAATTAAAGAAAGAAATAACAATAAATAAATTCCGAGGAATAATTGCCTTTATTTACTTTAGTCCCTGCAAGTCATCAAGAACAAGCGGTTAGAAACAGTTAAATACAAATAACTTCATATCCGTATTCAAAGCAGTGAATGTTTTGATCGCGGAGGCTCAGAACTTAAATTTTGAAAAGAACATTCCAATCACGTCGTGGCTGCAAACATATGACTAATGTAGTTTATTTTGATTGCCTCGCCTACTAAACGTGTCGGTCTCTCGGGTGAAATAGAAAAGATCACTATAATCACGTCGTGGCTGCGAATATATAACTTGTTGGTTATTTTAGTCACCTTGCCTACTAAACATGTTGATCTTCGGATAAAAGGTTTAAGTCTTCATCCTTGCCCAGAAGTTATATTTCCGTCTTTGCAACTGTGGAGGCCTCAAAATCGACGGATATTTTTCATCGGCCAGTGTAGTATCGTGTTCAAATCAGTAAAATTTTAAATCGAATGTAAAGAAGAAAGCAGTGAGTGAGCGTAAAGAGCGAATGAGCGTAAAAACAGAGGCAGAGAAAACAATTTCCGAAAATGACGGGATGTCTAGGTTAAAACAAGAAACAAGAGAGAACGGTAATTTGAATGTCAAAAGCGATGGAACAGAAAGCAATGTTTGAAAGGTGCGGTGTTGATTTAAAACAAGAAAATGATAAAAGCAAGAAAGCGATGTCTGAAGCGGAGCAAGCGAAGCAGAAAAACAACGCCCGAACAGGCGGTATTTATTCAAAACAAGAAACGATGATATCCGTCGCAAGAAATTTAAAACAAGAAACTTAATAAAAACAACAATATATCCGTTGCACGGATGTCTAAAACAGTTAAACAAAAAAAAACAGAGAAGCGGAACGAAAGAAAAACGCGGCCTCGAATTCAATTTCGTCGGCCTTAATGCGATATTAATAAAACAAGAAAGCGATTGCCAAAGAAACGAGCAAAGGAGTTTAAAATATCCGACCCGAGTTCAAATTCGGAAATATTCAATCGGTCGCTCAGACCGTCGTTGATCTGACCGGATCGATGATCCAAACTCGAATCGATTTCAAAGATCAAATTCGGATAAACAATAACAAGAATATGGAATGCAAGAATGCGAAATATCCAATCGGTCGACCGACCGATCGATGACCGACCGGATCGGTGTTTCAACCCTGATCGATTTCAACACCCAATTCGGATAACCAATAACAAGAATATGAAATGCAAGAATTACGATAAAGATTCGAACCGGTCGACCCGACCGGATCGTTGTTTCAACCCTAATCAAATAAATTCATCAATTTCAGATAACCAATAATAATAATAAAGAATAATGCAAGAAATTTGGAAATTCAAATTGAGACGACCTGACCGGTCGATTGTCGACCGGATCGATGTTTCAACCCTAATCAAATAAATTCATCAATTCGGATAACCAATAATAATAACAAAGAATAATGCAAGAAATTTGGAAATTCAAATTGAGACGATCTGACCGTCGGTGACCCGACCCGAATTGGAGTTTCAACCCGGAATCAAATAATTTCATCAATTTCAGATAACCAATAATAATAACAGCGACAATGCAAGAAATTTGGAAATTCAAATCGGGTCGACCCGACCCGAAATCAGTGATCCAAATCAAATTTTAACACCAAATTCAGATAACCAACATACATAAATATGAAATGCAAGAATTCTGACAATGTTTACCCGAGCCGGGTCGACCCGACACGGGTCAACCCGACCCGAAATCAGTGAAGAAAATCAGAGAATCAAAATGGGAGAACAAACCTTTTCGGTCTTGATTCTTGAAACAACAAAGAAGCCAAATGCTTGAAATCAAGAACACAACAAAGGTTTATATATTGAATCGTTTTTTCCAAAAAATCCTCCGAAAAAAAAATCCTCAAAATGAAGAACAACATGGGGTATTTATAGGTACTCAAACCCGACGTCCCAACCCCCTCATACCCCCCCCCCTTAAACGAATTCAAATTTCAAAATAAAGGGGGAACAAAAATCTGATTTTTGGGGCGTGTTCTTAGAACAGCGTTAGCGGTGTCGAGGGTAGGGTGGTGGCGGTGGTGAAGTGGCGGGGGTAGGGAGTGCGGCGGCGTGGGGTAGGGGCATAGGGTGCGGCGAGTGAAGGGGGTAGGGTTTAGGTTTCTGTGTTTTCTTTTTGTTTGGGGGTTTTGGGTTTGGGGGAATTAAAAGGGCAAGGGGAAATGGTTTTGGGCTTGGGTCGGCGGTTGGGCCTTGGGCGATTTGGGTTGGTGGGAATTTAATTGGGGAGTTGGGCTGGTCCGATTGGAAGGGTGAAATAAGGGAATGGGCTTGGGAGTGTATTTTGGGATTGGGCTTGTGGGAATTTAATTTGGGGTTGGGCTTGGACGAAAAAATGGGTTTTAATTTAGGTTGGGTAGAAATTGTATTGGGTTAGGAAATAAAAATGGGTTAGGAATTGAAAAATATAAAAGGGGTTTAATATTAAAAGATATTATATATATATATATATTTTGTAAAAGATGTGAATTATTTAAAATAACATAACAATGTGATAATAAAAATATAATATTTGCGAAATGTTTAATGCTTAATAAAAAATGGAAATGCAATGCAATTGAGAATAAAATAACCTAGAATTTTTTGGATAAAACTTATGATTATGATAAAAATGCAAATGATAGTAAAAAATGCGAATAATAATAATAATAAGAGAATAATAATATATATGTACGCATGTATGTATATAGATTAAAATTGTTTTTTCAAAGTGTCAAAAATGTTAAAAATTACGAATAAAATCATAAAAGATGGGACAAAATTGGGTGTCAACAGCGTGTGTGGCTTAGCCCAGAACCCAAGCTCACCTAGGTCCTCTCCCTTTTAAACACATGGGTTGCCTCTTGGGGTCCCAAACCCTTACTCAAACTTAGAGTTTATATATTGCATAAACTCTATATCTTCTACCAATGAGGGAGATTTGTCATTTTTGGCCAAAGACTCTCTATCTTTTTATATCTCAAATACCTTACTTTGTGTACCAATATCTCTTTCATTTCTTAACGAAATTTGACGATATTTGGCACTAACATTATCTACTCACTTAGTAGATTAGGCATGTGCGAAGAAACGATATTTTTGACATATGGGGCCCACATTTTTAAGTCATTAAAGATGGGATAAACTCATCCCACATTAGTAAATTTCCAACATAAAACACAATAGCCGTCCGGATACTCGGTTTATTTTTTTCTAGTCGGTATACATAAATTATATAGGAGTACTAATTATATATGGTTATACATATATTAGAACAACAACATACCCATTTAAATCTCATAAGTGGGGTCAGAGATGAAGCCTCACATGCCCCACTGGGGCTATAGACCCCAACAACAATAAAAATTACTATTACTATATTAACAATTGCCAAAAAAACCCACCCACAAAAAACATTAGCCCCCAACCTTTTGCTACTCTTAAATTATCCAAGCCCAATAAATTTGCAAAAGGAAATCCATAAGCCCAACAAAAGAAAAAAAATACTAATCTATGAATACACAACAAAGTCAGTGTATGTGCTGATTGAAAAATAGTGTTGCCTTTCTCTATTAAAATAAAAAAACACTTTGTCTTCTTCAGGGTTTCACGCTCGAGACCAACTTAGAAATTGGTGATTCTTCTTCAGTTCTTTTCTTGTGATCTTCTTCAGTTCTTTTCTTGTGATCTTCTTCAAGACTTTGATTTTTGCGCTACTCATCTTTATTTAGTACATGTAAGATTTTTCCATCATCTATTCAATTTCATTATAATAGTTATTTTTTGTGAACTCTAATAGTGCAAATTTATTATTATTTGAATTAATTAGTGTTTGATAAATGATCATATAGTTTTGGATTATTTTAGAACATTATTGTTGTGGATTTAAAAATTGTATCGATGGAGAAATTTTTTAAAAGTCTGCAATGGTTGATTCTTCTAAATCAAATGCTCAAAAGAGACCTTCAAATGTTGAAATTGACTTCGACAATCTCCCGGCAAACCCTGGAAAGCGACCAACAATATGGAGTTGCGATGCTAATCATAGAGATAGAGTAAGACGAACTTATCTATTAAACGGGCCGTTTCAACCTAGAAACCACAACTTTCCATGGAGCCAACCAGATGATAAAATTCAAAAAATGAGGTTTGTTGAAACTTGATTTGACAAATATCCAGATTTGTTGGAGTATAGCATAAAGGAAGATAGAGCATATTGTCTTTACTGCTATCTTTTTAGGACTCAAAATAATCAAGGTGGGGCAAAGCCATTTGTCGGAGTTGGATTCAATAATTGGAAAAATGAGAGATTTGATGTTCATGTTGGAGGACATAGCAGTTTTCATAATCAATCAAAAAAGAAATGCCAAGATCTGGTGAATCAAAACCTTACATGAAGTGTTTCTACTCTATTTACTCATAAAGCAAATAAAGAGAGAACCAACTACCGTATTCGGTTGAATGCAGTTGTTACATCTGTGTGTTTACGTTTGAATCAAGGACTATCATTTTGAGGTAGAGATGAATCTGAGCTGTCGAGAAATAAGGGCAACTATCTTGAAGTTTTTCATTTGCTTGCTGATAATAATGAGCAAATAAAGAATGTCTCATTTGAAAATGTTCCTCTAACTTCACAATTAGTTTCATCTGATATTCAGAAAGATATTTGTAAAGCTTTTGCTGCTGAAACTACTTCTGTGATCATCAAAGATATCGGTGATAAATTTTTTACAATTTTGGTTGATGAGTCATGTGATGCATCAATGAAGGAGAAAATAGCAATTTGTTTAAGATATGTGAACAATGAGGGACGGATAATTGAACATTTTCTTGGTATAAAATATGTTCCAAATACAACTGCAGCTTTACTCAATGAGACTGTTGAAGGATTACTCTCTGAGAACTGAAGAAAAGACTAACGATACTTATTTTTGCATCGAGTGCTTTTATGATGTTTTGGACAAACAACTTATGGAATAGTTGATTTTCTGTGACAAATGTTGAAGTGCTTCTTTTTGTTGGGTGCCTTAATCCTAGCAATTCATTATTTGCTTTCAACAAGGAAAGTCTCGTCAAGTTTGCTCGATTGTATCCACGGGAGTATTCTTCACATGATCTAGAGTTACTTGATAATCAACTTGAGACTTATATTATTGATATGCGTAGTAGCATTGAGTTTTCAGAAATTGTTGGCATTGGAGATCTTGCAAAGAAGATGGTGGAAACAAAAAGACACGGAATCTATCCTTTGGTTTACACGCTTCTTACCCTAGCATTAACTTTGTCAGTTGCTACTGCAAGTGTAGAGAGAGTTTTTTTATATGAGCATCATCAAAGATCGACTGCGAAATCGAATATCGGACGATTGGCTTAACGATTTATTAGTACCTTATATTGAGAACGAAATTTGTATGAGATCAGTAACGAAGTCGTTATGCAACGGTTTCAGA
The DNA here is from genome assembly GCA_029783415.1 of Anisodus acutangulus. Classification (NCBI taxonomy): domain Eukaryota; kingdom Viridiplantae; phylum Streptophyta; class Magnoliopsida; order Solanales; family Solanaceae; genus Anisodus; species Anisodus acutangulus. The sequence goes on along the minus strand of CM056494.1, from coordinate 14,150,289 downwards.
CTATGAAATCTCGTCGAGAAAAATTGTGATTATATTTTCATTATTCTTGAACGATTTGTATTTATGTTATTTAGAATTTAAATTATTACCTACTTTTTAAAATTTGTATAATATAGTACTAGCCCCCTCGGAAAAAATTGGTTGGCTTCGTCCCTGAGTGGGGTCAGGGAAGCGTGGTACGTACGCAGCCATACCCCTGCCTTGTGAGGGTAGATAGACTATTTCCGATAGACCCTCGACATGATTATACATATATTATACATGGATTATTGGATAGACGATTATTTAGATTAATTCTTCAAATCGGCTGTATTTATATATCCAAATAATTATCAAGAATAAAGCTTTCTCATTTCCTCTTGGGTCTAAAATACAACTCAAAAAAGAAATTTAAGGGGGGAAATTCAACCCCACTAGAAAAAAAAATCACCTTTTTATTTACCCTCAGAGAATTGAATTGCAAAAGTAACAAGAATTAAAAGATAACGCACCCAACAACTTGACGACAACCTTCATTGTATCTCTGCAAGTCTCTTCCCATTCGGGAGGACATAGAAAATGTCTTGAACATTTTCAAATTCGAGAAAAAAATAAAATCTAACTACAATCTTCTTCTTTTTCTTTATGAACAAAAAAGGATTATGGAAGAGAAGTCAACTATATGTAGGATTATTATAATTTGGCGCTTACGGACAGAGAAAAGAAGAAGCAATGATTTGTGAATGGTCAACTGCCTAGATATGGAAAAGAGTTAGCTATTTCCTTGGGTTACATCTCCTCCTTTAATATATAAGAAGTTAGAAGCTAAATACAGGGCATGCTCTGCTATTTTTTTGTGCGTCCACTCCTTTAATAATTAAAATGACGAACATATAAACTAATGAAGGGGAGCTTTTGATTAATCGGTAAAGTTGTTGTAATGTGATCAGGAGGTCATGGGTTCAAATCGTGGAAACAGTCTCTTGCAGAAATGTGAAGTAAAGCTGCGTACAATAGACATTTGTGGCCCGACCATTCATAGCAGGAGCTTAGTGCATCGGGTTGCCCCTTTTTATTTTTAATTTATGAGATGGTTACTTTGATTGGGGTAATTATTGATTTGGAAGAATTAAAATGGGCACTCACATGATTTACGAGTAAGATGAGATAAAATAGATGTAATTGGTCCCAACTAAAAGAAAGGGAAAGAAACAGAAAAAGAAGATAACAACAACAATATACCTAGTAAAATATCACAAGCAGGGTTTGGGGAGGGTGGGATATACGCAGACCTTAACTCTACTTGTGAAGTAGAGATGTTATTTCCGATAGACCTTCGGCTTAAAGATAAGCAAACAAAATCAATACGAAAAGAGAAACAACAACAATAAAGAAACAACACATAATAACATAAACCAGTATGAAAAAAGAAACAATAATATAACAATCACAAAAATCATATGTTAATCGAAGTACAAGATACGGAAAAAGAAGACCGAGCAAAGTTGTAAAACTAATCTCACAAAAAGTGAATTAAATAACTCGTTTATCTTATGCTAACGTAATGTAATCGTAGGAAATAACCTTGGGACTACGTATACAATGAATGGTGTTTCTGTAAGCCCATTAAAAGCATAGAAGTTCAATTAAATGATCTTTTCAGTAAGTATGGGTTATTATTATAGTGAAAACATTATATTGGTAGTAGCCAGACGACAACAACTCTTTAACTTCATGAACTTCAATTAAATACATAGTTGAACTTTTAAAAATACATTCGATGCTTATTTGTTACAACTTACAAAGGTCTCATCCATTACTATAAAATAGTTGTGAATGGAGTAGTAAGCTAAGATTAATTGACTTAAAATTTTGAATCCATTTCTGAATATATAGGGACGTAGGACTATGAAAATGCACATTGAGTTTTGGTGAAATAAATATAAATGGTGAAAATGCATATAGGGGCGGACACACGTCACTGAAGTGGTCATCCAACACTTATTCGTCTAAATTTTTTACTAATTATCAAACATTGGTGAAATAAATATAAATGGAGTAATAAATAATTTAAACTCAGTCTGGAAAGGAATACTTAAGCGATACTAAGTCCTAATTTCAACACCTCTTATGACAAATTTTGGGTATGACACTGTAAGGTTCAAGTCGTAAGTTGTGGCTTCTGCCATATCCAAAATTTCTATGCTAAATCCCCCACTGGTTTTGGACCACTAATAAGAGTTATGGGGATGCAATAATTGGTGAGTGCGGCTGGCTTTGGCATCATATTGTCCATTTGACAAGTTCTCTTTTCCTTCTCTCGGTCTAAAAGACAGTTTAAATCTAATTTGCAACAATAACTAAGAAAATACGTGCTTAGTATAATTTAGTAGACTTCAACATATCACCACCATCTGGATTCTGGACCAACAAATGAGTCAATTAGCCAATTCCACTGCTGCTCACAAATCACAAGTTATGTCACAAGGTCGCATCATAAACAATAAGCTACTGGTTTCTTTTGTATTCCACGTTGAAATAGTAAAAGGCCTATGCTTGTTACGTTGAGAATTAAGCTTATGGCTCTTCTCAGCAAAGATCAAAAAGATGCGTTGTGAAAAGGTTTTTGGGCTTTAGTTGTATCCATATTGAGATTTGTTGGGCCACACAAATAACTCAAGAATCAAGATCGTCCAACTTCGTTGATTTTAATTTGATGGATTTGTCCTTTTAACGTTCTTAACACAATTTATTGTGTTCTTATAATTATGACTTCAGATATAATGTTTGTTGAATTTTTTGTAAATTCATATACAATTCTATTCTCCACATCAAAAATGCTAGTACTTCAGATGAATCCAGTAACGGAAGAGTAGATCCGCTCCTGGGGGAAACAGTCATGAGATTAGAGTTGTGCATTTCAACCCTAATCCCAACTTCGTTATTCATTTTATAATTTTTTCTCAACCTGTGACTAAGGTAAATTCCAGAAAAAATATTTCTGGATTGCCCATAAATATTATTTCAAAAATTTGGAAAAGAAAATTTTCGAATCATTTCGAAGCGTTAGTCTCATGTAATAGCTATGTTTCTATAAATTGTGAAAACTGAATAAAATGTTGTTTTTGTTACTCCCTCCATCCCAATTTATGTATTACTATTTCACTGAGCACGGGTTTAAGAAATAAAAGAAGATTTTGTTATGTTTACTAACTTGTCCTTCACAATAAGTATAACAACATACCCCGTGCAATTCCACAAATGGTTTCTTCACAATAAGTGCATTTTCAAAATTAAACGGGACCCAACAAAAGAAAAATAGAAATGGTGACATTAAATAGTTGTCAAATAAGGAAATAATGCATTCTTTTTGGAATAAATTAAAAAGAAAATTGTAAGGGAATAGAATTTTCAATTGAGAACCTTCAAAGCCCTCAGTTAGGAAGGTGTATTAGGCATTTTTCCAGATTAAAGAGTTGGATATTTGAAGACGAAACTTCTCTATTTTGCTGAATAAGGGTTATCAAAGTTGCGTAACATACTTTTAAACGGCAACGCTTGTAGGACTATTAAATTCTATCTGAATTTGCGTGACCATTGTTGGGTAAGCCACTTCTCTTGTTGATGTGTTGGGCCAACCAAATGGAGAAACATAGTCACTTTTGACATTTCAAGAGCTTTTATAGAAATTTTTCATCAACAACGAGAAAATTCATGTAATTAACTGACCTACTAAACTACTAAGGTTGGTGCACCAACAATAGATATTTGAAATATTAAAATTTTGCAAGATAAGTTTAATTTCTTAGTGTAGATTTTACACTATTAAGACAAATTGACATCTCATAATAGGTGACCGATGTAGTAATCTAGAAATGAAGTATATAATATATTAAATTATATTAATGGTGTAAAGATTATTTATTAAGTGTGTGCATCTAAAAAACACAAATCCGTCCATGATTACGGAGAAAAGGTGTATGCATGATTAAGCAAAGATTTTCAGTTTTATCTGTGGATAGCATAAAATACTGACCATTACTAAATTTGACTGATTCTTACATGTCACTGTCGTTGTTATCCTAAGTGGTGCATACATTCATTATTAAGGGGGGACTGTCATTACAAAGAAATACTAATTCAATTCCAGAATTAAAAGATCGTAATTTTCAAACGAGCCATAAAAAAAATTGAAATATCTTCCGCATTAGGTATTGTTCCTCCCATTCGACATCATTTCAGGCTTCAGCAACAAAACAAAGTGTGTATACATACACTACGCTGACACCGCTTGAAAGATACAAAATAAATATTACTTAATTAATTTAAACAAGTAGAGTGTTAAAACAACTAGTAGTCTCAGATCTAAATCACTTAAAATCTGAATTGTGATAATTCACTGATACCACTAATAAGTGCAAAACAATGTGTATGACAGTGGTGATCCGTGCTCATTATACATATTTTATATTTACATGCTATTAATTTTTTAATAACATAAAATTTCTACTCGGAACAGAATTAACATGTGAAACTGAAAATCAGTTCACGCCTGTTGTCGTACGCCGCTAATTAGTCAAACAACTAAAAAAAATTGGCCCACTTAGATAAACTTATTGGCATAATCTTCACCGGCCAACTGCCTGCACCTAAAAATTGTCCACAACTTGCGTCCCTTTGAGAAAGTAAAACAGCTAACTAAAATCAAGACTACTGTTTACGTTTTGAGTGTTTTTATTACGTAAATATTTTTATATTGTTATTATATTAGCTTAATTACTTCTCACAATATTGTTAAAGTCAATATGCACTCGTGGGAAAGAGAGAATCAATCAAACCTGCACTGTGAAACGCAGCAATTGGGTTTGGTACAAGGAACTTTGCCACCAAGGAAGCTAATTGCTCAAAAAGTATTACTATGTCAATCTCAAATTAGATTAAACCGACTGAGAACTCCGCATGTGTGAACTTATTTACATTGTCGATTTTAAATCTGAATAAAGGAGGGTTGCCAGGAATTAATAGAAAACAACCTCTCTACCCCGTAATAGTAGAAATAATATTATATACATTTTATCATCTTCAGATTTCGGTTAAGAGATTATACTGAATTTGTTATGGTATTAAACCGACTGAGCTAAGATTATCTGAAGGATCAAGTGTCGTTTTTGTCCTATTGCAAAAGTGGGGCTTTCAGTCTTTTCTTTCTAGAAGTGATCTTCCTGCCTGAATTTGATGGAAGAAAACTACAGATGTCTGTTTATGGTGCCCGTCAAACAATATACCAAACTACTTGGTCAAATCATAGAATATTTGCTTTTGACCAAAGTCAGGCAAACCTAGGACTCGATTCAGTCCAATGTTGACACGTTAGGAAGAAAATGTTAGTATAGAACTGTGAACACATTGAAATTACAGACGCGTGAAAAGATAAGAATCAAACCACTATCAAGCACAAATATATAACAATCAACAATTCAATTTCAAATTAGGAATAGATTATATTAATAAAACTTTTACTCGGTGCTTAAAATATTTATCATAATTTGTCTATTTTTATGTTAATAAAAAGTCTACCATAACCGTATTTCTTAATTTGGTTTGAGACTAACTATACTTCACAAAGCTTACATAAACAGATTTTCCAAAAGTATCAAATTGGCAAAACACCAAGTCCAAATTCGTACATCTTCCGGTCCATTTTAACTGTGGTGCTTACTAAAAATAATATATCCAAAATAGTTCTCATTTTAGTAAATCTAGATACATTTAGTGTTTGCCTTTGCCATTAATCAATTAATGCAGAGAGAGATTAATATGATGAAAAAGAGAATAGTATTAACTTATTCTTTTAATTTTTGTAAGGAGCGTGTAAATGAAAAACATCACAAGTAAAATGGATCGTAGAGAGTAGGAAGTAATAACTATATGAGTAACTTGGAAGTCATTCAAAAGATTCATCCTAATATGACTATTTTAATGTTGATCGACTGATCATTAATCTACCATAACCATCTTTCTTATTCCGAATTTGAGATCAATTATACTTTGGCAAAACTCACATAAACCAAGCTGCTAAAAGGGATGGTGATTTTTTGAAAATGGTTTTAAAAAATATTCCTAGACTTGGAGTAGAAAAGCTAAAATTCAGATTGACCATTATCCATGAGAGAAGCTAAAAGAAAGATACTATAATAAATTAATTATGGAGTTGCAATACAATGTGGTTTAACTTTTATACATTAATAAAATAAAAAAAGATTACACAATCAAATAAAAAAAGATTACACAATCAAATTATTTAGACATATTACAACTTTCAAGTACTTTTTAAAAAGTACTGATAGATAAAGAATTTATTACTTATCGATTTAAAAACGTGATAAAATTTTCACGATTTTACTATTTATCCAAAACATGATAATGATGAAGCAGATCTTACGAGTACGCGTGGGGTTAGTAGCTAATCCTCGGTCAAATATTCCTGTCATACGGTCTTAAACAGTCGTCTTACCTGTGATCTTATCCATTTAATTCGCAATAAACTTAGCAATTTCCACATTCTGATTCGCTCCCCTCTTTACCAACGACTGATAAATCACGACCAAGCCCCCACCCCCACAACAAAGCACTCGTGACTAAATTAAGGGGTGGGGGGCCAGACTCACTAAAATATTAGTACTATATATTGACATACAACATTTCAAAAGTCTTATATAAGGTAACAGACTCTGCCTATTTGGTCAGTATGGAGAAGAGGAACAGCAACATGGCAAAGAAAGAAGAGAGATCCTTGGAGCAAAACCACAAGGGTGATCGTCATCATCCTTATCATCTTGTTCACAGCCAAGTGAAGAAGATTAAGCAGGAAGAAATGCCCAAGAACCATTTCATAGACTGGTCCCTGAGACAACCAGAGATGAAAATGGCTTTAGCAAGGGAGGTTGTGACCAAGCAACACTCAAGATCACGCCTTGGACTAAATTCTGGCCAACCCATCTTCGTGGCGACAACTAGCTAGAAGTACTAGACAGTTCATTTAAGATGGTTGTTAGGATTTGAAGGCTGCTAGATTAGCTTACTAGTACGGATCATGCAATAGGGTCTATTGTTAGATTTTGTTTTACATATGAATATGATTTTTGTAAGTATTTGATAGTCATGATCCTCTATGTTTATGGCAATTTTTTAAAAGCTAATGTGATAGAATAATTATTAATTAATAGTGTAATTAATTGTAAAATCATTTGCATATGGTAGGTAGATTAACATTAACTTAGCCTAATCTTATCATAATGTAGGTAGATTAGATGGATTGATCTTAGCATAATCAGATCATATTATTAGCCTAATTGTAGGTTGTATTAGTGGTATAATTACCCCAATGTTGGAAGATGAATATTGAGAAAAATATTCTTACATGGTATCAGAAAATTAGGGAAAAGATCCTACCCTAATAATTTTTACACCCCAAGTCGTCGATTCCTCTTTCTTCCTCCAACGAACAGGCCAAAAAAAAAACCATTGTTCTTTTCTTTTTCTGGTCAACAATGTCGGACTCTAAATCCACTTTTCATCCTGCTCTTACTGTTTCTAATATCAAAACTCATATTTTCATCACTCTTGAGATGGAAAATGTTCATTACGCCACTTGGGCAGAGCTTTTTAAAATTTGTTGTCGTTCCCATCGGGTTATTCATCACATAATCCCACCGGAAAAAAGCAAGAAAAATGTGTTGAAAACAGATGATGAAAAAGAACTATGGCTCACACTTGATGCAACGGTTCTTTCGTGGATTTATGCAACAATTTCTAGCGATTTGTTGCACACCATAATGGAACCCGATTCCACGGCGATGGAGGCTTGAAATCGCTTACGGGATATCTTCCAAGACAACAAGAATCTCTGAGCCGTTACTTTGGAGCAAGAATTCTCCACCACCGACATGGCAGACTTTCTGAATGTATCCGTTTATTGTCAACGCCTCAAAGTTCTATCGGACCAACTCAAGAATGTCAGGTCGTCGGTTACAAACAATCGGCTGGTTTTACAATTGGTTGCCGGCCTTACCGATGCGTATAGTGGCGTGGGAACTCTCATCCGACAAAGTAATCCTCTTCCACCCTTTTATCAAGCCCGCTCTATGCCTATTCTTGAAGAGGCGGGTTTCGCCAAAAAGACGGTCACCGTTTCAAATTCCGCCATGGTTGCCGCCTCGTCCAACGAAACTATGCCACCGAACAGGGGACAAAAAGGGCGAAATGGTGGTAAAAATCGTGGAGGCCGCGGTGGCGGAAAAGGTGGAGGCCACCGGAATTCCGGCGGCGGTGAAACGGGTGTCAGAGGCGGCAGACAACAGCCAAATTCCGATGGGCAGTGACAGCCCCGAAAGCCCAGTGGGGTGGCAGACCACCACAGTGGGCCTGGCAGTGCCCTTGGGTTATGCCACACTGCCTATTTCCTTCAGGAAATTGGGCCAGTCCTAGTCTAAGGCAACCGCCAACCCATCGCCCGACCAAAGAAATTTCGCGGACTTGAGCCCAAAGAATGGTAGTCAGAACGCGTCAGGTTTTAGGCCACTGCCGAACCAGTGGCAGAAGGCCCATTCGGCAGTGGTCAGCCCAACAGACATTGAGTCCGCCAAGCACACTTTTGGACTTAATCCGCCTGACGCAAATTGGTACATGGACACCGGAGCAACGTCTCATATGACGTCCTCCAAGGTAATCTCTCGTCCTATTTTAATTTGAGCAAAAATAATCGTATAATTATCGGAAATGATCATTCTATTCCAATTCGTGATCTTGGTTCTACTAAATTGTCTCCCCAAACCCACCATTAATTTTAAAGAATGTCCTTCATGCTCCACAATTAATTAAAACTTGGTTTTGGTTATAAAGTTTACAACTGATAATTGGGTGTCTGTTGATTTTGACCATTTTGGATTTTCCATGAAGGATTTTCAGACGGGGATGCTTCTAATGAGATGTGATAGTCAATGGGAGCTCTATCCAATTACTACACCCAATCACCGATCCAAGTTACCATTCACTTTTACAACCTTCATTATGGCATGAACGTTTGGGTCATCCGGGAGCACCTGGTATAGCCTCCCTCAAACAAAATAAATTTATTTCCTGTACTCAAATACGTAATTCTAATATGTGTCGTTCATGTCCACTTGAAAAATATGTTCAATTGTATGCCTTTTGATATTATCCATTGTGATATTTGGACATCACTCATTCTGAGCTCTTCGGGCAATAGATATTATTTGTTCTTGCTAGATGATTACTCTATTTTTTTGTGGACGTTTCACTTGTTTAAAAAATCACAAGTTTTATAGGTGGATGATATTATATTAAATGCCTTATCCGATGCTCTTCGTAAGTCTATCATGTCACTGTTTGGCTCTGAATTTTCTATGAAGGATCTAGGGCCACTACACTACTTTTTAGGGATAGTTGTGACACATCATGCAGGTGATTTATTTTTATCCCAAAAGAAGTACGCAGCAAAGATTGTTGAACGTGCTGGCATGTCCTCTTGTAAACCGTCAGCAACTCCTGTTGATACTAAACCCAAATTGAGTGCCTCCTCCGACAAGCCATTTGTCGACCCGACACTTTACCGCAGCCTGGCAGGAGCCCTGCAATATCTAACATTCACAAGGACAGATATTTCTTATGCAATGCATCAGTTGTGCCTATTCATGCATAATCCGATGGATGATCATATGCATGCTCTCAAACGCACTGTGCGTTATATTCATGGTACTCTCTAGTATGGCTTGCACTTATATCCATCGTCGACATCCACCCTTGTCTCCTACACGGATGACGACTAATGAGGATGTCCGGACACTAGACGCTCCACTTCTGGTTATGGTATATTCCTTGGCGATAACTTGGTATCTTGGTCCTCCAAACGGCTAGCAACGTTGTCCAGATCTAGTGCCGAAGCAGAATACCGAAGGGTTGTCAATGTTGTGTCTGAATCTTGTTGGCTTCGGAATCTTCTTCTAGAACTCCATTGTCCGGTTCTGAAGGCGACATTGGTGTACTGTGATAATGTTAGTGCTATCTACCTCTCAGGGAATCCGGTAAACCATCAACGCACTAAACATATTGAGCTAGATATCCACTTTGTTCGTGAAAAGGTCGCTCGCGAACAAGTGTGTGTCTTGCATGTCTCGTCGCGCTATCAGATTGCAGATATTTTTACTAAAGGTCTTCCGCTGATATTATTTGAAAATTTTCGGGAGAGTCTCAACATACGCCTAACTCCCGCTTCGACTGCGGGGGAGTGATAGAATAATTATTAACTAATAGTGTAATTAATAATTATTGTAATTGATTGTACATGGTAGGTAGATTAGCATTAACTTAGCCTAATCTTATCATAATGTAGGTAGATTAGAAGGCTTGATCTTAGCATAATCAGATCATATTATTAGCCTAATTGTAGGTTGTATTAGTGGTATAGTTAACACAATGTTGGAAGATGAATATTGAGGAAAATATTCTTACACTATGTATGCTATCTGTGTGCATTTATTATATCCAGGATCACGATGAACAGCACCAAAGTTGTCTTAGGTTGTAAATTTGTCACATGGAAAACTAAGTAATGAGCTTTCATCAAAAGAAGTTCCTTTAAGATATTATTTTGCTCGTGTTTTACATCAGAAATGTTTTTGTTTCTTTTCCTGAGAACTTAGGTGCTAATGCAGAACATAAATAAGTTACCTCTTGGAAAGTTACTTCAATTACGCCACAAGGTCAGGATTCACCATGGACATTCTGAAGTAGAGATTTAGCATTTAGCAAGAGAGAATCAGCCTCCTCATTTGCTGTGTCAAGCAACCGCAGTTCCCTAATCTCTTCTTGCCACTTTTCCATCTGTTCCTTGTGTATTCTGCAAACAAATAAGCTTCATCAAGCGGGGCCAATCTTGTTTAAGTATTTGTTTTCAACTTTCACTTACTGAATCAATCGTTCTTCAAATTCATTACTCAGCTCCTTAAGCATTGACTTCCCTGATTCCAGCAGTTCAGATACCTAGTCAAATTGACGACAAAAAGAATGTCAATCATATAGACATGTGGAACTATAGCAAATCAGTATTTACACCAGAGTAGTCACGAGCAAAAAATACAAAAATGCCCTAAAGTATGTTGGAGCTTTAAGGTTAAAAAGTGGGCTTTATTGAAGAAAAGGGCCGATGAAGAAATACAAAAATAAATGGAACGCGAGAAAATGTGACTACAAACACAAACAATAATTATTTGGACAAAAGAATGAAAAATCTATAATTAAGCTTTCACATATGTTGGTGTAACCTTATTGACAGAACCCATAGGTGAAGGTGAACGTGCATCAGCACCTTGACGCTACATCAAAGCGCCAATTAAGTGAGGCGAAGCGCACAACCAGGGCTTAAGCGCATTTTAACCAAGTGATTTACACAGGCTCCCTGGGTAACTTAAATACTCAACACTGCTGTAACAGCGTCAAAATTTCATCATACACTTCACTAGGCAGTGCTTTCACTTCATATTTGTCATACTTGACTTCAATCTATTCGAGATATAACAGTTAGTACATATACTAGGTTAGTAAAATGATCCATCTTTTGAAAGATATTGGCAATATCTGCCTCCATCTGTTCAGAAGCCATAGGGACAGGAATCAATGCATTTTCTTCATCTGCATCCTTTGCAACTTCCATACGACTCTCTGTTGTTTCATTACCTGCCACCTAACAGCACATTACCTTCGGTCAGGCAAAATATCAAATAGTAGTATTCACTATTCAGAAAACTTAAGGTGGATAGAGGGCATACAGAAGGTTTCATGCGCTTATTCGTGAGATCAGCAACTTCTATTTCCATTATGGATCTGTAATTCCAGAAACATGACAAATACGACAACTCGACAAGTATAAAAAGTTGTCAAAAAACATGAAAAGGAATGAGATAAGTAGTAAAACCTAATTAGTGATATATCTCACATGTATTTATTTGATATGCTAACGAAACAAACAAACACAACTATATCAGATATTGAAGATTTATTCGGATTATAGCTTTGAATTTAATCGTGAAGCTTTGAAGCAAAATAGAAAACAACAATTTATTAATCAGTGTGTCATAAAATAATTAGTACTGTAATACTTTTCATCAAAGCAAGCTAGTGATCAATGTAGAGTCAAAAATACGGTAAAAACGTCACAAAAATTACTGAAATTGCAATTGTGACTGCCTGAGAAGTAGAATATCCGATTATTCTTAATCGGAACAACACAATATGGAAACAGCAGTGAATCGCTAATTGATGTAAGCTCAAAGCGTTCGGTCGGAAATAAAATCACTTCTCACACTTGTGAGTTAAGGAGAACTGATAAACTCTCTTGAAATATTTCATTATGATTTTCATCAGAAGAAAACAGAAATGAAGCGAGCATCGAGAAATAAGATCGGATAATTATTGAAATTAGTAGTCATGAAATTGATAATTAAGTGAATTTTCATAATTTTGCTACTGCACTTCTTTTCTAACAAGCAAAAACAAATCATTAGTCAATTCCATAGGAAGTGAGAGAAGGGAACTTACATCGATTTCGCCGGATAAACGCTAATTTGAAACTGGGGAACTTACATCGATTTCGCCGGAGAAACGAGTTCGCAGCTAATTTGAAACTGGGGAACTTACTTGAGCTGAATAAAAAGCTCGCGCCTAAATTGAAAATGGGCCCGTGATTTTGGGGCTGAAGTCCACTGGGTCATTCGCACAAATGTTCCTATGGTGGTCTTTAATTTTGCTCTTTAAATTTGAGTTATTTAATTTATTCCCTTTATTGTTTTTGGCGCGGCATAATTAGAATTTCGTTCGGCATAATTAGTATTTATCTTCGGCAAATGTATCATACACAACTCACAGATTATGCCGAATAAGACATAACTGTCAACATTCAACATAATTTCAGTTTTTAACGGGCATAATTAGCGTTTAATTTCAACATATGTATCATAACATTCACACAAACTATGCCGAATAAGTCAAAATTTCCAACACTCAACATAATTTAAAAAATTACTATAAAACTATGCCGCATAACTTAATTCCTACATAATTTATGCCGCGCGAGGCAAAAATACAGTTTTCAAAAAAAAATATTATAGAGACTGTCTTGCAAAGTAAATTTGGATATTTTCATAAAATAAATAGCATCGGCAAAAATTAAACACCACAAAATATGAAGGGCAAAAATTAAAGACCAGTGCATTTGAGGGGAAATCCGCACAAAAAAAAAACAAGTCCAATCATCAGTGGGATGGACTTGGGCTAGTGAGTCTGAAATAATGAGGCCAAGACTGATTTATGGGCTTATGGCCCACAAACTTTTTTGATTTAGAAAATATTTATCAGCAGATATATTTAGGAATTTTTATCTATATATGTAAAATTATAAACCTAATTACATTATTAGGGAGGTATTCATTTAATTATCTAACATAACTATATTTACCAATGTATATAAAGGGAAACTCCAATCTTCCATATTTTCTCTCCCCCTATCTTCTAAAACAAGAACAAGATCGAATAAATTGTAACGAGAGTTAGAACGCGAAATTAAAAGAAAATCTACATTCTGAATTTGATTCTTTAATGGCTTAAAACTGTAATGGGAGTTTGTTTTTTCTCTTTGGAGTCATATATTTGAAATTGTTACACCCAAAATGCATGTTTTTATTTTTGTATATTCATTCTTTTTTTCTTTACACATAAGCAGGTCCTTGAAATTAAAATATATTGTTATAAAAAATCCGGTAAAAAAGTTGGAAGCTAGAGTGGAAAATTGACGTTCCACTCTGATTGAATGTCATTTTCTTTATAATTATTATAACTTTTCATTTCATATCAATTCCTCCAACCAACTTCTAAATATTTGTTAACACTCAAAAAATAATTTAAGTGTTTAGCCGAATTCAGTGACAGCCGAACTGCTCCAAAGCCGAATTTACTTCTAGCCCTCGACTACAAGAACTTCATCGGCTACTAAGTCATCTTAGTCGAGTTGTTAGTTAGAGGTACGACTGGGACACACTCAGATGCAGACGCCTCAACGATCAAGTCAAAAGGGTTTTCGGACCCCTAAAAGCGATAACGGTCAACAATAATTAAAAGAAAGAGTCATTATCCGAGCAAGAGGAATAGATGGCGAGAAAATCGGCACCACCTCCCCCATAGTCGGCCATTGAACTTAGTGGGTTACTTGATGGCTGACATGGGGGGGGCCACGTTGTACATTTTTTTTTCTCTTTTTGTATTATAAATAGGATCATTCTTTGTATATAGACACACAACCAATCAATCAATCAACTCAATTTTTATCTATCTTTATCATTTTACTTCATTTTATCTTTTACTTTACTGTACTCAGTTGTATTCATGTTTCTTACCTCTTAGTTTACCCATACTATCGTCATGACGCTTTCTGGAATAGTTGGGGAACTCATTGCTGGAAATTAGAGTTCCGTTTCCATCCCAAATCGCTTAAGTTAAGAAATCAATTTGTCTCCCTATTTCGTCAGTCGAAAAAACGGCAGATAACATAATTCAGGGCGAGAATAATATTACTCCACTTATTATCAAACTTATATAAGAGTTTCGTCAAGACGTTACTTGATTTGATAATATTATTTTTATTTTTATTTTTTAAGAGAAATAATTTTGACTCACCAACAACAAATAATATTGTAATTTCACAAGTAGAATCTGAGAATGACAGAATATACGCAGAACTTATATCGCACAATTACTCACCAACAAAATACTAAAATATCTTTCATAAAAGTGACTGCCGTCTTATCAAATAGATCCGAATAAGGGGGGGAAAGTATATAGAACAAAACAAAAGAGCATTATGTTTAGCGTGCAAAGTAGGATGTCCGTATCGCAACGGCAACCGTAATTGGTATGAATACATAAGTTACAAATGGAGGAGTTAATCCTGTCGACGGCGTAAGCGGCGTGGTTACAGGTGCTATTCACTAAAGACAAGTTTTATTCGTCTTCAACCTACACTTCTAATAACTTTATAACTGGTTGGTTAGACTTTTAATTTGTCGCACGATTAGGTGACTTATTTTCAAGGTTAGTTAGGGAAGGTTAAAGCTAGACAAAAATTAAGAAAAACTCAACGTGTCTCTGACTCTGTGTTACTAACATACAGCTAGTAATTGAATGTGTTCAACTAAAGTTGTAAATAGAGGAATATGTTGTGTGTGTATATATATATATATATATATATATATATATATATATATATATATATATATATATATATATATATATATATATATATATATATATATATATATATATATATTCGAGATGAAGACAAAAACAATGAGGTCATGCATGACGTCATTCTACACTCGGATGAATAATTTAATTAATTAAATATTATTTGTAATAGTAATTCTCACTTTGTAATTCTCTTATAAAAATTAAAAAGAGAACCCCTCTCCCTTAGTTCCACAAGTTTTTTCTTTTCTTAGTTTAAAATTCTCTTCCTTCTCTCTAGAGTTTTGAAGTTCTTTCAAGTTATCCCCTTATTAGATTAGTTAAATTCAAAATATTCCCTTCTTCATATGACCTCGGGGAGTCTATGAAGCAATACTCCTCAAAATACCTTACCCAAAATTCCTTAATTCCCAAAATACCTTCATATGTCTCATATGATCCATATGACTCATATGACTCATAGCATATGAACAATACACCATTCGGAATTAAATTCCTTGTAAGTATTTTAAAGTTTTGAATAATATGATTATGGATGGTACTACCTCCTAATCATTTTAAATATTCATGTTCTTTAAATTCTTGCATTTTCTAATTATTAATTACTGCAATATGGTTGGTTCTACCACCTACTGCATTTAAATTTCCGTTTTTTAAATTATTTATATTTCTGCATCATGGTTGGTTCTACCACTTACTGCATTTAAATTCCTTTAAATTCCTACAGACCCTTATGATTCTGGTTTCCATAACTTGGAACCTTAATTTGTAAGTTAATCTTTCTTACTTACCGTATTATTTAATTATCTATTAATTATTCAATCTCTTATATACCAGTTCCTTCCCTGTTTATTATCCCCTTTAGATCCTCGGCCTAATTTGATATCAGAGCCATAAAGGGTAGAGATATAGAGAGATATGATATCCAGATCAGGTGAAATCCCTATTCGGATTCCCGGATAAATCTGCCTACGGGTGGACCTTCTGAGTTGGCTAAATCCTAGAATTTCGAGCGATCAGACCATAGGGTCACGGTAAGTCCTCGTGTGTAAGGCTGATAAGAACCCACAGGTATACTGTCTCGGTGTGGATTGTAGGAAGGTAAGGGTTTCTGGACTAGGATTCCATATACATGGATCCATTTCTCGATAGAACTACTTCTTATGATTTTGGATCATCTTCTTTCATGGATTCAAATAAGATAATAAATTCCGGAGAAATCGTTATATAGAATTTTGAATAGTAGATTGATAATTAATTATACCAAAAGTAATTAAAGATAAAATTTACAAAATCCAAAATACCATTCCCCAAAATAGGTTTCCTTATATGAAAACTCATCCTTCTTTCCAAAGGATAAATGTTGCTAATTCATCCAAGTGGTTACACTTGAAAATTAAAAGAAAATTCTCAAAAAGGAGAACTCGAGCCCTTAGTCTGCTAAGTTATTACTCAAAATTAGTGCCCTCCGAGTCACTAGATAACTATAGCAAGGAAATTGTTAGGGAAGTAATCCTCTCTAAAATCGTAGAACTATATAGCAGTTTAAAAAATATTAACATAAACATAATTGTCCAGCAAAAGGCAGATAGACTGGTGCTCTAATGCACTTAATATGTCCACTGCTCAGTATTGATGAAAATTCACCCCTCTTTTCGTAGCATAAGACATGCTAACTCAACTAGATGGTTACATTCAATTATTAAAAGAAAATTACTCAAAGAAAAAATTGAAGTTAAAAATCTTACAGGCTATTACTCAAAATTAGTGCCAACCGAGTTGTTGGATAGCTATAAGATAATTGTAGATAAAATCTTTAATCTATGTCGAAGACTTAATAACATCAATTCAAATATTTTCATCCAACAAAGACAAATAAACTGGTGTACAAATATACTCAACACATCTACTGCTCAATTTTAAGATAGAAAAACAAATTCTCATAAGAAACCAAAAGAAAGAAATATTCCCAGAGGTTACTTTAGTTATGAATAACTACCACAATAATACTGAGGGATTCCAGATTGATGTAAAATTCCTTCATGAAGAATTTTATGAAGAACAAAACCTTGAGAAAAGGATTTGGTTCTTTAAAAACTTCTTAAATACCCAAAAACAAATACAACAAAAATTCTACGAATTCATAAAAAAGAATGAAATAAATATTCCTTTCTTTAATTGGTCCGCAATATACTCTTCCCAAAATTCTATAGAATTTCCTTTTCATAAATCGATAAATCCCATTACAACTAGGAATAAGGCACAGGAGTGGGAAACTATAGCCGATTCTAGAAAAATCCAGTCCAATCACCCCCCTCTACAAGGAATCAAACTTAACGTCCATGGAAGCTCCATAGACGCATTTCCCTTTAAAACTCATTCAGAAGATGAAAGAACAAATACAAAAAACATCATCGCACAAAATAACTTTACTAATGTTAATTTAAATACCATAGAAAAACAACTAGACATAATCGAAAATTACATACAAAAACCACCCTGTAGTCACTATAGGCTCTACAGAAACGCCAAAGGAAACAAAATTAAAAAGCCCAATCTTCAAACATTTTCAGGTATCCAAGGATAGTATTAAAGATATCAAACAAAGTAAGTCTGAATTCGCTCAGGCTATACAAGACCAATTAAGTAAAATTGGAACATCCGGCAGTTCTAATACAAAATTTATTATCCCGGATACACCACACTCTACTGAAAAACGAGTAGAAACTTTAAAACAAAACTCCAATAACAATAATATTTTACAACAATTCCGAAGTAAAATAAATCCTGAAAGAGATAAATCTAAAAACGAACATACATCAAAATACTATAAAATAAAATTACATAATTATCCCAATTCAGACATCAGGACAGAACCTGATCTTTCCCGTCAAATACCTGAATTAGCCACGACTAGTTCATCTGAAAAAATTTAAAAAAAACACATATATGTATTAGACAATAATAAAGAAATAATAAAGGATAACAAAGTAATAACAAAACAGGAATTACAAAAAGAAATAAAAGAAATAAAATTAGAGATAAAAGAATTAAAAGAAAAACAAAACAAGATTCTAAATTAATAAAAGTAATCCTTTCAAAACCTACACCACAAAACTCCAAATCCGATTCAAAAAACTTAGATGACTTTCTTAGTGTCCTAACACAAATCACGACAAAAAGATACCTAATAAAAATAACTCTTAAATTCTCTAATAACTTTAAAATTCAGACGATTGCACTTTTTGATACATGTGCAGATTTAAACCTAATAAAAATAGACATAGTACCAGAAAAGTTCAGAGAAAAAACTCGTGAAAAGGTGAAAGCTGCTAATAACACTAAAATCAATATTAATTCAAAAACCAATGCAACAATTGAAAATAACGGAGCTTCTATAGCAACACCATTTGTTTTAACAGATGACATACACAGTTCCGTCATCTTAGGAACACCGTTTATAAATCTCATTACTCCGTATAAGATAGATAGCGATTATGTATCCTTTAAATTTAATAAAAAGAAATTAAAATTCCATTTTATAGCAAAACCAAAAACAAGAAATTTAAACGTAATGAGAACGTGTTCGATACATGAGGATGGTATAAACGCAAAAATACAAGGGAAAACATACCACCTACAAGAACTGAAAAAGAAGTTTCATTTAAAAGATTAAATGAACAATTAGAAATACCCGAAGTTAAAAAACATATCTCTAAACTCCAAAAAAACCTTCGAAGCAGAGATATGTTCTGATATTCCAAATGCTTTTTGGAACAGAAAACAACACATAGTAGATCTTCCTTATGAAAAAGATTTTGACGAAAGACAAATTCCAACCAAGGCCAGACCCATTCAAATGAATAGTGACCTTGAACAACATTGCAGAAGAGAAATCCAAGATCTTGAGAATAAGAAACTAATTTCTAAATTTCGATCCCCTTGGAGTTGCGCCGCTTTCTACGTAAACAAAAATTCCGAAATAGAAAGAGGAATTCTTAGGTTAGTAATAAACTATAAACCCCTAAACACAGCCCTCAAATGGATTAGATACCCAATTTCGAACAAAAAAGACATGTTACAAAAATTACATTCAGCCTTAATATTTTCAAAATTCGATATGAAATCAGGGTTTTGGCAAATCCAAATCTCTACCAAGGATCGTTATAAAACCGCCTTTACGGTACCCTTTGGGCAATACGAATGGAATGTAATGCCTTTTGGTCTAAAAATGCGCCTTCAGAATTCCAACGAATAATGAATGATATTTTTAATGATTATTCCAAATTCTGTAGAGTCTATATTGATGATGTGTTAATCTTCTCAAACTCCATAGAAGAACACTTCAAGCATCTTAAAACATTCTTCGTTATTACTAAGAAAAATGGATTAGTAGTATCCAAATAAAAAATGAGCTTGTTTCAAACAAAGATAAGATTTCTAGGACATTATCTATCCCAAGGAAAAATCACTCCCATAGAAAGGTCCTTAGAATTCGCAAACAAATTCCTTAACAAAATCCTTGACAAAACTCAGTTGCAAAGATTCTTAGGCAGCTTAAATTATGTTTTAGATTTTTGTCCGAAAATCAATAAAATGGCAAAACTCCTCCATGATAGACTAAGAAAAAATCTGACTCCATGGACTAACAACCATACTATCTGCGTCCAGAAAATCAAGAAGAAAGTACTAGAAATACCGTGTCTTCATATAGCAGACCCTCAGCTACCTAAGATAATAGAGACAGATGCCTCAGACTTAGGATACGGGGGGATCTTGAAACAAAAATCAGGGGGAAAGAATTTATAGTCCAGTACACCTCTTCCCATTGGAATGATACCCAGAAAAACTATTCTACCATTAAAAAGGAAATTTTGAGCATCGTCTTATGCATACAAAAATTTCAAAGTGATTTACTAAATCAAATTTTTTTACTTAGAGTAGACCGCAAAAGTGCTAAAGAGGTTTTACAAAAGGATGTTAAAAACCTTGTGTCAAAACAAATTTTTGCACGATGGCAAGCAATTCTCAGTATTTTTGATTTTGATATTGAATATATTAAAGGAGAAACAAATTCCATTCCAGATTTCCTAACCCGAGAATTCCTCCAAAACAGAGAAAATACCTAAAACCCCTCTTACTCATTCATAAATCCCCCATAAGAAAAAGAAGTTCAAGCAATTACGGATTCAGAAAGAGTGGATACAGTCACAAATTAAAGAAAAGAAGTTGATACAATTTCTGGTTCACAAACAAAGGATCATCCAAGGACAATTGCTCGTTCATAAGCAAGGAATCATCCAAAATACAAAAGATGATTAAACTAAAAATGTTTCTAAAAAATAGAGGAAGAAATTTCAAAACCCTTTCTCAAAACAATTTCTAAAATTCTAACTTGTAGTAATTACGAGTTACTTTAAAATAAATTTTTGGACAAAAATGGTTTTTCCAAAATCATGGGATTTTAAAACCCCCATATTTTTATCAAATTATTTTTCAAAAATATTCCTTTTTACAAACAAAATTTTGTTTATTCCTTTCTTGTGCCATTACACTTATTGCACACAAAATTCCATTGGCCATAAATATTCTTATGGTTCATAGAGGATTTAAAATCACATGATAAGACAGTTTCAAAATTCCCGCAAGTCGCCATGTTCAAATTACATGAACATGAAACTAACACCGAAGACGGGCCAATTTTTGGCAATAATGAATTATAAATGGCAATCGCAAAAGACCGGAATGAAGACTAGTTGATTCTGACCGACAAAAGAAAATGCCTGAACAAAATTAAGCATAAATTCGATCATCCAAACAGAGCTCTTCGACAAAAGAATCTGGAATTGAAAATGGAGATAGTCCTAACTTTGGCAACAGTGGATTCTAGAAGTTGCCAAGAAAATGCCTAAAATCCCGGAGGAATAATTGAGAAAAATTCCCGACAAAAATAAATGCCCAAATAGTGAAAGCAAGATTCGAGATGAGGACAAAAACAATGAGGTCATGCATGACGTCATTCTACACTCGGATGAATAGTTTAATTAATTAAATAGTATTTATAATAGTAATTCTCACTTTGTAATTCTCTTATAAAAAGATAATCCATATCCCTTAGTTTCACAAGTTTTTTCTTTCCTTAGTTTAGAATTCTCTTCCTTCGCTCTAGAGTTTTGAAGTTCTTTCAAGTTATCCCCTTAGTAGATTAGTTAAATTCAAAATAAATAATATGGTAAGTAAGAAGGATTAACTTACAAATTAAGGTTCCAAGTTATGGAAACCAGAATCATAAGGGTCTGCAGGAATTTAAAGGAATTTAAATGCAGTAGGTGGTAGAACCAACCATGATGCAGGAATATAAATAATTTAAAAAACGGGAATTTAAATGCAGTAGGTGGTAGAATCAACCATATTGCAGTAATTAATAATTAGAAAATGCAAGAATTTAAAGAACGTGAATATTTAAAAAGATTAGGAGGTAGTACCATCCATAATCATATTATTCAAAACTTTAAAATACTTACAAGGAGTTTAATTCCGAACGGTGTATTGTTCATATGCTATGAGTCATATGGGTCATATGGATCATATGGGACATATGAAGGTATTTTGGGAATTTAGGAATTTCGGATAAGGTATTTTGAGGAGTATTGCTTCATAGACTCCCCGAGGTCATATGAAGAAGGGAATATTTTGAATTTAACTAATCTACTAAGGGGATAACTTGAAAGAACTTCAAAACTCTAGAGCGAAGGAAGAGAATTCTAAACTAAGGAAAGAAAAAACTTGTGGAACTAAGGGAGATGGGCTCTCTTTTTATAAGAGAATTACAAAGTGGGAATTACTATTATAAATACTATTTAATTAATTAAACTACTCATTCGAGTGCAGAATGACGCCATGCATGACCTCATTTTTTCTGTCTTTATCTCTAATCTTGTTTTCACTATTTGGGCATTTATTATTGTCAATTATTCCTCCGGGATTTTCGACATTTTGTTGGCAGCTTCTAGAATCCATTGTTGCCAAAAATAGGAATATTTTCATTTTCAATTCCATGTTCTTCCGCTTCTGTTGAAGAGCTCTGTTTAGCTGGGGATGGTGCAAATTTCTGGAGTATTGCCTGCATTTCCTCGGGATTTTTAGCCGCCGCAAGCATTGAAGCCATTTGGGATTTTTGTGAGAGGAACTGGTATGTTCCTTCGATTGTAATGGCTTCTGTGGTGTCTGGGGAGGTGCCTGTAAAGGAATGGGTTTATTATCATCTAACCATTCCTAGACATTTGGTGGTGCCCACCATCGAATTTTAAACCTTCTTCGGATGACTGGTATTTTGTCATCTGAATAGTCTACAAACCATGTGAATACCCATGGTAAGTGGAATTTTGTATGAAAAAGGTGCAAATGTATAAATCTTTTTTCTTCTTCTGAGGGTTTGAATTGGGATTTGAAGAGGCTAAAATATTTAATGACTTCGGGTTTTTGTATATCTAGGGTGGATCCGAATTGTTCCCACCATGAATTCCACCAAGTGGGAAATTGTGAAGGGTCACATTAGGTATCAAAATGGAAAAGACAAGTATGGCTTAGGTTGGAATTTTGAATAAAAAAAGAATTGAACCAAGCTTGTTGGTAATCCCAGTAATTAAAAGGAATATCAAAGAAGGGCTCATTTTTGTGGGAGTTTGGGAATTTTATGAGTTTTGATAAGTCATCCCCCCCAATGAGTGGGAGCAATTACTTGGAGTATTTTGTAGATCGAATAAGAAGGATCTGGATTGTTTTTGAAAAAATTAATTTTTGTTGTTGTTGATCCTGTTATTTCAAGGATAGCCTGATAAAAATATGGGGTTTTAAATTATCCCATGATTTATAAAACCATTTTGATCCAAAATAATTTTATAGTGCCAAAAAAAGGTCTTTACTAAAATTCCTTTTCAAGAGTTACAATGTTTTGAAAAAACGGTTTTACGAAAAATTTAAGAGCGGGTTTATTGGGCACTTGTGTCACAAGTTGGTTTTTGGAAAATTGTTTTTGAGAAAGGTTTTTTGAAAATTCTTCTTTCTCGAGTTCGGTACTTAAAAATTCATTTTGAGAAAGGGTTTTTGAAGATTCTCCTTTCTCGATTTTTGTGGGAAAATTATAGATTTTTTTCTCTAATTTTTCTTGGACAATCTTTTTTTTAGGAATTTGTAGTTGCCTTAGTGCCTGTTGTAACTCTGTGGATTTTGCAAGGAGCTGAAAAGGATTTCAGCAGTTAATTCTTGCGCGGGGTCTGATGTTATTTCCTGCACAATTTCTGTGCTGTTGGAATTTTTCTGTTCTTCTTTTATTACCGCGTCGTACCAAGACATGGTTTTTTTCTGTTGAAATTGGTGCCGGGGATTTTTCTTTTTCTTCTTTTACTGGCTTGGGATTTGTGTTTTGGGTTTTTTAGGAGCCATGAAATTTGTTTGTTGTTGTTCGGTTGCAGCAGCTGGGGTATTTATTGTTGGAAGGGTTTCTTCTTTTCTTTTCTGGAGCAAGGCTCCACATACTGCCTGCACACAATATTGTCTTCATTCACACATATCCTTCCTCGATATTTTGTGATCATAGGCTATACACATGTTATTTGGGCAATGGTAGGACATTTTGTGTCTTTTGTTTTGGAACAGATTACAGACAAGGATTCCTGGAAACAATTCTTTAAAGATTAGTTTAGAAAATATTAATTTTAATGCAGTGTTTTGAAAACATGCATGATTTGAAAATTTATTTTGAAGGAATTTGAAATCAAGATTTAATGAATGGTCAGAAAAATTGTTTTTTAATTGTTGTAAATAATATAGTTTCGCATTATGTATTGAGCACGTTTTAATAAGATCGAGATCTTTTGTTTTTGTGTCGTTATAAACTGAAATTTTAATTTCTTGTTTTTAATATCAAAAGATATAGATTTATTTTTTACTTTATAAGGAGTGATCAGGTTCATAAATGGTGTTTCTAGAATTACGGTATTGTGAATTTCCTCAACTAGGAAAAACGATGTTGCTATCGAAGTTTCATCATTTATGATTGATTCCTTGGTTTTATACCTACTTTCTAACTTAGAATTATTAGCTGCTGCTAATGAATCCTGAGTTTCTTCTAGGAATTTTTTAGGTATTATACCGGTTTTTAAACAGTTTAAGTCTGCCCCTATGTCAAAGAGGGCAACAGTTGTTATTCTAAAATTATCTGGAAATTGTAGTGTTATTTTTATTAAATATTTCTTTGTTGTTATTTGTCGTAACACAATCAGAAAATCTTCTGAAATTTCTTCTAGATTTTCTATTTGGTTTTCAACATTATTATCTTTGGGATTTTCTGAATCAGATTTTTCTGAGTCCAACTGATTTGGAACAGGGTTTTGTTTTGCACTATTCGAAAGTATAATTTTAATAAGTTCCGAATCTTTTTGCTGTTTTTCTTTTAATTCTTTTATCTCTAATTTTATCTGAATTACCTGTTTTTGTAATTCTTGAGTTGTTATTTCTTTTATTTTCTTGCCTTTTTCTAAGATTTTTGTTAAGTCGTATTTCTTAGAAGTATTTGGTAGCACGACATTTTTGATCTCTTTATTTTCTGTTGAAAAGGTTTTTAGGAGTTTATTTAAGTATTCTTTTTGGTGTTGAGTATCTATGTGTTTAATCATATCTATCATAAATTCTTGGTCTTTGGTCAAGACACATATTCGTTTTCCTTTAACCTTTTCAGGTTTTTCGGTTGAACTACTCGTGACTAATTCATCTATTTGGAGTGGTTTATTATCTTCTGATGAAAGAGAGAAATATTCAGGGTCTGACTGGTCTGACTCTGAATTAGAAAAATCAGCTAGTAGATTAGAGATTTTCTTTGTAGTATCTTTATCGAGATTCAATTCCTGTAGTTTTTGTTTATTCTACAGTATTTTGATGTATGTCCTTTCTTATTACATTTGTAACAAGTTAGGTTCTTGTAATTAGAATTATAATTTCTCGAATTTCTATTATTTTTGTAACGATTATTTTTATAAGGATTCTTATAATAATCATTGTTAGATTTGTAATCTTTTGTTGGTTTTTTGTGGGATTTATAAGTTTTGCTACAGTCTCCTTCGCATGTTTTGGAATTTTCTATGGTATTGGGTTCGAACTGTTTGCAAAAAGTACCTAATTCACATTTTGTTCTTTTTAATTCTTCTTTTAGGTGTTTTTTGTAATTTTAGGTCTTGACAAATTTTTAATCCCTCTTGTTGAGTTACACAGACTAATTCTCCATATGTAAACTCATCGTAGGGTATTATTTGTTTTCCACAATTTTCTTTAATTTTATTCCTAACCTTTTCCCCTAGGAGGGTAGGTAATCCGGCTAAGAATTTTTCTTTCCAGAATGGTTGGCCGGAATCTTCTCTAACCATTATTCTAGTTAAGAAGGTATTTTTATACCATTGAAAATCACTTAATTTTTTGCATTTTAGATTTGAAAGTAATTCAGCATTTTTATTTTTAAGATGTGTAGAATCACCTATGAAATTTAAAGATATTGTCAGTATCAAAGTTGATATTGCATCTTGTATAGGTTCTCTTAGTTCATCTAGTATTGGTACTCCCTCTTCATCAGTTTTTATGCAATTTAAGATGTCTTCTTTTTGTTGGTCAGTGAGATAATGCTCCCACCATCCTTTTAGTTGACTAGAGAATCCTGCGATTAGCAGTTCTGCAGAGGTCTTATCAAGGACATCTTTTTGTGTTTGGTAGGCATTTGCTGCCATTGTCATTTGTTGGAGGAAGCTGAGGATATTGTATTCAGTCATTCCATCTAGGTTCCAATCATAAATGGAAGCAACATTATAACGGGATTGAGCTAGGGGTTTTATTATCCTAGGTCTGGAGCAGGGATTATTTGTAACCTTGGGGCTATTTGTAGCCCTTGTACGGGTTGTTGTTCCCAATTCATATTATTTATAAGGGGTTTTACGTAATGTTCACTGCTATCGAATTTATGTGTTAATGTGGTTACACTATTATTAATAGTGGGGTCTTTTGTTTTAAGAAAGGGGTATCCTATGGAGTTTTGAAAGGAGAATATCTCAAACCAATCGAAAAAAGGAATATTAATTTTATTTTCTTGAACAAATTCATAGAATTAGGAAATTTTGAAAGAACCAAATTCTTTTTTCTGAATTATGTTTTTCATAGAATTCTTTTTGTAGTAGTTTTTTATCTACTTGGAATTCTTTTTCTAAAACTTTAATTTCATTTGCTAAATCATTGTGGGTAATTGAAGAATGTGTTGGACTTGTAGGTTCTTGGTCGCCCACATTTTCTTTAACCGTGGAATTTATATATATTGGTCTGGGTATTTGATTTGTGTAATCTACGTTTGTTAGTTTTGGTAGATTTGATGTAGAATACCTAGGTTTTATTTTGACTGGTGTATTTATTATCGAAGGGATTTGTGAGACTCTTCCTGAATCTAGGGTCTCTTCGGAACTTGTATCTTCGTATCTATTACTCATAGATCTTCTTAAAAATGAGAGACTGACCCTACCATCTTGGTATTGAGTTATTTCTCTAAGATGGGTATTTGGTTGCTCAGATTCTAAGGGTTCAAGTTTAACTACACCTTCCAGGATCCATTCTTCTGGTAGGGTAATATCTTTCCACCTAATTGGTCTTGGTATTACTGTGTTAGATCTGGAAAGATGTCATAGCTTTATAGTGAATTTTGAAAATTAATGCTACAGGAATAGATCCTTCAAGCATTTGGTAATTGTGTGTCTTAATCTGTAAGACAAGGGATTTTTGGATATTTTTATCATTCAAAGAGACTGAAAAATTCGGGTAACAATCAAAAGAGATTGGTCATGTGCAGAGACTAGACTCAACCGAACTTAACAGGGAATCTTTGAAATTTGTGAATCTTGCATCTCTTAAGATAGCAAGGATTGAGGTGTTTAATCCTTATTTAGTAAGGGGTTTATCCCTACTTGGACTAAACCAATATGTATGTATTTATAATTTCTTTCTCTATGTTTTTTCAAGGAATTTTGAGAAAGTAATTGAATTGTTTCAAAGGGTTTTGTTAATTGGATATCTCTTTCTTCCGTTTTAATAGTGAGATCTGTTTTGAAAAATTGGTATTTGGAATTTTTGTAAATTTGATCTCTATTTACTTTTGGTATTTTCCAATTATCTATTGATTTTTCAAAATCTTGTATAACGATTTCTTCGGAATTTATTATCTTCTTTGAATCCATGGAAGAAGATGATCCTAAATCATAAGAAGTAGTTCTATCGAGAAACGGATCCATGTATATGGAATCCTAGTTCAGAAACCCTTACCTTCCTACAATCCACACCGAGACAGTATACATGTGGGTTCTTATCAGGCTTACACACGAGGACTTACCGTGACCCTATGGTCTGATCGCTCGGAATTCTAAGATTTAGCCAACTTAGAAGGTCCACCCGTAGGCAGATTTATCCGGGAATCCGAACAGGGATTTTCACCTGATCTGGATATCATATCTTTCTATATCTCTACCCTTTATGGCTTTGATACCAAATTTATATGGCTATAAACTAGATAATTAATCATCCTAATTACAATCGGAATATAAATTTACATAATATAAAAGATATACAATGATACAGAAATATTCTTGTAGTATTCTATCACACACCCCGCAGTCGAAGCGGGAGGTTCTCGTACGCTAAGACTGACTCAAAAATCATCAAAAAGTATGTGCGGAAGTCCTTTAATAAATATATCATGAATCTGATATCGGGAAGGAACATGAAAGACACGAATTTGTCACTTTTTCACGTACAAAGTGAATATCCATTTCAATGTGTTTAGTGCGCTGATGTTAAGCAGAATTTCCAGAGAAATAAATCGCACTGACATTATCACAGTAGACCAATGTAGCCTTGCAGATTTAGCATTGAAGTTCCAGCAGAAGGTTGTGTATCCAACAAGACTCAGAAACAACATTCGCTATTCCTATGTACTCGGCTTCGGCACTGGATCGAGACAGAGTAAGTTGTCTTTTAGAAGATCAAGAAAGCAAGCTATCTCCGAGGAAAACATAGTAGCCCGACGTGGATCGGCGAGTGTCCGAATAGCCACCCCAGTCAGCGTCAGAATTAGAGGTGAGACCAGAAAATGTGGACTTGAATAGATGTAGGCCGAAGTGAAGAGTACCTTGTACATAGCGCAAAATACGTTTTGAGTGCATTCATATGTTCATCCATCGGGATGTGCATATGTAAGCATGTTTGTTGCACGGCATAGGATACAGAGAACCCGAAGAGGAAAATTAAGTGAGATATTATAATGCTCCTGCTAAACTGTGATAGTGAGTCGGGTCAGCATACAGAGAACCTAAATAGGCACTGAGTTTGGAATTAGTGTCCATCGGTGTGTGGGCCAGTTTGCAAGACGTCATGTCTGCTCAGTCAAGGATCTCTTCGGCGTACTTACTTTAACAAATAAATAAGCCACCTACATGTCTCGTAACCGCAATGCCCAAAAAATAGCTTGGGGAGCCCAAATCCTTCATAGCAAACTCAGAAGCAAGGAGTGACATGATGGATCGGTGAAGTGCATCAGAAGATGTAGTGAGGATGATATCATCAACATATAATAAGATGTATGTCATTTCATTACCCTTGCTATAGATGAACATTGAATGATCAGATTTGCTATGTGAAAAATCGATAGAGGATACAAAATCAGCAAATTGTTAGTACCATGCACGAGGAGCTTATTTCAGTCCATAGAGTGATTTCTTCAAATGACACACATAATCTGGATGAACTGGATCTCTGAATCACATAAGCTGATGCATATACACGGTTTCATGAAGGTCCTCATGCAAGAAAGCATTTTTGACGTCAAACTGATGAATGAGCCAAGATTTGGACAAAGTAATATTGAGAACGATCCGAATAGTCACTGGTTTCACCACTGGGCTGAATGTTTTATCACAATCCACTCCCACCTGTTGAGACATGTCATCACATACAAGACGGGTCTTGTGCCTCTCAAAAGAACCATAAGATTTTTTTATGTTAAAAAATCCACATAGAACGAATAATAGTAGCATCAGGAGGACAAGGTACTAGATCCCATGTCTTATTTTTAATACGAGCATTATATTCGTCAATCATTGTATTTTTCTAATTAGGATCGGACAAGATATTTTTTGTGTTGCGAGAAAGAGGTGAAGGGGCAACTGAATTGGACAAGTTAAATAGTCGTTTGGGTTTGGAAATGTCGTGCATAGCACGTGTTTCTATTATCCGTCAGGGTGCCACAGGGGGTTAGATCAGATCGGGAAGGAGAGCTGAGACGTGGTAGCGGGATCGGAAATTGGACTGGGAGTGAGGAGGTGGGGTCGAGACAAGGCAATGGTGTCGGGAGGAGGGGGTTGGCCGAGAGGCAGCCGCCGAATCAGAAGGCCGAGAAGGGTTGTTCCGAGGCTCCTATTGCGGGGTTAGGTGGGCTACCTGACTCGGGACAGCGGTGATTTGGTCAGTTGCCGGTTATGGTAACGACTGATTTTGCAAGTGATGAATTAGAAGTGGATTTAGGCCATAATTTAAGAAGTCATAGTAATTTGGAGGTGGAGAATTGATTTTGGCAAAGGAAAATTGGGACTCATCGAATATGACATGCCTAGAAACGATTATTTTTTGGCTTAACAAGTCGTAACAGTTGTAACCTCGATAATTGGGGAGTAACCAAGAAGGACACACATGGATGACCGAGGTTGCAGCTTGTTGATTTGAGAGAAGGGATGGTGGGGGTAGCATAGACATCCGAAAGTTCGTAAATGCTTATAGGAAGGATCCCGAAGATAGAAAACTTGAGTGGGTGACCTGTGTTTGAGAGACTTATTTGGGAGAATGTTCAAGAGATAGGTTGCCACTGAGTGTGCGTAATGCCAAAAATATGGGGGATATAGGTGTGGGAAATGAGGGCACAAATTAAGTAGTTTATGGTTCTAAATTTCCGTTCGACTTTTTCATTTTGGGGAGAGGTATGTGGACAGGAAAAATAAAAAACAAGGACGTGTTTGGCGCAGAACAATTTGAATTATTGATTATCGAATTACCTTCCACTGTCACATTGAAAACATTTGATAATCTTTTCAAACTGTGTCTTTATAAAAGAACTAAAGGACGAAAAAATAGAATAGAATTGGGACTTATTACCAATGGAAAAAGGCCACAGAAAGTTGGAATAATCATCTAAACATAACACATAATATCTATGCTCGGTCATTTTTAAAATGGGAGAAGTCCATAAGTCACTATGTATTATATCAAATGGAATTAAAGTACAGGTGGATGAAAAATAAAATGGCAATTTGACATATTTCCAAAAAATGCAAGATTCACAAACAAGAGTATTAGAGACATGTTTGCAATCGATAAAATTGTTTTTGCTATTGGAGCGTAAAATAGAGTCTCCCGAATGTCCTAATTTATTATGCCATAAAAGAGATGAAAAGCTGCAAAGGTTAAAGGAGATGAGGTTGGATGGTCGACGGTGGTGGTGATAGGATAAAGGTCCCCGGTGTTATCACATCTCATTATTAGCATCCATGTCATAAGGTCTTTCACAGAAAAACCAAAAGGATTAAATTCAAGGAAAACATTATTGTCGGTTGTGAAACGACACACAGAGATTAGAATTTTGATAAATTTCGGGGCGTGGAGGACATTGTTTAAAACTAACGGTGGGTGTGGTAGGGAGAGGGATGATTGTCCATAACATCAAATGGGAATGTCTTGTCCACTACCAACAATAATATTATGATTTAAATTGCTTATATTGAATTAATACGATAGAGTACATTGGGATGCCGTCATATGAGATGTGGCACCAATATCCATGTACCAACTATCGTCTGGAACGTTGAGAGATATCGTGTTCATAGCCGCCTCAATATATGTCAGTGCATAGGTTGAAGGAGGAAAGCCATATATATTATATGCATGTTGTGGACGTGCGCCGAGGATGCCGGGCTGGGGCAGTCAGGCCGGAGGTTGGGCCCATTAGGACATTGGGTAAGGGCACGGTAGAGAAGCCTAAGCCGACTAGGCCCCACACAACCCATGGTGGATAGGCAACCCACAACGGAGGTTGTTGCTGCCGCTACGGGTGGCTGCCGCAGGCGGGGGCTACCCTCTGCTGCCGCTACTACTGTTGTCGGCACGGCCACCGCGGCTCCAGCCGGAATTTCGCCCTTTGTTGTTATTCTGGGATTGTGAACCACATTTATTATTTTCTTGTCGATGGTGCGGGGCAGAGACCGAGCCCGTCGGGTCAGTAGGTTTATCGCCGGTGGTCACGAGGGCGGCTTAGGTGGTGCTCGCGTTTGCTGCGGCCCGCTTGATTTTTTGAGTTTCTTCAAGGACGAGTCTCGAACGGGCCTCATAGAATGGAGGTAATGGCGTGCTTTTTTGGAGGATGGTAGCGACGTCGTCATAAGTTTCATTCAAACCCGCAATGAGTTGCATCACCAATTATTGATTGGTGACCGGTGCACCGACGTTGAAGAGTCGATCGACAATCATCTTAAGTTCTTGACAATAGGCTGACGCATTTGGAAAATCGTCCTGCTGAATGTCTTTGAATTCATTTTTCAAATACAAGGCACGTTGTGTATTGTTGTCGTGAAAGATGCTTTCCAATCACCCCAAGTTTGTTATGAAGTAACATCGGTTTCAATGATTGTATGCAATAGATTGTTTGAGATTGTGTCGTAGATCCATTGTAGAACAACCACATCTAAATGTGACCAAAGTTCGTCATCATGTTTCTCTCTTTGATTTTGGAGGGATGATGTGATCGATGACTTTGTATACACGACAATGGATCTTAAACAATTCCGTTCAAGAGGAGTACTGAACTTTTTCTATCTCAAGAGTTATGGGAATGAAATTCTTAATGTTGTTGACTGCAATAGCATGATGGAATTTAGGTTGTTTAGCCATTGAAAATTGGGGAAGAAAAGGAGAGACGGTTTGCCGGGAAGTAGAAGAAAATGGAGAGGGAGGACAACGGATGAGAGGACAGCCGAGAGGTGGGGAACGTTTAGGGGAGGAAAATTTTAGGGTTTGACTTATGATATCATAAAGGAATATGTTTTCTGCCCTTCATTGATTATTGTGTATAATATATATAATGTTACATAATTATTTACATGACTACAAATTAGGTAACTAATTTTTTTAAATATAACCGGAATATAAATTTACCTAATATAAAAGATATACAATGTAATAATCTATCAGTAAAGATTGTCTGAATGCAATTATGTTCCATTTTCTTTTCCAACAATGTATCGGGTTCAAAGTCACATAATTATGGACAATCACATTCATCAAGTCTTAGGTACCATTGCAATAATTTGTTTTAATTGAACAATCGACTTCTCCTTAGAAATAAGGAATATCAACTATATTTGATTGAAAAAACCAATCAATCTATTCTCCTTTTTTGTACTAAGTTTGAGTTGGTTATTCAATGCTCAGTGAAAGCAATTGCTCCCAAACTGTTCTCGTTCTGCACGCGATGACCCGCTCTTACTATTAGTTTGTTTTAAGCATTTTAATTTTTTCAAAATAATAATATTAGAGGCATGACTCCGTCAATTAAGATTAAAGAAAGAGATGATCGGTGCACACCTAAAACCGATCCGATGTTCTAGTGCAATGCAAATAAAAACGACACATGAAGGCTCAGATAGCAAGCTATCTTGATATACCTTCTTCCTGAAAAATTAAGAGTAAACTTTATATATAATACTGATTCACATATCATATATTAAACTGATACGAGTAAATACTACACTTGAATCTCAACCAAAAGATCTTCAAAGGCTCTCATTGTTTGTTACTTCTCTAGTGGGGAAAGGGTCTAAGTTCTCAAGTGTATCTACAACTTTTGGCAGTTGTGATTGTGCAAGTGGGAAAAAAAGGAAATATTAAAGAAAAATGCAACTTTTGTTATCCCAGAAGGTGGAGGGGACCCTATAGTTTAGAAGTTATAATGGGTTTTTGTGAGTGTGTGAAAAGCATAATGACAAATCATCATGATGGTTTACATACCTCATTATTATAGAGACACCCTTTTCAAGTAAAGGTTCAAAGACAAAATAATGCCTTCAACCTAATAAGTACATAAAGATAATGTTTTAGTCTCTGCTGTATATGATTTGGGAGTATATGCCATGATTCACCTTTTGATTAATTCAATTGGGTCATTTCTCAAATTCCAATGTTCCAACTAATGTTTCTCTAAGTCCAAAATATTTTTCTTATTTATCCAGACATTGTTGCTTTTATTGTTAAAAGTTAAAACAGCTTTAGACCTAAGATAACCTACTATAATAGGTTTTTGAAGATGCATTTAAATTGTTAAGAGGTTGTTTGGTTTGGAAATAAATTATACAGAAATTAACAATGTAGGTATAGTTTATGTGGTGAAATGCATAAACTATTATATGGTGATTCATAATAAAACAATCGTTATACAGTAGTTAATAATGAATGAATTATTGTTATACAGAGAACTAGTTTGAGAGCATTGTTTATTTTAGATAGTTTAATCCCCACATTGTTAATACACATATTTTTATTTATGTTAGATTTTTTATCCTAATTTTCTTACTATATTTGAGTTTTATTTTTCTTACCATATTTGTGTTTTACTTTTCTCTTGAAAGAAAGTTAAAATATTATCATAAATGTTTTTACTTTTCCTGAAAGGAAAATTTAATTCTTTTCCATATTTGTCTATTCTTTTCTTGGAAGAAAAGTTTTAAACATCTATAAATTAAAGACATCTTTCCACAGCTAAAACATAGAAAAGTATCCACAATGTAGTCTCCAAAAAAATCTCATTTAGGGGGAGATTATTCTCTCATAGTTTTTATGCTTTCATTTATGTTAGTTTTTATATGTAGGTCGATTGATCAAATCATATTAAATATATGTTGTTTTAGTATAGTTTATGTGTCATTTGATTTATCGCTGCCAAGATTTACAATTATTAGTTTTCGCATGATGTCCTGATCATTTCGATCCCAACATTTCAAACTCATTCTTACTTAAAATAATTCTGCATAAATTCCTAAATAAGGTATGCAAGTATTTTTTATTTTTTTTAAATGTAAAATTGCACCACACAATATATACGTTTTATTCAATTTAATGAGGAAATTAATTCTCGTCATTCAAGCAACCAAACAAGGTACATAGTTTTGCAAAATAAGGATAATTAATCTCCCATTCAAGCAACCAATC
Source organism: Anisodus acutangulus (assembly GCA_029783415.1). Classification (NCBI taxonomy): domain Eukaryota; kingdom Viridiplantae; phylum Streptophyta; class Magnoliopsida; order Solanales; family Solanaceae; genus Anisodus; species Anisodus acutangulus. Next base: position 14,115,672 of record CM056494.1, on the reverse strand, counting down.
AGGCTTTTAGGGGTCATTTGGTTCAAAACAAGATTATCCCAGAATTATAAATTTGGAACTAGAACTATGATAGATAATCGGACATGTTATATAATATATAGGATAGATAATATGATTTTAGCTAATATTCACTACTCTATTGTAAATCGTTCCTCGTATAAACCTCCTTTCCTAAAGTTTATACTAGGATGACCCCTAATTTCTATAACCAAACGGCTCCTTAGGGTTGGGAGTATAGCAGGTGAAATTCTACTAAAAAATAAAGACCTTTCATATCCAAACCATTAAAAGAACTCCAGTACTTGTTTTCAAGTGACCTTATGATTCTGTAGCATATTTTTCTGGTCATTTTCTTACATTTTCTGAGACATAAAAAATTACTATAATGTAAAGCTACTCTGGAGAAAGAAACATACCTTTACCAAAATGTGACAGAGCATATACTGAATTTTCATTTTGTAGTAGGAGTATTTTATTTTATTGGAAACTTAACCACAAACCAATTCTATATAAAGAAATTCAAGAATTCAAAAAGCAAACACCTGCGGACTCCACTGTCCCTACTATCTCCTTTCACAGTCATGAAAACAACCCCTCCTGAGTGCTGAATCTGTGTTGACAGAGCCCATGTACAAAAAATGGGGACCAGCTAAGAATTTCTCCATTTTATCTCTGGTCATTTTGGTCTCTAGTACATGTCCCTCTCTGCTCAATATTTACATGCCAACACCATTATGAGTTCTGATGGAGCGGTTTTAATTAGAGATTCCGCAGAAATTCACGTGTACTCAATAGTTCTGTATTATATATGTATAATAAAATCTACGGAGTATTAAATATTTATAAATATTTGATTTTAAACTTAATTACTATTGTAATATTAACTTGAGATTGCTGTAGGAATTCATAAACTTTAAATTTTTGATGCATTCGCTTTTATCAGAGAGCATTTTACCTCCAATGTGAACTTCTCGGCGCGAATCAAATTTAGTTAGATTCCTTATATAAATACCAATTAACGGGGGAAAACTAAAAAAAATCTACACGCCTAGAGAGAAGAAAATATGACATTTTGATTATATTAATACTACTATAGTAAATTGGACTAGGCATGCTATTTGTTTAATGCCATCCACTCATAAGTCCATGACTTTCTGTTTTTGCCCCACAGTATATAACTCCGCTCTCTCAAGTATTGTCACTCAAAACTCCTTTTTCTTCTCCAACAAGAACTTGCAAACTTCAAAAGTAAATGGCTATGTCTGTCTTGTTCTTTCTTCTTTGTGCTTCTGTAGGAATTGTGTATGCATTTCCTCATCCAGACAAAATCATTCTATTGCCTGGACAACCCCAAGTGGGCTTTCAACAATTTTCAGGCTATGTCACTGTTGATGACAAGAAACAAAGAGCACTATTTTACTACTTTGTGGAAGCAGAAACAGATCCAGCTTCTAAGCCTCTTGTTTTATGGTTAAATGGAGGTACACAAAAGTTACTTGGTTTTCTTGAAATTAAGGGTCATTATCTAAATTTTCACATATTTACCATTTGGTTTCCTGAAAAAGTTTTGAACTTTAAGGGGTCGTTTGGTTGCTGGTATTATGCAGATTATAATAATTCTTATTTATGTGTGATTGTAAAATGATAATAAAATAACATACTTGGTATGCTGAACTTATACAAAAGCAACTAAAAAGCTACCAAATGTTGTGATATTAGTTATGCTGATTATAATACTATGAATTTTTTTCTAACTAGCAGCCAAACGACCCCTAAGTATTTTCACTTGTTTTCTGTAGGACCTGGTTGTTCTTCTGTGGGAGTAGGTGCATTTTCTGAGAATGGTCCATTTAGACCAAGGGGAAAAGTTCTTGTTAGGAATGAACACAGCTGGAACAAAGGTGGAATTTTGTCACTTTTCTAACTCTGTAAATGATTTGGGTATGTTCAGTCTAAGCAGCAAAAGAAAATTGATTCTTTCTTGAATATGCAGAGGCAAATATGTTGTACTTGGAGTCTCCAGTTGGGGTTGGCTTCTCTTATTCAACTAATACATCTTCCTATGAGACAGTTAATGATGAGATAACAGGTAAGTTTTAAATATAGTTTCATCTTTTTACTTGCATTAAACATGGATTTCATGTTGAGATTTTCTTATGACAACTTAAAGTTCATCTCCAAAAGTTTGTTCTTTTCTTGTTCTGTTTTTTATTTTATTTTTTGTAATGACCACGTGATGCCCATGACCAATTAAATAGTGATTAGAGTAGTCAACTAGCTATTCTTTTTGGTGTAAAGGAAAAAGCAACATGTTGATGTGATTCTGGAATCCTACTAATTTGTCTTTGTGAAGTTTAACTGTTAATTGCTTTATACTTTTATAGTGTATACATCCTAAAGCTGTTGCACTTTTGTTCTTTTCTTAATGTTTTTAAGCTAGGGACAATGTTGCGTTCTTGCAACGCTGGTTCAACAAATTCCCCCGGTATAGAAACAACAATTTATTTTTAACTGGAGAGAGTTATGCAGGTATTTTTTCTTTGGGCATATTGATTAACATGAACTTCTGAAGTGCCAAAGCTGGACTAATATTTTTAAATTTTAATTTTTTTCTTGGTTAATCATATTTTAGTATGTTGATTACAGGCCATTATGTACCTCAACTTGCCAAGCTCATGATTGAGCTTAACAACAAGAAGAAATTGTTCAATCTGAAAGGAGTTGCTGTGAGTATAATGAAATGAACTTTTTATTGGGATTTTTTCATTTTTGGCCCGTCGGCCGAAATTAATTACGGGAGCTAGCCAAAATATATAAAACCTATACACTGATTATATATATTAATACTTATATTTCGTGTATACAATATGTATATTATATGCATATTTATACTTAATATACAAAACCTATACATTTGTTGGCTATTATTCTTTGGAGCCGTCCAAATATGTAATTGTCCTTTTTTGGGTTTTATTCACATTTGCAATCTAAACTTGTAGGAATAAGTTAACAAAGAGTTACATTTGATCAAATGCATTGTGTTTGTAGTGCATGAGATAGAAAAATTAGTTCTTGTTTAATTTTTCTTCCTTGTCATGGCAGCTGGGTAATCCGGTTCTGAAATTTGCTACTGACTTCAATTCGAGGGCTGAGTACTTTTGGTCTCATGGCCTAATATCAGATTCCACATACAGAATGTTCACTTCTTTTTGCAATTATTCTCGCTATGTCAGCGAGTACTATAGGGACAACGTATCACCAATGTGTTCAAGAGTCATGAGCCTAGTAAGTAGAGAAACCAGTAAATTCGTGGACAAATATGATGTTACCCTGGATGTCTGTATGTCATCAGTGCTCTCTCAATCAAAAATTATTAGTCCACAAGTAAGTCATTGCTTAAACTGTGTTGATGTCCTTTTAATTTATTAGGCTTCCCTAATGTCTTGTCGAGCTACACTGACTATTTTTACTGATACTAATTACTAGGAAAATGCTGAGAAGATAGATGTCTGCATCGACGATGAAACTGTTAATTACTTAAATCGACAAGATGTGAGAAAGGCTCTTCATGCCAGGCTTGTTGGTGTTCGCAGCTGGGATGTTTGCAGCAAGTGAGTCTTTCTTGCTTGGCTAAACTGCTTAATAGCATGATATAGTGTCTGTCAATCCACAAGCTTATCTTAATTAAGAAAAGTTGATCAGTTTCTAGTCTCTTAAGTTCCCAAGACAATTTACTGTTTTATGGCATTCTCTAAAGAACAGATAGTGCCTTCAGAAAGATTAGCTAAATATAAATGAATATGTTTCTCATATCACTAATATTTATTTTCCTTCTGCTGCCACAGCATTCTGGATTATCAATTGCTTGACATAGAGATACCAACCATCTCTATAGTAGGATTGCTTGTCAAGGAGAGAATTCCAGTCTTAATTTACAGGTATGTATACAGTACAACCCGATATTATCATCTTTCATCTAACGCCAATGCTGGTAAATAGATATGTCGTTTCTTGAAATCTCTCTTCTGATTCAAGATCATAGTGTATAACGTGTGATTCTTGACAACAGTGGGGATCAAGATTCTGTTGTTCCATTGACTGGAAGCCGCTCCGCCGTGCATCAACTAGCAAAACAGATGGGGCTGAACACAACTGTACCCTATAGAGTTTGGTTTGCAGGGCAGCAGGTAAGAATTTCATTTGGATCATCTCATGAAATGCCATAGATAGTTTTAATAGAGGTAGTTACACAGTTGGCCGCTCGGCCAAAATTATTTACAACCTCTAACCAATATACGCATATACATAGATTATACATGTATTATACATCTGCCTACTACTTTTTGGGTGGGGACTATTTATGTTAATTTCTCATTTTAATATTACTTTCATGAAGCTGCTCATTTTTTTCTGTTTTTTGTCCATGTTTTAGGTTGGTGGTTGGACTCAAGTGTATGAAAATATCCTTTCATTTGCCACCATTAGAGGTGCTGCTCATGAAGCTCCTTTCTCTCAGCCAGAGAGATCACTTGTTCTGTTCAAGTCATTTCTTCAAGGCAGGCCACTTCCTGAAGTATTCTGATATCCCAAATGGTGATGGATATCCAGAGTAAATAAGTCTTTCTTGTGCATACACTTCACAATTAAATGTAAAAGGGTCTTTGTTTTTTCTCTTTTGTACTTTTTTTGCTCCGAAAGATTAGGAGATGATTAGTCGAGTTGTGTGCAAACTGGCCCGAAAATCAGAGTTATAGAGGAAAGATTAGGAGAGGACTAAAGAGTCTTAAAAGTTGTGCTAGGAAGAAAAAAGTATGATATTAGGGCCTCCTTATTGTGAATTTAGTTTTCTTTTTCTTTCTTCAAATTTTCGCTGTCATGCCAATGAATGGAGGAAGAGCATCTGTAAGCTTTGTTGAAAGCCAAAGGGTCCACCATGACCAAATATTTGATCTTTCATTAGTCATACTTTTTCCAAATATCCCCTTGATAACCAATTGAGCTGCCCAAGCGAATTTCATTAGTCATACTTGTGTTGGTTTAGTAGATATCAAGTTTACTCATTTTGGTAATTTGACTTCTTATGTGTTATTCCCTCCCTCTCATTTTATAGGAAGGTGGTTGACCGTCGTAGAATTTAAGAAATAAATGAATATTTTTAAAATTTGTGATCTAAAACAACGCATTGAGAAATGTGTGGCTATAAATTATTTCATTAAGGATAAAATGAAAAATTTAAAGTTACACTATTACTAACTATAGAAATGTGTCATTTTTTTTAACTGATTAAAAAAAAGTGTCATATAAATTGAGACAGATGGAGTAAATTTTTTAAATTATAATTAAATAAGAATTGAGAATAAATAAATGTAGGAGTAACTGAAAAAAAACTATACCAAATGAAACAAAAAACCTCAAACTTTATGATATTTCAACTTTCTAAGTGGATGAGTATTACAAAATAACCAAATGAAGTACACAATACAAATAGATGATGTTACGAAAAAAAAATCTTGTTTATGGGGCCAGTTTGACCCATGGGTCAACAACTATGTCTGCCCGAATTCGGTTAAGGATCCAAAATGTTGAATCGGCCCAGGCCCCTTTATCTTAATGACCAGTCAGCCAACAGTCAAGGGTCCGGCCCTATGGGCTGATGTACACAAATGTCCTTTTCAGGACATCATTTAGATTTTATCTTTATTTTTAAAAGTTATGCATTTATAACTTTTTGACACTGAAAAGCCATTAGACTATTTGTCAAAAAAAAATATTAGATCATTTTAGACCGTGGTCTAACAATTCTCATAAATAATTTTGTTCGCTCAAAAGAATCTTTAGATCATGACCTTTTAGATCAATACATTGCAAGAGAAAATAAATAAAGAAGCCATTTACTAAACAATTACACAAAAAGAGACAACCGACAAAGATTTATGAGTCGTATTAATGACTCGTCTCAAAGGGATTTAAATGAATTGGATTGTAAGTTGTTCAAGCTCGCTCGATAGTTTATATTATTTTCAACGTTACTAAAAATATTTGTTCCAAAATACATGTCATGTTCAAAATCAAGATAGAATTAATATATTTTCTTTGTTTTGCCCTTAATATTAATTGTTATTGAAAGTAAAATAATATTAATTAGCTTGGTCTTGTTTATGAAGAGAGATAAAAGTAAATTAGTAAAATGATACTTTTTATTTATGATTTTCTTATGGAGCGTGCAAAATGAAAATATGACAATTAATATGAAGCGGGGGAGTATATGGCAAGATTCATGTAGTGCATTCATCAGTTTGGTGTGATAAAATATCGGACGTGTATAATTATTTACCCTAGTTCATATAAGTGCTCAATATCGGACTAGTATTATTTTCCTGCCTGTTTTGCGAATTTGGTAACTTCGAGGACAAGAAGCAGCATTATAGCAATTCACGAGGAAAGGGAAGAAATTGTGAAGGCTGTTTCTCTATGATAGTAGTATGATCCTTCTACATATGAATATCTGAATTCTGAAATGCAGATCTAATTAATTGCCCCTCAATTTTCGATCTCTTCCCTCTAGGGATGGCAACGGATCGGATCTGGACCGGATCCTACTAGATCCAGATCCAGATCCGTTTTTCATACATGAATCCAGATCCGTCGGGTCCATAAAAATCATATTCAAATTCGGATTCATCAGATCCACCGGGTCCACGGATCGAATCTGGATCCACATGTAAAAAAATTTGCCTTGTTAAAGAATTTTTTTTTAAACTGACAAACGATTTTTACTTAGCTAACAGTTTACTGTGTTTCAATTTTGAAACGTTCATATGAGATATTTTGTTCGTTGTCTCGTTTTGATTGTGAGCTATTAATTGAAAATGTTGGACAATGACAATAGTTGCGGAAAATGCTGACTAATATTTCCACAATTTAGAACTTGCATGTGCTTGAAATCTTCACAAATGAAGTGAATATAATTTTAACTACTTGTCTATGGAGATGTTAGTCATTCACATTAACATTGATTTTATTATTAAGTTACCCCTTTATTTTTTGGTTTTTGAGTTAATGCGGGGAGAAATTAAACTTGTTTTGAGAATTAAACTTGCAAGGATGTGCTTAGCAATTTTAAGAAAATACTTATAAAATTACATTCTAGGTTATGAATATATTTAATAAAAAACGAATCCACAGGTCAGATCTGGACCGGATACGGATCCACGGGTCGGATCTGGATCGGATACGGATCTCAAATACAAGATCCAGATCCATATCCAATCCGTCAGAAATGAATCCGGATCCGATCTATATCTTATAAAACGGATATGGATCCATCGGATCCAGGATCCACTGTCATCTCTACTTCCCTCTTGTATGTTTGCTTGACAAAGTTTGAAGAGTTCATAATTTTGGCCACAATTCAATTCCCTCCACAACAAGATATATATAATCCATAATAAAAAATGAAAAACCAAAAGTCCAATTGTCATTGAAATATTTCTTTAGGAACTTACCTAAAGTCACATTTTATTTGAAAGGATTAATAGTATATTTAGTCCTTCGTTTATTAATAAATTTTAATTTAATATTTATAATATCTTATTAAATACTTAAATTATTTAAAATATGGACTTTTAATTCCTTTACTTGTAAATAATGGCTACTAAAAAATACGAGGGAATGAACATTTTAAGCTACCAAATCCAGAGAACAAAAAGGTGTTTGATGAGTAAAAAGAATGAACATTGCTGGACTCTCATAGATTTTTGGGGGGCATCGGAGTTTAAAAGTCTACAATTGAGAATCGGATGCGGTAAAATTTAACTTTAATTTTTTTTTCGCGGATCCTTCAAAGGCACTGGGTTTTAATTTTTGCCCCTCGTTCAAAAATACCCCGAGGTTTCGGATTCGAACCCTCTGCTCAGTAAAAAAAAGTGAGTTTGGATTCACAAGACATAATTTATCTTATGTCTGAAGACAAATTCTAACTTCAAACTATGTCTTGCGATTTTTTTAAAATTTTTATTTAAGCGGGAGTTTGAATTCGAAACTCAGAAATTTTAGATAAAAAACAAAATTTTTAAAAAAAAAATTTGAGGAACAAAAATTAAAGACCACCCCAAAAATAAGGGCATTCCTTCGAATTGCCCTTGAAGGCCTCACGAGATTCTTGGCTCACTATAATTTTCGGAATGCCAATCCTATCTTATTATCTTTTTCTTCCTTTTTTAAATAGTAAAATAGTTTGATGGTGACATCAGAATGCTTTGAAATTTGAATTTCCAATAAGTTAGTTTACTTTATTTAGTAGTAGTAGAAAAAGAAAGTAATTCATTTATTATTTATTAAAGAGCGTGCAAAGTCAAAAGTGGATAAGTAAAAATGAACTGAGAAAGTACATCAAATCGAATTTAAGTTATAACAAATAGTACTAAATTGTTCTAAGTGTATTTTAATATATAACAGGTAATTAGTTTCATTTTGAAGTTATTAATTTTATTTTTTATGAATAACTATATGTAATTAATCTTTTAGGTGATTGTATCAGTTAATTGTCTAATTGTACTATTGTTCACACTTCACACCAATATAAATATAATAAGATTTCGTTTTCCTCGTCTTTATATATCCCTAGTTTTAATGTAATAGTTACTCTCTTAAAGTAAGATTTCACGATCATCCATATATTACATGAAATCTAAGGGAGACTATGTTGGTAAAAATGGTGTCAGAAAGGTTAGACAGAATGAAAGCTGAGTCGAGAGATGACTTTTTGTCTTTAAGACAAAATTGCCCCGTATAATCAACAAACCAAAGCAAGTAATGTTGATTCTGGCGAAGAAAAAGAATATAGAACAGACTGCTGAAGAGAAGAGAGGATTTCTATATTTTTGTGTGTTTCTGTTTCTATATTTCGAATAGAACAGAAGAGTTCTTTTTCGTGTGTTTAAAATTGAATAGTAATGTTCAATTTCTATGGAAGATGAGGGGTCGTTGCAACGTTTCTGAAATCTTCCGAACCGTTGCAACGTTTCTGAAATCTTCAGGGACCAAAAAGAAAACTCCGGAAGACAGCCCAAAGCAGGTGACCCGAGCGAGACCGGACGGGCGGGCAGCGGCGGCGCGCGTAAGGCTTAGCCCCGAACCCAAGCTCACCTAGGTCCTCCCTCTTCTAAACACATGGGTTACCCTTGAAGTCCCAAACCCTTACTCAAAATTAGAGCTTATAGAGTGCTCAATCCTTCCATTTTCTACCTATGTGGGAGATTTGTTATTTTGGCCAACACAATCAATCTATTCATGTCTCAAACACCTTACTTTGTGTACCAATATCTCTTTCATTTCTTAATGAAATTTGATGATACTTGGCACTAGTATCATCTACTCATTTAGTAGATTAGGCGTATATTTCTGACATGCGGGGCCCACGTGTTTAAGTCACTAAAGACGGAAAAAACTCAATCCCACATAGTTAAATTTCCAACAATCCCCTCTTGAAAGAGAATTGGTGCACACAGGGTGCCAAAGTTCAGCAATCTTTCAGCAGAAAGATATTGCATCAGGAAAGGTAGCTTTCGGCTTTGAACCTTCCTTAGTCGATTCCCATCGGATTTACTTACTGCGCGGTGAACGTGATGTCTTGAACCGGCTGTGTTTAGTGTAAACCAAGACAATGATATCAACACAATAACTCTCCTTGTTCATTTCTTCTTATAGTTTTGTCCGTTGTGGCCATGGACAACTCTTGAATTCTTAAGCGCGTACGTTTGAAGCGGCCTGTCTTCGCACTTAAATATGTGATCTCCTATAAGGTATCCTGCTATACCCCACTCGCAAGTGTTAGTAATCATTAAAAGTTTTATAAACTTATCCTTTACTATTATGCAAGTAGCACTTAATGTCTATCGCGGGAACAACTTTGGAATTATATTTCCTTAAAGAATAATAATCTGAAGTGCTCTTGCTTCAAGTGAAGCGCTAAAACTGAACCTTTATAGTTTAGTTGTCCCATTGAACCAAATTCTTGGGATCTCAAGTCAGTAAGGTTGGGTTACCACCATAAAGATTCTTATTGTTTGGGTTTTAAGCCCATTCCCCTACACATGCAGAACATTTGATCTTTGGGTATGCCTTTAGTTAATGGATCCACTATATTATCCTTTGATTTGACGTAATCAATGGAAATGACACCCGTGGTGATCAACTGCCTAACGGTCTTATATCTCCAACGAATATGTCTAGACTTGTTGTTGTACATATTGTTATGTGTCATTCCTAAAGTCGATTGGTTGTCACAGTGAATCATCACTGAAGGTACGGATTTATCCCAACAAGGTATATCCTCTAAGAAGTCGTGAAGCCATTCTGTTTCTTCTCCTACGTTATCCAAAGCAATAAACTATGATTCCATTGTGGATCGGGCGATACATGTTTGCTTAGAGGACTTCCAAGACACATCCCCACTATCAATTGTGAAAACATACACATGGGTGGATTTGGTGTTTTTTATGTCTGATATCCAATTTGCATCACTATATACTTCCAATACGACCGGATATCTTGAATAATGTAATTCGTAAGTCAGCGAATATTTCAGATATCATAGGATCAGATTTAACATTTTCCAGTGATCATTTCCAGAATTACGAGTAAACCTAGCCAACTTATTGATTGGATAAGCAATATCGGGTCGGGTGCAGTTTGTAATGTACATTAAGCTATCAATGACATGCGCATATCGCTCTTGGGATACGGGTGCACCACGGTTCTTATTAATTCTATGATTCATATCCACTGGTGACTTCATAGGGGGACTATCAAATACATCAAATTCTTCAAAACATCTTCAATATAATAAGATTGAGATAAAACCAATATGTCAGATGTCTTAGAAATCTTAATTCCTAAGATTACATCTGCAATACCCATATCCTTCATGTAGAAACATTGTTTCAATATATTCTTGGTTTCCAGGATCAAGTTTAGACTACTTCCGGTGATGAGCATATCATCTACGTAAAGACATATCATGACAAATAAGTCAGAGTTCCCTTTTATATATATACATTCATCACATTCATTTATGGAGAACCTTTTGATAATAAGGTATTGTTAACTTTTCATGTCATTGTTTCAGTGCTTGTTTGAGTCCGTACAGAGACTTAACAAGTCGACATACTTTCTTTTCTTGTCCTGGAATCACATACTCCTCGGGTTGTTCCATGTATATTTCCTCTACCAACTCTCCGTTTATGAAGGCCGTCTTAACATCCATTTGATGTATCTCAAGGTCACGCAAAGCTGCTATGGCTATGAATACCCTTATGGACGTTAATCTAGACATATTGGAGTATGTGTCGAAGTAATCGAGGCCTTCCTTTTGGCTGTAGCCTTTGACTACTAATCTGACCTTATACTTGTCAATAGTTTCATCTGCTTTGTACTTTCTTTTGAGTATTCACTTGCAACCCAAAATTTTGCTTTCCGGAGGAAGGTCAACCATTTTCCAAGTATGGTTTTGCATGATGGAATCTATTTCGCTTTCTATAGCTTTTTTCCAAAGCAATGCTTCTGGAGTTGACAATGCTTCCTTAATTGTCCTATGTTCATTTTCAACCATATAGGTTAGAAAATCTGGACCAAAGGTTTTGGCCCTTTTGTTCCGTCTTGGTTCAACCTCTGGAACCCCTAAGTTCTGTAGGTCTGGCATATTAAGTTCCGGATAGTCAGTAACTTCTGAGTCCTGTAGATCTGGAACATCTAGTTCCGGATAATCAGAAAATCCCGGGTCTTGTTGATTTTGAACATTTTGTTCATAAATTCGTTTGCGCGAAATTATTTCTTTTTCCTTTCTAGGAAAGATCTGTTCAAAGAATACATCATTCTTTGATTCCATGTCGTACCTTCGTGGATATCAGGTATCTCTGACTTATACACTAAGAAGCGATAAACACTACTGTTATTTGCATATCCGATGAATATGTAATCTACAGTCTTAAGTTCAATTTTGACATATTTTTGTTTAGGTACTTCGATATTTGCCAAACAGCCCCACTTTCAAATATTTGTAAGTGAGTTTCTTTCCATGATTCATATGAAGTTTTATCCTTATGCTTATGCGGAACTCTATTGAGAATTGTATTAGCGGTAAGAATTACTTCGCCCCACATGTTTTGGGCTAAACCGGAATTGATAAGTAAAACATTCATCATTTTCTTTTACGTACAATTTTTGCGCTCGGCAATACTGTTAGACTTAGGCGAGTAAGGAGTGGTCGTTTGATGAGCAATGCCGAATCAAGCACATTATTCTTCAAACGGTGCTACGTATTCTCCCCCTCTATCACTACGAATTGCCTTAATCCATAGGTTTAGTTGATTTTCAACTTCAGCTTTGTAACGTTTAAATGTTTCAAACGCTTCATCTTTACTTTTCAACAAGTAAACATAACAATACCTTGTACTATCATCAATGAAAGTCACAAAGTACTTGTTCCCCCCTCTAGTTTGCACAAGCTTTAAATCACATATGTCGGTGTGAATATGTTCTAGAGGAGCGGTGTTTCTTTCGACTGAATGGAAAGATGATTTGGTTAATTTTGCATTTACGCACACCTCACATTTATGTTGAGGGTTTATGTCGAAAGAAGGCAACAATTCTAATTTTATTAAATTTTTAATGGATTTGTAGTTAACGTATCCTAATCTAAAACGTCAAAAATTAGAGGACTCCAGCAAGTAGGTAGAAAGCTTTATTTCATTAGATGAACGGATTACAGACATAACGTTCATTTTGAAGAGGTCGTCACACGTGAAGCCCCTTCCCACAAATATATCATTCTTAGTTATTACAAATTTGTTGGACTAAAAAACTAGTCTAAAGCCAGCCTGGACCAACAATGGCCCTGAAACCAAGTTCTTGCGGATGTCAGGGATGTGCATAACCTCCTTCAGAGTAAGCTCTTTGCCTGGAGTCATTTTGAGGACACCCTTTTCAACCCCTTGCACTTCAGAGGTAGCGTCGTTGCCCATGAATAACTTTTTGCCCGAGATTGGGGCATAAGAGGAGAATGCACTCTTGTCAGAGCAGATGTGACGGGTTGCACCCGTGTCTATACACCATTGCCTTGGATTCTCCACCAGATTTGTCTCCAGCACTACAACCGGGAAATCCATAATCATGTCGTCAAGGTTCGAAGGATCATCATTGTCTTGCACAACGTTAGTCTTGGCCTTGCCTTTGCTCTTGGTCTTTTCCTTCTGCTCTCACTTCAATTTGCGGCACTCTTTGATCATATGGCCAGGCTTTTCACAGCGATGGCATTTTCCGTTGAACTTCTCCATCGTTTGGCTTTTGCAGTCTCCCTGGTACTTGTGCTTTTTTGTTGGCGTTTCCCTTTGAATCAATCAGATTCACTTTTGCCTCAATTGGCTGTTTTCCCTTAGATATAACCCTTTTATTGTCCTTTTATATTTGCAGTTTGACAATAAGATCTCCAAACCCTATTTCCTTTGTCTTTAGTTTGAGATAACTAATGAACTCATTCCATGAGGGAGGCAATTTCTCAATAAAAAACACAACCAGAAACTGCTCATTTGGCTCCATTACTTCCAAATGCAGATGATGAAGAATTATTTGAAACTCTTGGATTTGGGACATCACTGATTTACCATCCACCATTTGAAATTTCAGAAACTTTCCAACGATGAATTTCTTAGTACCCGCATCCTGTGGGCTGTACTTTTTCTCGAGTTTTTTCCACATCTCCTTTGCCGTCTTCACGGTGCAATACACAGTATAAAGTGTATCCGACAGACCATTCAGAATGCAATTTTTGCATATGAAATCACTATGATTCTAGGCATCCAGAGTAAACTTCAGGTCATTTGTGACTTGGATATCTTCGCCAACTTCAGCCGTTCTGTTAGACTGAGTGTCTAATGCATCCCCACTAGAAGGAGGATCTTCTGTCAGAAAACATGACAGATTCAACGTAGTAAGATAGAACATCATCTTTTGTTATCATCTCTTAAAATTTGTACCCAGAAACTTTTCTGGGCGTTCTCCTTGGAAACTGGCAGGAGCAGGGACAACATCATTCCCTTGAGTAGCAGCAGCAGCAGAACCAGAAGCAAAGTTTGAAACAGACATCTTTCGAACACTCAAAAATGATTTGTCTTAAATTTGTAGGTAAAAATAATGTCAGAAAGGTTAGACAGAATGAAAGTTGAGTCGAGAGATGATTCTATTGTCTTTAAGACAAAATTGCCATGTATAATCAACAAAACAAAGCAAGTAATGTTGATTTTGGCGAAGAAAAAGAATATAGAACAGACTGCTGAAGAGAGGAGAGGATTTCTGTATTTTTGTGTGTTTCTGTTTCTATATTTCGAATAGAACAGAAGAGTTCTTTTTCGTGTGTTTAAAATTGAATAGTAATGTTCAATTTATATGGAATAGGAGGGGTCGTTGCAACGTTTCCGAAATCTTCAGGGACCAAAGTATAAATAAAAAATACTTTAGGGAACAAAAAGAAAATTCCAGAATACAACCCACAACCTGTGACCCGAGCCAGACCGGACGGGCGGGCAGCGGCGGCGCACGTGAGGCTTAGCCCCGAACCCAAGCTCATCCAGGTCTTCCCTCTTCTAAACACATGGGTTACCCTTGAAGTCCCAAACCCTTACTCAAAATTAGAGCTTATAGAGTGCTCAATCCTTCCATTTTCTACCTATGTGGGAGATTTGTTATTTTGGCCAACACAATCCATCTATTCATGTCTCAAACACCTTACTTTGTGTACCAATATCTCTTTCATTTCTTAACGAAATTTGACGATACTTGACACTAATATCATCTACTCATTTAGTAGATTAGGCATGTGCGAAGAAACGATGTTTCCGACATGCGGGATCCACGTGATCCCACATAGTTAAATTTCCAACCGACTATCCCTTGAACTTATAGTAAATTGGTCAAAAGTCAAAAGAAATATATTATGGGATAAATTGCACCAAATACTCATGTAATATAATTCAAAAGCAAGTATATCTCCTACTTTCCCAAACCAAACACTCAAACCACTTATATAATTGAAATCCTACACAAATAAACATTTATATAACTAAGTATATTTAAAATATTTGAATTGGAACAATAAAATATCAAACTGAAATAAAAATTAAAAAGTTCTTTCACATTAAATATCAGGAATTTTAAAGAAAATCTACAAATAGTTACATGTTCGAATGCAAGAAAGTTATTACGCACTAGTAATTGATAATCTTAGTGTTAAGTAATTTTGGTTATTTCATATTTAAAAGATACACGTGTTAAAAAATATGTGTTCTCATTTTTAAGCTAAGAATAAGCAACAAAGTGTTCTTCCTCTTTCTTACATTTCATAAGATTAAATATATAGGATCTTTTTATTTGTAATTTTAATTTATCTTATAGTTACAAATATGTATTGAATTTATATTCTATTTTAATGCACATAATTACAAATATGTATTGAACTTTTAAAATATAGATACTTGGCTATATAGAATGGAAATGTTATTTATATATGTAGTTGAGTCATATTCGAGTGTTTATAATTAATGTAATTGATTCAAGTAAGTCCGACTAGTTTAGACGCCGCCTTCTAGAGTTTTAAAAGCGGGTGATTTTAAGTCCAGAATCCTATTCTGGTTAAAAATTAGGTTATTTCAAAAAATATATTCAATCAACCTCAATCCCTTTATCCATTAACACGACCTTGGCTTTTTAGAGAATCTCACTTCTGTATCGTAGGACTTGTAGCTCGGCAGAGGCACTTCTTCGACGGTCTCCGTACGCCTGACCTGCAAGCCCACTCTGAAAAATTCATAATTTATATACGTATTTACCCCTATTATATATTACCCTATATTTTAGCCTCAATTGTTATATTTGGCATAAAAAGTAAGAGTCATGTTTTTATAGTCCTTTATAAATTTTTTTACTATTTTATATATATTTTTGCGAGAAATCGTTATTTTTACACAAAGTGATATAAACATAACGTTCAATTTTTTTTTCCTATTCAAATTATAAAAGAATATATTAGCCCATTTCCATAAGAATTAATATGTAGTAGCATAAATTATCATTCTACACATTAAGTAAAAATATGAGATTTAACTCTACAAAGTCTCAACTAATACTGCAGAAATGCTGGGGAAGAAGGCATTCGAATAATCGAATCCAAAGTAGCGGTTTTGGATTTCATGGACATAAAAAAGGACCAGGTGGGGTATTCTTCTGTCTTCATTGAAGAGATTTGGCAGTTTGTTAATGATTACTTTGTGTACTAATTACTGATTACAAGAAAACAGAAAGACAAGATATTATGCAAACTTTGTTCACTTTGCCAACGTAGTTACCGTGAAAGATCCCAAAATTAAGACAAAACCACAACTTTTGAATCGATTGCCATGATGCCCATACATATAATTTGAAGTTTTTCAGTTTAATGTTTATATTGGAGTTGTGATTAATTTAAATTCATATCATGTAAGACCATTAAAGGAGTTCATTTTCAGATTTCAAATCTGCAACCTTTGGCAGTATAGTTTAATTGCCCGTAACAATATATTTAAGAATGTGGCTTAAGTAATAATGAAATGGGTTGAGAATCGCGAAATTTCATATTCAAATCATACCCAAGGCAAAAATAATGTGATCTCATACTTATGAGGCAACATACACCGGTAGAGTTAATTGAGGTATACTACACTAGCCCTAACACCTTTGTTATAAGAAAATGCTTATTATAGACAATTACAAATCACAAATAAATAGAATACAAGTAAAATTAAATAAAAATTTATCAACACCCGATGTTTACACCAAATCAATATATATATGACATGTGTTTGAATACATACAACTACTCCTGTCACTTAATCATAATTAATAAATATATATATATATATATCCAATTTATTAAATTACTTAATTATAATAAATTACATTTATTTAGTATAAATACCGTGAGTAAATATATATCTTGTAATATAGGAGTACATTATAATACTAGTCCCAATTTCAAAAGAAAAAAAAATACAAGTGAGATAACAGCCTCAGTGAAAACGTAACATTTGGAAGCTATAAGTGTCATGTCCCTTTTTTCCTCTGCTGCCTACGTCTTCTTTCCCCTTTGCCTATTATTTTCAGTTTTCTTTGTTTTTAAGAGCATCTGTTGAAGCTTATGCTGTCAAGAGTGAACAGTATGGTTTGGAATATGGAAG
The DNA here is from genome assembly GCA_029783415.1 of Anisodus acutangulus. Lineage (NCBI taxonomy): Eukaryota > Viridiplantae > Streptophyta > Magnoliopsida > Solanales > Solanaceae > Anisodus > Anisodus acutangulus. The sequence goes on along the minus strand of CM056494.1, from coordinate 14,098,408 downwards.
GCAAAGAAGAAGAAGAAACTGGTGGGCTTGAAAACAAAGAGGACATGGAAATGGGTGCACTTTCTACATTCAAATCAATGTTAGATGGTGCAGCTGATGTAGACTGGTACATGACCAGTAACAACAACATGCAAAACCATACTGAAAATATTTCTTTCACTCATGAAAACAACTTGTTTGTACACCCCATGCAAGTTGATTCCTCATCTTCAGACAATCTTGACCCATCTCAGTTACATTACTTCTTCGCCCAAAAAGCCATAACAACCCCTATGCTAAGTGCCTTATCTAACAACAACCCTTTTGACAGTGGTTTTAATTTGGGTTGTGAAAATGGTTTTATTACTAGTGGGTTTCATGATTTAAGCTCACAAAACCAAATGGGTACCTCCAATTTGAATTCTAGTCCTCAATTCCCGTATACCCATTTGGCCCCAAATAGTACTGAGTTTAGTCCATTGAGGTTTGGTGATTTTAGTACTAAGTTGTTAAAGCCACTTGATAATTTTACTTCAAATGGAGCACAACCAACTCTATTCCAGAAAAGGGTTGCACTTAGGAAGAATTTAGCGAATAATGGTGGCGGTTTCGGGGATTTTGGAGGTGAAATTGGTCAGAAGAGAAAGTGGGGTAATGGGGAAGAACTTGATGATGTGAGTTTTGATGGATGCACATTGAGTTATGATTCAGATGAGCTTGTTGAGAATGGTAGTAAGGTGGATGATGATAGTGTTAAGAATGGTGGAAATAGCTCGAATGCAACGAGCACTGTCACGGTTGGGAATCAGAAAGGAAAGAAAAAGGGACTTCCAGCCAAGAATTTGATGGCTGAACGACGACGTAGGAAGAAGCTAAACGATAGGCTTTACATGCTGAGGTCTGTTGTACCAAGGATTAGTAAGGTATGAAATTTTTTACAATCAAATTCTCGTGAATTATTATATGATTTTTAATATGTTTTAGCTATTCACATTCATCAGCCTTTTAGCTAAAAAAGAAGAGTGGAAATTGAACAATATATTGTTACTCTTATTTTCTGTTTTGAATGTACTTCATTTACTCTTGTTAAGGTATGCAACTTTGTCATATGCATAGTTCAAAAAGGTTTCTGGATTAAAGCTATATTTATGATAGTCGCATTAAATTCACTCACATGAACTATATGAAAAGATTTCAAAAGGATCTATTGTTTTGGACCACACAAGAGAATAGACATTTACTAACTTGCAATTTATCCATTTTAGTTTGAGCATGACTATGAGGGTTTTTAATCTCTTCTCTTGTATATATCTGCTTTAATTTGCTTTGTTTGTTTGCCCCCGTCTCCCTCTCCGGGGGTGGTGGGTGGGGTAGGGGGTGGGGGGTCCCACCACTCCTCATAGTGATTGGATTATTGTAAATGGTCATAAATTAATCCTTTAATTAGGATGTCAAAGTATATGGTATGGCAATAACATGGTACTTGAATCTCACCGCTGCAATGCAGAAACATTTTTACTGGAGCTCTAAGAAACCAAGACATAGGAAGTTATCTTTGATAGGGCCAAGATGCGGGAAGTAATTAAAATACCTTGAACGCATTCATGCAAATTCCTTCTAAATGAAGTGAATTATGCAAATTCAGTTACCTACCTACTGGCTAACATTTGAGTCTTACTTGAGACTTAATTCCAAACAGCCATTGGACTTGATTTTAACCTTACAGAGTACTGCATTACCAATTTGTCTTCCTGACTACCTAATATCAAAAGCTTCTTCTTGGCTGCAATTTGTGATTTTATATATTGACAGATGGACAGGGCTTCAATCTTAGGGGATGCAATCGAGTACTTAAAGGAGCTTCTACAGAAAATCAATGACCTGCATAATGAACTGGAATCCACACCGCCTAGCTCTTCATTGACCCAAACAACAAGCTTCTATCCTTTAACACCAACTGCACCAGCTCTGCCTGGCCGCATCAAGGAAGAACTCTACCCGAGTTCATTCGCAAGGCCATTGTCTAGCCCCACTGGACAACCTGCAAGGGTAAAATTAACCTACAAGAACATTTCATTCAGAAGAAATTTATTGTAGTACAAACATATGTTTCTAGTTAGATGTGTGTGTGTACATTGATTGCATTGAACACTATTACGGTGTTCTTCATGTGATATAATGCAGATTTTGTTTTACTTTTAGGTTGAAGTGAGGGCAAGAGATGGAAGAGCTGTGAATATCCATATGTTTTGCAGCCGTAGACCAGGCCTCTTACTCTCAACTATGAGGGCTCTCGACAACCTCGGACTGGATATCCAACAAGCTGTTATCAGTTGCTTCAATGGGTTTGCCTTAGATATCTTTAGAGCTGAGGTACTTGCTTTTCGGTTTATTTACAATGTTAGACTCGTGGATTAGAAAATGCTTCACCTGAGCAGAAATTTGTATGTAGAAAATTCAAGTCAATCAGTCCCAAATGCACATCCTTCTGGAAAGTGCAGAACCTAAAGCAGTATTAAGCTTTTAACATGGGAACGCCGAAGATATTTTAAAAGATAATGATGTATAAAAAAATATGACAGGAGGTCATGGGTTCAGGCCGTGGAAACAACTTCTTGCAAAAATGTGTGCTAAGGCTGCGTACAATAGACCCTTGTGGCCCTTCCCCGGACCCCGCGCATAGCGGCTTAGTGCACCGGGCTGCCCTTTTTAATGATGTATAAAAAATGTGATTACCAACAAGCAACCGAGAAATAACCTTTTAGAAAGCTGGCAGTCCAAATTACTCATGATTGCATAGATTTTATTCTGTGCACTCCTTGATTGAGTATACCTGTTAGTTTCCCTATCCAGAAATCATGTTTTCTCTTGCTTATTTCAGTAGATATTGGAGGGGGGGGGGGGGGGGGGGAACAGCATGAGTTAAATAATCTGTTGATTTAATTGATCTGTTATCCTCATCAATTTTATGAGTTGTGGAAACGAATTCTTCTTTGGATGATCTTTTTTGTTTATGTAATCGCAGCAATGCAAAGAAGGTCAAGACTTTCATCCTGATCAAATCAGAGCAGTACTACTGGATTCCGCCGGCTGCCAGGGAATGATATAAGCTTGTTGACAAGGGAAACAATGTAGTCTAGTTGTTCTTCTCAACCAATATTTTATGCTCCTTTTGTACTTCTATAATTCACCAGCAGGGTATTGTTTTTATTACAACTCATGATTGCTATTCCATGAACCTTCATTTGCTAGTTAATGAATCGATTAACTTGCAATTCTCTCAATTGTTCTGCAGTTTTTAGTGTATAAAAAGTGCATGCAAGGAAAAATTGAATAAATGGGCAACCTGGTGCACTAAGCTCCTGCTATGCACGGGGTCCGGGAAAGGGCCGGACCACAAGGGTCTGTTGTACGCAACATTACCAAGGAAAAAATTGAATGTCAATGAAATCATACGCTTGATAAATTATGATAGTAAATCTACATTTGTTTACTATGGCTTTTCTTTTTGGTTCTTATTTTGCTCTGTTGATCAGTGACATAAGATGGAACGGGTGTTCTGGCACCATTTTATTTTCAGGCCACACATCAGGTAGAGTTCATTCAGGAATGGTTAATTTTTTAAGCGGAAAAAATTTGTTTAGTGAAGATTTAAACAGATTAAATGGTTATTTTGGTTTTTAAATAAAGCTGCTAACCACTGGAACGTTATTACTCCTAACATCAAGATATAACAACATAAGTCATTAAGGATGTCATGATATAGTTGAAATACATTAACCTTTAACCAAAGGTCCAGGTTCAGGTCTTGGCAATGGAAAACTTTTAATTATCCAGGTTTGAGTCCTGGAAATGAAAAACTTTTTGCTAATTTTGGATACTAGATGGCTAAAGTTAAAAGAAAAAACGAAAGGATAATCTCTAAGCTTGTTTTTCAGACATATACAATGCTCGGTCATCTTTATTGGGGGATTTAAGATGGTAAAAATGATTTACATTTTCTTCACCACACCAACATACCATAGATGGACAGCATGAACAAAATTCTTCTCTGCTAAGACATGGAATCCTTCTCTTCAACATTATTATTTTTAAGTTATTGTGTTGCCAAAGAGTGTTTTATTCATTACAAAAAGGACAACACATCCTCTAACAAGAGACTCGATACTGCATCCTCAAGGATCAACATAGGTAAATAGGTCCCCAAGTAGGATGTAAGCTGCTCATACCCTTTGATTTCTTGCCAATTCGGATCAGACTGTTGCAGGGGACTGCTATTATAGAGACATATGTGACTTCCAACTGCAAAAAATGCAACAAAATCAGATTATAATGAAATTTTTAACAATAAAGCCACTAATACAATGTTTTTACATGGGAACACAATCAAACAGCTCAAGCTTCTTACACTTCTGCAGCTGGCAAGCTCTGGCTGAGAACAATAACAAAGGTGCGGATTTCCATTAGGGAAAGCTCTACCACCAGCTTTGTAGGATCAACAGGTCCCCCTCTTGGCACGTCCTGCGAATCACTACGAGCCTCTGCTTTCCACTTATCTTTTCTTCTCCAACTCTTCTCTTTCTTGGTTAGCAGATAAACTCATCTCTTTAATCTTGTTTATCTGGAACAAATTGGTAGATTCAAGTGAAACTTGTTTTCCTAATTACAGACAAGAACTAGGCGGCAGATGCATGCATATCGTTTTACCTTTCTCTTTGGGAACAATCTTTTCAATTCTACAGTTGCCTTGGTGGAAAGATCCTTATCTTCATCAACCTGGTAAAGCATAATAGTTTATCAACCGGATCGCTTGGACTTGGAGCAATTAAGGCAGCGAATGTCAAGTGACCAAGAAATGAATGAGGAGTGAACGAAAGTTAAATATGTAAAAAGAAACATCACAAGAAGGAACCCATAAACCTCGTATAAATGAGCCAATCTGAGGAGGACGGTGTGATCTTCAAGCTCCTACATTTAACAAAGAAAAAGGTAAATTGGCAGATAACAAATAAGAGTACTACAACACAGAAAGTGGTTGAAAGGTTAGCCGTTAAATACCTGAAGGCTGATTATTGCAACGTTATCAGCCAGACTGTAAGATGGATCTATCCCTGTAAAGGTTGGGACTTGAAATTTTGTGAATTTATCGCCATCATGTAATTATGAAACATCACATGAAATTAGGCGGGATGCTGCATTAGTGACAGAAAATGCTTGGACTTCCATAACCTGCTCAGTAAAAGCTAGAAGCAACGGAGAATATTATATCTCCTTTCCAAATGACCGCCACCACTTTTCTCCCCCTCCAAGAGAATCAATCCGCATATAGTACTTGCCTTGAACCTGAGGAAATATGTTAACATGCTTAATGAGTTGTCTGTACATTAAATTTAACATACAATAAAAACTAAACATTGTTAACACAAGGGTTTCAGTCAACGAGGTTATGGAGATATACAAGATAGGGAGAACATTCCAAATAGTTCCTATCTATGCTGCAAAAGAAAATAAAATGTGAAAGCCGTGGCTACAGGCCAACGGCATAGAACAAACTTATGTATTAGGAGGGATAAAAAGTAGACTAACATAAAATGGGTACGCATAAAGAACGGATGGAAGATAAAACAATATGGAAATGGTATTTGTATCAGAAGATGAAGTTAAAATTAAAGATATATATCACATTTCAGCTTATAAAACTAAAGCAATAATATACATGAAGTACAATTAGTTCGTTTTCATTTACTCTCCTATAGAGAAACAAGAAATGTACTAAGATATTATGAAGATGTCTTTGAAAGTTTACTAGCTTCTTATGCTAACATAGAAATGTAAATATCAATCTTAGGCTTCATCCGCCCGCTCTTATAGGTTGAAATACGACTTGTATTGGGTACATTACGATGTGAATTAAAGGTGGTAGTTGAGCCAAGATTAGGATTCATTCCTCGAATGTATATTCGAGAGAACACTCGGATTCTCAGTGATATTAGGTTGACTAAGTCGTTGGCCAACGCAATAGACATATTTAGAATATGGTCTAGTTGTCAACTAATATAGATGAGATACAATGATTAAGCCATTTGGATAGACACTTGACAAATCCTAAGCTTGATCGGATGTGTAGTGAATGAAAGGATTTTATCTTACCACATAAAAGTTAAGTTTACTGGATTCGCGTAAACGTACTTCACATATTGAGTTTGTCTTGCGGCGCCGTCTAGGAGTTCCGCGTAGACCTTAATTTGATTAATGTCGATATGATAAGGCATGTAGGGTCACACTATGTCGATTGTCCGTTCGATCTAAGGATGTATTGAGAGAGTAATTAAATGTTCGATTTAGAATCGAGATATTTAAATCAATAATGATTATTTTAATTAAGTCAAAATTGGATTTTGGATTTAATTAAGAATGCGTAGAAAATAAATCAAGACAGTGCAGGAGCACGTCGAGCGCCGCGGCGCCCATACCCTAGGGCCGCGGCGCCTCTGCCTCGAATTTTGGACTAGGCCCAAGGTCAAATCCTAATCCGGTTTTGACCTATTTTTCAACTATAAATAGAGGCATTATTTTCATTATTCATACACCAATTTCATATTATCATTCTAAGTCTTAGAGACTTAGAATCAAAACTTTCTCGAACCTCTGCCGGATTTCCTAGCTTTCCGAAAGAGAAGTACATTGAAGCTTGGAGCTTGCAGTCGAAAGGGCAACCGCGTGTCAACCTTATAGTAGATAAAGATTGCAGATACTATAACATGTAAGTATTATGTTTTATGTTACTGGTTTGATTGTTGTATAACCATACCAGAAAAGTTGTTGGGGTAAGTAAGAAACAAAACTTTAAACTTCCGTTGTGCCTTACTTATGTGTTTTGAAACAACAAAACCCTTCAATTTCATACACATAATTAGATATATTTCTCTTGAATATTGGCCAAAAACTTTAATTGTCCAATTTGTGGGAGCTCAAACAACTGAAAAAACTGAAAGGGTACTCCCTCCATCCCATGTCCATTGACCCACTTTAAACTGCATGGGGATCAAGAGTAAAATGTTTTTACAAATTACTGTATTGAGCTTATTAGAAGAGTGTTCCAATACTGGTTTCACGGAGAAAAAAAGGGACTTGGTTTAATATAATTCAAATCACCATTTTAAGAAGGTAGATCACTTCTTGAACGGACAAAAATAGAGAGTAATGAAAATATGACAGGGATATTGCAGAAAATCCTATAAAGACAAATGCAAACTCAATATGAAGAAATCCGATATTAAAGAAAGGGCTCCAAATGTTTGCCTGCTTGAAATTTATCGAGGATTCTTGCATCCAGATGCTGAAGTTGATTCCACCATACAAGCAATTGAATTAGACACTAAATCCTCAGCCTGCGAGTAGTTTTGGTGATTATAATCATTTGAAATACAAGTTGAAGGAATCCATAACAAATCACAAACTTTTCTTAAGAGTTAAAGCAAACTCACCTCCTTGTAACCTATGAACAGTCGTTTCGAAAACATGTTGCTTTGAAGTGCCACTGACTGCATCATGATGTTGAGCATGTTGGTTACAATGGTGCAGGAAACGGAAATAAGTAATTGCTAAGTATTACAACAAACTGAAATTACAATAAAGTTGAACAAGAAACTGAAATAGTTTTTGGTATGCTGAATCGAGTGATGGCACTTTGTCTTTAAAACAAGATTGCCCCGTATGTATCCTTTCTACGTCCTGGACAATTGTCTCCCAAGATAAAACAGCAACTGAACAATTGAGCAAAGGAAACTCAAATGCTACCTGAAAGAATTTTGAGTAATGAAATGATGCTAGAAGATAGTGGGAAGAATCTAATTCGTTTGTATGTTTATGTGTGTCTCAACAATTGTGCAAAGGCTCCGTTATATAGTTGAAGGAGAGGACTTACCAACTGCCCACATAATTGTTGTTACTGGCCAAGTAATGACAATTATGGAGGTAGTAATTCACCAAAATAAATGGTGAATTGATGTGCAACGGATTGGCCTTTAGGGATAATAATTCAGCCAAAATAAATGGCTGAATTGAGTGCAAATTAAGGTTGGTTGACGTTCCAATAACCAACAGAAAGTTTTCTGCCCAATTTTGACTTACTTGAAACTTCAGGGACCAAACTGTAAATCTGAAACAATTCTGGGTCCAAAAAGATAATATCAGAAGAAGCCCACAGCCCACGACCGGACCGGACGGGCCGGCGGCGGCGGCGCGCGTGTGGGCTTATCCTCGAACCGAAGCACATCTATGTCCTCCCTCCTTTAAACACATGGGATACCCCTTGGGGTCCCAAACCCCAAGCCAACTTTGAGACTTATAAACTAAACAAACTTTCTTCCCCACCGATGAGGGAGAATTGGTCTAAATACCACACTTTTCCACGCTTCAAACAACCTCACTTCGTGGACCAATATCTCTTTCATTTCTCAACGAAATTTGACGATCCTTGGCCCTATGGTCATCTACTTACTTAGTAGATTATGCACGTGTGAAGAACCGGATTCTCCAACATGCGAAACACTAGTGTTTAAGCCATTAAAGTTGGTTGGACGCAACTCCCGCCAAAGGCAAATTTCCAACAGAGCAATGGCTAGGGCATCAGCCAATAATTCGGTTGTTGGTCCTGTCTCACTTCTTCCTTTAAAGAATTCCAATTGCCTTGCTGCCTATTACACAAAGGAGCCAAGTGAGAATTGCATATGCAAAATTCCGCAGGTTGTGCAGCTTCTTAATTTCAGGAAAATGGAAAAGCAGCATCGCCTACCAAATAATAGCCACTCATCATTCTAACATAGAGTTTGAGAGCAGGCCTACTAGTAAAGTATCCAGTCCAATAAGCATTTATACGGTCTGCATACCTGATAAAGAATATATCCAAAATGACCAGAAATTAATTACATTAAAAAGGGAGACTCACGGGAAATAGTCATCCGTCTTAAGAGGCCATGACTCGTCCAAATCATATTTTGCATCAGTGTAAATTGAAGGGCTTGAGTATAAGGCATTGACACGACCATCCTATGAGCATGTGGCACATGTCAGTCTGAATGTAAAGTTAAGACTAATGTGATAGAATGAATTATTCTTATACCGCACTCCGCATGTCTAGATCTTGATCGGGGGCAACTGGAGGAGGAACTATAGGTACATCAGCTCCCCTTTGTCATTCTGGAGGTGATGGGGGTGGAGTCCTGGAGGCCCGGAAGACGACGGATTTACATTATAAACCTAGCTTGATAAAATATTGTAAGCTTTTTTTCCATCTGTCATTCTGATTTTAGTCCTATGACGACACAGGATACAAGAAATGCCATGTGCCCAACTTTATAGTGACTTTCACATATAGCAACCGAAACATGTCAATAATCAGTTATCGTCCATAAAAGAAACAGCAATTCCAGGATGCCCAACCAAATAATAGGAAAATACAGAGTACAAAGCTGTATGTGAATGCCTGAATCTGAATCACAGGAATGACAGTGGAAAACTAACTTGGTTCACGTAATGAATGAGCTTGTCCATATTCCGAAACCATGATTCAGCGTATTGGTACTTGAAATCAGTTCCCATGGTCCACATTATATGGTTTGAGCGAGTAATATTAGCCTGCGAGGGAAACATGAAAAAGTTGCATGAAACTCCTTAGAGAAGTCTAGAAACAAGATTGGTTATGATCACTTCGTTGGACAAACTTTATTGAGAGATGAAGTCAGACACGTAACTCCATGTACTGTTGAATTTTAGCTTGTCAGCATAGATGGTTGACTTCTTTTGACAACGGAAAAATAGTAAAAAGATAATAGACTCAAAAAACAGTAGAATATCAGCAAGTGGCTTGTGTTCTTAATAGCAGACTTACAGTGGGTCTAATACCTTAAGATGCATTAATCAGGTCATGACATACAAACAGCAATATGGCGTGTTAACCATGTCTGTGTCTTTGACTTCAATTTTCCTTTCTACCCTTAGATTGGTTATTATCAAAGACAATAACGACATACTAATTACTATCTGCAAGAAGCAATTTGAGACTCACATGAGCTGTGAGTGGAACTTACTTGTGACAAAGCAGCAGGCAACAAAATCATTGACCCGCTCTTGGACATTATAGTCAAACAGGTTGACATCATCCTTCAGTCAATAAAGAAACAATCATCTGCATATCCTCATGCAAAAGTTAAAATGCCTACTGGCTTACTCCTTCAAAGAATTACCTGAACAGGGATGGCGGAATCATCATAGACTTCAAAGTAAAATCCACTGGGAGGTTCATAATTCTCAGGGAATGCACCAGCAAATATCTGAAACGAAATAAAGGTGACATCTTTTTCACAAAAAGAAAGCAAAATGTAACACTCATTGACAAAACAAAATTTAGAGAGCCATAGATTGAAAAAATAAAGGATGGGATTACTTTAAACATGTTTCGCCACTCCTATAGAATAATTGGAAGGAAAAAAAACATACTTGTGTGGATGAACTAAGGCTCTTAGAACCCTGCCAAATGACCTCAAGGCTCTTCTCAACTTTCCTCTTTGCTCTGTCTTGGTAGTCAATGTGTCCAAAGAAAAGAGAGTCGAATCCAACCTAAAGCAGTAAAAACAGGAGGTCAACACAGTTGCATAAATGTGCTTGGATTTTAGTTACACCGTTTTCCAGCAGAATGTTCAATAATTCCTTATACTTCGAAGGCCAGCTCATTGTCAATTAACAACTAATCAAGCTTTCAATGGAGAGCAGTTGACACCTCTGCTCCCAGAAGGTATGCCTGAACAGCAGAATGTCCAAAGGGGTCGATTTGCCAGCCAATTCTAGGAGTAACATTGAACTGTTGTTTGATGTATCTGTGCCCAAGAGTTGTCTGATTTATCATGTCAATGTAATGCGTTGCTGCCTCATCATGCATGCACCAACCCCCGTTTCTGCATAAATAGTGAATAAGATACCATTTGTATAAGCATTCCGACAAAGAAGAAATAATCCACTCACTATCCTACACCATCCAGGAAAAGAAAAAGAAAAAAGAATGAATATATTAAATCACACAAGACGTCAACATTATCTAGAGTGCTAAGCAACTTTAGTCCATCGCAATATGATCTCTCTTTTGATATTTTTTTTCTTTACGAACATGTGATTTAGCTTATGTAATTATATACATGAACTCAAGTTGACCCGAGTTGACAAGCTGTCTGACTGTGTTCTGCAGTTCGGGACTCTGATTCGTCCTCCAACGCTGGAAAAAAGCCTACATTCCGATCCGGAGGAAAAACAAACCAGTATTCATCAGTATGCCCCAGAAATACACACACACACACTGGGAAAAAAAGGTGATAGTCAGGACTTGCCTGTTCAACATAAATGAACTTCCGGTTTTTATCACCCAACAATGCTGGTATCAATGAATCCAACACATTCTCAACAAGCTCCCTGCAATATTACAACACAATGGTATACCCATAATTAATGAATTCAAGAGGAATGAGCACCTGAACTGTTGTTTATATCCACTGAAAGTGGAAATAATTCTTACAATGTCTGGTGTAATTTATGTAATTTATCAGTTAACTCCCTCTGTCCCAATTTATGTGAAAGGGTTCGGAGTACGAAGGTCAAAACACTTGATTTGACTATGAATTCGGGTACAGAATCTTTAAATTTTTCAAAATAAAATCTACATATTTGAAAACTATATGAAAATTACTAGAAGTCAACATAGCTAATGATTCAATATAAACAAAAAGTTTGAAAAGATTATAGTCAAACAAAAAACTATTCTCCCCAAACAGTAACAACTTCACATAAAATGGGACAGGGAGAGTACTTACCTAGGGAGGTAACCAGTAATAGGCATTTAAATAACATGACAATAAAAATTTATCATCGTACAGAAGTCAAACTCTATCTGTCACAAGTATGAAAAAGAGGTGTACCTGAATGGAATTGTTGGAACCAACATAGTACTGATCGACAGTTTTCAACCAGCCAACATCATCATGAGTGTGAGGAACCAAATGAACATTAAGCTTCCCTGCAACAATGCCCTGTGAGGTATTGTAAACCATATACTTGGCTTCCACCATCCACAGTCCACAAACCATCAAAATCAAGAACCATATTTCAAACTTCCCCATATCTTTCATTTCACAGTTGCTGAGAGTGTACAAACCAAAATGCCCCCGTCTTTATAAATAGCCTAAATTTGTAAGGGGGATTATTTAGAGTATGCTAGGATTAATTGAAGAAAACTAAAGGAGAAAATGACAAAAATAGTCCCTTATGTTTGACATTAGGTTCAAAATAGTCTCTTAAGTATGCATTTAATAGTTTTGATTTAAGTTTGACAAAAGTTAACCTTTTAGTCTCTATCAAAAAAATTCATACCTTTGTCGATTTTGACGAAAACAATGAAGAAAAAAATTTAACTATAAATACTAACAAAATCTATCAAATCCTAAAATATGCAACACAAAAACTACACTAAACACTAAAAATATAAAAAATTATCATAAATCACACCTCAAAAACTACACTAGACTTTAGAAATAAATTAAAAGTATTAGAAACTACAAAAATTGTATCTCTAAATGTAAGTTCCCCCTAATTTTCTTTTTTTCATAGTAATTTATGTGAAATCTAACAAATAAAGTTCGGTAAATATTTGGAGACTAAAAGTGTTAATTTTGCCGAACTTAAAGGACCAAAATTATTCAGTTGCATATTTAAGGGATTATTTTGAGCCTACAACCAAACATAAAGAACCATTTTTGTCATTTTCTTAAAACTAAAGGGTCGCATTCAAGATTTGTGAAGTCTTGAAGAATTAATGTATTTTGGTTAATGATTATGGATTTTCATATGATGGGTTTTTTTGCTTAGGATTGACTTGGGTGAGGACAAAGCTATGTGTTAATAATTGGATAGTGAGGGGCCGACCGATTCAGTATTTCAGTGTTTATCCATAGCACTTGTACTATGTCGTATTCAACATCTTTTGTTCTTTTTACCTTAATTTCTCTCTTTCCTTTGCAATTTTTATGGGGCAAAGGGAAAAGGTTATGTCTTTTTTGCGTTGGAGGCCACTTGAGCTGATAAACGTAGATGTAGTACTCCCTCCATCACATATTATTGTCCATTTTTTTTTATACACTTCTTAAAAAATCATAAATAAAAATATATTATTATTATATTATTCTTATTTCTCTCCAATAAATTATATTCTAATTAATATTGACTACTTTCAAAAACAATTAATGTTAAGAATAATATAGAAAAACTTTACTTAATTATATCTTAATTTTATAAATTGATAAGTATTTTGGGATAACTATTTTTAATAATTTGGACAACTAATATAGGACAAGGGAATATCTTTCTTTTAATAAGTTCCCAAATTTGGTGCAATTCAAATTGTTAAATACATAGGCATGCGTAAATACTTATCGCAGGAGTACTTATACAAAATTATGTGAATTTAATATAATTAAATAATTTAATGAGTCAAAATACATATTAATTAATCATATACTTAAATGCTAAAATTTTATGTAAAAGTCATATTATGCATTTATTAGTTTAATATAAACATCGAGTGTGTTGATATCGATCCATCGCATATACTTTATTCTCTAGACTTTTGGTAAATGATCTCTACTTTATTTACATTTTTTATTTATAAAATAAATAGTATTTATTTTCTCCTATCCTTTTATAATTTAAAGTTATGACACATTCATTAAAAAAATTACTTAGTGATATTAATAATAAAGGGTATTTGAATAAATTATTTTTATCTCTTCTTTAAACTATATGTAGCAGAAACACGTATCACATTAATATTATTTCACTTGAGAAATTTTGAATTTCTCAACATTTTAAATTGTTAAACATAAGGCACGTAATTCCCTCAATCTTTGTGAATAAATATGTACAAAAATAGTAAATTCAAAATTCAATTACTAGAGTTATTGATATCCTAAACCAAATTCAAAATCTTTATCGTTGGAATTGGAGTTGTGTTTGGCCATAGTTTTTTACAAATAATATTTGTTGTTGAAATGTACTTTTCAATAAGGTTTTGGTTGTGAAAAAATTGAAAAACAAGGTTTTGGTAATTTTCAAATTCCAAATACAACTTCAAATTGTATTTGAAATTTTCATGGTAAAACACTGATTTTCAAAAAAGTGAAAAAAAAATCAGAAAAAAGTGAATAATCTTATGGCCAAGCTGGTAGATTTTTGAAACTCATTTAAAAAACAAGACTTTTTAGTCTTGCTCAAGTAAGTTTGTTGGCCTGTGAGGCTTTAGGGCAATTCGTAGGCCCTTATTTTGGGGTGGTTTTTAATTTTTGACCTTTAAATTTGAAATATTTAATTTTTGTCATTCGCCTAAAATCTCTGGATTTCAGGTTCGAACTCCCGCTCAAGCAAAAAATGGAAAAAAAAATCGCAAGACAGAGTTTGTCTTAAGGTAGCAAACTCTACCTTTAGGCAGGCACAGTTTGCCTTCAGGTATAAGACAAACTCTGCCTTGCAATTTTTTATTTTTTTTGACTGAGCAGAAATTCAAACCCGGAACATCGAGGTATTTTTGAACGAAGGACAAAAGTTAAAAATCTAAATTTGCGGGACAAAAATTAAAGACTAGCGCCTTTGAGGGAAATCCACGAAAAAAAGGATTGAGATTGGAATGGGCGGCCAGTGGGTTAAAAATTTAAAGAAAGTAGGAAATTCGCACGATTGCCCTTATTTTATGATAGTTTTTAATTTTGTCCCTTGGTGATCTTTAATTTTTGTCCTTCGCCTAAAAAATTACCGAAAATATTCCTGAGATTGTGGGTTTGAATCCCAACAGAGTAAAAAATAACCGAAAATATCCTAAGGGACATAGTCTCTATATAAATTTGTTTGATTAGGCATAATTTCAATGAAAATCTTGTATTTGCGATTTTTTTCTTTTTTTGCCTCTGTTGGAATTCAAACCCAGAATCTTTGATTTAGTGAACCCGCAAATAAACGATACTTTGACTCATATTTCATTAAATGAGAAGTAAGGATGAAAATTAAAGACCATTGAATTAAGGGGCAAAAATTGAAGACCGGTCCATAGGAAAGGCAGTCCGCACAAAAAAAAGAATTAAACATCGGAAAATGACATAACACTACTACTTTAAGACTATATATTACAAAACATAACGATACTTTTCCTTATTTACAAAACATAACAACAAATTTAGAAAATATACGGATCTTCATCCTTCATACTTTTGTTTTTAAATTTTTAAATTTTTATCTATTAAATTTTTAAATTTTTTTCCACTCAAAGCTTAAAATATTCACTCAAATTTTTGTGTATGAAAACTGTATGTAAAACGTATAAAATGTGTATATGTGAGAGTAATTTTTTATACAGTTTTCATACACAAATTTGTGAGCGAAACTTTTAAGCCTTGAATATTGTATGAAAGTCGTATACAATGTTGTTATAGTCCTATTAATTTTTAGAAGCTTAACACGAACTTTATACAAAAAAAAATGTGAACGAAATTATAAGCCTTAAGCAAGATATACATATTTCATATCGATTTCATACACAAATTTTTGAGCGAACTTTTTAAGCCTTGAACGAGATTTACACATTTCATACATTTTTCATACACAAAATTTTGACCTAACTTTTTAAGCCTTGAGCTAGATATACACATTTCATACACAAAAGTTTGAGCATTTTTTTAAAGTTTTTAGTGAATAAATAAATAAAAATAATAAAATATTTTTATCTAAAAAATATTTCATAGAATTTTTTTTAAAATAACTTGAGCATTTCGTATATGTTTTGTAAAATATTATTGGTATATTTTGTAAACTGAAAAATATCGTCATATTTTATAAATATATTCTATCCTTATGTATATATAGGTCATTCTCCTATTAAAAATAACAAAAAAGTCTGCTTTAAAAAGAAGAAGAAACAGCAGCAACAGCAGAAGCAGGGGGATGAGAATCAAACTTTCCCAAATAATCATGTGGTTATTTTATACATTGTATTGGTAAATATACATATAAAATTCTGTTTTTGCAATGCATTAGCGCCGCGACGCTCCACCATGGAGCCGCGCCGCCGCCTTGAAACCTTAGCAAGTACCGCGACGCCCTACCATAGGGTCGTGACGCTGACGTCTTGACAAAACGTTTATATGTTGATTTTTCTAAAATCGTTCGAGCCCTAAATCCTATTTAGGGATCAAATCACATATCCTTTATCCTCACCCACCATTATCAACAACGCACATATCGACCATCATCCATTCATACTTGTTCTTCGTCGTGCACCATGTTCGCAATGAACCGGTTATCTGCACATGGCTTAGTCCGAGTTAGAACAGAATGACTTCCTCGATTTAGCGTAGGTGATGATTTAGGGTGATATCAAAAGGTTAACCATTCGGTCAAGATATGTAGGATTTCAAAAAGCATTGTTTTAATCCAATTTTATGTTTAACCCATATTATTATGTTATTCAATTGTTATATAACCATTGAACCAGCATGGGCTTTAATACCACCGTAGGGTTTTGTTGGGTTAAAAACACATAAGTAAGGCAGATCAGAAGTTTAAAATTTTGTTCTTACTTACCCTAACAATTGCTTATGGTATGGTTATATGACAATCAAAAACCTATAACATAAACACATGAACACTTACATGTTGTATTATCTGGAGTCTTTATTAAAGGGTGGACACGCGATTCCCTTTTCGACTACAAGCACTATGCTATGGTGTATTCCTCTGTCAATAAAGCCAGAAAATCTCGGCAGAGATTTGAGAGAGTTTCGTCCTAGACTCTAAGTCTAGAATTAGTTTATAGATTTGGTGTTTTAATTAACAATGAGTAGTGTTGTATTTATAGTTGAAATTAGGGCAAAAATCTTATTAGGGTTGGGCTCTAAGCCTGGCCCAAAAATCGAGGTGCAGTGGGCCCCGGGTCGGCGCCACGGTGCCTTACGTAAAATTCTGTTTCCCATTTTCATTTAATATATATATATATTCAGCACATTAAATCCAAAAATTAATTTTAATTTAATTAAATAATTTCCATGTAATAGAAATTATCCCATAGTTATTATCAATTTAAATATCTTGATCCCAAATTGAATATTTAATACTTTCTCAATACACCCTTAGATCGAAGAGACAATCAACATAGTATGACCCTATAGACCTTCATATATCGACACTAATCCAATTAAGGTCTATACGGAACTCATAGACTGCGATGTACGACGAACTCAATATATGAAGTACGTTTACATGAATCCATCAAACATAACCTTTATGTGTGATGATAAATTTCTTTCATTTGCGACACACTCGATCAAGTTTAAGATTTGTCATGTGTCTATCCAAATGGCTTGATCACTTTATCTCATCTATATTAGTCGACAACTAGACCATATTCTAAATGTCTCTTGCATTGGCCAATGACTTAGTCGACCTAATATCACTGAGAAGTTGAGTGCTTTCTCGAATATCCAATCGAGGAATAAATCCTATTATTGGCTCAATTACCACCTTAATTTACATCATAATGTACCAAACACAAGCCGTGTCTTATCCTATAAGGAGTTTAAGCTTAGGACGGAGTCAAAGTACATTACTCTGTAAACAATGTGCGTATTGACCTCAAGTCAAATGACATTTATATCCCACACGCTAATAACACTCTAGACATGTCTAACAAATAGTTTATCAGCAGGGTATACCAATACTTTCCAAAAGTATCCATGTGTCCATCACTAGTAGCAGGTGAGGCATACTACATTCTCTAAGAATGTGATACAGACCACATGTCGACTTATAACATATCATCTATATCCCATTCTCGATAATCATTAGTCGAGACTATTTTAGAGTTACGTTATATCATCAATATCTCACTCTATTAATGACAACGTAAACTCAAGGGATGCACATTAATGAATAATTATAAATAATCAAATAAAAATTCAATAATCGCAAATGCCATAAATATTAATCTTATTAATAATACGAATGCGTTCAAGTGCATATAGGTTGGTGATCGTAGTCTTATGCTTGTCTAGGATGGCTTGTCTTCTTTGTCAGGTGCAAAATTGCAACTCGTCATTTCTCATGCTGCCTTCGAAATTGACCTCGCGCATTTCTTCAGCTTCAAAATTGTAAATATGTAACAAAGGGCATCCTATTCTGTTGAAAAAACATTTCCTTCGTCGTAGCACAAAGGGGAACAAATCCAGTGATATCATACAACCTATTAATGTTATATCTCTTTAACCAATTTCCACTCTTCAGTATCCATACCTGAATCAAATTCAATGTGGCATGAGTTATGAAGCTCAGGGAGCCTCCAATCTCAACAAGCCGGTCGTTTTTGGTGTTGCTGATTGGTAGAGGTACAATTAGGAATTTCTCATCATGAAATCCCAAGAAGAAGCAATTCTAAAGTTTCCACTATCAGTGTAGGTCTAGGATGGCTTGTCTTCTTTGTTAGGTGTAATAACTGTTGGAAATTTGCCTTTGGCGGGAAGATGCGTCCACCCATCTTTGATGAATTAAACACTAGTGTTCCGCATGTTGGAGACCTTGTCTCTTCGCACATGCATGATCTACGAAGTGAGTAGATGACCGTAGGGCCAAGGATCGTCAAATTTCGTTGAGAAATGAAAGAGATATTAGTCCACGAAGTAAGGTGTTTGAGGCATGAAAATATGGTGTGGGACAAATCTACCACATCTGTAGGAATAGGAAGAATTGCTCTCTATATAAGTCTCTAATGTGGTAAAGGGTTTGGGACCCCAAGGGGTATCCCATGTGTTTAAAGGAGGGAGGACCTAGATGTGCTTAGGTTCAAGGCTAAGCCCACGCGTGCGTCGCCGCCGCGCGCCCGTCCCGTCCGGTCCGATCTCAGGTCGTGGGTCACGGGCTGTGAGTTGTGGGGACTTTCTGATATTATCTTTTTGGCCCCCAAATTGCTTAATATTTACAGTTTGGTCCTAGAGTTTCTGGAAAGTTAATTTTGGGGTAACAAAAGGCAGAAAACTTTCTGCCTACCGTTGGACTGCGTTTTGGAGCATTAACCAGCCATTACTTGGCTGATTAACTCCTCCATTAACAGCCAATTACTTGGGCAGTTGAGCAGCCCCATAAATCAGCCTCTCTAATGTCATTAACAGCCCTCACTTAATGGTCATTACAGCCTTGTTTGTGGCTGTTGGGCTGTCCTTTTCCATGCTATATATTGAGCTGTTGTTGGCTCAATTATGGACTGCAAAACAGAAGAGAAAATAGCAATATACACAACATTTTCAGTACAAAACAGTCACTGTTTTTCAGCACAAAACAGTCATGCAATCTTGTCTTAAAGACAGATTGTCATCACTCGACCCAGCAAATCAAAGTTATTGTAATCTCAATTTTTTATTTTCAGTTCATTGAAATTTCAGTTGTTGTAATTTCATTTTGTTGTAATACTTAGCAGTTACTCATTTACCGTTTCCTGCCACCATTGTAATCAACATTTTTAATAGAGACCTGTCATTTCCCATAATTGAAAGTCAATGTGTGAGATTAAACATAAAGATGAGGATAACATTTGGTGGAGGTTTGGTAAAGGATTGACAATTGGTCAAGTCTAGGGCGTCTGTACTACCTCATAGATAATTTTCAAGTTATCCAAAATATTAAAGTTAATGACGTCTTTATAAGAGGTCAATGGCACTGGAACAATCTTGATCACCACCTCTCTGATGCCACCAAGGAGTTTATTACCAATCTAGATATTGTTATTGTTGGTACTCTATTGTACTTTATAAAGCAGTACAGAAAGTAAATAACTATTACAAGTATTCGAAAGGATAAACAAATATTCAATATTCAGAAATTGAATCTTGTTGAAAAAATAGGCCAATCTTCAAAACTGCCGCAAACTTGTTGTGTCTTGAATCTTGATAACCTGAAATCAAGAAACAACTAAATCTGGATGATTACAACATTGTGTGTTGAGTCGAGGAATTGCCCTATGTCCTTAAGACAAGATTGCCCCGTATATATGTTTTTACGTTAGCAGGCAATAGTCTCCCAAGATAAAACAACACTTTAATCTCAACACTACAAAGCCAATAGGTTGAGCCTGTCGAATAAAACAAATATGAATCAACTTGCTTAAGATATGGAAAAAGAAGGAAGAGTTTCTCTCTTCTTTTCAGTTTTATCTCTGTAGTGTATATCTTGTGTATATGACACTGTATTTTATCACTGTTTTTCTGGTATTTTCGTGTGTTTTTCTCACTGTTTTTCCGCTATATTACATTTGTTTTGTCTTTGAAAAGCAGTGCTTTTTATCTTGAAAATATTGTGTATATTGCTGTTTTTCTCTTCTATTTTGCAGTCCAGAATTGAGCCAACAACAGCTCCTTATATAGCATGGAAGATGGCAGCCCAACAGCCACAAACAAGGCTGTAATGACCATTAAGTGAAGGTTGTTAATGGCATTAGACAGGCTGATTTATGGGGCTGCTCAACTGCCCAAGTAATGGGCTGTTAATGGAGGAGTTAATCAGCCAAGTAATGGTTGGTTAATGCTCCAAAACGCAGTCCAACGGTAGGCAGAAAGTTTTCTGCCTTCCGTTACCCTAAAATCAACTTTTCAGAAACTCTGGGGACCAAACTGTAAATATTAAGCAATTTGGGGGCCAAAAAGATAATATTAGAAAGTCTCCACAGCCCACAGCCCGTGACCCACGACCTGAGACCGGACCAGACGGGATGGGCGGGCGGCGGCGGCGAGCGCGTGGGCTTAGCCTTGAACCCAAGCACATCTAGGTCTTTCCTCCTTTAAACACATGGGATACCCCTTAGGGTCCCAAACCCTTTACCATATTAGAGACTTATATAAAGAGTAATTCTTCCTATTCCCACCGATGTGGTAGATTTGTCCCACACCATATTTCCATGCCTCAAACACCTTACTTCGTGGACCAATATCTCTTTCATTTCTTAACGAAATTTGACGATCCTTGGCCCTACTGTCATCTACTCACTTCGTAGTTCATGCATGTGCGAAGAGACAAGGTCTCCAACATGCGGAATACTAGTGTTTAATTTATCAAAGATGGGTGGACGCATCTCCCCGCCAAAGACAAATTTCCAACAATCCCCTCTATGAAAGAGACATTTTGGCGCGCATACAAGGTGCCTACATTTCAGTAATCTTTCAGCGAAAAGATATTGCATCAGGAGAGGTAGCTTTCGCTTTGAACCTTCCCTAGTTGAAACCATCGGACTTACTGCGCGGTGAACGTGATATCTTGAACCGTCAGTGTTTAGTGTAAGCCAAGACAATGGTAACAACATAATAACTCTTCTTATTTATTTTTATTCTTACGTTTTTGTCCGTTGTGGCCGTGGACACACTTGGATTCTTTAGTGCGTTCATTTGAGGCGACCTTCCTCGCACTTAAATAGGTGATCTCCTACAAGGTATCTTGCTATACCCCACTTCACAAGTGTTAGGAATCATTAAAAGTTTCCCCCAACCTTAACCTCAACTGTTTGATGATCGTTTAAAGGTTTGGAAGCTTAACCTTTACCCACCATGCAGGTAGAACTTTAACGTCTATCGTGGGAACAACTTTGGATTCATGTTTCCGTATAGAAATCATCATCCGAAGTGCTTCTTGCTTCCACCGAAGCGCTCAACTGAACCTTTTGTCGCTTAGTTTTCCCATTGAACCAAATTATTGGGATCTCCAATCAGTATGGTTAGGTTTCCATCGCAAAGGTTCGTATTGTTTGGGTTTTAAGCCCATTCCCCTAGACAGGCAGAACACTTGATCTCCGGGTAGTCCCTTAGCTAGTAAATAAGGTAGTGACGCCCGTGATGATCAACTGCCATACGGTCTTATGTCTCCGACAGATCCTGACAGACATGTCCAAGCGCCGTCATCCGTGTCTTTTCTGAAGCCGACTGGCTAGCCACAGTGTATAACTGTTGAAAGCACGGGTTTCTCCCAATAAGGGACGTCCTCTAAGGATTCATGAAGTTACTCAACTTCTTTCATGCTTTGTATAAAGCGATAAACTCCGATTCCATCATGAATCGGCCGATGCAAGTTTGCTTAGAGGATTTTCCAAGACCCACCATACACATTTACTTGTGGCATTGGTGTTCTTCATATCTGATGTCCAGTTTGCATCACTTTATTCTCCCAAAACCGCTGGACATCCAGAATACCATAATCCGTAGATAAGCGAATAATTCAGATATCGTCATATCCGACTTAACACCTTCTATTGATCATGTATTAAAATTATCAGTGAACCTTAGTTCAACTGATCTGTTTTGTAGGCCGATACCAGGTCGGTTGTAGTGTGTATAATATATTGAACTACACGTGACATGTGCATATCGCTCCTTGTCTATGGGTGCACCATGATTCCAATCATTTCTATGATTCATATCCATTGGTGGCTTCAACAAGACTGTCAATTATCTCACAACTGAGTTTGGAGTTAGACCAGCCCGTTAGATGTCTTAAAAATCCAATTCCTAAGATGTCATATGTGATACCCATATCTTTCATATCGAGACTTTGTTTCAATATGACTTTTACTTTCAGACTGTTGATTCTCCAACTGTTGGCTTTTTAACTTCAGAGTCAATATTTCTGTGGTCAGATTCATTGTTTCTATTTTATCTGAAACTTTCAGGACCAAAATGTAAATATTTCAGGGACCAAAATGAAAGTTTCAGGAAGAAGCCCAACAGTCCAGCAAACCAACTCTGATTCTCTTCTTCCAACTCTCCGATTGGAAAGGCTGTTTCAACATCCATGCCACGTAAGAATGCAACGGCCCATGATGTTAAGCTACTCCAGGGGAGCACTTGTACAAGTAACCGAAGCTTTATACTCATCAGTAGATCCATCTACTTTGTACTCACATTTGAGTATCCATTTTCACAACCCAAAGGTTATTTTCTCGGAGGAAGATCAACCATTACACAAGTATAGTTCTATATGATGGAATCTATTTCTCTCTTTGTAGCTTATTTCCAAAGCAGCGCTTTTGGAGATGACAATTATTTGTTAATTATCCATGGTTCATTCTCAACCATACAAGCTAGAAGGACTGGACCAAGTCTTTGTCCCCTTCTTTGCTCCGTCTCGGTTCAACATCTAGAATCCCTGAGTTCTGCAGATCTGGAATATTAAGTTTCGGATAGCCAGCAACTTTCGAGTCCTGTAGATACGAAACGTCTAGTTCCGAACAGTCAGGCCCTCACAGGTTCTTGTTAACCTCGAGCAATTACTTCTTTTTCTTTTTCAAGAAAAGTTATCTTCAAAGAATTCAGCATTCTTTGACGCCAAGAAGCGATAAGTATTACTGTTATTTGCAGATCTAGTGGATATGCAATCTACAGTCTTAGTACAACTTGACATGTTTCGGTATTCCAACTTTTACCAAGCCACCCCACATAATTTGGGCGTACGTCTTTGCGCTTGACTAACACCGTTTGACTGAGGTGAGTAATGAACATTCGTTTAATGAACGATGCTTCACATTCTCCCCCTCTATCGCTATGAATTCCTCAATCCGTAGGTTTAGTTGATTTTCAACTTCTGCTTTGTAGCGTTTATCCGTTTCAACAACTTCATCTTTGCTTTTCAACAAACTAAGGATTACGTACGTTGTACCATCATCAATGAAGGTCACAAAGTACTTGTCTCCCCCCTCTATTTTGTATAAACTTTAAATCACCTATAGAGGTGTGACTAAGTTCTAGAGGAGTGGTGCTTCTTTCGCTATTCCGTTGATGGAATTTGGAAAGGTGATTTTGCCTCTTCGCCTACCTCACATTCATTTTGAGGGTTTACGTCGAAAGAAGGCAACAATCTCAACTTCGCTAGCTTTTGAATGACTTGCTATTTAACGTGTCTTAATCTATGATGGCATAGATGCACGAATTACAAATATATCATTCATTTGGCTACAGACATCCTGTACCATTCTTAGTTATTACGGACCTGTTGGAGTAGTCTCAAACCAGCTTGACCAACAACGTCCCTTAAACCAAGTTAGGAACATGTATCACCATATTTTAGAGTGATCTCATTCCCTGAAGTCCTATTGAGGACAACCTCTCCAGCCCCTTTGATTTTAGAGGTGGCGTTGTTTCACATGAACAACCTCTTGCCCGTGGTTAGGGCGTAACCGGATCATATGTGATCTCGATACTCTGGCCCACTCCAGTTGCTTTGGTAGACTGAGTGTCCAATTTCCTTACTGCCATTCTTTAGGCCTTCAGATCATTTAAGACGTGGAAACTCTGGCCCACCTTACTAGGTGTCCATTACTTTTCCTATGAAATGAATTCTGGCCCCACTCCAGTCGCCCGGAGGCTTTGTATGACTGAGTGTCCAATATCATCATATCAAAGGAATTTTGGACCACTCCAGTCGCCCGGAGGCTTTGTATGACTGAGTGTCCAATATCATCATATCAAGGATCTTCTGCCAAATAGTGTGACAGGCTCAACGTCTTTAACTTTTAGACTTCTTCCATTATGATTGGTGCCCATATAATTTTTGGCGCTTACTTAAGAGTGGTAACAGTTTTCGCACAGTCAATGGATCTTTCTCCCTCGTATGTGCGAACATACTTTACACACTTTTAATAATTACACTTAAAAGAACGGATCTTTTTAAGTCGTTTACAAAATCCAATCTTTAAACGGGAAAGAAGATGAGATTAAACTTCTGATTTTTAAAGCGTAAGGAATATAAATTATTTTCATATTCCTCCTTACTTTAATCCATTTTTAATCAGACATCATTTAATCTCTATTATTGACAAGTACGAAAAACTACTTATCCCAATTTCGAATTATGGCCCACTTCAGTCACTTCATCAAACTGAGTGACCATTTCCTCCTTACCATTATTCGAATCCTTTGTCTGGGACAGATATATGGCTTCTGCTGCAAGATAGAAGCACATCTTCAGCCTTCTCCTCTTGTCCTAGTTGACATCCTCAGGCTCTCGTGAGCGCTTGTTCCCACCAGTCTTGGTAGCGATGACACCATGAACACGTTCATCATCATCACTCTCTTCTACCAGAAAACCATTGCCATATCCAGATTTGGTCACACAACTTTTGACCGACATATTTCGAACGCTAATAGTAATACAATACGATCTTGTCTTAAGTTGTTGGTACTCTATTGTACTTTATAAAGTAGTACGAAAAGTAAATAACTATTACAAGTATTCGAAAGGATAAACAAATATTCAATATTCAGAAATTGGATCTTGTTGAAAAAATAGGCCAATCTTCAAAACTGCCGCAAGCTTGTTGTGTCTTGAATCTTGATAACCTGAAATCAAGAAACAACTAAATCTGGATGATTACAACGTTGTGTGTTGAGTGGAGGAATTGCCCTCTGTCCTTAAGATAATATTGCCCCGTATATATGCTTTTACGTTAGCGGACAATAGTCTCTCAAGATAAAACAACACTTTAATCTCAACGCTACAAAGCCAATAGGTTGAGCCTGCCGAATAAAACAAATATGAATCAACTTGCTGAAGATATGGAAAAGGAAGGAAGAGTTTCTCTCTTCTCTTCAGTTTTGTCTCTATGTATATAGTGTGTCTCTGTAGTGTATATCTTGTGTATATGACACTGTATTTCGTCACTGTTTTTTTGGTATTTTCGTGTGTTTTTCTCACTGTTTTGTGCACTGTTTTTCTGCTATATTACCGTATATATCCTTTGTACGTTCTGGACAATAGTCTCCCAAGATAAAACAACAACTCAACAAATGAGCAAAGAAAACTCAAGTGTTACTTTGAAACTTTAGGGACAAAACTGTAAATATGAAATAATTTGGGTCCAAAAAGATAATATCAGAAGAAGCCCGAGACCCGAGACCCGAGACCGGACGGGCGGGGGTGCCCGTGTAGGTTTAGCCTCGAACCAAATCACATCTAGGTCCTCCCTCCTTCAAACACATGAGTTACCCCTTAGGGTCCCAAGTCCTTAGCCAATTTTGAGACTTATAAACTAAACAAATCTTCCTTCCCCACCGATGAAGGAGAATTTGTCTCTACCACTTTTTCATGCTTCAAACACCTCACTTCGTGGATCAATATCTCTTTCACTTCTCAACGAAATTTGACGATCCTTGGCCCTACGGTCATCTACTCACTTAGTAGATTATGCACGTGTGAAGAATTACAGTCTCCAACATGCGGAACCCTATGTTTAAGTCAAATTTCCAACAAAAAATTGATGGGGTGTTCATTTCCACAATAGTCAACTCTTCACAAGTGTTTCACTATAAAAGTTTTGCAGATATCCTCCATCCATGCCACCCGGTGATGCTTATCTCCAGTCTCATTTTCTGACCAGAAAAACCTAGCCAGGTAAGTATAAGAAGTTCAATAGATCCTTTAAGTGGGTATACTGTAGCAAGAGTATGCACATTAAGAGCCATAAACACATAATTAATTAGAATAATCCTTCCACCAACAGAGAGGAATTTGAGGTGCCACCATTTGACTTTGTTGATAACCTTGTTAGTCATGTCAGAGTAGTAACAAATTACTTCTCTGCCTGAGTATAAGGGACAATCAAGATATTTCATAGGAAGGTTGTCGTATCTCATTCCAATAATCCTTCCTACTCTTCTGATGGATCTTTGAGAGGTGTTAGAGGACATGGTCCTTCGCGTTTAAGAGTATGTTCAAATTAAGTCCTTAAATATGCAATTAACAAATTTGATTTTTTTTGAATTTGGCAAACGTTACAACTTTTAGTCTCAATAAAATATTTAATAGTTTATGTTGGTTCGATTTGACACAAGTATTGGAGAAAAAAATTTAATCATAAACACCAAATAGTCCCATCAAATCTTAAAACATGCGATACAAAAAAACAGCACAAGACACTAAAATGATATAACAAAAAAAAACAGAATTTACACCTCAAAGAGTTGTACCCAATTCTAGCAGAGATCTACTAGCTCAGTGAACTTTCACTTTATTGGTGAGCGTTCAAATCCCCATAGTGTAATCACCCCCCTAATCACTCTTAATCTATCTCCTATGTAATAATTTTTTTTAAAATAAATTCTAAAAAAAATAAAAAAAATATAAACTTCAAAATTGTATCTCTAAACGTGAGTTTCTTTTCTTTTTGCATAGTTTCTATTAAATCTAACAGATATAATTTAATAAATATTTGACGAAGCCTAAGAATATTAACTTTTAACAAACTTAAAAAAGTAAAATTATTTGATGCATAAGGAATTATTTTGAATCTACCCTCACATATATGACCTAAAAAAATATATTCTCAGAAAGCATGTTCTTTTCCTACCAAACCCGACTCTAGGAAAAACAAAAGGGCAGAAGACGAAAAGTACTCTCATTCACTCTCACTCGCAGAAGCACTGCTCACTACTCGCTGGTATGCACTCTGCTACTACCTTAAATGGATTTTTTGATGCATGAACATTTTGTTATATAGAGTTGCTCGGATTTTTCATTGTGGACTCTTAACATTCTTATTCAGGGTTCTTGCGTTCTTGGTTGTAGTTTTTAAGTATAGCTGAGTTTGGAATTTAGAGAGTTTTTTTGTTTTGTTTTTGGGTATTCTGATGTGTGAACATTTACTATTTTTTTTTCTAATGTATGCAATTTTAAGTTGTGGGGTATATTATGAATCTGGAGATATTTCAGCCTATGTGTCTATTGTAGCTCCGTTAACTGTGCTGTTATGGAGCTACAACAACAACAACAACAACAACAACATACCTAGTGTAATCACACGATATGGGGTTTGGGGAGGGTAGAATGTACGCAGACCTTACCCCTACCTTGGAAGGTAGAGAGGCTGTTTCTTATAAACTCTCGGCTCACAGCTTTGAGTGGTGACAAATCATTTTTAGCTGAAAGGTATGGGGAGGAAATGGAATGTGTAATTATCCTATCAGGTTCAGGTGGCATTTATTCTAAACATATGGTAATTAAAGCATCTTTTTTCCATACTAGGTTTTTCGTGTGGCTACTATTTCTATCTGTGAAAGAGAAGTAAATAAAAGGGGTACTATGTTTTTAGGCTATGTGGGAAGTGAGAAATGAGGTCGAACTGAATTCGTAGGGAAAAGCACACCCTTTACTCTTTTCTTGGTGTAATTGCATTATTTTAGCACGTTAAGATAAAAGATAAGTATCGTTTCAATTGTGCAAAGCGATAGTAGGGGTATTTCAAGCAGTTGTTCTTTTCCATTAATATTATCATTGAATATTGTGGCATTTTGGATTGATAGTCTTCTATAAGGATGATTTATCTATTGGCGCTGTCCCTTTATCAATTTTTTTCCACAGATTAGGGAGGAAAGTGGAGATAACTCTCTGCAATATTTTCCCCTTTTTTTGTCATATAAATAATAATAAAAAAAAACTGGACACTTGAGATCTTTTTCCTCTACAACACTTTTATTTTACTTTCAACTGAAATTGAACTAGTATTGTCAAAAGACGCGGTCTTATACATGTGTTCCAAAAAAAAAGATTTTGACCAAAATGTTGAAGAGGCACTAGCATATAGTTTCTAGTTAGAAGAAGGAAGAAAGTTACAAAGTGACCATGACATTTATTTTGATAACACAGTTTTTTTTAAGTGCAAAAAATAGAAAATAAAATAAAAAATTCAGTATTTCTTGATAACACAAGAAATAATCCTTGTAAACCGTTTTCCTTTATTGAAATATCCAATTGGTTGTCAGTATGTTCCTCATCAAACATCCAGTTCTTAGATTGCCATGCTTGTGTACGTTGTGAAGTGTTTCTTCAAAGTGTCTCATGTGACTCCACTCTAGCAAATAGGTAGGTGAGACTGCACCTCCACACATATAGAAGATTTGTTCTCTGATGTAATGAAGCTTGTAAGGAAGAAGAGTTTCTTTAAAAATTACAAAATCTTTGTAAAAAAATCTAATTAATGATGGTGCCCAGGTGAGTTTGTGCACACCTTGATTATTTCACCATGTGCCTGTATCCTCTTACCAATAACAATATCGGGTAAATCTACCCTCAAAGGCTTGGATAGATGAGAAGAAGTCACCTACATCATTTTTAACTCTATCAGGGGATTTGTTTCCCTGGTTCTCATGTTCTTTATTACAGCTTGACTGCGAGGTCACACTCTTGGGTGCACCAATAAAATTCTAACCTGTTTATTGCTCATTTCCTTTGTTTTGCCTCTTTTGAGTTGGCTTATGTTCATTACGGTGAAGATAACAACAACGATTTTTGGATCCATTTGTATATCTTATTGGTGGATGAAGGTTGTCCTCATTCTTAATGACTTGTTACCAATTTACATTTTTGTGTTTGCAATTTCTTTTTAAGAAACTACAGGAAAATGGGAATAGAAAGGGACAAGGTGGATCAACTCTCTCTAAATACAGCGCTTTTAATTTCCTTTCTGTTCTTGCTAGTAGTGTAGCTTTATTAATATAATTGGTAAAATATTTTGACAAGCTTCACAATTGAGTTGCACCAACTGCCTCACTCTCCTTAATTTTAGTTTTGGTACTTGGGTTCTTCAAATGTTGGCGATTGGAAGAAGAAATAGAAAAAAAGCCCTCCTCCCTATTTTTGGTTTACCCTTAAAAACCCTGTTGCTGAAAAGGGATTAATAAAAGGTGCTTTTCAAATGTTAAGTGAGTCGATGAGCTGCTTACTTTACACATAGACTGATAACATGTTCCAATTTCAGTGAACAAGTGCACACAAGATAATCTTGGCATATTATAACATTCCAAGGACCTTAGATGATGTGCATTTGACGTCAGAATAAATTGGTTACTAAGAACTGTCTTTCCTAGAAGCAGCTCTATTCAGAAAATAAAGACGGATTGTCTTTTGTTTCATTTTTAGTGTAAAGAAGAACTCCTCGAAAATGTAGAGTCCTTGCTAAACATTATAGGTTCCTTGTAAGAAGAACAAGATTATGTTTGGTGTATCTTTTTTGGAACGGTAAATATGGCTTCAGCACAACCTTTGTGCTGAAAGATTAATATTATGCCGTTACCTTTCTCACAAAGAATTGTCTATCCTACATCGATGGTTGGAAGTGAGATCTTCAAGTCATAGAAATGGTCGTTTTGCTTACTGATTCAAAAGAAAGAAAAAGTCAGAGAAATTGTTCCTATAGCAGATAACAGAAAAGTGTCCAGGGATGAAGTTCTTTCTTAAACAGTAGGCCCGGCACATGCTCCATATTTTCCCTATCCACATTGTCTTTACAAGATTGCAGGTTTCGCTCTTGTCATGTTAATCTCCAGCATATGGATCATCATTACTGGTTTTGTGTAAACTTATCTGTTCTCTCTATATACGTTCATGCTTCTTCAACTTGACCCTGTTTCCTCATTGTGATACACATGCAGCTAAGGAGTGATCTTTTCCTTTGCGAAGCAACAACTTCACTCATGGTCAGGATGGAAGGCAAGAAGTGGAAAAAGAAAGGGAAAACTTTCAATCAATTAAGTAAAAAGAAACTTATGAAGAAAAAAAAGGAGGTGGCTACAAAGGTTAAGCCAAATAATATGATAGATCAAGCTTTTCTCCCTATTATTGACTCACCAGGAGTCTCCGCTTCTGCTGCTTCTCCGGCTCCTGCTTCTAGTCTTAGTAGAGCCGCCTCACAAGATAAAGAGAAAAACAAGGAGGTTTTCAAGGACCTTTCTGGTTTTATATTTTTGTGCAGTGGAGAGACAAAACTCGATTGTTACAGATTTAGTGTTTTAGGGCTTCGTTCAAATAAAAAGGAAATCGTAGAAAAGATTAAACCTGGAACAAAGCTCTTCCTGTTTGATGTTGAGTTGAAGCTCTTGTATGGTGTGTATGAGGCAACATCCACTGGAAAAATGGACTTGGAACCACATGCTTTTGGAGGCAAATTTCCAGCACAGGTAAATCGTTTTTGCTGTCAATAATTTAAAATTCTGGCCCAATTGTTTGTTAGTCTTAATTTAACAGATGTATGATGTCTTAGGTTATGGGATTGGGACCCTCTGGTTTAACGTGATTCGAACTGATCCTGCTTGCATTTATGATTTCCTTGGCTTTTAAACCTGTGTGGCATGTATGTGTATTATTCACTAGAACTTTCTTCACCAACCTTTCCAAGTCATTGGAGCCAATTGCTTAGGCCTTGATGTGGATATTATCTTGTCCTAGTAGGAGGA
Source organism: Anisodus acutangulus (assembly GCA_029783415.1). NCBI lineage: Eukaryota > Viridiplantae > Streptophyta > Magnoliopsida > Solanales > Solanaceae > Anisodus > Anisodus acutangulus. Next base: position 14,067,098 of record CM056494.1, on the reverse strand, counting down.
AGTTCTGAGGGTAACTATGTTCCTTTACTTGGCTCTAACACGTGTGATGCGTTTATTTCTGTTCGGCCTGATACATAGATAGCCCCTTAAAGTTGTCATAAATCATTCTTTCCTACCAGAACCTCCCCTCATCATGTTCTTCCATAATTTCTAACCCCTCCCCAGTCTCATCATCTTCTTCCATCGAACTTCCACTCTTCCTCACCTTCTTCTTTCCCCAGTATTAGAAGTTCCTAACCTCTTTTTAGCTTTTTTTGTGTTTCAAAGAATTCAAATGAAAATGAGCAAGGTTGAGCTCCAGGGATGCAGCAAGACAACGAATAAAATGAATTCAACCAACAAAATCACACTTTTGGTAGAGTGAAACTGGTCCACAAAATCGTGGCGATTTAAGCCTTTGAGGTGGAAAGATCAAGAGAAAGCAACATTTGAAAGCGAGAAATAAGTATCTTCTGAATCTAGTTTTGGAATGGCAAGAGGAGGCACACCTCTTGATGCTCCTCTTTAGCACAAAATCTAATTGCAAAACATCACCATTGAAGTAGTGGATAAGGACAAAAAAAAACTACAACTCGATTGATATTCTGACTTACAGTTAATTAAAAAAAAAGGGCAGCCCGGTGCACTAAGCTCCCGCTATGCGCGGGGTCCGGGGAAGGGCCGGACCATAAGGGTCTATTGTACGCAGCCTTATTGAATTAAAAAATCATGTTATGCTCCATTTTAAGGAATCTCAAGCAGAGTAAGAGATATTTGGATAGGCTTCTGAATTGTAATGCAGAATGTCAATTGTTTTATTTTGATGGTGGAATGGTTCAAATTGGTGGCTTCTAGAGTAGTAGAAGAAGAAAGGAGGTAGTAGTGGTGGCGTCAACAATGGTGTTGGGTGAGAGGAAAGGGAAGGGTTCAGGGTGGTGGGAGGGTTTGGCGGAAGGAAGAAGAGAGAATTTTTTTGGCTTCTCACGCTCTAAGAATGGGTGTGGTACACGTGCTGTGTCACATTAGCATTGTGTGTCTAATAAGCACAATTTGAATATAAATCAAGTGTTCAATAGGAAACAATATTAGTTAAGGTGTCTAAATGGAAAATCATGACAACTTTAGGGGGCTGTTCATGTATTTGGCCTTTCTGTTAAGTTGTCACTATCTCATAAAGCTATCCACTATAGAAAGCCATTGCTAATCTATTGTACATTCTTCACTCCAGTGTTGTCAAAGGCGCTCTTAAAGCGTGCTTAAGCCCTGAAGCGAGACTCAAAACATGTTGAGCGCTTCACCTCGCCTTGTGTGCGCTTCAGTGTCATCATCAAGGCCCTAAGACATACTTTTCCTTGTCAATGAGCCTCTCTTGAAGAGGTGACACTAGATAATTGATATTTCACTTTATCGTAATGTTTTTTACAATTTCTTTGTCCATATATTTGTTATTCATGCTTATTATTAATAGTCTTTGACTAAACGTACATATATTTGTATATTTGCACCATTGCGCTTTTTTCCATTAAAGCCCACACTTTATTTGCGCTTAAAGCCCCAACTGACCTTAGAGCTTTTTTGCGCTTTTCGCTTTTGATAACACTGCTTCACTCTACTTTTATGCGTTGTCAGTGTGCATTTGTTTCATATTGTGGTTGTAGTCACAGGGACAATTAGTTATTTCAGACACTTTCAGGATTTAACTTTTTTATAACCGCGGTATGCGCACCAGCTCCGCTACTCCACAATCCACATATTGACGCTTCTTCTTCTTCTTCCTTTTTCATATGGTAGAATCAACCGCCAAAATCCTCTACCCAGGAGCTTAATCGTGACACATTTGGTGTGCTGTCCAAGTTATTTGGATTGACGAAAATCACTTTCTACACCTAATTGGTTTCATGAGTAGATACTATCTTCATGTCTCTGTTGCTCTCTTTCCATTCAGGTGAAATTTCAAATTTTTAAAGAATGTCTTCCCCTGCAAGAATGGTCTTTCAGACACGCTATGAAGGACAATTATCATGGCAGAAATTTTGAACCCGAACTAAATGGTCATCAGGTAATGGGTTTCTTTCTTAAATATGGAGTGCCGACATATTTCACACAAGTAGTTGTCTTACAAATGCTTTACCAGTTTCTGTTCTTTAAAGAGAATTTGAAATATACAGGTGAGGAATCTATTATCCTTATTTCGTCCCCTGACTGCATCAGCAACAGCAGCAGCTGTATCCCGTCCACTGTCAAAAGAGATCCCGTCATTGGCTAATGTTGGCGTGCCAAAGATTATGCCTGCAGGGGCTGTGGAAGATCAGGTTAAGTTGCTGCCGTATCCTCAGGAACTGCATGGCCAATGTTGGCCCACCAAATACTAATCCTGCCTTTGCTAAGGCATTATCCTTCTGTCGCAATAAAAGCATGTTATCTTTTTATCGTCATCATTGTGACGATCAAAAGCATACATTCGGCCAGTCTGTTCAATTTCTTAGTTTCTGAAATGTGTTCTTTTTGTTCTTGCAGGATGAGTCTGACCAACAGGGTGTCCTTGCTGGTTTTATATTTTTATGCACTGCAGAGACAAAACTCGATTGTTTCACATATCGTGTTTTTGGGCTTTGTTCAAGTAAAAAGGAAACTATAGAAAAGATTAAACCTGGAACAAAGCTCTTCCTGTTTGATTTTGATATGAAGCTCTTGTATGGTGTGTATGAGGCAACATCCACTGGAATAATAGACTTGGAATCACATGCTTTTGGAGGAAAATTTCCAGCACAGGTACATCGTTCTTGCTGTCAGTTATTTAAAATTCTGTCCAACTGTTTGTTAGTCTTAATTTAAAAAATGCATGATGTCTTAGGTAATGGGATTGGGATTATGATTTGCTTGGCTTTTAAGTCCCGAGGCTTGGCAGGTATGGTGTATTATCCAAGAGCTTCCTTCACCAATCTTTCCAAGTCATTGGAGGCAAGTGCTTGGGCCTCGATGTGGACATTATTTTGTCCTGGTAGGAGGAAGTTCTGAGGGAGAATTATGTTCCCTTACTTGGCACTAGCCTGTGCGATGCATTTATTTCTGTTAAGTTGTAACTATATCATAAAGCTATCCACTGTAGAAAGCCATTGCTTAATTTATTGTACATGCTTCTGCTGATTTTGTGTTGTCCGTGGGTGTTCGTTTCATATTGTGGTTCTTCCTCCTTTTTGACATGGTAGAATCAATCGCCAAAACACTCTATCCAGGAGCTTAATCGTGACATATTTGGTGTGGTGTTCAAGTTATTTGGATTGACGAAAAGCACTTTGTCCACCTAATTGGTTTGTGCAATTAGATACTAGCTTCATGTTTCTATTTCTCTCTTACCATTCAGGTGAAATATCAAAAAATTAAGGAATGTCTTCCCCTGCGAGAATCTTCTTTCAGAGACGCTATAAAGGACAATTATCATGGCAGAAATTTTGAACCCGAACTAAATGGTCATCAGGTAAGGGGTTTCTTTCTTAAATATGGAGTGCCGACATATTTCACACAAGTAGTTGTCTTACAAATGCTTTACCCGTTTCTGTTCTTTAAAGAGAATTTGAAATATACAGGTGAGGAATCTATTATCCTTATTTCGTCCCCTGACTGCATCAGCAACATCAGCAGCTGTATCCCGTCCACTGGCAAAAGAGAGCCCGTCATTGGCTAATGTCGGCGTGCCAAAGATTAGGCCCGCAGGGGCTGTGGAAGATCAGGTTAAGTTGCTGCCGTATCCTCATGAACTGCATGGCCAATGTTGGCCCACCAAATACTAATCCTGCTTTTGCTAAGGCATTATCCTTCTGTCGCAATAAAAGCATGTTATCTTTTTATCGTCATCATTGTGGCGATCAAAAGCATACATTCGGCCAGTCTGTTCAATTTCTTAGTTTCTGAAATGTGTTCTTTTTGTTCTTGCAGGATGAGTCTGACCAACAGGGTGTCCTTGCTGGTTTTATATTTTTGTGCACTGCAGAGACAAAACTCGATTGTTTCACATATCGTGTTTTTGGGCTTTGTTCAAGTAAAAAGGAAACTATAGAAAAGATTAAACCTGGAACAAAGCTCTTCCTGTTTGATTTTGATATGAAGCTCTTGTATGGTGTGTATGAGGCAACATCCACTGGAATAATAGACTTGGAATCACATGCTTTTGGAGGAAAATTTCCAGCACAGGTACATCGTTCTTGCTGTCAGTTATTTAAAATTCTGTCCAACTGTTTGTTAGTCTTAATTTAAAAAATGCATGATGTCTTAGGTAATGGGATTGGGATTATGATTTGCTTGGCTTTTAAGTCCCGAGGCTTGGCAGGTATGGTGTATTATCCAAGAGCTTCCTTCACCAATCTTTCCAAGTCATTGGAGGCAAGTGCTTGGGCCTCGATGTGGACATTATTTTGTCCTGGTAGGAGGAAGTTCTGAGGGAGAATTATGTTCCCTTACTTGGCACTAGCCTGTGCGATGCATTTATTTCTGTTAAGTTGTAACTATATCATAAAGCTATCCACTGTAGAAAGCCATTGCTTAATTTATTGTACATGCTTCTGCTGATTTTGTGTTGTCCGTGGGTGTTCGTTTCATATTGTGGTTCTTCCTCCTTTTTGACATGGTAGAATCAATCGCCAAAACACTCTATCCAGGAGCTTAATCGTGACATATTTGGTGTGGTGTTCAAGTTATTTGGATTGACGAAAAGCACTTTGTCCACCTAATTGGTTTGTGCAATTAGATACTAGCTTCATGTTTCTATTTCTCTCTTACCATTCAGGTGAAATATCAAAAAATTAAGGAATGTCTTCCCCTGCGAGAATCTTCTTTCAGAGACGCTATAAAGGACAATTATCATGGCAGAAATTTTGAACCCGAACTAAATGGTCATCAGGTAAGGGGTTTCTTTCTTAAATATGGAGTGCCGACATATTTCACACAAGTAGTTGTCTTACAAATGCTTTACCCGTTTCTGTTCTTTAAAGAGAATTTGAAATATACAGGTGAGGAATCTATTATCCTTATTTCGTCCCCTGACTGCATCAGCAACATCAGCAGCTGTATCCCGTCCACTGGCAAAAGAGAGCCCGTCATTGGCTAATGTCGGCGTGCCAAAGATTAGGCCCGCAGGGGCTGTGGAAGATCAGGTTAAGTTGCTGCCGTATCCTCATGAACTGCATGGCCAATGTTGGCCCACCAAATACTAATCCTGCTTTTGCTAAGGCATTATCCTTCTGTCGCAATAAAAGCATGTTATCTTTTTATCGTCATCATTGTGGCGATCAAAAGCATACATTCGGCCAGTCTGTTCAATTTCTTAGTTTCTGAAATGTGTTCTTTTTGTTCTTGCAGGATGAGTCTGACCAACAGGGTGTCCTTGCTGGTTTTATATTTTTATGCACTGCAGAGACAAAACTCGATTGTTTCAGATATCGTGTTTTTGGGCTTTGTTCAAGTAAAAAGGAAACTATAGAAAAGATTAAACCTGGAACAAAGCTCTTCCTGTTTGATTTTGATATGAAGCTCTTGTATGGTGTGTATGAGGCAACATCCACTGGAATGATAGACTTGGAACCACTTGCTTTTGGAGGTGAATTTCCAGCACAGGTAAATCAGTTTGCTGTCAGCTATTAAAAATTCTGGCCGCTTCTTGATTGGTCTTGATTTAAAAATGCATGATGATAGTAAGGGTTTGGAACTCTCTGGTTCAACGTGATTTAAATTCATCCTGTTTGCATTTATGATCTGCTTGGCTCTTAACCCTCAAGCTTAAGAACTTTCCTTCACCAATCTTTCCAAGTCATTGGGCATGTGCGTAGGCTTCGGTGTGAAACATACCAAAGATAAAAGGAAGAATCTCTGAGCCATACTTTTTGTTCCCTTTACTTGTCTTTATTCCACGTGAGGCATTTATTTCTCTGATGTAGTCACTATCATCATTGCTAGTTTATTCCACATACTTCTGCCTACTCTTATGTGTCTTGAGTGTAAGTTTGTAGCATGTTATTATAGTTACCGGTTTCAAAATTTTTGTAGCATGTTATTGTTAGTCAGAGGGATAAAAGTTATTATAGATATTTTCTGAATTGTTACATCTCAAACCTATTGGCTTTGGCTCAACTTAAACATGATTATGCGTTCTTAATTCTACTTTGTTTCTGAATTTTACTCCTGAAAAAATGTAGATAATTTAGTGTGTTAGACCAACAAAAACCGATATTGTAATTGATGAACTTAGAGGTCATTTGGTTCGGATACTAGTTATATACGGATTATAATTGCAGGGATTGTTTATGCAGTGAATAATATTTTTTTTTCATACGGTGATTAATAATGAAGGAATAGTTATGCAATCATTAATGATGAAGGGATTGTTATGCAAGGATTACTTACTTAAAGGGCATTTTTGTATTTGAATAATTTAATCCTCGTATTGTTATTACCATATTCTTGTTCCACGGGTTCAAGCCGTGGAAACAACCTCTTACAGAAATACAAGGTAAGACTGCTTACAACACACCCTTGTGGTCAGGCCCTTCCCCGGACCCCGCGCATAGCGGGAGCTTAGTGCACCGGGCTGACCTTTTTTTGTTCCATATTTTATCCCGCACAAAATAATGCATAACTTCCTGTGTAACTTGATGCGTATATTGTTTAATACCACCAACAAAACACTGCATTGGTTATGCTGAGATTTTCTTTTTATGTGGCCAACCAAATGCTGCATTAGTTATGCGGGATTTTACATTAAGATTAATTATACTGATACGATCAACCAAACAACCTCTTAGAGTCTTAGACCAATAAACACCTGACATTGTTGTTGATGAGTGATTCCGTCATATTGTTTACTGAGACATATCACGTCTTCCCTTTTTTGGTCAACATATCATGGCTTCCCTTTTTTGGTCAACATATCATGGCTTCTTTATTTATCATTTTTTTATGAGGTGAACTCTACCCCAAAACTCCCCTACACAGGAGCCAACTGTGGTCTTTCCTCACTTTGTTCCCTTGGTTACTCAAACTACTAATCTTGTATATGGAGGTAGAGGGTCTTTACCACTTGGTTATCCGTCCCTTGTTATGGATTCTTTTATTGCTGCAGTAGGCCGTAGACTGGTAAGGTACATAGCAACTGGGTTTTTATCTGGTATTATTTGACATGCTTGATATCTAGGTTATTTGGATTTACAAGAATCACTTTCTCCACCTAATTGGTTTGTGCAACTAGTTAAGAAGATTCATGTTACTATTGCTCTCATTCAGGTGAAATTTCGAATTTTTAGGGAATGTCTTCCCCTGCCAGAAGCTTCTTTCAGACACACTATAACTATAAAGAACTTTTGGCGCCTCTCCAAGTTTAAACCAGAACTGAATGATCGACAGGTAAGGGGGTTTCTTTCCTAGATATGGAGTATGAATATATTTAGCACTAGTTGGTGTCTTGCATATGCTTTACAGCTTGCTGTTCATTAAGGGCCTTCAAAATATACAGGTGAGGAAGTTATTATCTTTATTTCATCCCCTGCCTGCATTAGCATCAGCAGCAGCGGGCCCCCATCCACTGACAAAAGTGGGCCAGTCTTTCGCTAATGTTGACATGCCAAAGATTATGCCTTCCTTGGCTATGGAAGATCAGGCTAAGGTGCTGTCTTATCCCCAGGCAAAAGCGGGTTCGTCATTGGCCTATGTTCCACCACCAAATACAATTCCTGCTTTGGATATGGAACATCAGGTTATGTATTCCTCGATGGCCACTTCTGCAGAGGATCCATATATGACCAGAATGCAGCATGTTCATCCTCCATCCGTTGTGGAGTCTCAACGAGTCTTTGAACTCCAAAGTGCTCAGCATGGATTGTATAGAACCGCGAACTTTGTGGAGACTGCTCTTACAGTTACGGAGCATAAACAATTTACTGCTCCCAGTCATGCATATTCTCATCAACCATATGTCACTCAAGGCATTTCCGCCGATATACAGAACCCATACCTCAGGTTCTGTGTCCTTTGCTTTCTTTCTTTTCTTTATTTTGTGAGGATTTATTTTTCCCTTCAGTTCTGGAAGCTGTGGGATGTTGTTGAGGGGGGGGGGGGGGGTGTACCAAGTGAGGTTTTCAGTTGCTTGCTTAATATTAAGATAGTAATACTACATGCTGTTGGCAGTTGGGTGTATTTATATTTGCAATTCAGCGGCAATGCCCTTTTCCTCTTCAAATTATCTTTTTGTGTTCATCATTCAGCGTTTTGTTCAAGGAACTATTCTAGCATTTATTAAGTTTAATGCTGAACTATTGGCCCTATATCTGAAGTTGAACTCTGGACTATTAGCCCTATGTTTGAGAGTTTGTCTCAAGTATTCTAAATGACTCCCCTGTTTTCTGTTTTTTCTTTCGTCAGTCATTTTCAAACTTGATAAATATAGAAGGGCGATCTTAAATTGTCATCATTTTGACAGGTATAGATCAGTGCATGATGGGGTCCCGTTGCAGCAGCATCCCATGGAGCTAAATGACAGGAATTACCAATCGTACTCGGGAGTAGAGCGAGGAATGCTGCCACCTCAAGAGAGTATTATTACACACAACTATTACTCTGGCCCTTCAGCTCCTTATGTTCCTCCAGCTGTGCTTGTTACACACAACTATTACTCTGGCCCTTCAGCTCCTTATGTTCCTCCAGCTGTGCAACAGCCACCTCAAGAGAGTATCGTTACAGACAACTACTACTCTGGCCCTTCAGCTCCTTATGTTCCTCCAGCTATGCAACAGCCACCTCAAGAGAGTATCGTTACAGATAGCTACTACTCTGGCCCTTCAGCTCCTTATGTTCCTCCAGCTATGCAACAGCCACCTCAAGAGAGTATCGTTACACACAACTACTGCTCAGGCCCTTCAGCTCCTTATGTTCCTCCAGCTATGCAGCAACCACCTCAATTGAGTATCGTTACACACAACTACTGCTCTGGGCCTTCAGCTCCTTATGTTCCTCCAGCTATGCAGCAGCCACCTCAATTGAGTATTGTTACACACAACTACTACTCTGGCCCTTCAGCTCCTTATGTTCCTCCAGTTATGCAGCAATATGCTTCAGAAGCTGTAATGCAACAAGGGACTTCTTCCATCTCATTCGAGAATTCAGTTGTAAGGCGTCTTGGGTAGACATTTGATGATTCGGTTGTTAACGGAATGATAGGAATGTAAAAAAGCATGTAAACAGGCCTAACCAAAGACATTGGTGTGCCCTGGAGGCAAATGTTGATTCGTTTTGGGAAGCAAGCTCTCTGTGTATGAAAACTAATATTATCAATTGTGGTTAGTAGTGGTAAAATTAGGATCCACCTTATTGATCTTTGGTGTCATTTGATGTTCGTGTTGTTAAACGTCTGTTTCACATTCTATCTGTAAATCTGTTTCTGTTCCCACTGTCTGTCTGGTAATACATTTCTCTAGTGGTTGACTTGTACTCTTGCTTGCCACATCGTTGACCACAAACTAAGGACTTTCGGTGCCAACACAGTGTTAGAATATGTGGTCATGCTACTGTGTTAAACACAAATAAGAAGACACTGATAGGTGCAGATTTGGTTGCGTAACAGCTAAGTCAACATTGGTTCAATCAAGAAAAGAGTCTTGAGCACTGAGTACTTTTTTTGGTCTGAAAGAAACACTACTTATATTAAGTTAACAAAAAACTGCGTACAAGGAGCACAAGGCACGTTTATCGCGCTATGGTGGCTAATAAAACCTTGTGTTGCACAAAAAAGTTCGAGCAGTGAGTGATAAAATTATCATCGTATGAGGGTCAGCAGCCACTAGTTAAGGTTTTTCTTTTGGGTAGTGTACACGCTAACCTATCTTGTAGTCAGATATAAACTGTTTTCGATAGACTTTTGACTCAACAAAAGCACATAAACGCAACATATATGGAAATATAAGCATAACAAGATAGTAAGAAAATCTAAATATAGGAGACAACAAGTAGTACTAGAAAACTAAGAATGAGAAATAAGAAAATAATAAAAATACAGAAAATAAGCATTATACTACTGGTAAGAAAAAATAAAACGCTGAACTACCTGCTACTAGCTTTCTTACCCTAATTCTCGACCTCCGCCCACTTCACTGAGCAGTTTAGCTTTTAACTTTTTTCATTTATTACTATTGTGATGATAGATTCGAACTTTAACACATATATTGCCATTCTTATAATAACTGGAAATAAACGCGCTTTTATTTGATTACTATTGGACTAACGCGGCAGTAGTTGGCCCACAAAGGTGAGTTTGTCCCTTCTTCCCTTTCTCTCTGTTCCAAATTTCCATATTCAACGCCCCATTACATATCGTAACTTCAAGTAAGTAACTAAAATTTTCTCGCACACACACACACACACAGTAGATATTTATTCTTTAGATTTGTAGTTACCTGCCGGCGGTAGCAGCCATGGGTAATTGCTGCTCCGACGAGACCGGGGTACATTCGGCAGTCGGCGGTACCGGTGCTTACGTGGCAAATCAAAACAACGGTCATAACGAAGCCGTCGATGCTCTCCTCAAGTCTCGTGGTTACCAAGGCCTCTACTCTCACGTCGAGGTTCTTCACTTACATTTTACTCTTATCATGCATGTGTATATGTATTATCAGATGATTAACTTCTACTTTTTTAATTAATTGTGTGGATTTATGTATCGTGCTTACTAGAATTTAATTGGACCGCTTATGGTTGAATTAACATCTTTATGATTAAATGTTGCTGGATTTTGACATTTTATTCGATTGGACTAGAAGTTTGACTTGGCGATAGAGTTTAGTTGGATAATTGTGGTTGATTAAGATCTATAATGGAGAATTTGTGTTAGGTGAGGATATAGTGAAGTCTTTTGACATCTATTAGATTGGCCTACAAGTTGAATTGACATTGACTGTGGGCAGAAGATTCCAGAAAGTGCTTTATTATGTGATTGCCAAACCGAGCTTGATTAGATGTCTCCCTACACATTTTTGCTGGGATAATGAAGTTGATATAGACATCTTTTGCACTAGTTGACTTTGTTCTATATCTATGTTAATGGAATGCTTGTCCAGAACAAAGAAACAATGTATTATGCTACTAAACTGAAGTATATTGGTTGGAGAGGATACTATAGGTGTATCACAACAAAGATTTTAAAGTAATTTGTTCATTTCCAAGTCGACGGGAATTGAGAGTGGGGGTGGGGTGGGTGCGAGAATGTCACGACCCAATTTAGGACCGTGACCGACGCTTAGGAGCTAGTGCCCCAAGCAAGCCTCGTTGGTATTTTACAGAAAATAAGACAGTTTTCCCTATTTTTAGGGCTATCCAAAATCATCCTCAATCAATTGTTTTCAACATAATAATACTAAAGCCATGTGCAAAATACGGGAAGAACGTGTAATACTAGTCAGAAGTCTATAATAATAAAAGAATACTCATGGAACTAATAAAAATGACTGAAGCGACTCTTAAGAGTTTTAAAAGAAAAGGACGATAGCAAAGAAATAAACTTCTTGCCCGCGAGAAGCAATGTGGGGCTCACCAGAAACTGTCAACTCGTATGCTTAGTTAACAGAATCCTCGCTGGCATCAATTGGTGTCTCGATAAAAAATAGCGGGAGTGAGTCACTAGCTCAGTGAATAATAACACCTAACCACAACCGTTTTTAATGGAGGACAAGTCAGAAAACATGCTAGTATAATGATCATAAATATCCTAAATATGCCCTTTTAGAAACAGTCACAATAATTAGTCTCATGTGTTTCTTGTAAATAGAATCAATTAACATTTCGGTAAACAATGTGTCATATCAAATATTTATGTTTGGGAGGCTTCCAAGAAGGAATCATGTAATCGGTGTGACTCCCTACCTTGAGAGATATCCAATAATTGTGGATCCCTTGTAAAGGAATCAAATGTAACGATAGGTCCCTATTCGAGGGAAATCAGTAACTGTACGCTAGTTCTACTTTCTCACGAGCGAGGACTGTAACGGTAATCTGTGAATAGAAGGTGCATCAGGTGTAACGAACATGCCATTAGCTACGGGATCCATCAAGGTCTACTCACAAACTATACTTTCTTTATAACCAATAAAGTACTCGTATAAACATTTTCAATCAGGATAGTGCATTTTAGTTCTTATCAAATCAGGCTTTATGTCAAACTTTAACAAAAAACTTGTCAAGATAACATTTTCTTAAGTAGCAGTAAAATCATCACGGTAACAGTAATCACGTCTCAAGTAACGGTAAAACAAGTCTAGTAACAGTGAGAGCATTTCAAATAAGTGGTAAACATCTCAAGTAAATGGTTCAGTATCATATCAAGTAAAAGACTTATCCTACATGCAAATTCAAAATATTTGGTAACACTCACTTTAAAAATCATGTGTAAAATCATACAAGTTAAGGAAACACAAATTGCGGTAAGGTTACAACTCATAGAATTCATGTTGAAATACCAAATTCGTCACCTCGAGCAATCCGTACTACTTCCTTAAAGGGCAACCTTGGGGTTTCCGTTTTGAATTTCAATTCGTCGAATTATATTATCTTTGTGACAGATAATTCAACTAGTCTATAATCTTCCAACTTCGACCTATTCATATGACTTACTCATTTATTTCTTTCTTTTAACACCAGATTATGCCAAATATGTGCATAAGTCTAAATCATATCGGATCACTGTCGGTACCCAACTAAATTACATACAAATGGAGGATGAGCTAAGCGAACTGCAAATAAGAAAATTTACCCTTTGAATTGAATTTGCTTCTCTGTCTCACGCCACAATATTGCAGTAAAATAAGCTTAACTAATCCTTGTCACGACCCAAAATCAGGATAGCAGTGAGGGCACTTAGCCTAATCTATACTTTAATTAACAGGATTGAGATTCCCGCTTCTGAAAAGGTGCTTTTAGTTTGACACTTCCCCAATTATCAAGAATTAAATCGATCAAATTTGACTGCAGAGTAAAACTGACGTATTCAGTTTTGGTTCTTAAATTAGTATGTAGATATTACCTCAAAGGTGCTATTAAGTATTACCTACAAATGCAGTCATTTAAAAACATTTACCTTATGCTACAAAACTTAATTGCCTTCTGTAAACTAAAAGGTCACCTATTTTAGGTATGAGAGTGTTATTCATTTAAATCCAGAAAAAATTAGACTTCTAGATACAGGTGTTTCTAAGGAGTTATCCAGCTATTGCTCGATCAATTTTGGTAGTTGGATATCTTTTGCATCCTTTTACAGTTTCCCAGCAATGGTCCCGTGGGACAACAGGCCAAATATAAATTTGAAGGTTGCCAAGTTGCATACAAGTAATTGACCTACTGTTGGTTTAATGATATTTTACAATGCTCTGAAAAGGAAGATAAAGTATTAGGTGTTTCAAATTGATGACAAAATCTCCAACTTTTGGTTTCCTACGGCGTAAATATCCCAATGCCTTACTTTGACGTAAGCTATATCAGATTGTGTGAGCTTCTTATTGAGTATTTTGCTGCTTAAAATCATTTTGCAAGCCCATCACTATTTGCAAACTATTTATGCATTCTAGTTCTTGGCTATGAGCCGATGACAAAATTAAGCATTGAGGATTAACTGTGAATATTGAAATATTTCTTTTACAGTACTTTTTGGTTTAAAATTGTCTATTCACTTGCAGTTATCTCTATCTGCTACCGATTTGCGTGATCGCGATGTGCTTTCCAAGGTTTGTTCCTTAATCATTAGAGTTTGGTAATGTGAATGACAAATACTGACTTTCACGTGATGTGATTCAGGGTAATACTGCTTCAATATTATTATTATTATTTATTGTTTTCTATATACAATATCTGTAACCTCATTTCCATATTTGGACAAGGCATTGAATATTTGCACTCAGAATGTTTTTCATTTCATTAGTGCAATCATTTTAAGGATCCAGTTTCAGTATTAATGCTTAAGGTGTACCAGAAGGCCATTCTTTACACGGGATATCCTCCAAATCTAGCTTCTAGAGACAAACTGGCTTAATGAAAGGTTGAAGGAATTAAACTTCCAGAATTGTGGTATCAATCATACTGGTTGTTGTTCATGTGATATGAATAGTAGTTGGTGCTTAATCGGATATCTTCCATTTATTCCTGTGGCTAGCTTTAGAAATATGGTGTAGTGGAAAATGTCTAATCATCAAACTCACTCCAGAGTTCATGGTTGGAAGTTATTGATTGCCGTTCTATAGCAGATATCACAAGTTCTTTTAATAAACTTCCCTGTCTGAACTGGCATTTTAGAAACTTACTGACTTCTGTGGGGGTTATGGTCTATGTATTCCTATGATGTTGAACGAAGTAGTGTCCACCTAACTAAAGACGTATACTATTTCGTTAGACTAAATAATTTAATGACGTACTTTGTGTGTTTTTCTTCTAAAACTCGTAGGAGCCTATTTTCTTTTATAGTAGTTGCATCCCCTCCCTTTCTGTTCCTCTATTTTCTGACATGAATGGTTCCGTTGTTAACTTACAATGCGTTTTATTTGCTAGCATTATTGTCCATTTCTTGACCTAAAGGTGCATTTGACTTTACCAAGTTATCAGGCTCTGTTGTAAATCTTTTATTGCTTACAGAGTGACCCTATGGTAGTAATTTATTCAAAAGGAAGAGATTGTTCATTGCAAGAGCTTGCCCGTACTGAAGTAGTTCCAAACTCATTGAATCCCAAGTGGATTACAAAGTATACTATTGCCTATCATTTTGAGACAGTGCAGAATTTGGTGTGAGTCCTGACAGTTCAGAATCTGATGTTTTTGTCAATAAACTACCTCTTTTCTGTCTTACGAGATTCTTTTTATCTCAGGTTTCGGGTCTGTGATATTGACACTCAATTTCATAATCAAGATGTCAAGGTATATGTGTGTGCTCTTTTTAAGGATTTCAAAGGTCAAATTTACTGCTGCTAAAAAATTATGTTTACCAAACTACCCTCAAAAATATGAACAAATACTAACATTATGCATTGTCGGCAATACATCTATGACTAAAGTCTCAAAAACATGCTTACTCTTCCCCCGACCCCGCGCATAGCGGGAGCTTAGTGCATCGGGCTGCCCTATGTTTATCAGATAGAGTTAAAATCTATACTAAGGTCCTAAATTAGACCAATGGGATTCTGCCTGCTATATTTAAAACTAAAAAATAAGTGCTTCTGAAGTGTCCGAGTAGATACTGCTATTTTCTCTCGAACCGTAGTACTATTATTTGATTAGATCATTGAATCTTTTATTTCTCTTGAGATTTCTTCAATGTATGGTTCTTTTGAGTAATATATCTGGATTCCGTAAACAACGTAGAGGAAGAATGAATGGAATATCTTATCGAGGTAATCATATCTCTTTCCATGGGTTTGTATCATAACATGGATAGCTATTTATTGCAATATAGTATAACATGTGATTTCCACCGAATATATTTATTTTTACATTTTATTCAAATGAAAGTGAAAAACTTAATTAAAGTTTCTCATAATAAACATTTAAATCATTTATCTATTTAGATAATACTAATTATAATGTGATTACATGTCCTCTTCGAAAATTTGACACTAGATTGTCCAATCAAAAACTGCTAGTATTTGAAAGTACTTTTTTGCTGAAACCCCATTTGACAAAAAAAAATACAACAAAAAATACTTTTCAAAATAAGCAGATTTAGGAAGTTGGCCAAACATGCTCTTTGTCTAGAGCGCGAGGTTTTCTAGATAAGATTCGTAAGACAACTTCAAATTCATGGAGTTACTTTGTTTGGTATATCTTATGCAACCAGTAGACTACTTTTCTAGCATCACAGGCACGATGGTCTAGAATATTGACTAATCTTCTTGTATATTAAAATATGGTCATCTTGATTCCTTACTAGTATTTGGTTTCAAAGTCTTGCATATGGTAGTTTATGTGATCCTTGTATCTGCTGACACCTAAAACTAGCCATGAACTTCTCCTGATTCACCTGGACTCGCAGTAGAGCAGTAGTAAGATAAGCATGTAAAGCTAACCGTTTCTGCTTCCATTTTCTTCACTCTGCTTTGTCATCTGTACGGGCTGTTGGACAATAAGTTTCATTTCTTACCTGATGAGTACATTTCATGTGCTTTGCAACTCTTTAATTTGTTCCATCATTTAATGTCTATGGGCAAATGATTAAAACATTTTAGTTTTCAAGAAATATTGAAGGATACAAACATATATAATCTTGGCTCACGATTAATATATCGAAGTCTGCATTACTAATGCAGATGCTTAAACTGGAGGAGCAGGACTTTCTTGGCGAGGCTAGTTGCACATTATCTGAGGTGCAGATCACTTGTCAATCCAATACTTATTTTTGAAATTATAGTGTCACCTTAGTGTTCTTATTTTGGAGTAAGAGACAAGGGCATGACTCGATATTGAGGCTGTAATTGGTATGGGAACTGAAGTGCTAAGAGAAGACACATTTCACATTTAAGGCTCTATACTTTGTGTAACTTGGTTATGCATATCCCACCACTGGTTGTCTTGTGTGTTGGTTGATAGTTAAAACATTGTGGATTTGCTTGACAATCATCCTATTCTGCTTGATTGTCCAGAGGTTATAAATGTTACCAGCAAGATAATAGCCACATTTGATGCCTGCTTTAAACCTGTTTGATATATTTCTCCGGTTTAAGTTCTTGCATGCAGCTACTTTTTTTCAACCAACGATTAGTTGCATGTATGAAGTTGACCTTTTCTTGTTAATCCAATGATTATTAAATTTCCCTGTAGATTGTTACAAAGTCGAATGGGTCCCTGACCTTAGACCTTACACGTGGAGAACAATCTTCTGGTCCAACGCATGCCCAAAAATCTGGTAAACTGACTGTTTGTGCTGAAGAAAGTGTTGCCTCAAAGACTACTGTAGAGTTGAAATTGAGATGTTCAGAATTGGTGTCCAAAGATTTGTTCTCAAAAAGTGTAAGAACTCATCAAAGTAGTTTTATCTTTTGTCGTTTTGAATTGTGTAATGGATATTAGTTCAATATCTCATTGCTTGTGGCAGGATCCATTTTTGGTGATATCTAAAACTACAGAGAGTGGAATGGTGGTTC
The DNA here is from genome assembly GCA_029783415.1 of Anisodus acutangulus. Taxonomy (NCBI): domain Eukaryota; kingdom Viridiplantae; phylum Streptophyta; class Magnoliopsida; order Solanales; family Solanaceae; genus Anisodus; species Anisodus acutangulus. The sequence goes on along the minus strand of CM056494.1, from coordinate 14,049,972 downwards.
CAATTTGCAAAACAGAAGTTATAAAAGATGATCATAGTCCAAATTGGAAACCAGTTTCCATAAGTATTCAACAAGTTGGAAGTAAGGTATAAAAGAAATGTTCCTCCATGTGCTTCCTAAAAACAATTTCTGAGACCCTCCCCCAAAAATGTAGAATCTTGAAGGGAGCAGACAGGAAACCCTGTGAGACAGACATTGCTATGAGCTAGAGCGCCTCTTTCTATGGGACCATATGTTATTCCATGTGAATTAGATGTTGGTATGAGCAAGTGTGAAATTATTAGAATTATCTTTATGAATTTTGATTTTGGTGCAAAAGAAATACTATTCATGTAGTCATTAGCCATATTTTATGTGGATTGCTAACTCAATGGTAGATATTTGGATTTTAAGTGTAGCTAGTTATCTTTTACACATTGATGAGTTGAGGGATGCCAATACAATTTGTACTACTGAGTTTTGGCAGATCGTATGCTCTCTCTTAGAAGAATTTCCATGTATTTGCTCTTTGATCTAACATGATATTTTCTGATGTTATTAGATATTATATAATTTTATATAATAGCTATTATATGGAAGTACGTCTTAGACGGAGATGGCGGACGTACTTCCATAAGCTCTTGAATGAAGAGGGGGACATGAATATCGTGCTGGGGGAGTTAGAGCATTTCAAGAGTCGTCGATATTTTGGGTATTGTAGGTGCATAAAGGTTGCAGAGGTTAGGGGGGCTATTCGAAAGATGAGGAGGGGTTGAGCGACTGGACCGGACGAGATCCCGATGGACTTTTGGAAGAACGGGGGAGGCGGGTATGGGGTGGCTGGCTGGGTTGTTTAATGTTACATTTAGGACGGGTAGGATGCCAGTGAAATGGAGGTGGAGTACAATGGTCCCATTGCACAAGAACAAATGTGACATCCAGAATTGCAATAATTATAAGGGAATCAAGCTGCTAAGCCACACTATGAAAGTCTGGGAGAGGGTGGTCTAGATGAGGATGAGGAGGGATGTGTCTATATCCGAAAATCAGTTTGGATTCATGCCGGGGCGATCGACTACCGAAGCTATTCATCTTATCAGGAGATTGTTGGAGTAGTATAGGGACAAAGAGAGAGACTTACACATGATGTTCATTGATCTTGAGAAGGCGTATGATAAAGTCCCTCGGGAGGTTCTTTGGAGATGTTTGGAGTCTAGAGGTGTGCTAGTGGCCTATATCAGGGCAATTAAGGACATGTACGAGGGTGTCAAGATTAGAGTCAAGATAGTCGGAGTTGATTTAGTACACTTTCAGGTCGTGATAGGTTGCATCAAGGATCAATACTTAAGCCCGTTTCTATTTGCATTAGTGATGGACGAATTGACACGACATATTCAAGAAAAGGTGTTGTGGTGTATGTTATTCGCAGATGACATAGTTTTGATTGACGAGACGAGTAGTGAAGTTAATGATAGGCAAAGTTTGGAGGGCGATCTTAGAGTCTTAACGGTTTTAGGTTAAGTAGGACGAAGACGGAGTACATGGAGTGCAAGTTCAGTGACGTGAGGCAGGAGACAGACGTGGAAGTAAAGATAGAGGCATAAGCTATACCTAAAGAGAAAACTTCAAGTATCTTAGATCTATAATCAAGGGGACGATTAACGATGATGTCGCACTCCGTATTGGAGCAGGATGAGTGAAGTGGAGGCTCACCTCCGGGGTGCTTTGCGATAAGAAGATGTCGCCAAGGCTGAAAGGTATGTTCTACAGAGTGGTGGTTAGACCAGCATTGTTGTATGTGGCAAAATGCTAGGCAGTCAAGAACGTTCACCTTCAGAAGATGAAGGTAGCAGAGATGAGGATGTTTAGATGGATGTGTGGTCATACTAGGAGAGATTTGATTAGGAATGAAGTTATACGGGACAAGGTCGGAGTGGCCTCCGTGGATGATAAGATCAGGGAAGCGAGACTGAGATCATTCTTCGGACATGTGAAAAAGAGGTGTGAGGATGCGTCAGTCAGGAGGTGTAAGAGATTGGCGGTAGCAGATTGGCGGTAGCAGGAGTTAGGAGAGGTAGAGGTAGGCCGAAGAACTGGGGGAGGTGATTAGACATGACATGGTACAACTCCAGCTGGCTGAGGACATGACCTTAGAGAGGAAGATTTGAAGGTTGAGAATTAGGGTAGAAGGTTAGTGGGTAGTGAGTTTTGTTGCATCGTGCGGGAGAGGTAACGGGTTAGCCTCTTCTTCTCGTTTTCTCCTTTTCCTAGTCGTATTGTTTAGGTGTTTCGTAGATCCTTACTCTTTATGTGTGTATTACTATGTGTTGCTCCATTTGCTTTATATCTGGATATTTTGTCGTCTTATTTTCCTTACAATCCTGCATCTACTACTTTCCTTTTGAGCGAGGGTCTATCGGAAACAACCTCTCTACCCCATAAAGGTTGAGGTAAGGTCTGCGTACATCCTACCATCCCCAGACCCCACTTTGTGGGATTACATTGGGCATGTTATTGTTGTATATAATTTTATTATCGGGATTCTTCAGAAGTGTTTCATGCATTGCCCATTGTGGAATACAACCAAAGGTCTCTCATCTTATAGTAGTCGTCTGTAGCTTTGAATTGGGGTTCTGTACCGCCAATAATCTTACTAAATTGGCGGGGTGTATCTTTTAAACAATAACCATTCTTCAAATATGTCAGGGAACTGTATTATGATATCAATAACATTTGAACAAATGCAGGACAGTCCATTGACTATTGAGTGTTATGACTTCAATTCAAACGGAAAGCATGATTTAATTGGGTAATGACCTTTCTTTCATCTGTCATTTCTGACCTCTACAACTGGAAACTGACAGTCTTTCTCATATGCCAATTGTCAGAAAGGTTCAGAAATCACTAGCAGATTTAGAAGTGTTGCACTCGACTGGTTCGAGCGCAAATCTTTTCATACCAGCTGCTGTGGGACAAAATTCGCAAAACAAGGTAAAAATCTCTGTTGTCAGGAAAAGATACTTCAACTTTAAACTTTCTGCATTTGGTCATCGAGGTCACAAATTTTACCAGGTCCTAAAGAGCCAGCTTTTTGTGGAAAGCTTTTTCGAGAAAACCCAGCATACATTCCTCGATTACTTGACATGGGGCTATGAACTTAACTTCATGGTGGCCATTGACTTTACTGGTATGTATTGGTCCATTTATATGTTGTACTTTTTCTCCTTCATGATATCAGGTTGAGCAGGGTTGCTTATATTTTCTGTAGCTATGCATGGGCATATTGTGTTGCCTTCACCAATCTTATGATCATTATCTCTGACAGTGTCTTTATTTTTGGCATTGGGGGTGGTGGTGGTGGTGGTGGTGGTTTAGATTGAGCTACCTTAGGGGCTTTAAGTTCCTATTCTTGGGATGCCCATAAGTCTGTATACTCTGATCGTCCGTGTGACTCTATCTGTATCATCTTGAATCTAGATAATTTGTAGCACTTTACTCCACATCCACAGGAATTCTTTAGTGTCATTACAATAAGAATTGCTTGGATTAACTGAAAGATGTAATAGTATGACAACGTTTGATCGCCCCCTTCAAAATGATATGCATCTCTTATGTCGAGTCTATTAGTTCATGTACATTTATTTGCTTTTCTTAGCTTTCTTCTGCTATGGATATTGGATATTTCTTATTTTTCATCTTAGCATGCATTTGTTCTCTCACATGAGTTGTGTTTGCCAGCTTCTAATGGAAATCCACGCTTACCTGATTCATTGCATTATATCGATCCTTCAGGACGGCCAAATGATTATCAGAGAGTGAGACACTGGTCTTGTACATAATGATCTTATATGTTTCCTTCATATGAATAACTTCATTGAATCGGAATTCAAATTTCAGGCAATCTTGGATGCTGGAGAGGTATTGCAGTTCTACGATAGAGACCGACGCTATCCTGCTTGGGGTTTCGGAGCGCGGCCAATTGATGGCCCTGTTTCTCATTGCTTCAATCTAAATGGCAGCAGTGACTACTGTGAGGTATATCCAAAAAAAGCATTAAATGTTCCAAATCTTGTTATATCTTAAATGTTGTGACCCCCTTATTTCTGTTTATTTCATTTCATTTCATTTTATTAATCAGTATTTTCTTATTCTAGGTGGAAGGAATCCAGGGTATCATGACGGCATACATGAGTGCCCTTTTTAACGTTTCACTTGCAGGACCAACTATATTTGGACCAGTTGTTACGTCAGCTGCCAATATAGCAAATCAGTCTTTGATGAAGGGCGAGCGGAAGTACTTCATTTTGTTAATAATCACGGTACATCTCATTTTGTAAGCGTAGACCGTCTCTTTTTCAATTCGCGATGACCACTGTATTTTATTTTATTTACTGATGGTCGTGGTTTTTAGGTCAAGTAAATTGTTAACCATCATGTGCTAGCATGTTGGCTTTCATTGAGTAGAGTTCTAACCAATTGATCTCTTTTCAAACATCTGAATCTTTGGCTTGTTAAGTGGGAGTTCTTTCTATTCAATGAATGAGTAAAGTTTGAACCTTGCTTGGTAGCATGAACCTGAGTTACCATCAAGCCTTGATCAGTTAAGCTACTGATATACAGACATAATTATGTGAATATTCCACTGAAACACGTAAAAATGGTGTGGAAAATCTTTAACATGAATTTCATTTGGAGTAAACTCGTCTATCTAATTTTGGTCGAGGCTGAATTTCATTATGCCCATTTGTAAGTAAATTTCATATGGTTATTTCGATATGCGGATTACATTATTTCAAATCCCAGGATGGAGTGATAACAGATCTCCAAGAAACAATGGATGCCCTTGTTCATGCTGCGGATTTGCCATTGTCAGTTCTTATTGTTGGGGTGGGAGGAGCTGATTACAAGGAAATGGAGGTGTGTAATTTACTCTTGATCCACTTGCAGCATTATTGTGTTATTAAATCGTCTAATGGTGTAAAGGCAATTCCCATATTCTATGTCCACAGATTTTAGATGCTGATAAACAGAGGCTTGAATCAACACGTGGATGTGTTGCAGTGCGTGACATAGTCCAATTTGTTCCCTACCGGGATGTACAAAGTAGGTTATTTTAACGCTTAACACGAGCTATCTCTTATTGAAGAGGATAGGTCAAATGTCTTTTTTTCCAAGAATGACACTGGTGTGAGTAGGCTTTCTCTGTATGCGACCTGATTCCTTTGCATTGGTTTGTAGGTGGAGACTCGGTCCTTCAGTCACTTTTAGCAGAATTACCTTCCCAGTTTTTGGAATACATGCGGCTCAAAAAGATCCAGCCAAGTTCATGATCATACAAGAATTGTACATACAAATGTTGATTCGTGTATTGCCCTGTTAAAATCGCCATTTTCAAGCTTGTTTCCCAATGCTGTCAAAAGTTTTGCTTTTTGATGTCTGGTTACATCTTTTACTTCATATTTCCCAGAAGCTTGTACTTATTATATTTCTTCATAATCATGTTATTTAATTTGTTGATAGAAATTCAATGAAACTCGTTACCTTTGTACTGATTGAGTTAATGTAATTCGTTAGGATGAGAGGATGCAGCAGCCAGCAAATACCTCCCTTTTGTGAGTATCTATAGATCACTTCACCATTTGATCCCAACTAGTTAAGGAGCTTGCCACTAGAAAATGCTGGGTTTAGATCGTAAAAGTGGTTCCTTAAATTGGCGAAACAGATAGAAGCCTCACGAGAAAGCACAAAATAAAGTTTCTCGCTTTGAAAAATCTGTATAGATGACAAGGAGCCAGGTTAGTCTGGTTTCTTCTAGTAACACATTGTCAGTCTTCTTTGTTAAGTCTAAGCAATGATGGTCTTTCCGTTGTCAAAATCAAATGTCCTATTTTATCTTATTCTCAAATGCAAAATCAAATAGATGGACCATGCCACTTCGACTTACATTTTTCTCTTTCTTTTTTATTCCCTTTTAAAGGTTTGCCGACTGACGTTTTGACACTCCCCCTTTCTCTGGTTTCCTTGCTATAAATAGATTTCTTAAAAGGTTCTCATGTTAAAACTTCTACCACCAATTTGGGTGTTTTTCACTTTAATTTTGTAGTCTTATCATGTTCATCTACTTGCTAAAATTTTCCAAAAAATAAATGATGCGGGGGGCAGTATTGAACAATAAATTTAATAAGATAACCAACAACACATGCATGGACAATGTTTGAGTAGAATTTTCGTTTTCAAAATAAAATAAGAGAATAAAATTAACAAAAAGGGGTTGGATATTAAGTTTGGTTCCACCGGAGATTGATGGTGACAATAAGAACAAAAACCAATAAGTTTGAAGTATTTGTGCTTGCTGACCAAGTCCTCCGCCATTTTTTCTTTCATTTCATTATCTTATTTTTCCATATGATTTTCTTTCACCCTGGTTGGACAGGACGACAAGTATTGACTTGACCTGTAACATCAATAATCGAGCTATCACTAGTTTACTACTATACTCATTTTTCATTCTTTACCCTAGAGTTACAATTTAAGATTATTCAGAGCATCTTCCACCCCCACCTCAACCCAAAAAGAAGAAAATGTGTTGTTCTGCTAGGTATATTTGAAATATGAGGATCAACATCTACTGATCACATTTCTAAACTAATCATATCAATTTTCGTTGTTTGTAATATTACATGGAGAATGAGATATATAGAGAAAATATGCGGCATACAACTTGAATAGAAGAAAATGATTATGAAAAAAATCTCTTGTATTATATTTTTCGATCTCTTGTAAAACTAAAGATCTCTTGAAAGATTAGACATTAAATTTTTATGTAGTAAACCACAAAATAAATTGACCCTTTTCTTATTAGATTTTCTCTATGCACACCCGTTAAGGAGAAAGGAAAAGTACACCAGTGGCATGATATTATTCAAGCAACACTTAAAAGAAGTTAGGTCTTCGTCTATCTTAAAGAAAAAAATATAGTATTCGGAAAAGAAAGCAGAAAAAAAGTTGGCCTTAGGTATTGTCCGTCTCTACTTGATAGTTCTTACAGATTTTGGTCACCAAAAGGCGCCTTGAAAATGAAGAGTTATTTTTATTTCTTATATACACTATGAGCTCTTTATTTATACACAATGTGGGACAACGATCTCCATTATCAACTATAGTCCACTCCATTGAAAAATAAACAGTAACGACAAATTAATTAGTATGACCAACAGATATTCTAACGTAGCTTGCACACTCATCCTACATATAGTCTATAAAGCTACATAGTTGTAAACCCTAGCATTTCCTTCTTCTTTGTTATCCGCATTCTTCAGTTTCTTAGTTTTCAACTTCGTCAATTTTTTTTTATTGTTCTACTCTAAAGCTTTCTTTGATACCGTGAATGAGTCATACATAGCTCTTCTTGAAGAACGTTTTTTTTTTGGTAAAAGAAAAGCAGCAAAAGTGGATCAAATTAGACATGGGAAGAGGCCCTATGAATCTGAGGAGAAAGAAGAAGAAAATCATATTACTCATGAACAAGACATATATCCTAATATGTACTCAGCAGCTCGATCTCAGCATGATATGTCTACTATGGTTGCTGTTCTCTCACAAGTTATTGGCAACAATTCTTCTTCTTCAGCTTCCTCCGTACATCATACGCCATTAACCCTAAGTCATCAGTCTAGTGCAGCTATGCAAAACCAACCTCAGCTCAATCAACAACAAGGTATATAAGATGTATATATATTTGCAACTTGTTGATGATATATATCTTCATCATGATCTAACAAATATTAGGGTTTTCCCTGACTATGACTGATTATAAGATGGATTTAAGTGGTATATTCTATCATCAGGTAAAGAGTTTGTACACTATCAATGTAATTTAATTGATTACTCACTCTATTTTTCAGATTACCATATTATGCTTGGTATGAAAAGTTAATTTTATTTGATTGTGTAAGATATGCATACAATATCTATCTTATTATCTGATCGTTTTTGTACTAGAGATTTTTTTTAAAATATTTTCAAGCGAGGATTTATATAGTTAATCTGAACTTGCTTGGTATTGAGTCTTATCACCTATTTGGCCAAGCTTTTGAAATGTCAAATTATTTAATAAAATACTTATTTTAAATAATGATGATGTTTGGCGGCCAAACTTTTGATGAAAAATATATATTCTTTTAGATTAGCTTCTTAGCCGAAGTTAAAAAAATAGTTTCTGAAAAAATAAGTATTTTTGAGTAATAACAAAAGTTTTAACCTTTAAGCAGGAGCTAAACAAAAGTATCTTCTCCACAAAATAAGTGTTTTTGATTTTTTTTTAAGACAAGATTACTCTATAAAATCTAATCTTCACAAATAAGCTCATTTCAGCAGCTTGATCAAGAGACCCATAGCTGTTGTTGTTGTTTACTTTTTCAAGTGGAAGCTTGTCACTAGTTGTGGGATTTCAAAAGTGAAATAACCTAAGCATGTCACAAAAGGTTACCATATATACTTTTGGTAGTATCTTTATAATGAAAACTTCCACCTTCCAGAAATGGACATATACTTAATTTATCCTAATTTCCTTGCTTCAAACAGATGAACTTGTTTCTTTTCGCACTTAAAACATTTTTGTTATACATGTGTTGTGTGAAGGGAATCAAAGAAGAAGACACTACAGAGGTGTGAGGCAAAGACCTTGGAGTAAATGGGCAGCCGAAATCCGTGACCCAAAAAAAGCTGCTAGAGTTTGGTTGGGGACTTTTAACACTGCTGAGGATGCTGCTATTGCATATGATGAAGCTGCTCTTAAATTTAAAGGGAGCAAAGCTAAACTAAATTTCCCAGAAAGGGTTCAATGCAAAACTGATGAATTTGGGACGTACCTTACTACTGATCATCATCATCAGGAGCAATTTCGACCTTCTAGCTCAAATAATTTTCTCCCAACTTCTTTGCGGACGTTCTCTCAATTAGAACATTACCCTATTGAGGTTCATCACTACGCCCAGATACTTCGCGGTGGCAGTAATAATGATGCTGATTTGCACTTTGGCGTCTTGCCGAGCTTTTATCACCCATCAGGTACAGTGGTGGATTAAGTAAGGGTGTAATAAACTCCATTAATTTACAATATATATAGTTGTACAAAGGTGGAACCCTAATATAGTAATGATCCTAATTTATCATAAATATACAACAATCATAATTACATAATATACGGTGAATATTGTGAGAATATTAGCTAATACACCCCCTCAGTGGGAGCGGGAGGAGGCCGGACGCTAAGACTGGATCTGAAGTCGAGGAACAACTGTCTGGGAAGCCCTTTTGTGAAGATATCTGCATACTGATATGACCAAGGCACATGCAACACTTTGACATGACCGAGAGCAATCTTCTCACGAACAAAGTGTATAGCCATCTCAATGTGTTTGGTTCTCTGATATTGAACCGGATTGTGAGATAGATATATGACAGATATGTTATCACAGTAGACGATGGACGCCTAAAGTAAGGGACATTGGAGCTCCAAAAGTAGATTTCGGAGCCAACAGATCTCAGCGACAAAATTGGCAACGCCTCTGTACTCTGCTTCGGCACTCGAGCGAGATAGTGTGGCTTGCCTCTTGGCATACCATGAAATGAGATTATCCTCTAAGAATACACAATAGCAGGAAGTTGGGCCGAGACATGGGCAGGATAGGTGGCCCAGTTCCCATTCTGAAATTTGGTAACTGGGCCGGTCCAGTTTGTATAGGGATTGGGCTGCTGCGGCTATTGATTCTGTTGCTGGTCGTGACCCCCTTTCCCACGACCCTTTCCACTTCTTCCACCGCCTCGGCCTCGGCCTCTGCCGCCGTGGTTTTGCCGCTGCTGATTATTTTCCGGCAGAGGTGAGCCGGCGTTGATGGTATTTTGGGGAGACATTTCGACTACTAACACATTTTGATTGTGCTCGTCCTGTTTTGCACGTCGGGTTTCTTCTAGCAATAATTGTGAGCGGGCCTTGTTGAAACTGGGTAACGGATCAGCCTGCTGTATCATGGTAGCTAAAGTGTCGTACTCACCTTTTGGTAGGCCTGCAACTAATTGTAGTACAATCTTTGTTTCGGAAACAGGTGTGCCGATGTTGAACAATTGGTCCGCCACTAGTTTCAACTGCTTGCAATAATCGGACATGTTAGAGAAATTTTCAAAGTGTGTATTATTAAATTATTCTTCCAAATACACAGCCCGAGTGTGCTTGTTATATTGAAAAAAATCCTCTAACCGAATTCATAGATCACGGGCCGAGGCACCGGTTTTTATGATGGTAAGGAGTAAGTCCTGAGAGATAGTGTCATATATCCACTGTTTGACAACGGTGTCTAGAAGACGCCATGTTGAGTCATCAACCTTAGGGGGGCGAGGGAAGGAGTCGTCGATGTGGTCAAGCACATTATAGACACATGCATGAATACGGAAAAGTTCAACCCATGGAGAATACTGACCGTTTTATTGATCAAGAATTATGGGAAGGAAGTTCTTGATGTTGGTGATGGTGAGGGCTGGATGAACAGAGGGTGAAAATGATGATTTTGGTATGTTAGGGGTGACGACGATTAAGGTTGAGGCTACTGTGGGAGTTGTAGGAGGAGTCATTATGGTGGATAAATTTTATCGAAATAGGAAAAAGAAGACATGGAGGAACAAAGAAAGAGAAGAGGGTCTTCTCGTCCAAACAGGCGCCCGCCGCCGGTGGTTGTGAGAAAACCTAGGGGGGGCGGCGGAAATTGTTAGAGAAGACTTAGGGTTTTGGCTCTTGATACCATGTAAGAGTGTAATAATCTCCCTTGGAGAGTCTTCTCATTAATTCACAATATATATAGTTGTACAAAGGTGGAACCCTAATATAGTAAGGATTCTAATTTATCATAAATATACAACAATCATAATTACATAATATACGGTGAATATTGTGAGAATATTCGCTAATAGATTCGAAATTTAGACATGGTGGGTTCTGAATAAATTTTTATTTAATGTGTGATCATTTCATCTAAGAACTTAAAATGTTAGAAAGAGCATACATTTATCTATTTATATCTGATTGGTCAAGCTTCCAAGAAGCCAAAAATCTTATTTTAGAGAGTTGAAATGTTTGATTAATTTTTTTAGAAGAAAAACTATAAGCATTTTTGAATAGTTGCATAAGTTGAAAATAGTAGTCCCCCCATAAATACTTTTGGAACCTTCATCAAACACAATTGGTGCTCGAATATTAGCAAAAATGTTTCTAAATTGTTTAGTCAAACATAAACTTCAATTCTCCAAAAGTATTTTTTCGAAAAACATTTCTAATAAAAATACTTTTCAAAATAAGCATATTTTAAAAGTTTGACCATACATGCTTATTAGGTTTGTCTTCAACACGCCTCTTCGCGTGCATGCCTAATTCACTTTTCATGGTCCGAGCACGTCAAAAGTATTTTCGGGAATGATTAGCAATGAGATTCAGAATCCGGGGTTTCAAACTCAGAGGCTTTGCTTTCTCTAATATGACATGTTGAAGTGTGTAATTGTCATTTAACACTTAAAACTTCAGAGAGAGTGGACATTTTATACTTAATATATTTGTCTGCAACAATATTTAACTCTATTTATACTTGTTTTTCTCGCATATCTATATAGGATTCTATCCGAAAGTATTGAGTTCTGCGGAACCTACTTGCATTTCGGAATCATCTTCGATCACATCTTTGGTACAACAAGCATCTCATGTACAACAAGAACCAAGTTATGACAAAAAAAAAGGGCCTATTTTTGAGAAGCATTTGGGGACTTGTTCAAGCTCAGGGCCTATTAAAACTAGTTGGGAGGAATTTGAAGATCCAAAGTAATTTTTTCGACATCATGAAGGTAATTTCTTGAGGACGCGTGTAGCTATATATTGGTGTATGTTTCTTCTTAGTTCCTAAATATTTGGTTCTAAAATTAAGTGGTTTTTCTTTCTCGCCTCATGTCTCGGTTAGTTGAAACTTTGTAGACATAGCACTACTTAGTTTCAGTTAATAAAGCAGTTGCAATTAATAAACAGGAACTATAGTATGTACCTATGAAAATAAATGTGATGTGGTGTAATGCGTTTAACTTCTCATTCCCCTTTCTGATACCCCTAAATCATAATAATGAGGAAAACAACAATATGAATACGTTAATTCTAAAGGAAAAATTTAGGGTATATCGACATTTAACTGTAAGTATATCTTTACGGTGCGTGTATGACAGTCAATGGTCAAAAGATTATCGGAATTTAACTAGCTAGCTAGAGTGATGAGTTTTTGAATTTTTTTAGGCTCTGCACTGTTCAATTTTCTTTTCTATAATAACAAACTGATTTATCTCCGGCAACCTTACATAATTTTACCTAACAACCAATAACATTCCAAATTGATGTTTATAAAGCTTTTGTGGAAATGTGTATCACTTAATTAAAGTTTTTTTTTGGTTCTCACCCGATGTTCGGGCGTGCATTAGAGCCCAATTAAATCTGAATTCGCGGCAGGAAATCCCACAATGGGGTAAAGCGCTCCTTAACAAAGACACACTTAATTAAAGTTAATATAGCATAATGATGCAATTGGATGGTATATACATTTAGTGCATAATTGCCTGAACTGGAAACATTAATTAGTAGCTTGTGCAAGAGTGCATCGTATTCGTAACTAAAAAAGGCTTGATTCCTTGTGAATATATATACAAGTACGTTTTCTTCATTTCCCTTCATGTGAATATACAATTGAATTTCTTGGTCATGTATTGTGCAACATAATTAATACTACAATTTTTGCTCAAAGTAGAAACTTCAATATGCAGTGAATAATTTTATATTCTCTAGGAATAGTATTCTATTTGGATAAATTTATAAGTTTATATATTTTAAATCTAGGTGGTGTAGAAGTTTGATCATGTTCACATACCATTTAATTTAATGAAATTACAGAACCTCCTAAACCTTTCGATCACTAAAACTACTAGTACAATATTACACACCTCCTCACCATACATGCATATATTTAGTTATCTATTCGCTTTGGCCAAGAAAATATGTGATTGTTTCTTTTTGTACTGGAGAAGAAGAGAAGATATATATAGTTCGAACTTACCTTTTGACACTTCCAAGTTCGAACATTTGATATGGCTGATGATCTGATGAGCTTCCTTTTTTTCTTTAAGCATGTAAACGTGCATGGTCAGAAGCTAGCTTTATTAGAAGAGCCGCACACATTTCATCGTATGAATTTATGCGGTTGTGTTTGGCTGAGCACATAATTTAACAAAGAAGTCAAGATTTTTTTAAAACATATGGTCTAGCAAGCATAAATCTTTATGTGCTTATAAATCATCTCATTAAGGGTAAAATGAAAAGTTTTGAGTTACCTTATTTCTGAATAAGAATGTATAACAATTTCTTGGGACACATGAGTTATTAGGATGAGAGTAATATATTTTAGAGATAGAGCTGAATTATGGGATGTGCTTTTGCTTGCTTGTAATTTAAACTTTTGGACACTAAAATCTCCGAGTTAAGCACTGAAAGAGAGCAAATGTGAAAGGAATTGATTCTAAAGCTATAAGAAATCTAGAAGTCATGGAATTCGGCTTTTATTGACGATGTCAAATTGCTAAAATACAAATAGCTGACTCAAATTTGGAAGAAAGTTACTATCATCTATTCACCACATTGGGCAAAACACGTACCAAGATTAGGGTTGACCCTTGATGAATCTTTGATAGTAAAAACACGTACTACTATATTAGTGTACCATGGTTAACATAGTGATTTGTGGGCGATCACTTCTTTCTTTCACCTTTCTCGTAATCTACTAACTCTACATGTGATAGTAAAAAGATCTACATGCATCTCTTGATAAAACAAACACACCATTAGCTCACTCTAATCTAATGAATACATTATACGTTTTTATTACTAAATTTGTACCTTAACATATCACATAATTAACCACGGTAGACTAATATAGTAGTATCAATATCAGCACCCAATTGCGAGTAAATTAATACTTACATTCGTAGAAGTGGCATTTTAAAGTCTCAAATTCCAGATCACATGTATATTATCGTCGATAAAACAGTATCGAAAAACTTTTAAATGTGAGTAAAGGAAGTGATGGTCCACACGCTAAGATTAGAGGTAAATAAATCTATTGTCATTCCGGTGCCCTCTTCCTTACATGTCAAACTTTACGGCTTTTCCATCAATCAGCGAAATTTAACGAAACAACTTGCAAAGTCAAAGCCGCCCCACAGTTTTTGGAGTTTTTTAAAACTTTAAAAAGAAAACTAAGTTTGAAAGTCTTTGATGTTTTATTCTTTTTAATAAAAATAGATCAGACGTACACTTCTAAGTTCTAACTAGGCCTGGCCAGTGGGCCGGGCTCGGGTCGGGGCGGGGAGGGATCGGGGCGGGTTCCGACGGATTTTCCATTTTTTTTAAAAAATAACATATGTATAAAAAAAAACTCAATAAACAAGACAAGATAGTGTAATAAAAACATCCCAAGGCTGTTTTTGTGCTTCTTATATTATTTAATAGACATGTGATTTTTTTGTAATACAAATACAATTGTCTAAATTGCAACTTTGTGGTGTTGTCCAAAAGTTGCAAATTACATAATAAAATTGCAATTAAAAAATTACATTCTCAAAAAAACCTGTTCTAATTGCTTGATAATTTCCCGTGGTTCTTCCGTTGGAATTGGTATTTGTTGGTCAAATTGATCCATGTTGCTTCCACTACCTTCGGATAAGATTTCGTTGTAGTTTTCGTCTTCTTCTTCGTTGATCTCCAGTTGACCGCACCTTCTCCGCTCCGCTCGTATTCAATCTCTGAATAATACTGCAATTTCCAAGCTGTCTCCAGCTAATGAGTGTCTGTGGTCTCCTATTTGATATATGCCGGCAGAAGAAGCGCTTTCAGACGCAGTTGATGACGCTTGAATGTTCAAAACATCTCGTGTCATCATTGAAAGTGTCGGAAAGGTCTTCTCATTCCCTCCAAAGATTTCAAAGAAGTCTTCATGTCCATCTTCATTGATAACGTCTTGGTGCATGCGAGCATTTGCAAAACAAAAATATCCAACTCGCTAATTTGGTTAGTAGCAGATGCGGCCAAGACATTCTATTTCTGAGGCTTTCAATACTAGCCGCAGAAACATCATGTCTTTTGTGAGGTTGTGTTGAAGATGAAGAAGATGGTATGGAAGCCGGTAAGTTACTAGCATTTTCTTGTTGATAAAACCTATATATTTTTTTGCATTGGTCTTCTACGCTAGACAACACTTCTTCTTTAGTTTGTTCAATAGGTGGTGGGTGATTTAGATTTTTGGGACTTGGAGGTGGTAGTACTTCTATACAATCGTAAATAGTTTCAATTAGTGATTTAGTACCGTCTATTTTAATAGTCGGATTTAATACAACACCAATAATATAAATAGTGGGAATAGGAATAAAATATTTTTTTATTTTGATAAATATTTTTTTAATAGCTGCCATATAAGCTGATTTTTCCATATATTCACTAAGTAATAAAAATATTAGAGTTATATAAAACAACATAGTTGAAATAATAGGATAATATATATCGGAAAATTCCTTTGTTGCTTGAAAAAATTTATCTAAAAATACAATAAGTTCGGAAATTTTTACCCAATCACTATCTACAACCATATCAGTTGGATTTTGATTATGAGAGTTAAAAAATAAAGTTATAGGTTTTCTATAGTCATAAGCAACAAGTAGTTGCTCGTATAAAGAATTCCGCCTAGTGGATACTTCTTCTGAAATTTTTCTATAAGGTAGGCCACAATCGTGACAAATTTTTTTATATTCTTTTCTTCGTTGTACTCTATTACTTTTAAAAATAAAGTTTATAGCAAATTGTATTTTACTAAGAACGTCTTGAAAAAGTGATAGACCATCCTTTACAATTAAGTTATATACATGGCACGCGCATTTTATATGAAAATGATCTGAAAAAGATGGAGTTAAACTATTTTTTAAAATTGTAATAGCGTAATTGTTAGAAGAATCGTTATCTAATGTAATAGTCATAATTTTATCGGTTATTCCATAATAATGGCACACTTGATAAATATTATCTGCAATAAAAGTACCAGTGTGCCTATCATCTATATATCTATACGCTAAGATACGTTTTTGCATAGACCATTTATAATCTATCCAATGACAAGTTACCGTTAAATAATCATGGCCGTTAGTACTACGACCTATATCAGACATGATAGATACTTTGCCATTAAAATGATATAATGAATAATGTAAATATTGTTGATATTCATGCGCGAATTTAAATACATCTCTCTTAACAGTTGATCTAGAAAAACCGTTAAAAGCAGGATTATATATATCTCTAATGTAATGAATAAAACCGGGAGATGAAGGAAATGAAAAAGGCAAACCCTCCACAACAACTAATTTTGATATTGCTTCCCTATCTCTACGTTTATTGTATTTAGAGCCTACAATTCCCCCCGTCATAGGGTTAATTTGACCTCAGATTTGGTCCGGGACGATGTCGATCTGAACCTTGTCCCGATGGAGCGGGCGTTTGCGCACCCGGTTTTGAAGCATGGTATTGGGCATACCTAGTTGGATGAGCACTTACTACGTGTCTAATTAAACCCCCCATCCCACCGTGACCTTTTCCAGTTTTAAATTTTAAAACATTTTTACAAATTTTACATATAGCTACTTGATTCTTTACGTCCCTATCAAAAAATGTCCATGCATCTGATTTTAATGGTCGTTTTGCTGGACCTCGTCTCATACTAGGGGGAATAGAAGGTATTTCAGTTGAAGGTGCACTAGTGGGTGTGTTGTCATCAACATTAGTGGGTGTATCATCTAGATCATCGTCTAAATTAAAGTCTTCTTGAGTTTCAGAAAATAGCTCCTCGTCTAAATCTAATGGTATTGTAGGAAAATGTTGAGTATCGACAAAATCATCACCCTTGCCCTGGTTGCCCCTACTAGAAGAAACACCCTTACCCTTATCCTTAAACATACTTCTTAATCCTTCCATTTTAATTATGATAATAATTAATTAAGGATAATAAAATTAAGTGCGCTAAATAAAATAAACAGATAATAATAATTTAATGAAGGAACGAATGTACCAAACGCCGACGTAACGTCGACGTGTAATCGAGAGGTTGAAAATTGAAACTTTGCTCGATGGAAGATCCTCAAGCTAGTTGCCAACTTCACTCCCAATTTCCAAATGAATAAATAAAATTGAATATTTAGTAAACAATGTAGACTTGTAGAGAGATATATTGAGAGATTGTAGGAAGATTTGTGAGAAAGATGAAGAGAAAATGAGTTATTTATAGTTGAAAAATTGAGTTAAAGTGTAAATATAATAACTTATGGGTTAAAAATAAATATTAAGGGGTAGGGGGGGTTGGGGAAGGCCAAAAATGGCCGTTGCCCAACGGCCAAAATCTAAAATGATCGTTGGTGCAACATTTATATTTGCAAAGGGGGGCTCTCGGGCGAGATCGGGGCGGGGTCGGGACTGGCTCGAGGCGGGCTCGGGTTTGACGGGCTCGGGACGGGCGGGACAAGACATTGTCCCGTCCCGAGTTCGAGTCCCGCTACCCTTTTTTTTTTACTCGGGGTCGGGGTTGGACGGGGTCAAGTCGGGGTGGGGTCGGGCCGTCCCGGCCCACTGGCCAGCCTTACTTCTAACAAAAACTCAAAGACTCAGGTTTTACAAAATATAAATGGAATGCAATTATTTTTGGTTGTATTGCTCCCTCCAGAGCTATAGTATATACAAGTGATTTTTAAGGGTGTGAGACATCCATTAGGAAAATTATTTTCTCTCTACTCTTTAATCTATACATAAGAAAATGTAAATACGTGCTAAAAGACTTCTCACATATTTTGTTCGATGCATCTGTATCAGACAGAATTGACACACAGACCATTAAGCTTTTATAAACACGCATATGCGCTCCCCTTTGCTCGACACTATTTCCTTTTCAATATCTTCTGAACGAAAAAGCTTTTATATCCACGCATATGCTATAATATGTTTAGAACACATTAAAAATAATAATAGCCAAACAAATATTATTGAATCTTTAAAACCACAAGTTTTAAAAATCTTAGTTTCTTTATTAAACTTGGTATCAAGTAAAGAATGACAAACAAAATGAAATGGAGGGAATATTGAAGTTTTCAAAGTTTATGCCTGTGAAGGAGTATCCACTTCCCAGCCTGAAGAAATTATACACAAAAGCCAAATTACACATAATTTATTTCATTTTGTAAGACATAAGAGATTGCAATTTGCATTCCAAATTTTCAATTTCACGCTACTCTCCCGTCAAAATGCGGGAACCATACAAACTCATGAAACGTGCTTCTAAGCAAAATCAGAGTGATGCAAACTACGCCAATGATTAATTAAAATGCTTCTCCCCCACGGGCCAAAATTGAGTATCAGATACCTAGGTAACGTTGCAGGAAAATATCTGGTGATCAGAGCGCAATTCTCTTCTGCTGAAATTACTCTTAAGAACCCAGAATGTCTCTAACTGCAATGCTACCGGAACTTCAAAGTATTAATTTGGGCCCTCTGCTTTACTTTGGTAAAGTGATTCTAAACATTCTTTCGCTCTATGAACTTTTGATTGAAGATAAAAACTTCCATTTTTTGCATTACTCTCAAACAAGTTATCATATTTCTGCAAGACATGACGAAGAAACTTATTAAACACTTTCAAGTGTCAATGCATTAAAAACCATGTGGGAAAATGACGGTGTAAAATCACCAGAGACAAACCTGTAACACGTCTTCCCATGATGAATGCTCTGCAACCCCAAGAATTTGCCTAGCCTCCGACTCGGTCATATTTTTGCTTACTCTTTTGATGTTCTGTACTGCTTCTTGCGCAACACCATTTTTTGATGCGTCTACAATTAACAAAGCATGGTTTGATCATCAACCCAAGCAACATTGCAAGGGATATAGATGCCAAGCTTCAAGCACATTAACTAATGTGATAACCTATCACACACTTTATCTATTATTTCGGAATCTAGGGACATTGTTACTTGAAGGACCACTGTTTCCAATCTAGGGGTGTTGTAACTTGCAGGAATAAAAAGGGTTTTGTCGCAACATTACATGGCGGAAGATTCACATTTACACCTCTCCTCAAGTAAAAGTGTGCTTCTGTTTCAGAAATGCCATAGAAAAGCTACCAGAGCCAATTTCCTCTTCCTCCCCCCAAAACCCCACCAAAAAAAACCACCAATAGTTAAAAAGCCAAATTTTAGAGGGGCGTATGGAAATGAAAACTTACTTGCGAGAGCTTGGCGATATGCCTGGGCAAAGGCCCTTACCATTATTCCAGAACCCATAACAAGCAAGTTTGCAAGGATTCTCGCAGCCTGCAATGAGAAGTCATGAGAGGCGCTAAAGTGACAAGCAGCCTTTTGTGTAAAATAAATTCTCTTGATACTATAACAGTTAACCAAGAAAGGATGTATATAGGAAAAATCTACGGCTGTCTAGACTAGTTTCTGCGGGCTTTCCATTATTTCCTTTCCAAAGAAACACAAATTTGAAAACCTATGCCATTTTCTGGAAGATTTTGCAGGCTAAAAAGGAGCTTATTTTGAAAAGCAGCTTAAGCTATTTCTAGAATTCTATTGAAATGAGATGCCTAAAGAAGATAGATATCTTATAGCTAATGGTGGGAGGTAGCAGGAACCCCGTGGAATTAGTCGTGCTGCGTACAAAAATGGCCCAAACACCACGGTCATAAAACAAATTAAAAAAAGGGCTTGCTTATTCGCATTAGCATGCTCCAGTCAAATGCATCCATCTTCTATAAAAATATGAAGTAATTTCTTTTATCAAGAAGATAATCATAATCACTTCATCTAAAAAATTCTGCCTTAAGTCCACATTCAGCATATCCTTTCTATAATCAACGCCTCACCTCGCCTCACTTCACGGGAGCACTTTTAATAACACTGATCTAGGGTCAATCTCTCTTTTTTTTTAGGGGTGGTAGTGCTGGCGGGATGGAAATGACCTTCAATATATGTCACTTATTTCGATGTATATTTTTCAGTTTCTCTAGGCTCGTCCTTTATTAAAACATACAGTGAGTCCATACAACAATAACTACACCTAAATTCCAAACTAGTTGGACTCAACCATAGTCTAGCTATATAATCCTCTATATCCATTATGCTCTATTAGGCTTTATATCATTCCAACAACAACATACCCAGTGTACTCCCACAAGTGAGGTCTGGGGAAAGTAGGATGTACACAGACCTTACACTTTCCGTTGTGGGGGTAGAGAGGTTGTTTTTGATAGACCATCGGCTCACTTTATATCATTCCAACACACACTAATTTGTCTTTTAAGATAAATAAGGACTTCTCTAAAACAAGCAGTTCTCTGCATCTTACACGTATCCCTACAGTGATATACTAATCGCTTACTAAACTAAAAACAATCGTAAGAAGCATATAACTTAATGCAGAAGTACCAACAACCACTAGACCTTAATCCCAACTAGTTGGTACTTGGTATTGTTTATATGGATCTTTTAATTCCATTGTGTTCTTTGATGATGTCGCCCACCGTATTAGAGCAGGGCGGATGAAATGAAGGCTCGACTCCGGGGTGCTTTGCGATAAGAAGGTGTCGCTTAGGCAGAAAGGCAAGTTCTACAGAGTGGGGGTTAGACCAATATTGTTGTATGGGATAGAGTGTTGGTCAGTCAAGAACGTTCACGTTCATAAGACGAAAGTAGCAGATATGTGGATGCTAAGATGGATGTGTGGTCATAGTAGGAGAGATGTGATTAGGAATGAAGATTTACGGGACAAGGTCGGAGTGGCCTCCATTGAGGACAAGATGAGTGAAGCGAGACTGAGATGGTTCGGGCATGTGAAGAGGAGGTGTGAGGATGCGCCAGTTAGGAGTTAGGAGGTGTGAGAGATTAGCGATCGCAGGAGTTAGGAGAAGTAGAGGTAGGCTGAAGAAGAACTGGGGAGAGGTGATTAGACATGATATGACTTAGGTCCAGCTGACTGAGGACATGACCTTAGATAGGAAGATCTGAAGATCGAGGATTAGGATTGAAGGTTAGTAGGTATTTGAGTTTTGCCGCGCTCCGTGTGAGAAAGGTGAGGGTAGCCTTTCTATCTCCTCTTCTGTTTTTCTTAGTTGTATTATGTTGGTATCGCGTCGACTATTATCTTTATGTGTATTTCTATGTTGTGCTATTTGTTTTGTATCTGGATATTTTACTGTCTTATTTTTCTGCGATCCTGCATTGACTATGTTCCTTTTGAGCCGAGGGTCTATCGGAAACAACCTCTCTACCCGCAAAAGAGAGATAAGATCTGTGTACATCCTACCCTCCCCAAACTTCACTTGTGAAATTACACTGGATATGTTGTTGTTGTGTTCTTATCTAAAACTCTATAGATCTTTTGATACTACAACCTTACGTGATTTTACGTCTATCTTGATTGTTTCAAGAACACTTCCAATCATTCATATTAAAACATCCCTATGGACCCGTGAATTCAAAAGTCTTTGTAGGATATGGCCAAATAACATCCGACAACCTTTACCTATTTATGTGTTACTTCATCCTTCGTCGGACCTGATCATTTCTAATTTTGTTAATATTGTATGGCTGCACATCTATCTACGGAATCATATTTCTATGACACTCATCTTATCACTCCCATGTAACGTTACTTGTCTCACATCCTTCGTACTTGCCGTTTACTTTGGTAGGTATTTCCTATGGCATAGATCCTCTGACACTCATCCACTTTATCATCCTATTTATTTCTATAAGTTGCAAATTTGTCCTGGAAGAATATGTCTATACATTTGAACTTTCTGCATGTACGCACCTGTCTACCTAAAGACTACTGAATCCATTTAATGGTAACTTTTTTTTAAAAACTGGTAATGGTTATATTCCTCCGCATTTAGGGCATGCTGGCAACCCAAAGGAGAATTACAGAGGAAAGGAAAGAGATATTCCATTTAACTTTGTGAAAGGAATTAAACCTATCCTCAAAACATCTACCATTCCTCTCTTTCCACATTGCCCACCAAATACATGCTGGGATTACTTTCCACCACTTCTTTTGACCTTTGCTACCACCTCTCCTTATCCAACAACTCTAAAGATCATCAGTATGCTCTGGCATTGATCAGTTTGTTTCTGTGAGGCTTAGGAAAAGTGACCATTTAATGGTAACTTTTAATTTTCATTCTTCTAAGTGAGGTTGATTATGTCATTTACATAATAAATCACAAACCATAAAGATGAATTAAAAAGAAACGAAAATAGAAAGTAAAGAATGATGACATACAACCGAGTTTCTAGTTTGGTGATTCAGAAGCACTCATGCATTAGAAAACTCAACCTAGATCTCCTTGGTTGAAGATTGACATAAACACTCTAGGCCAGAGTAACACGTTATTTCATGCCAAAGGAAAATGCTACAAACATTTGGATGTGTATTATCAGCACATCTGCCACAACCTCAAACCATGTCAGCCCCCCAATTTAAGCGACAAATCAGAACTCCAGCACCCTCATATGAGTTCTATAGAGAATTCCTACCATCGCTAGATGTGTTCCAACTCCCCTTACCAGCATGAGCACATTGCATTCAGGGTAGTATTTACCAGCGTTATAGGCAAAGCAATGCAACCAATACACATAGTTAAAGGTTTTAGGTTTAGGCTAACATGTTCACAGGAAACTTGGACTTGTTTACGTAAATTGTAAATTAAGGTTTGGATTTCCTAAAGTTAACAAGGGACATAATAGGTAAGGATTTATATACACAACCGACTTAACTTGTTTGGGACTGAGGCATATGTGTTGTTGGTAATACTACAAAAATATAGAATGTTAAGACAAGTACAAAATCTCTCTTCAAATTAGAGAAACCTACAGCTGCCTTCACCATATATTGGTCCATCTCTTTTCCCCTCGTCCATCTGCAACAGTCCTTCCTTTTCCCCTCGTCCATCTGCAACAGTCCTTCCTTTTCCCCTCGTCCATCTGCAACAGTCCTTCCTTTTCCCTTCCCTCACCTGAATCAATCTCCATCTAAATGATTTTCTTACAATCAATTCAGTGTCTTAAGACCTGAAGTGACATGCTTAGTCATGTCATCATTCCATTTTTTCCTATGAAGTTACTTGTACATGTCAAGCACTTAATCATGTTTTTGATCTGTTACTAATTATATGTCAAGCACTTAAAGAGTTTAGATCTGAGTTATAATCTCTGTTCTCGTTGTTCTGTTTCAAGAAGCTAACTAAAGATTGTGTGAAGTTGTTTGGACACACTCCACACACGCAAAATCCAAAATTGATATATACTATAACAGCTTTTGCCATATGAATTTTTTGTTGTTTTCTTCTCAAGGGTTCTCTCACTTTGATAATGGACCCTCTTACCAAAATAGTTTTGAAGCTCTTACTCAGGCCTGTCTCCAGCCATATGTGAATACAGTGTGTTCTAGAATTCTATGTCGTCTTGTTTTCGGCAAATTTCAAGTCCAAACTGGTTGGTCTCATAGATTCTAATACAAAAAGGGGGAAAACGAAAACACGAAAGTGGGATGGAGGGAGGAAGAGTAGTACTCCTAATTCTTCTTTTGGCATTCTATTAAAAAAAACATGTACCCATAAATAGGCTTATGTATGTACCAAAGAAATTCAGATTCATTGAAAAGAAAGACTTTCTGAGCTCCATTCCATGGAAGGAAGTGGCAGTGCATAGGGCATCAAACTGCCAGATTCCATTCAAATCGAGAAAGAAAGAAAGAACAACTGAATCAAGTAAGCAATCAACTTCAACACTACCCACAAAAAGAAAAATTCACTTCACACGGGATATTTTAAACTGACTATCGATACAATCAAACAAGGAGTCAAGAAATAAGATAAAGCAAATTAACAAATTAGACACGACAATCTGAAGGAAAATATTGGAGGGAAGTTTGAAATTGCACTTACCATTACGGAAATCAGGAAATATAAGTATCCAATCTGGTGTAGCAGCACGAACACAATTTGAATCAAGTAACCTACAATATGACCAAGAATCTTTGAATAAATTTTTAATCAAAAATAAATATAGTACGCAAAGTCGCAAACAGAAAAATGTGTTTACATCTACATTTAAAGAGGTTAAAAACATGAACTTTGCCATACACGCTAAAACAACTATCATAGTCTTGTTGTACATGTACTCGCTAAGAAAATTAAAGAAACTTTTTGTTAATGTCCACTGAGAAGGAAACTAGAATAATGTGCTGGATACATATCTTACTAGGTAAAATCGCATGTTTTTGCTACCTAGTTCTAGAGGCCATACTTTTCGGTCCTTTTTTTTTCTTTTCTAATTATAATATATTAGAGGTTTGATGTCAATTCATGAGTTTACTCACAAGAAATGGATAAACAAGCAAAACCAGGCTTTAAACCTTAAGGGGTCGTTTGGTTGGGAACAAGTTATCCGGGATTAGTTATTCCACCCTTTCTACAATCACCGGATAACTAATCCCGCA
Source organism: Anisodus acutangulus (assembly GCA_029783415.1). Classification (NCBI taxonomy): domain Eukaryota; kingdom Viridiplantae; phylum Streptophyta; class Magnoliopsida; order Solanales; family Solanaceae; genus Anisodus; species Anisodus acutangulus. The sequence continues at coordinate 14,025,335 of CM056494.1, read as the reverse complement.
ATTAGTTACACCATGATTTAATCCCAACCAAACATGGGATAAACTCATCTCAAATTTAATCACACGATTAAATATCCCTTATACCTCGTGCCAACCTAGCCCTAAAAGACTAACATCCTCAAGACGAATGAATCTTTTTCATCCAAAAGTTAAGTTAATACCTTTACAGTAAGAATCCCAGGGTACTATGTAAATGTTAAGATTAGCTATTAAATGCACAAAAAATATACAGCCCTAAAACAAGGTAGAAAAAGTACAATTTTGTCTTTCTTAAATTATGAAAAACAAATATCACAACTAGAAAAACGAACAAAAAGTAAAATAAAAAAGTAGCAAATCAATATCCCTACTTTCTTTTTCCGAATAAAACTAGAAGTACGTACTGGCAGGCAGCTAAATTTCTATCGTTCGCTAAAAAATTCATTGTAGCAATTTATTTTCCTCCCAAAAAAATGGGATTTTTACCAACATAAAGCTAAATAAAAGATTTACCACAGTTCAAAGCATGTAAAAGAGGGGGAAAATAAGAAAGGCGACGGTGAAGGTTGGGATGCACAGGAGATTGGAACAAGGAAAAAGAGGAGACTTGCGCTCTGGATGGAGGAAAAAACAAGAGAGGCTATTTGCACAAAATTGTGGATTAGAGAAATCCACAAGGTATTACATGAAGCCCATTAGCTCTCAGTATCCAAAAATAAACAAGGCCCATTTCCCTCACGTGCAACTTTCCAAGGGCTCCTATTTTTAGGCCCTATTTTTGTGTTTTTAGAAGTTAGGAGTATATGCAAATAGGATCGTTAGATTCGGGTCTACTATTTGATCATATATTTATAACCTCACAAATATAACATTATACTATCATCTAATGTTTACAATGAATTATAAAATTTAGACCGTAGTCTAATGTGAAATGTGACTCAGGGAATAGAAGTACTCCCTTTGTCCGAACTTATCCGAAGGATGGGAGTACGAGAGTCAAAATGCTTAATTTTAATTATGAATTGTGGTCCAAAATTTTAAAATAAAATTTACATGGGGTATTTAAAAATTACAAGTCAATATAGCTAAAAGAATTTGAGAAAATTTTAGTTAAAAAAAATAAAAAATGGACTCCCCAAAATAGTGAGACCTTCCCATGAATTAGGATGGAAGTAATTAACTTGTTACGAGTTACGACTAGTAAAGATGTAAAACAACGTTGGCATATATGTTGTATGGTTTTACAAACTTTAGTCGAAGAAGACTATGTTATTATTCTTCTTCCTTATTTTCACGGTGGCGTCAGAATCTCAGCGCTACCTTTAGCACTCACTGTCTCCAACAAAATCACAAGGTCTTTTTTATCGCCCTTGTCTTTTACATGTTTGATAACTTTCTTACTACCTAATAGTCTTATTACTAGGAAAATTGGTTCTTTGAGTGTTTCTTGGAGAATAAGATCCATCGAGTTACCTACTATTTACACCAACACACACATTTTCTCATTAGTTGGATTGGTTGTATGAATATTCTCTATCTGCTCTGCTCAATATTCAGATGATTTATAAATTATTACTCAATCTGTCTCAATTTATGTTATTATGTTTGATGGGCACGGAGGTTAGAAATGAAAGGAAGACTTTTGAAATTTCTGCTCTAAAATAAGTGAATTCATGTAGCTATAAATCGTCTTACTAATGATAAAATGAGAAGTTTAATGTCAAATCATTATGTACTAAGTATAGAAATGTGTCATTTTTTTTTAGCATTGATTGAAAAAGAAATGGTGCCGCATAAATTGGACGGAGGGAGTATAATACTTTTATGCTGATTTTCGACCTGCTGCAAATCTCATCCTTTTTCAAAAAGTGTAACTGGCCATACTGTGAGAACTCAGATAAGCTAAATATTTTTTGCTGGTTTTAGAAATTACAGCCCTCTTCCATCATTTTTTACTGCTTATGTCATGAGCTTCATTCTAAAATGTGAATAGAAAAAAATTGTCTTTTGTTTCCTTCCTTTGGATAACTGGTTATTTATGTACTAAAATCATAACTTTCTGCTTAAAGGTTACTATCTCCTTCATGATATCTTGCAGATTATCACAGGTTCGTACGCATTCTTGAAGCATGTAAGATGTCACTAAATTTGAGAACTGCAGCTGGCACACGTGCTAACATTATTAAGTTTGGTTATGGAATGTATCCTTCTCTTATTTCCTTGATGGTAGTGACATATGTGTCTTGTGATAGACTCAATCTTGCTCGTCAGCTGCTCGTTGAGATTCCTACAGGGTATTTTGATGCCGTCTCTGCTAATTTAATGATTGCTAGTAATAAATACCATATTCAGCTATCATATTCGACTGATATTCGGCTATCATATTCGGCTGATTTGGACCGTGATATACATGGTACATATAACCGTGTATATCACGGTTTGGAGGCTTATTTTAGGAAAGGTTATTGTAGTTAATTAGCATTGTACACTTACCATAATTGTAGAATTCTTGTACAAATAGAATATGATTTTGGGAATAGAATAGGAATAGAATTTTCCATATTATGGAAATTGTAAATTGTATATATACTCTTTCATTAATGAAAATAATTAAGAGATTATTTCTTTCATGGTATCAGAAGTCTAGGTTCACAAAATCCTATCGACTTTTTTTTCCGCTGCCTCATTTTCCGAGCTTCTCTCTCGGAATCCGTGCCCTAATTACCTCCTTTCCTCCCTAATTTTTCTTCCAAATCCCTTCTTCACCTATTGTTCTTTCGTTATGTCTATGTCAAAGAACACGTTTCATCCTGCCCTTGCAGTTTCTAACATCAAGAACCACATCCCTATTGTTCTTGAGATGGAAAACGTCAAATATGCGACGTGGGCAGAACTTTTCAAAATTCATACTCGTTCACATCAAGTTCTTCATCATATCATTCTCTCAGCCGCAGGGAAAGAGCTTGCCCCAGAAGATGACCTGATATTATGGACTACTCTTGATGTTACCGTTTTGCAGTGAATTTATTCCACTATCTCTACGAACCTCTTGCAAATTCCAAGATAACAAAAACTCCTGTGATATTACTCTTAAGCATAAATTTTCTCATGTTAACATGAAAGATTTTCCGAATGTCTCAGCCTATTGCAAACGACTGAAAGAGTTGGCGGACCAACTCCACAACGTTGGGGCGTCTGTTAGCAATAATCTACTTATTCTACAGATGGTTGTTGGCCTATCCGCGGCTTATAGTGGCGTTGACACTCTCATTCGTCAAACTAATCCTCTCCCACAATTCTATCAAGCCCGGTCCATGCTTACGTTAGAAGAAGCCGGCTTGGCTGGCTACAAGTGCAAATACAATCGTCATGATGACAACATCCGACGATTCTCCGTCCTTCTCCAAAAACTCAGGGCAAAATCGTAACAACGGTGGAGGCAAAAATGGTAAAAATCAGAAAATTAGTCGAAAAAATAATAGTGGAAACCGAGGTAGGAATAACGGGGGTGGACCTCGAGGCAATAGGACGCAAGCCAACTGGCCGCAGCCCTGGGTCCATGGCCCTTGGTTCACTGGCCCCTATTATCCGTCATCGGCTAACCCGAGAAATTGGGCCCAATTTCCCAACATGCCCGATTTTCCAGTGCAGCAGTTCAGTCCGAGACTAGGATCTGGGCCGGGGCAACAGGCAAGGGTGCTTGGGCCTCGGCCTGCCCAGGCCCATCATGCAGCAGGCCCCACTCCGACTGACATTGAAGTCGATATGCACACACTTGGATTAAATCCCCCGGATATTAATTGGTACATGGATACCGGCGCCACTTATCACATGACGTCCGACCAAGGTACTCTCTCGTCTTATTCCAATTTGAGCAAAAAATATGGCATAATTGTTAGTAATGGCACCTCAATTCCAATTCATGGTTATGGTCATGCAACTTTGTCTTCCCCACATCCGCCTCTTATCTTGAAAAATGCCCTTCATGCCCCTAACTTAATTAAAAATTTGGTGTATGTCTGTAAATTCACCACTAATAATTAGGTTTCGGTTAATTTTGATCCTTTTGAGTTTTCTGTGAAGGATTTCAAGACGGGGATACCTCTCATGAGATGTAATAGTAGGGGAGATCTTTATCCAATCACGTCCGCCTCCAGTCTCTCGAGTCAAGCCTTATCATCTACTTTTGCAGCTCTAGCTCATTCCTTGTGGCATGCACGTTTGGGTCACCCTAGGTCGTCCATTATTTCTTCCTTGCATAAAAATAATTTTATTTCTTGTAAGGGTACGCGTAGTACTCCAATTTGTCAATCATGTCCTTTAGGAAAATATGTTAGATTATCATTTGTAGCCTCTACTTCTCGTACTTTAATGTCATTTCATATTATTCATAGCGATTTATGAGCATCTCCCGTTTTAAGTTCTGTGGGCCATCATTATTATGTTCTATTTTTGGATGATTTTTCTAATTTTTTATGGACCTTTTCGTTAGTGAAAAGATCACAAGTTTTTTCCACATTCTTAAAATTTAGAGCATTCATCCGTACTCAATTCGATCGGGGAATTAAAAATATTCAATATGATAATAGGTTGTTTCGGGATTTTTGTGATACTGATGGCATAGTTTTTCGCTTCTCTTGCCCTCATACTTCCTCACAAAATGGAAAAGCCATATGAAAAATTCATACCATTAATAATATTGTTCGCACTTTATTGGCCCATGCTTTCGTACCCCCTTCCTTTTGACATCATGCTCTACAAATGGCTATGTATCTTCTTAACATTCTTCCTACCAAAGGGTTGACATATGTGTCTCCTCTTAAAGTCCTCTATAATAAGAATCATTCGTATTTCCATCTTAGGGTCTTTGAGTGTTTATGCTATCCGTTTTTCCCGTCAACTACTATTAACAAATTTCAAGCCCGGTCTCCCGCTTGTGTATTTTGGGGTTATCCATCTAATCAACATGGTTACAAATGTTTTAATTTATCCTCTAATAAAATCATCATTAGTCGCTATGTTATTTTTGATGAAACCCAATTTCCATTTTTTAAAGTGAGTAATCTTGTGCCTAGTTCGTAGACATTTTTAGATGACGAGGTCTCCCTATATCTTATCCACCATTTATCGGCTGATTTGCGCACCCAAACTCTGCCAACGGGCCCACTGCCTGCTGGACATATTGTTCCACCATCTCCCACTGTTTCCAGTATTGTTTATGTCCCAGTATCGGCAGTTGGGCCAGTTGCCCAGCCCAATCCCGACACTGTTCCAGCTTCATTTTCTGCTTCTGCCTCGGCTCCTGTCTTCCATCCGATTTCCTCCCAAAATCCACCCCATTCTCCATCGAGTCATAGATCGGTCACTCGTAGTCCACGGGGTATTTTTAAACAAAAAAGATATTTTAATCTAAATTCTAATGTTCTTAAATCCCTCTACCCCGTAACCCAATGTACGCATTAAATGACCCGAATTGAAAATTGGCTATCCACGACGATTATAATGCTCTTATTGAAAATAAGACGTGGGGATTGATACCCCTTCCTTCTGGTGTTAATATTATTCGGTCTATGTGGATTTTTACTCATAAGGATAATTCTGATGGTTTTTTTGTGAGGCATAAGGTTCGTCTTGTAGGTGATGGTAAGACTCATCAGGTTGGCGTGGATTGTGGTGAGACAATTAGTCCAGTGGTCAAACCGGCTACCATTCGCACTGTTCTCAGTCTGGTTCTTTCGAAAGCTTGGCTCATTCATCAGCTAGATGTGAAGAATGTTTTCTTACATGGTGATCTTAAGGAGACCATTTACATGCATCAACCCTTGGGTTTTCGAGACCCCAAATATCCTCATCGTGTCTGTTTATTGAAGAAGTCCTTATATGGGCTTAAGCAGGCCCCACGAGCTTGGTATAAGAGATTTGTAAACTATGGTTCATCTATTGGATTTTCACACAACAGGTCTGATAATTTGTTGTTCATATATCGTTGTGGTACTTCCTTGGCTTATATTCTATTATATATGGATGATATTATCTTGACTTCCTCTACTGATGCTTTGCATAAGTCTATCATGACCATGCTCAGTTCTGAGTTTGCTATGAAAGACTTGGGGTCCTTGAGTTATTTTGTGGGGATTGATATCTCTCGTCATGCAGGTGGATTATTCTTGTCCCAACTGAAGTATGCCGCTGAGATTATTGATAGGGCTGGTATGTCCTCATGTAGGTCTACTTTCGCTTCCGTTGATACTAAGCCCAAGTTGGATGATGCGGCTGGCTCACTTTACGAGGATCCTACTCACTATCGCAGTCTTGCTGGAGCTCTTCAGTATCTTATTTTTACGAGATCGGATATTACATATGCCGTACATCAGGTGTATTTGTTTATGCATGATCCTAGGATGGAGCACATGAATGCGCTCAAATGCATTATTAGATACATCTAGGGGACACTTGACTATGGCTTGCACTATATCCATCATCGGCCTCTACACTTGTCTCGTATACCAATGCTGATTGGGGTGGCTGTCCTGATACCCGATGCTCCACGTCTGGTTATTGCATGTTTCTTGGTGATAACTTGGTCTCGTGGTCTGCCAAACGACATGCTACCTTATCACGCTCTAGTGCAGAGGCCGAGTATCGAGGGGTAGCCAATGTGGTTTCTGAATCATGTTGGTTACGTAATCTTCTCTTGGAGCTTCACTTTCCCATTCAAAAAGCTACCTTGGTATATTGTGATAATATTAGTACCGTATATCTTTCTGTGAATCCGGTTCAACACCAGCGCACTAAACATATTGAGATGTATATCCATTTTATTCGCGAAAAGATAGTTCGTGGACAAGTACGCGTCTTACATGTTCCATTCAGGTATCAAATTGCAGACATCTTTACTAAGGGTCTTCCATCGGTCCTATTTGAAGATTTTAGGGACAGTCTCAGCGTACGACGACCGCCCGCTATGACTGCGGGGTGTAATAAATACCATATTCGGCTACTATATTCGGTTGATATTCGGCTGATTTGGACTGTGATATACATGGTACATATAACCGTGTATATCGCGGTTTGGAGACTTATTTTAGGAAATGTTGTTGTATTTAATTAGCATTGTATACTTACCATAATTGTAAAAATCTTGTACAAATAGAATAGGATTTTGAGAATAGAATAGGAATAGGATTTTTCATATTATGAAAATTATAAATTATATATATACTATTTCATTAATGAAAATAATACAGAGATTATTTATTTCAGCTGCTTTACGAAGACGGGTGCAGTTGATGTTGCCAAGAAGATATTTAATGAAGTTCCCCTCCGGGATTTGGTTACTTGGAACTCACTAATTGGAGGTTATGTAAAAAATGGCATGTATAAGGAGGCACTCAGTGTCTTCCGAAAGATGCTGAGGTCTAATGTTGAACCAGATGGATATACTTTTGCATCTATCATTATCGTATGTGCTAGACTTGGAGTCGTTGATCACGCTAAGTGGGTACATCACTTAATGATTGAGAAAAGGATTGAGCTAAATTATATTCTTTCTTCTGCTTTGATTGATATGTACTCGAAATATGGAAGAATTGAGATAGCTAGAGGAATATTTGATAGTGTTGAGCATACAAATGTCTCTGTCTGGAATGCTATGATTAATGGATTAGCAGTCCATGGTCTTGCTTTAGATACAATTGAGATTTTTTCACTGATGGGGCAAGAAAATGTTTCACCTGATAATATTACTTTAATTGGACTTCTAACAGCGTGTAGTCACTGTCGCTTTGTTGAAGAGGGTCGAAAGTATTTTCAACTAATTAAAAGTCGGTATTTGATTATGTTGGAAGTATAAAGCAGTACAGAAAGTAAATAAATATTACAAGTGTTTCGAAATGATAAACAACAAAGATTACAACAAGAAGTTGTCAATCTTTTAATCTTGTACTAGAACTTCAAATCTGGATCTTGTATTCAGAAATACAAGAACATGAACTACTACACTTGTGGCTTGTAGAACCGCTGAGAATCCGAACGGTTAGAGTCCTTTGAGTTTCAAGTTCACACCTGAAACACTTAGCAACCAATTATATAATCACAACACCACCGGCTGAGTCGAGAGATGGCTCTATATTTTTAAGACAAGATTTCCCCGTATATATGCTTTTACGTTAGCGGGCAATAGTCTCCCAAGATAAAACAACAACTAATCAATACTACAAAGAAAATAGGTTGATTCTGATGAAGAAAACAAACATGAAACGACTTGCTGAAGAATGAAAAATTTAGAGGAAAATGAAGAGTTTCTGCTCTTGTTCAAGACTTGTGTTTTCTCTTTTTCTCCACACCCTCAAAATTAGAGTAAGGTTTTCTCTTTTTCTCCCACACCCTCAAAATTAGAATAAGATTTTCTCTTTATAGTGTTTAGGAGGAGGAGGAAACTGTTGGCTTTCCTGTTGCTGGCAGCATAATGCTAAAACTCCATGGACCAAACTGTAAATACTAAGCAGTTTGTGGTCCAAAAAGATAATATCAGAAGAAGCCCAACAGCCCACGACCCGGACCGGGCGGGTGGGTGGTGGTTGCACGCGTGTGGTCCTAGCCTTGAACGTAAGCACACCTAGGTCCTCCCTCATTCAAACACATGTGTTACCCCTTGAGGTCCCAAACCCTTATCCATTTTTAGGCTTATAAAAAGAATAATTCTTTATTTTCCCACCGATGTGGTAGATTTGTCCCACACCATATCTCTTTCATTTTTAATGAAATTTGACGATCCTTGGCCCTACGGTCATTACTCACTTAGTAGATTATGCACGTGTGAAGACCCAAAGTCTCCAACATACGGAACCCGAGTGTTTAAGTCATTAAAGATGGGTGGACGCAACCTCCATCAAAGGCAAATTTCCAACAATCCCCCCTTGAAAGAGAATTGGTGCACACAGGGTGCCAAACTTCAGCAGTCTTTCAGCTGAAAGATATTGAATCAGGAGAGGTAGCTTCCTCTTTGAACCTTCCCTAGTTGAATACCACCGGACTTACTTATTGCGCGGTAAACGTGATGTCTTGAACCGTCAGTGTTTAGTGTAAGCCAAGACAATGATACCAACACAATAACTCCCCTTATTCGTTTTCATTCTTATTGTTTTGTACTTTGTGGTCGTGGACACACTTGGATTCTTAAGTGCGTTCATTTGAGGCGGCCTGTTCTTGCACTTAAATAGGTGATCTCCTACAAGGTATCCTGCTTTACAAGCGTTAGGAATCATTAAAAGTTTCTCAAACCTTAACCTCAACTGTTGAGGATCATCAAAGGTTTTGAAGCTTAACATTTACCCACCATGAAGGTAGCACTTAATGTCTATCGCGGGAACGACTTTGGATTCATGTTTCTTTACAGAAATCATCATCCGAAGTGCTCTTGCTTCCACCGAAGCGTTCAACTGAACCTTTTGTAGTTTAATTTTCCAATTGAACCAAATTCTTGGGATCTCTAATCAGTATGGTTGGGTTACCACCGCAAAAGGTTAGTATTGTTAGGGTTTTTAAGCCCATTCCCCTAGACATGCAGAATTCTTGATCTTCGACTAGTCCCTTTGTTAAAGGGTCCGCTATATTATCCTTTGATGTAATCAACGGGAATGACACCCATGGTGATCAACTGTCATACGGTCTTATGTCTCCGACAGATATGTCCAGACGTCGTCATTCGTGACCTTCCCGAAGCCGACCGACTAGCCACGGTGTATAACTACCGAAGACACGAATTTCTCCCAGTAAGGGACGTCCTCTAAGGAGTCGTGAAGTTACTCAACTTCTTATCATGCTTTGTTTAAAGCGATAAACTCCGATTTCATCATGAATCGGCCGATGCAAGTTTGCTTAGAGGATTTTCCAAGACACACCATACACATTCACTTGTGGCTTTGGTGTTCTTCATGTCCGATGTCCAGTTTGCATCACTGTGTTCTCCCAGAACAGCTGGACATCCAGAATACCATAATCCGTAGATAAGCGAATATTTCAGATATCGTCATATCCTATTTAACGCCTTATATCGATCATTTCCAGAATCACGAGTGAACGTTAGTTCAACTGATCTACTTTGTAAGTCGATACCAGGTCGGTTGTAGTTGTAAAATACATTGAACTACATGTGACCTGCGCATATCGCTCCTGGTATATGGGTGCACCATAATTCCAATCAATTCTATGATTCATATCCATTGGTGGCTTCAACGAGACTGTCAACTACCTCACAAATGAGTTTAGAACTAGATCAGTCCGTTAGATGTCTTAGAAACCCCAATTCCTAAGATGTCATATGTGATACTCATATCTTTCATAACGAGACTTTTATTTCAATATGACTTCCACTTTCAGACTGTTGGTTTTCCAACTATTGGCTTTCTAACTTCAGAGTCAATGTTTCTGTTGTCAGATTCATTGTTTCTGTTTCACCTGAAACTTTCAGGACCAAAATGTAAACACTTCAGAGACCAAAAAGAAAGTCCAGGAAGAAGCCCAACAATCCAACAAACCAACTCTGATCCTCCCCTTCTAACTTTCTGGTTAGGAAGGCTGTATCAACATCCATGTCACACAAGACTGCAATGGTCCTGGATGTTAAGCTATTCACAAGGGAGCACATGTCCAAGTAGCCGAGGCCTTATACTCGACAGTAGATCCATCTACTTTGTACTCAATGTGAGTATCCATTTTTACAACCCAAAGGTTCTTTTCCCGGAGGAAGGTCAACCGTTACACAAGTATGGTTCTATCTGATGTAATCTATGTCTTTTTCTGTAGCTTCTTTCCAAAGCAGCGCTTCTGGAGATGACAATTCTTTGTTAATTATCCATGGTTCATTCTCAACCATACCAGCTAGATGGCATGGAACAAGTGTTTGCCCTATCTTTGCTCTATCTCGGTTCAACATCTAGAATCCTTGAGTTCTGTAGATTTGGAACGTCTGGTTTCGGACAATCAGGCACTCGCAGGTTCTTGTTAACCTCGAGCAATTACTTCTTTTTTCTTCTCAAGAAAAGTTATCTTCAAAGAATTCAGCATTCTTTGACACCAAGAGGCGATAAACACTATTGTTATTTGCAGATCCAATGGATATGCAATCTACAGTCTTAGGTCTAACGTGACATGTTTCGGTATTCCAATCTTTACCAAGCCACCCCACATCACAACATTTGTAGGTGGGATCCTTTCCATGTTTCACATGGAGGGTTATCTTTATCCATATGCGGAGTTCTATTGAAAATCACATTAGTGATAAGTATCGCCTTGCCCCACATATTTTGGGCGTACGACTTTGCGTTTGGCTAACACCGTTAGACTAAGGTGAGTAATGAGCAATCGTTTGATGAACGATGCTTCACATTCTCCCCCTCTATCATTACGAATTCCTCAATCTGTAGGCTTAGTTGATTTTCAACTTCTGCTTTGTAGCGCTTATCCGCTTCAACAGCTTCATCTTTGCTTTTCAACAAACAAATGATGCAATACATTGTACCATCATCATTGAATGTCACAAAGTACTTGTCTCCCCCCTCTATTTTGTACAAACTTGAAATCACCCATATATGTGTGACTAAGTTCTAGAGGAGCAGTGGTTCTTTCGATATTCCTTTGATGGAATAGAAAGGTGATTTTGCCTCTTCGCCCACCTCACATTCATTTCGATAGTTTATGTCGACATAAGGCAACAATCTCAACTTAGTTAGCTTTTGAATGACTTTCTATTTAACGTGTCTTAATCTATGATGGCATAAATGCACTGATTACAAATATATCATTCATTTGGCTACAGACATACTGTACCATTCTTTGTTATTACAGACCTATTGGACTAGTCTCAAACCATCTTGACCAACCGTTTCCATGAAACCAAGTTTGGGACATGTATCACCTCATTTTAGAGTGATCCCATTCCCTGAAGTCCTTTTGAGGACAACCTCTCCAATCTCTTCTACTTTAGAGGTGGCGTTGCTTCACATAAACAACCTCTTACCCGTGGTTAAGGCGTACCGAATCATATGTGATCTGAATACCCTGGCCCACTCCAGTTACTTTGGCAGATTGAGTGTCCAATTTCTTTTCTGCCTTTCTCTTGGCCTTCAGATCATTTAAGACCTGGAAACTCTGGCCCATTCCAGTCGGCCGTAGGATTTGTACGACTGAGTGTCCAATACCATCCTATCAAATGAAGGATCTTCTATCAGATAGTGTGACAGGTTCAACGTTTTAAGATAAACCACTATCTTTTAGTTTTCTTCCCCTGAGATTGGTGCCCAGACAATTCCTGGCGCTTGCTTAAGAGTGGTAACAGTTTTTACACAGTCAGTGGATATATCTCCTTCATATGTGCGAACATACTTTACACACTTTTAATAATTACACACAAAAGAACATACCTTTTAAATTTTGTTTTCCCATACCAATCTTTAACCGGGAAGGAGGGAGATCCAATTTCTGATTTTAGAGTGTAGGGAATATAAGTTTTTAATGAAAATACTTTCATATTTCTAGCCTTGCTTTACACACTTTTATTAAGATAATATCTAAACACATTATAGACAAGGAAGAATAATTAACTTAGACCTTTTGGATTCTGGCCCACTTCAGTCAGATTGAGTGTCCATTTCCTCCTTACCATAATTCAGATCCTTTGACTGGACAGATATAGGCCCTCTGCTACATGATAGAACAACATCTTCAGCCTTCTCCTCTTGTCCCAGTTGACATCCTCAGCCTCTCGTGGGCGCTTGTTCCCACCACTCTCGGGAGCGCTGATACCATCAATACCTTGACCGCCAATAGCATAATCAGAACTGTCTTCTACCAGAAAACCACAACCATAGCCAAATTTGGTCACACAACTGTTGATCGACATCTTTCGAACACTAATACAATCTTGTCTTAAAATTGTTCGAGGTATAAAGCAGTACGAGAAGTAAATAAATATTACAAGTGCTTCGAAAGGATAAACAACAAAGATTACAACAAGAAGTTATCAATCTTTTAATCTTGTACTAGAACTTCAAATCTGGATCTTGTATTCAGAAATACAAGAACATGAACTGCTACACTTGTGGCTTGTAGAACCGCTGAAAATCCGAACGGTTAGAGTCCTTTGAGTTTCAAGTTCACACCTGAAACACTTAGCAACCAATTAGATAACCACAACACCACCGACTGAGTCGAGAGTTGGCTCTTTGTCTTTAGGATAAGATTTTCCCGTATATATGCTTTTACGTTTGCGGGCAATAGTCTCCCAAGATAAAACATCAACTAATCAACATTACAAAACAAATAGGTTAATTCTGATGAAGAAAACAAATATGAAACGACTTGCTGAAGAATGGAAAATTTAGAGAAAAAGGAAGAGTTTCTGCTCTTGTTCAAGACTTGTGTTTTCTCTTTTTCTCCACACCCTCAAAATTAGAGTAAGGTTTTCTCTTTATAGTGTTTAAGAGGAGGAGAGGTATTAAGAGGCTGTTTAAGAGGTATAGTCATGGCCAGAAATGTTTTGTACGTTTTGTAATAAGTGCAAAACGTTTCAGATGGTTAATGTCATAAAAAATGTTGGCTTTCCCGTTGCTGGCATCATATTTCCATGCCTCAAACACCTTACTTTGTGGACCAATATCTCTTTTATTTCTTAACGAAATTTGACGATCCTTGGCCCTACGGTCATCTACTCACTTAGTAGATTATGCACGTGTGAAGAACCAAAGTCTCCAACATGTAGAACCCGAATGTTTAAGTCATTAAATATGGGTGGATGCAACCCCCATCAAAGGCAAATTTCCAACAGATTCAACCACAACTTGAGCATTATGGAACAATGGTTGATCTACTAGGCAGAGCTGGACTACTTGATGAAGCTTATAAATTGATCAAGGAAATGCCAATAGAGCATGATGCAGTCATATGGAGGACATTTCTCAGTGTTTGTAGAATTCACAAAAATTATGAGATGGGTGAAGTTGCTAGCACAAAAATATCTCATCTTGGTAGCGTAGATTATGTCTTACTGTCAAACATTTATTGTTCTACTAAGAAATGGGACAATGCCAAGAAAGTTAGATGTGTGATGAAATGGAAAGGATTTTGTAAAAATAGTGGGAAAAGTTGGGTTGAAGTGGGTAATATTGTTCACCAGTTCAAGGCAGATGGTCGTTCACACCCTGAAGCTGAACTAATATATAAAACTTTGAAAGAAATGATCCGCCGAACCAAATTGAAATGATTTAGTTCCACAACTAAGTTGGTTTTGATGGATATTTCCGATGAGGAAAAGGAAGAAAATTTGAGTTAGCATAGTGGGAAAATGGCATTAGCCTATGGGATCTTAAAATCTAGTCCTGGAACTCGTATTCAAGTTTTGAAGAATCTTCGTACTTGTCCTGATTGCCATTCTTGGATGAAAATGGTAGCAACGGTGTTGAATAGAGAGATCATTGTGAGGGACAAGATCCGTTTTCATCACTTTGTAGATGGTTATTGTAGTTGTGGGGATTACTGGTAGTGATTCTTTGAAGTTTTAATCGAGTGTGATGATTGATGATTAAGTAGACAACTTATAATGGATCTCTCAAAGCTTCATGTGGCTCTTAGCTTGCCTGTTTCTGGCATCCTATCTGATGTTTGCACTCTTTGTACAAGCACACCACTTAGTTGATGAACTCCTCGAGTAGTAGTTGTGTAAAGTGCATTTGGTTACAACCAGTGTCAAAATGGTTTATTTCCATATCCTGCAGCTCCAAGCTGTGAGATAAGACATCCTTGTCTGCAGAACAACTCACTAAAATATTACATCCATGTGAGTTCTTGTTGAAAATTTACTAAATGTGGGATTATTTTTATTCCGTCATTAATGACTTAAACATATGGGTCCCGCATGTCAAAAATATCATTTCTTCGCACATGCCTAATTTACTAAGTGAGTAGATGATGCTAGTGCCAAGTATCGTCAAATTTCATTAATAAATGAAAGAGATATTGGTATACAAAGTAAGGTGTTTGAGACATAAAAAGATGGAGGGTCTTTGGCCAAAAATGACAAATCTCCCTCATTGGTAGAAGATGAAGAGTTTATGATATATATAAACTCTAAGTATGAGTAAGGGTTTGGGGCCCCAATGGGTAACTCGTGTGTTTAGAAGGGAGATGACCTATGTGAGCTTGGGTTCGGGTTTAAGCCCCACACGGATCGTGGGCTGTTGCTTTCTTCCTAAACTTTCTTTTTGGTCCAACTGAACAGAACATTGAAGACACCAACAAACATGATTGTTTACCTCCATTTTTGCTCTTATAAATTGAATAGTTCTGTTCAAATTACAGAACACACAACACAAAATCTTAAGTTCTGTTCTGTTCTGAACATACAGAAAACAAAGAATCAGAAACTCAAATAAGCAATTTGTTCTTATTCATCTTCTTCGGTAGAATCAATTGTATTTGCTTTGTAAAATTGATTAGTTGCTATTTTATCTTGGGAGACTTGTCTATCACCGTAAAAGCATTTATACAGGTAAAATTTTTCTGAAAGACAGAGAGTCATCTCTCGACTCAGCGTTTCTTTTGTTTAACTTTTCGGATACACTTTACCCCAACTTTTACCTATAATTTTAAGACAAAATTCCATTTTCTAAGTGTTCGAAAGATGTCTATTTCAAACATTTATTCCGCTTCTGGTTCAGCTGTTATGGCTCAAGGGAATGTTGTTGTCCCTACTCTTGCCAGTTTTCAAGGAGAACGCCCAGAAAATTTTTTGGGTACCAATTTCAAGAGATGACGATAGAAGATGTTGTTCTATCTTACTACATTAAACCTGTCATGTTTTCTAACAGAAGATCCTCCTTCTGGTGGGGATGCAATCGACACTCATTCTAACAAAAATTGCATTCTCAACGGTCTGTCAGATACACTCTATATTGTGTATTGCACCGTCAAGACATCAAAGAAGTTGTGGGAAAAACTCGAGAAAAAGTACAACGCACGGGATGCGGGTACTAAGAAATTCAT
Source organism: Anisodus acutangulus (assembly GCA_029783415.1). Lineage (NCBI taxonomy): Eukaryota > Viridiplantae > Streptophyta > Magnoliopsida > Solanales > Solanaceae > Anisodus > Anisodus acutangulus. The sequence goes on along the minus strand of CM056494.1, from coordinate 14,009,318 downwards.
CGTTGGAAAATTTCTGAAATTTCAAATGGTGAATGGTAAATCAGTGATGTCCCAAATCCAAGAGTTTCAAATGATTATTCATCATCTGGATTTGGAAGGAATGAAGTCAAATGAACAATTTATGGTTGCGTCTTTGATTGAGAAACTGCCTCTCTCGTGGAATGAGTTCGTGAGTTATCTCAAACTGAAGACAAAGGAAATGGGGTTTGAAGATCTTATTGTCAAACTACAAATACAAGAGGACAATAAAAGGGCTATATCTAAGCCAAAATAGCCAATGGAGGCAAAGGTGAATCTGGTTGATTCAAGGGGAAACGCCAATAAAAAGCGCAAGTACCAGAGAGACAGCAAAAGGCAAACGATGCAGAAGTTCAAAGAAAACTGCCATCACTGTAGGAAGGCTGGCCATATGATAAATTACTGTCGCAAACTGAAGCGAGAGCAGAAGGAAAAAGTCAAGAACAAAGGCAAGGCCAAGGCTAATGTCGTACAAGACAAGGATGATCCTTCGAACCTTGACGACATGATTGTGGATTTCTCAATTGTAGTGCTGGAGGCTAATCTGGTGGAGAATCCAAAGCAATGGTGGATAGACACGGGTGCAACCCGTAACATCTGCTTAGATAATTCTCAATAGAGTTCCGCATAAGCGTAAGGATAAAACTCCACATGAATCATGGAAAGGAAAGAAACACACTTACAAATATTTGAAAGTGTGGGGCTGTTTGGCAAAGGTCGAAGTACCTAAACTAAAATAGGTCAAAATTGGACCTAAGACTATAGATTGCATATTCATCGGATATGCAAATAACAGTAGTGCTTATCGCTTCTTAGTGTATAAGTCGGAGATACCTGATATCCACGAGGGTACGATAATGGAATCAAGGAATGCTGAATTCTTTGAACAGATCTTTCCTAGAAAGGAAAAATAAATAATTTCCCGCAAACGAAGTTATGAACAAAATGCTCAAAATCAACAAGACCTAAGAGTTTCTGATTATCCGGAACTAGTCGTTCCAGATCTACAGGACTCAGAATTTGCTTACTATTCAGAACTTAATGTTCCAGACCTACAGAACTTAGGGGTTCCAGAGGTTGAACCAAGACAGAGTAAAAGGGCCAAAAAAGACAACACATTTGGTCCAACCTTTCTAACCTATATGGTTGAAAATGAACCGAGGACAATTAAAGAAGCATTGTCAACTCCAGAAGTACCGCCCTGGAAAGAAGCTATATAAGGCAAAATAGATTCCATCATGCAGAACCATACTTAGGAAATGGTTGATCTTCCTCCGGGAAGAAAACCTTTGGGTTGTAAGTGGATACTCAAAAGAAAGTACAAAGCATATGGAACTATTGACAAGTATAAGGCCAGATTAGTAGTCAAAGCCTACAGACAAAAGGAAGGTCTCGATTACTTCGACACATACTCCCTTGTGTCTAGATTAACGTTTATAAGGGTATTCATAGCCATTACAGCTTTGCGTGACCTTGAGATACATCAAATGGATGTTAAGACAGCCTTCCTAAAAGGAGAATTTGAAGAGGAAATATACATAGAACAACCCGAGGGGGGGGAGGGGTATGTGATTTCAGGACAAGAAAAGAAAGTATGTCGTCTTGTTAAGTCTCTATAAGACTCAAACATGCCCCGAAACAATGACATAAAAAGTTTGATAATACTTTATTATCAAACGGTTTCTCCATAAATGAATGTGATAAATATATCTATATCAAAGGAAACTCTGACTTATTTGTCATGATATAACTTTACGTAGATGACATGCTCATTACCTGAAGTAGTCTAAACTTGATCTTGGAAACCAAGAATATGTTGAAACAATGTTTTGACATGAAAGATATGGGTACTGCATATGTGATCTTAGAAATTAAGATTTCTAAGACATCTGACGGGCTGGTCTTATCTCAATCTAATTACATTGAAGATGTTTTGAGGAAATTTGATGTATTTGACAGTCCCCCTATGAAGTCACCAATGGATATGAATCATAGAATTGATAAAATTCACGGTGCACCCGTATCCCAGGAGCGATATGCACATATAATTGGTAGTTTAATGTACATTACAAATTGCACCCGACCCGACATCACTTATACAGTCAATAAGTTGGCTAGGTTCACTTGTAATCCTGGAATTGATCACTGGAAGACGTTAAATCAGATACTACGATATCTGAAATATTCGCTGACTTACGGATTATATTATTCTAGATCCAGTCGTATTGGAAGGATACAGTGATGCAAACTGGATATCAGACATAAAGAACATGAAATCCACCAGTGGGTATGTTTTTACAATTGGTGGTGGGGTTGTGTCTTGGAAGTCCTCTAAGCAAACATGAATCGCCCGATCCACGATGGAATCAGAGTTTATAGCTTTGGACAAAGCAGGAGAAGAAGCAGAGTGGCTTCACGACTTCTTAGAGGATGTCCCTTGTTGGGATAAACCCGTACCTTCGGTGATGATTCATTGTGACAGTCAATAGGCTTTAGGAAGGGCACAGAGTAATATGTACAACGGCAAGTCTAGACATATTCGTCGGAGACATAAGACCGTTAGGCAGTTGATCACTACGGGTGTCATTTCCATTGATTACGTCAAATCAAAGGATATCTTAGCGGATCCATTAACTAAAGGCCTACGCAAAGATCAAATATTCTGCTTGTCTAGGGGAACGGGCTTAAAACATAAACAATAAGAATCTTTATGGTGGTAACCCAACCTTACTGACTGGAGATCCCAGGAATTTGGTTCAATGGGGAAACTAAACTATAGAGGTTCAGTTTAGCGCTTCACTTGAAGTAAGAGCACTTCGGATTATCATTCTTTAAAGAAAGATAACTCCAAAGTCGTTCCGACAATAGACGTTAAGTGCTATCTGCATAATGGGTAAAGGATAAGTTTCTAAAACTTTTAATGATTCCTAACACTTACGAGTGGGGTAGAGCAATACACCTTATAGGATATCACCTATTTAAGTGCGAAGACAGACCGCTTCAAATGTATGCACTTAAGAATCTAAGTGTTATCCATGGCCACAATGGACAAAACAATACGAAGAAGTGAATAAAGAGAGTTATTGTGTTGATATCATTGTCTTGGTTTACACTAAACACTGACGGTTCAAGACATCGTGTTCACCGCGCAGTAAGTAAATCCGATGGTAATCGACTAAGGAAGGTTCAAAGCCGAAAGCTACCCATCATGATGCAATATCTTCCCGCTGAAAGATTGCTAAACTTTGGCACCTTGTGTGCACCAATTCTCTTTCTAAAGGGGATTGTTGGAAATTTACTAAATGTGAGATTGAGTTTATCCCATCTTTAATGACTTAAACACGTAGGCCCTGTATGTTCGAAACATCATTTCTTCGCACATGCCTAATCTACTAAGTGAGTAGACGATGTTAGTGCCAAGTATCGTCAAATTTCGTTAAAAAATGAAAGAGATATTGGTACACAAAGTAAGGTGTTTGAGACATAAAAAGATGGAGGGTCTTTGGCCAAAAATGACAAATCTCCCTCATTTGTAGAAGATGGAGAGTTTATGATATATATAAACTCTTAAGTTTGAGTAAGAGTTTGGGGCCCCAAGGGGTAACCCATGTGTTTAGAAGGGAGAGGACCTATGTGAGCTTGGGTTCGGGGCTAAGCCCCACACGCGCGCCGCCGCTGCCTGTCCGGTCCGGTCGTGGGTTGTTGCTTTTTTCTGAAACTTTCTTTTTGGTCCCTGGAATGTTAACTATTTACATTTTGGTCCATGAAGTTTTCAGAATATCACATCAGACTCCATCAGACGTGAATGTTCAACTGAACAGAACGTTGAAAACACCAACATACATGACTGTTTTCCTCCCTTTCTGCTCTTATAAATTGAACATTTCTGTTCAAATTACAGAGCACGGATACACACAACACAAAATCTTCTCTTTTGTTCTGAACATACAGAAAACATAGAATCAGAAACTCAAACAAGCAATCTGTTCTTATTCATCTTCTTCGCTAGAATCAACTGTATTTGCTTTGTGCAGTTGATTGGTTGTTGTTTTATCTTGGGAGACTATTGTCCATCACCGTAAAAGCATTTATACGGGGCAATTTTATCTGAAAGACAGAGAGTCATCTCTCGACTCAGCGTTTCTTTTGTTTAACCTTTCGGATACACTTTACCCCAACTTTTACCTACAGTTCTTAAGTTTATTTTGTGGTCTTTGAGGTACGAAACTCTCCTTCAGGAATATCCTGTTGTCATATAATTGTTTGAATCTTTCTCCTTGTATGGAAACTGAATTAGATTGGCTACTTGGAAAAATCTAATGTGGAAAAGAAGTTTAATTACCTTGAGAAAAGCTGACTTTTGTTGGTCATTGAAAAAACACCAATAGCCTCATGTGACCAGTAGTTTACATAGTAGAAGAAGCTTCATTGCAGGAAGTGTAGTAGTTTTTAATCTTATAAGTTGCTAGGACAACAGAGGACATTGGCTTTTGTTGTTCAAGGCTTTTGTTGTTCAAGAGAAAACATTCAGTAAAAATATGAAAAAGCTTACTTCTTTGAAAAAGGGCGCATTCAAGTGACTGTTGAATCGAATTTCCGCCTAGTGTCAAGGGTAGTTACAACATTTTGGATTGTGAAATAAACTTCTGAAGTGGCCTCTCAATCTTCTTAAGCTTCACTTTATTTGGAATTTAACCTTATACACACACACACAAATATCAGTTAATTCATTCTTATTGTATGTGAGAAGGGGAATTTTATTGATCTTTTTGAAAGATAGAATAATTTCTCTTAGAGATTCCTTTCATTATTCACAATATATATAGTTGTACAAAGGTTGATTTCTAATATGGTACGAATCCTAACTTACCTTACAAAGGTTGATTTCTAATATAATTAGAATCCTAAGTTACCTTAAATATACATCTATCATAATTACAAAATATACAGAGAATATTTGCTAATACTTCCCCTCAGACGGAGTGGGAGGAGGCCGAACGCTAAGGCTGGATCGGAAGTCAGTGAAGAGTTGTCGCAGTAGTCCCTTTGTGAAGATGTCTGCATACTGATACCTGACCACGGGCAACCTTCTCTCGCACAAAGTGGATATCCATCTCAATATGCTTAGTCCGCTGATGTTGGACCGGATTATGAGACATATAGATGACAGATATGTTGTCACAATAGACTATAGACGCCTTGCAGAGTGGACACTGGAGTTCTAAAAGAAGATTTCGGAGCCAACAGATCTCAGCAACTACGTTAGCAACACCGCGATATTCTGCTTCAGCACTCGAACGGGAAAGTGTGGTCTGCCGCTTGGCGGACAATGAAATAAGATTATCCCCAAAAAATACACAGTACCCTGAGGTGGATCGACGTGTGTCGGGGCATCCTGCCCAATCTGCATCCGTGTAGACAAGTAGCTTGGTTGGGGCATAGGGGTATAGATGTAATCCAAAGTCTAGTGTACCCTTAAGGTATCTGATAATACGTTTGAGGGCAACAAAATGGGACTCTCGAGGGTCGTGCATGAACATACACACATGCTGAACGGCATATGCAATATCAGGCCTAGTGAATGTCAGATACTGAAGAGCACCTGCTAGACTCCGATATAGAGTGGGATCATAAACGGGCGCACCGTCATTGGCACTAAGCTTGGATTTTGAGTCCACCGGAGTTGGCATAATTTTACAATTTGCCATCTTGGCCCTGTACAATATCTCTTCTGCATACTTACGCTGACACAGGAACATAGTGGCTGCAGATCTGGTCACCGATATACCCAAAAAATAACTTAGCTTGCCCAAGTCAGTCATAGCAAATTTAGTTTTGAGTAGAGCAATGATTTCATTCTTCAACCCATCAGATGAGGCAGTAAGAATAATGTCATCGACATATAATAGCAAATATGTAGTGTTTCTACCTCAGTGAAAAGTGAAGAGAGAGGTATCACACCTGCTACATACAAAACCAATCTGTAGAAGATACCTGGCGAACCGATTATACCAAGAGCGGGGTGCCTATTTCAATCCATACAATGACTTCCTGAGACGACACACAAACTGCGGAGCTACCGGATGAACAAAGCCAGGAGGCTGATGCATGTACACTGTCTCTTTCAAATCCCCATGAAGAAATGCATTATTGACATCAAGCTGATGAATCGGCCAATGCATGCCTATAGCAATACTGAGAACAGTCCGAATAGTGGCCGATTTAACAACCGGACTGAATGTCTCACCACAATCAATACCCTCCTGCTGATTAGTGTCATTGGCAACTAGTCTTGCCTTATACCTCTCTAAGTCACCATTGTCTCTGAACTTGTGACGAAATAGCCACATACACTGGATAACATTCACACCAGCTGGTCTAGGTACCAAATCCCAAGTGTTCTGCTTGGTTAAAACATTGAAGTGAACCTTGGGTTTGAAGATCTCGTGTTGTGCACGAGCCTCCATGCGATGAGAAAGCAGTGGTGGTGGGTCGGGACTGTAAGGTTGCTGGTCCACTAGTTCAGGACGGTGGGCGATGGTTCACAGTTCTTTGGACTGGGGACTGGGAGGCTGCGGGCGGCTCTGTTGGTGCGAGGAGAGGCTGCGGGGAGTGCGATGGGTTGATGGCGAGGGGTGGAAGCGGCGATGGTGGGACAGGGCATTGTCCATCTTTGGAGCAGATAAGCGTGATCTTGTCCTTTGCCGGAGATACATCGACTGTAGTAGAGGAGACATAGGAGACTCATCGAGAAAGTTGTAATCCGTTGTTTAGAATTTTCGAAGGTTTGAAAAAGGAAAGGTTGTCTCGTTAAAGGTGACGTGATGGGAGATGATGATTTTGCGAGTGGCAATGTCATAGCACAAGTAGCCTCGATGATTAGGAGACAAACCAAGGAAGACACATGGCAGAGTGCGAGGGTGATCATGTGATGGCTGCCTACTGTATAAAATTTTGGTAGGGGTCTTATTTTGGAGTGTGCTAGTTGGTAAAATATTTAGAAGGGATTCTATCATTTTGACAGCATAGACCCAAAAAGGCGGTGGTAGGTAGGCATGAAACAGAAGTGTGCGGACCATGTTATTGATAGTACGTATAATTCTTTCAGCCTTTCAGTTTTGGGAAGAAATATAGGGACAAGAAAAATGGAAAACCATTCCTTGTTTAGAACAGAAATTGTGAAATGCCGAGTTATTAAATTCACGTCCATTATCACATTGGAATGATTTAATAGGTTTTTCAAATTGTGTCTTAATGAATTTTTGAAACTCGAGGAATTTTGCAAAAACTTCAGATTTGAATTTCAGTGGGTAAATCCAGACAAAATGTGAAAAATCATCCAAGAATACTAGATAGAATTTATGATCCAAAGAGCTAACAATCGGAGATGTCCACAAATCAGCATGAACAATATCAAAGGGAGAAAAAGTAACAATGTTTGATGACATAAATGGAAGACGAGTATGTTTGCCTAGTGGACAAGAAAAACAATGTTGGGCAATTTTCCCATTATTACATTGAATACACTTAGAAGTCCTAAGAAAAGTAAAAACTGGGTCTCCGGAGTGTCCGAGTCTGTTGTGCCAAGTGGAGGGAGAGATCGCCGCAAGGGATAGAGGTGCTTGCGGTCTGACAGCGGAAGATTGAGTGAATGGGTAGAGATCTCCCACACTATTGCAGCGTGTACAAATTTTCCCCGTATTGAGTTCATTCACAGAAAAACCAAAAGGGTCAAATTCGACAGACACAAAATTATTGCTAGTGAATTTCCTAACGGAGATTAAGTTTTAATGATGTTAGGTGTGTATAGGACGTGGTTTAGGGAGAAAGGTGGGTGTGGATGTTTGGTGTGTGTGTTATCGTAACCTTCAATTGGAATGCGATGACCATTGCCGACAGTAATAAATTGAGGACACTTTAACCGACGTAGTTGAGATAGGTTACCTGACGATCGGGTGAGGTGAGGTGAGATGTGGCTCCGATGTCCATGTACCAATTGTCGTCGGGTTGTTGAAGGTTCACGGTGGTGTAGGCCTGGCCCAGTCGATCGGGGGCCAGGCTGCTTTGGGTTCTTCTTCTGCTGCTGCGATTCTTCTTTATTCTTTGCGATTCTTCTTCTTCTTTGGGCTACAACAGTGGGCTTTCTTCTTCTTCTGGTTGGCTGCTTGGTGGTGAGGCGGGGCCCGAGGCGATGAACTACGGCTGGGCGGGTCCACTGCATTAGATGCGGGCATGCGGCGAGGCCCGGTCTGGCTGGTTGGGCCCGCTTTGGTCTTGGTTGTACCCCTGCTGCTGCTGGTTCCAGTTCTGCTGTCCAGTGTTTTGGCCTGGCTGCTGTCCAACCCACTGGTTGCGTTGGCCCTTTTCGCGGCCCTTGCCTTTGTTGTTGCGACCTCTGCCGCCACGACCTCCGCCACTGGCCTGCTGCTGCTGCTGGTTGCTGCTGGCCACAGGTGTTGCCATCCCGTCAACGGCTAACGCCTTTTGATTATGTTCCTCCTGTTTAGCACGTCTAGTTTCTTCCAACAATAGTTGTGAACGTGCCATGTTGAAACTTGGGAGAGGGTCGACTTGTTGAATCATTGTTGCGAGTGTGTCATATTCACCTTTCGATAAACCCGCAACAAGTTGAAGCACCATCTTGGTTTCTGAAACAGAAGTCCCGACGTTGGATAGTTGATCGGTAATGAGTTTCAGTTGCTTACAATATTCGGACATGTTGTTAAAATTCTGGAGGCGGGTATTGTTGAATTGCTCTTCCAAATATACGGCCCGAGTATTTTTATTGTCCTGAACGATTTTTTCTAGTCGGACCCAAAGTTCACGTGCCGTAGCACCTGTTTTCATGATGGTGCACAACAGGTCTTTGTAGATAGTGCCGTAGATCCATTGTTTGACGATGGCGTCAAGACGATGCCAGATTGAGTCTGTAACATTGGTGGGACGAGGAACAGATTCGTCAATATGATCGAGCACGTTGTATGCACATGCATGAATGTAGAATAGTTCCATCTACATGGAATATTGACCGTCTTCTTGATCAAGAATTATAGGGATAAAATTCTTGATGTTATTAACGGCGAATGCCGGATGAAAAGAAGATACTGAACGTTGAGAGGGGTTGTCAAGTGTGCCAGTGGATGAACCGGAATTTGTGGGGGAATACATGGTTGCCGCCTGCCGAGGGAAGGGAATTTTCTGGTTTGACCGAGAAATGGAGGAAGAAACCAGAAAAACAAATCTGTGAAACCAGAAAAAAAATCTGGTTTCGTCCGAGAATGAGGAAGAGAAGGGATTTAGGTTTTAGGCTCTTGATACCATGAAAGATAGAATAATTTCCCTTAGGGATTCCTTTCATTATTCACAATATATATATAGATGTACAAATGTTGATTCCTAATATGGTACGAATCCTAACTTACCTTACAAAGGTTGATTCCTAATATAATTAGAATCCTAAGTTATCTTAAATATACATCTATCATAATTACAAAATATACAGAGAATATTCGCTAATACTTTTGTTAGAGATATTGTTTTAACCCCATCCTCATCACATCAAAGGAGGGAAGAACAAAAGAAAAAGCATTAATTCCCATTACTTTAAAATTGATTATCTGAGAATGCATTGCATTTGTTTCCAGAATGCAAGTTGACATTCAAATGCTACAGCGATTTCATTGTAGGCTTCTCTGATTAAGGGTGGTTCTGAATTGCTGGACTTGGACATGTTACAAGTAGCAACAACAACAACAACAACAACAACAACAACAACATACCCATAATGTGGGGTCTGGAGAGGGTAGAATGTACACATACCTTACCTCCATCTTGGTAGGTAGATCAGATGTTTCCGGGAGACTATCGATTCAAGACAAAGCATAATCAGGCAAAGCAAGCAAAGCAAAACAAAGTATGAGAAACGGTCAGACTCAGACGAGAAATTAAAGCATTGTGGACATGTAGATAGTAAAAATCAAATACACAATGGTAGCGCATTCTAACAATAGGAAGCAGTAGCTAACACAACTAAATAAGATAAATAAATTACACTAAAGAACACATAGCAGCAGGAATCAAACTAAGTGTGACAGGCTAATCGAGCCTACAGTAATAACACTACACTATCATTTTGTAAGCGTAAAGAGGACTACGCTCGACTACCTACTACCCTTCTACCCTAATCCGTGTTCTCCACAACCTCCTATCTAAGGTCATGTCCTCAGTAAGTTGTACTTGCGTCATATCCCGTCTAATCATCTCTCCCCAATACTTTTTTGGTCTACCTCTACCCCTCCTGAACCCGTCCATAGCCAACCTCTCACACCTCCGCACTGGGGCATCTGTGTCTCTCCTCTGCACATGCCCGAACCATCTCAACCTCGCTTCCCGCATCTTATCCTCCACCGAGGCCACTCCCACTTTATCCCGGATATCATCATTCCTAATTCTATCTCTCCTTGTATGTCCACACATCTATCTCAGTATCCTCATCTCCGCAACTCTTATCTTTTGTATGTGCGAAGTCTTGACTGGCCAACACTCTGCCCCATACAAAATAGTCGGTCTAACCACCGCCCTATAGAACTTGCCTTTAAGTTTAGTTGGCACCTTTTTGTCGAACAAGACTCCAGATGCGAGCCTCCATTTCATCCACCCTGCCCCAATACGATGTGTGACATCATCATCAATCTCTCCATTCCCTTGGATAATAGACCCTAGGTATTTGAAGCTTCCTTTCTTCGGAATGAGTACCAAGCCTCACCTCCACGCTTGTCTCAAGATCGCTCCCGTTGCTGAACTTGCACTCCAAATATTCTGTCTTGGTCCTACTCAACTTGAACCCTTTAGACTCCAGAGTCTGTCTCCAAACCTCCAGCTTGGCGAAGCTTCCTTTCTTCGGAATGAGTACCAAGCCTCACCTCCACGCCTGTCTCAGGATCGCTCCCATTGCTGAACTTGCACTCCAAATATTCTGTCTTGGTTCTACTCAACTTGAACCCTTTAGACTCCAGAGTCTGTCTCCAAACCTCCAGCTTGGCGTTCACTCCGCTGCGAGTTTCATCAAATGCCATTATATAGTACTGTATCTTGCTTCAAAAGAAAAGCAAAAGGAAATATTGGCGCGTTTAACCACTACAAAACATGAAAAGGATTTCATTGAACTCTGTATAACTCTTTTTCACTTGTTGCAGAATCAAGATTAAGCGCCATCCAGTTTGTCATATCAAAATGATCTAGGAGATGGAAGTTGGATTCATCAAAAGCACGCCAATCAAACTGGCAGATCAGGTGGAAAATATATTATATATTTATACTTCATGTTGAAGCTGAATATTTAGTAATGCATATAGTATGTATATTTGCAATGTAATTTTTTTCCTCAAAGCTATTACAAGGAGAGCACTGTCAACTCAATCAGGTTGAAGCCTTCAGTGCAATTACTTGCCTAGGCGTCCTGTATAGGAACTAATTGCAGTTTGCCTCCGTAAGTCTCTGGAAGCTGGTTTTCATCAATATCTTGAAGTAAGGTTGCTGTCAGTCGTTTGTTTTCCACAAACATGATCTGTAAAGAGGGAAATTAGTTTGGTGAAGATGATGTGATATGAATTGTATATCAACAGTCTAACTAAGTTATCCTTGACTTCAACTGCAAACATGACTAAACTCTAGAACTGATACATCCACCTCTTATGTGAAATATGTTGGAAATTAGCCTTTGGCGGGAGTTGCGACCGACCAACTTTAACGGCTTAAACACTAGTGTTACGTATGTTGGAGAATCCGGTTCTTCACACATGCATGATGTACTAAGTACGTAGATAACCGTAGGGCCAAGAATCGTCAAATTTCATTGAGAAATGAAAGAGATATTGGTTCACGAAGTGAGGTGTTTGAAGCATGGAAAGTGTGGTATTGTGTTCAATTCTCCCTCATCGGTAGAGGAAGAAAGAATTGTTGTGTATATAAGACTCGAAATTGGTTTGGGGTTTGGGACCCCAAGGGGTATCCCATGTGTTTAAAGGAGGGAGGACCTAGATGTGCTTCGGTTCGAGGAAAGACCACACGCGCGCCGCCGCCGCCCGCCCGTCCGGTTCCGGGTTCACGGGCCGTGGGCCTTCTGATATTATCTTTTTGGGCCAGAAAACTTTGCTAGAAGTACAGTTTGATCCCAGAAGTTTCAGAAGTACAGTTTGGACCAGAATTCTTTCAGATGTACAGTTTGGTCCCTGAAGTTTCAAGATGTACAGTTTGGTCCCTGAAGTTTTCCGAAAGACAGAATTTTCGACGGTCAGAAACGCCAAGCACTCAATTCAGCCATTTATTTTGGCTGAATTACTCCTCCTATAATGGCCAAATCCGTTGGTCTTTTCACCATTTATTTTGGTGACTTTACTACCTCCATAATGGCCATTATTTGGCCAATAATGGCTGTTATGGAGGCAGTTAAACAGCCCTCCCTCACCTATATAAACACCCCCTACACCATTGTTGAGGAGCACAGAAAATATACTTGATATATACACGAAAATACACAACCAAAACAGTTTCTTCATACATCTTCCTTGCATCATTTCTTGCTCAATATTCTTCAAGGTAGCTCTTGAGTTTCCTTTGCTCAAGTGTTCCATTGCTGTTTTATCTTGGGAGACGAATTGTTCAGGACGTATAAAGGATACATACGGGGCAATATTGTCTTAAGGACAGAGTGCCACACTCGACTCAGCAAGCAAACAAAGCAGTTTTTCAGTTTTTCAGTTTTCTAGTTCATCTTTGTAATTTTCAGATTTCTAGTTGAATTGTAATTTCAATTCTTACTTTAGCAGTTACTTGTAATTTCCGTTTCCTGCAAATCCTTGTAATAACCAACAAAATACAAATGTTCTAGAACCTCACCTTTTTCTTGGTCTTGTTGTCTATGAAAGGATACAAAATCTTCCATAATGTGCAAAATAAGTAAGGAACATTAACAAGAAGTACTTTGCCAAGTCTTTCCGGGTAGCAATCCTGCAAAATAGATGTCTTTAAGATTATGGACTAAAATAGGGTATGCCTCTATCTAATGACATTTTGTAGGGAAGAATGAAGTGGAAACTAAACAATATTGTTGACTAAACCTGTACGATGGATAGAGCCGTAAGATAGGCACGGACGTCACTGTTACAATAGCCAAAACCTTGGAGATCTCCGATTATCGTGAACTTCTCTCTTCCTGGCGAGGTCCTGATTCATCAAATAAAACCCCATAATTTGTCGTCCAAATGATGTGCTGCTTTTATCCTCTATATTTATTCTGTTCTTTTGGTGCAGTTACATTTCAATACTCAATAATTTGTTCTTTTTTAATTTAAAACAGGTCTTCAGTCCATGATGGAAAAGAAAAAAGGAGAGGGACAAAGCTGCTACTAATATTTTAAATGATGTACCTTGCACACAGTTTGTCTAGAGCGAAGACTATAAAGCCTGAGGAATCAAAGAAAGACTTGAATGTGAGAAATTGACTGGTTCAAAAGCCATTTTCACTGACCATGAAGCAGTAGGCCATGTGGAGTTAGGAAAAAAAAAAGGGAAAAAGGGAAGCCATACGTTTGAACTCGTCAAGACCTCCTAATTTGTTTTGAATATGTCTGCTACCAAAAACTACAGCAATAGGACAACCCTGTTTGTCCACACCTTGCATGAACATCTTGTTCTGTGCTATCTCGTTTGGTATCTCACACACTGAAATTGATCCTTTTGGTACAAAGCTTTGCCTCCATTTAAGGTATTTCAAAAACATTGATGTAGATTTCTCTATGTCCAGATCCCGAGCTCGAAGAAACCTTCTTAAGGCATAATCATCAATGTCCTGCTAACAATATACATGAAAATCATTTTACTTTTGATGAATTATTGAATTTTATAGTTAGAGAGTGAGAAAGATGCTGCAATGCTGCAGAAAATTGTATACTGTAATACCTTGGAAGAAGGATCTTGCTTTTTAACAAGAGCTCTCATGAGTTCAATTTTGTTCATTTCCTGTTCTGTAATTGTGTCGTTGCATTGAACTTGAACGTCTTCTTTTTCTGATGTTGCTGCTGCTTCCTGCTTCATTCTTTGTTTAGAAAGAAGTTCATCATCATTTGGCTTCATTACTAGTGTCTCTGCTTTCCCCTCCATCAGTTTTTCCTTGAATGTATAACTAGTGGGAAAAATAGCAACAGAAAGCAGAATATTCTACCCCACTTTCAAGATATAACTAATTTTCCTCTTGCTTATTGAATTATCAGCCAAATTTAAGAAGGAAAATATATAAGAGGAAGATGGGGATATTAGAAAAATCGAGTCTTTGAAAGAAATGAATAAAACAATTGACCATTACAGGTGTATTTGACTGGCTGTTGAGTTGAAATCGAGAGGGAGACTAGATATAAATTAAGATAAGCAGTGAGAAAAAAAGACTTGCATTGTACCCTAAAAGTGAGGAAATGAATAAAAATAACCAAAAAGAAAAATTGTGACAAAATTACCTTTTGCGCAATAGCTTGGAAACTGCAGCAAATTAAACTTTCATCGGAGCTAATAGAGATGTGATATAAAGCAAGAGATATATTTAAATAAAATATTTTCATCTTCACTTTTCACTTTCTTCATTTTTACTATTTTACCATACTTTAGCTCTTAAAAAATCATGTCTCAAAGCTCTGAAACGTCATAATTTGCTATACAACCCCACGTTTGTTGTTTTGGTTATTATTGTTATCTCGGAATATCAAGGACCCAAGACAATCCGGAGCGTCATTTTTGACGTTGTAAAGTGCCCGACGTAAGTGCTTTTACAAGTTTTTAGGGTTTATGATTTTTTCACATTAACTACATATTTTACTTTAAAAAACTGATTTTTTTCTAATGTTTATAGGATATGAGTGGTTGCAAATATTTTTGATGGGAAGATGAAATTCCTGTGGATAAAACGGTAGCGACGAAGTTTAAAAGCCTCATGTTGATAGAGATATCGCGACTTCACATATCACAAGAGATACTGTGAAGTTGGACTTGCAGTTTAAACTTATGGAAGCTCAAGAAAAAATTGACCTTCTGGAGGTCTTGCTAAAAGAAACCGAAGAAAAATAAAGTTTTTTCAAGAATAACCTTAGAGACACTCAACACGAGAAAAAGCTTTGAAAGAGAAATTGAAATTCTGGAAGATGATTTGTGCTCTCTTGTTGTTGTTTCTAATCTTGAAATGTTGCATTGTCGGTTAAGTTTATTATTTTTATGTATTTTGTTTTTACTAGTTGCACGTTTTCATGTATTATGTATTTTCTATCGCTTTTGTTAACATATTATGTAATCGGCACATTTTATGTACTAATTTATTTGTGTTTTCATTAAAAATTATGAATTGTTGAACTTTTTATGTAGTATTAACTCTAAGACGCTTAATAATTAATAATATACTATAACAATCAAAGCAAAATTAAATATACTATTTTTTTTTTCAAATTGATGGCTTTATCATAAATTAAAAATACAAATAAAATCATAGTACCCTTAATCATCATCAGAATAAAAGTCCTCAATATCGTCCTCAGAATTATATTTTGGATTTTTAAAGACATATCTTCTTTCTATATATGTTAGTTCTCTACCTGTTGAAAATGCTTGTTCTTTCTGTAGATGCTTGTTCTCTACCCTTTCACCAGCTTATCGTTTTGCGATATACTCTCAAAACTGCTCTAATGCAGTCTTTGATGGGAAACTTGGATAAGCTTAAATAAGAACATTTAGCAATGATAATTTAATTAATGTCAAAATTAAAATAAACTTGGGTGAATACGGTACCTGGGGGTTTCGGCAATGTCGCCAACTATCACTTGAGCAATCATATTTCTATCTAAATTAAAATGATCTGCTCAACAGTCATCCATATCACAGGTGTGACATGAGTGAAATTTTGAGATAGTCCACATACAATTATGGGTCTCCTTACCCCGAAGCACTCATTGACAATCTTGTTAATCACGTCTGCAAACCAATCGCCACAGCTTTCGGGTAGAATCATCAACTCTAAACTCCCTCATTTATTTGATGCAATAAATTTTAACAGGCCCTTTGCAATGCCTTTTTGGAGGTGAAAATCATGCCTTTTGCAAGTAGAACTTTACCGTTTATAAGATCGTCCGGTTCTTTTCACATTGCTTGGCGAATATGATCATCATCTCTAGTAAAGACAAAGGCACCAGGACAATCTTGAAGATTATCAAGTTATGGAATCACGTCAGAATGCCACTGGATTAAGGATTCTTACGGAATCGATTTTTATTGGTGAATTGGGCTTTCTGCCATCGACTCTTGTTGGTGTGGCCGACTCATCTCTAGTAACTGTTGTTCCTGCCTATGAGGATGAATATCAACCTCATCATTCGAGAAATTATTTCTTCGTCGGATACCTCCACATTAGGTATATCATCGCTATCACTCGATGATGTTTCTATATGATTGGATAATCGTCACCATCTAGTAAAGGCCTCTTCCTACACCAAAAATAGGTAACATATTTTAAATACCACAATCGTAATATATGGATTATTTAATATCAAGATTATGAACCTTTCGATAAGAATCAATATTGCATGGGTTTGAAGTATCAACTGCACCAAAGATGTTCTAGCATGATTCCTCCATCATGACTGAGAGAATTTCCCAATATTACTCATATCAGGTGTATAACCCCTAAAAAGATACAAAAAATATTACTAGTATCATACGTATAATAAACATGTGCTACTACACAATAATAATGAAAATAATGGATAGTTACTAATTTTCCTCGTAATTTTGATTAAATTATTGACTTAAAGTTTCCAGCGACATTTGAGCAGTCAAAATATCTCCATAAGAACTCATGTCCGAATAAGTGTTACCATGAGTAGGCTAAACTTCAGGGATTTGAGGACGAGGCGCAGTCGACACTTCTAGGACTTCCTGACAAGTCCTGGCTAAGACTTCACTATAATTGATAGGTATCTTTCCAACACACATTTCAAGAACATTCAGGGTGATTAAGTCCCCATATTCTTCCGACGCCGTCAAATATTCACTTAACGACTCATCATCAATGATATTACACTCACCATAAAGTACTAAACCTTGCGGTGAAAACGATATTGGATATCTGCCTATTACATATTATGCAAATCCACGCCTACTATCTTTCATTCTTTTATGTATGGCAGTGAGTAATGTTGTGTAATCTAAATTAATTGAAAACTTAACATGGAATTTAGGTGGGATACTATAACGAACAATATTATAATCATGAAGAATCTTTCATTTCCAAAATAGAGAAACCTTAACGGTTGGAGGAGGATACGCCATTTTTTATGAACTTGAGAGTTGGATGATTTTTTCAACAACTTGAAATTTTGATGACTTAAACTTGCAAATGGATGAGTCTTTACCTCATCCAAAATTCATGTTAAATAAAAAAACGGATGGGTTCTTGCTATAGTTGTCATAGTGTCATGTCAAATCAAGTACAAATGGGTAGATGAATAATTAATTGTAAAACGCAATAATTTATTATGTAATTGGTTAAAATGAATCTTTTAAAAAACGTGGGTTGCTAGCATATAAAGAGCGCAGTAACTTACTGCGCAATAGAACTTAACCGGACCGTTATGGTTAAGTCCTATATAAATTACTGCGCAAAAGGTACTTAAGTCATGATTTTTTGAGTATTTTGGTTCACTTTCCACTTTTGGGTCATTTAAGTTCCGGACTCAACCTAATAGTTAAAGAAATGGATGAAAATCGTGGAAGACTAGGAATTTGAGCAAAAATAAAAAAGAGAAAATTGTTGTTAGTATTAAACTATTGCGTAACTAAATTTGAGATTAGAACGGTATAAAATTTGGGATTACATTTATCTCATGTTTGATTATTGGTATTAACTAAATCGGTATAATTTAAAATTAAAATCTTGGTATAATTTATCCCGTATAGGATGTATGATTATAATCTCAGAATTATAATTGGATGTATCCTTGTTTCTAAACAAACGACCATTTAAGTGATTACTTCTCATCAGCTTAAGTTTTGGTGGACTTATCTGTTCTGTCCAATATTACTTATCCACTTTTCACTTTACACGCTCTTTAAGAGATCATAAATAAAAGTATATTTTTATTATATTAACCTTATCTCTTTTCAATAGATTTCACTCAAACTCAATATTAATTACTTTCAAAAATTATTAATTAATATTAAAATAAAAGAGAAAAACTTTAATTAATTTTGTTTTGATTTTGAATTAACAAGTATTTTGAAACGTATATTTTTAATAATGTGGGATGGAGGGAATAACTGTGTTAATGAAAAATAACAAGTACTTAGATTAAATATTTTGAGATGTGTGCAAATTGAAGAGTACACTTTATAAATTAATGTAACAAAACAAAGGCCACTTTGAACCAAAAAGAAAGTGAGGTGTAGATTGTTCTAGCATTCAAGATGGTACGTACAACAAACACGATCACGCCGTATAAAATTATAAAAGAAGCGTTCATAATTGCTTCTCAATAAATCATAAATGAGGCGTTGTGTAGGAGTTGATTATTTTGCCATTTGGTTACACATTTTGGGGGCTTCACCCACTTACCTTCCTCATAAATTGACTGATAACTAAGAGCTACTTCATGGACCCCTAACCATTTATTGTATACCTATACCAGCAGCATCATTTATTGTAATGGTTCCTTTCTAATAAAGCTTATACTCCTTTAACATTTTTATTTATTCACTTTTTACGTTTCACGTCATTTAAAAATTAATAAATGAAGTATGTATTTTATTATAATTTCATATTAATTAGTGTATAGTCTTATTAGACTTAGAGAATAATTTGGAAATGAGTAATATTAGAGTAAAATATGGTTTTTTTTGTCTTTTCTTGATATACTAAAATGTATAAATAAAAGTAAAAAAATATTTTTAATATAATGGACAAGTAAAAGTGAATTAAATCAGTAATTTAGAGTATGATATATTTTGTATAATAATCTATCAGTAAGATAATATAAATATTTATTTTTAAGTCAAGTTACATAAGCTTACGTTGAAGGATAGGTGTATCACACGATCCACACTTCAGTTTCTTGTAAATAATAGTATCCTCGTCCCCGGGCATAGCTGGATGACAAATGATGAGAACTTAAAATTCAGTTGGAGGCCTAGTGGAGCAATTTACTCTCTTCTTGGTAGGCCCTTGTAGGTGATATCAGTTGCTCTGCTCTCAAACCCTGGTCATTCAGGCATATCCCGCGATTACTGGTAGAAGTGCTGAGGGACCGAGACTATTATATACTGAAATAGTCGTAAACCGAAAAATTGGATGTAAAAAAAATAATAGTTTTTTTTACGTGTTCTGTCTCTCATAACTCATTCATAAATTTGAAAGTACTTCTTGTTCTTACATAACTTCTGTGTGCAGACACTCATTATTACAAAACGGGTAACTTTAACTTCCGCCACGGCCCACCATCCCAAAGGAGAGGAAAAGGAAAACAGATTTAGGGTTCTCGAAAAATATTTTTTTGAAAAATAAATAATTATAATTATTATCTCAAAAACATTTATATTTAATTTAAGCAAGCATTATGGGGTGAAATGGGGTTGGGGTGTGGGAGTGGTGGAGGCAAGGGCTATGGGGATGGAGGCAGGGTGAGGAATAGTGGAATGCCATTTATAAAACTTATTTTTCTTACATATGTGGGACTATACTGAATTTATTGTTATTTTTCCTATTTCCATCACGAAAATCATTTTACTGTTATAAAATTATTGCAATATAGCAAGAATACGATAATTAACAAAGCTCTAAAATATAAGAGAAAGAGAATTGGAGGAGCAAATAAGAAAGCCGCTTTTGTTACTTTCAATTGTGTGTTTTCTTTTATCGAATACAATGCAATTTATAGGATAAAAAGTGAAGTAGATATAGCTTGTACACAACATAAAACAGTAAGGGATATGGGTGTGTCCTGAACAACATGGACATTCATTCTCTTACAACTATTCACTTTGAGTATTTACAACACTACCCCTTTGGATGTCCATGTAAAAGAAATTCTAATAAAAGAAAAAGTATACATAGTTATTCATTATACGCATTATTTGTTGCCTCATTAAAAACCTTATCAGGAAAACCAGTGGGATAAAACATTGGTTGAGGAAAAAAGAATGCAACGTGTATTTTACTTCCGTTGATGAAAACATTACTTAATGTTTTGGCAACGGCGCATTCCAATCTTGTAGATCATTTTTTCAAATGTTGGGGTTGGCAATGCCTTAGTGGACATTCCGTCAAATTATCACTTGAACGAATTTGTTGAACATCTATTTCACCTTTCTTCTGAAGATCATGAGTGAAGAAGAATTTTAGTGAAATGTGTTTTGTTATGTCTCCTTTAATGTAGAGGTGGCCAGTGGGCCGGGCTCGGGTCTGGCGGGGTCGGGGTCGGGGCGGGATGGGCGAAGGGGTCGGGGTCGGGTCTGGCGGGGTCGGGTCTGGCGGGACTTGCTCCAGTCCAGTCCCGATCCCGATCCCGATCCCGTCGGAATCGGGTCGGGGCGGGGTCGGGATCGGGGCGGGTTCCGGCGGGTTTTTCTTTTTTTTTTTTAAAAAAAAAACATATGTATAAAAAAAACTCAATAAACAAGACAAGATAGTGTAATAAAAACATCACAAGGCCGTTTTTGTGCCTCTTATATTATTTAATAGACATGATTTTTTTGTAATACAAATACAATTGTCTAAAATCTAAATTGCAACTTTGTGGTGTTGTCCAAAAGTTGCAAATTACATAATGAAATTGCAATTAAAAAAATTACATTCTCAAAAAAAACCTATTCTAATTTCTTGATGATTTCATGTGGTTCTTCGGTTGGAATTGGTATTTGTTGGTCAAATTGATCCACGTCGCTTCCACCACCTTCGGATAAGATTTTGTTGTAGTTGTCGTCTTCTTCTTCGTTGATCTCCGGTTGACCGCACCTTCTCCGCTCCGCTCGTATCCAATCTCTGAATAATACTGCAATTTCCAAGTTGTCTCCGACTAATGAGTGTCTGTGGTCTCCTATTTGATATATGCCGGCAGAAAAAGCGCTTTCAGACGTAGTTGATGACGCTTGAATGTTCAAAACATCTCGGGCCATCAATGAAAGTGTCGGAAAGGTCTTCTCATTCCCCCTCCAGTATTTCAGCAAGTCTTCATGTCCATCTTCATTGATAACTTCTTGGTACGGTACAAAACCCTGCAAAACAAAAATATTCAACTCGCTAATTTGGTTAGTAGTAGAGGTATGTCCGCACATTCTATTTCTGAGGCTTTCAATACTAGCCTCAGAAACAACATGTCTTTTGTGAGGTTGTGTTGAAGATGAAGAAGATGGTATGGAAGCCGGTAAGTTACTAGCATTCTCTTGTTGATAAAATCTATATATTTTTTTTGCATTGGTGTTCTATGATAGACAACACTTCTTCTTTAGTTTGTTCAATAGGTGGTGGGTGATTTAGATTTTTGGGACTTGGAGGTGGTAGTACTTCTATACAATCGTAAATAATTTCAATTAGTGATTTAGTACCGTCTATTTTAATAGTCGGATTTAATACAGAACCAATAATATAAATAGTGGGAATAGGAATAAAGTATTTTTTTATTTTGACAAACATTTTTTTAATAGCTCCCATATAAGCTGATTTTTTCATATATTTACTAAGTAATAAAAATATTAGAGTTATATAAAACAACATAGTTGAAATAGTAGGATAATATATATTGAAAAATTCTTTTGTTGCTTGAAAAAATTTCCCTAAAAATACAATAAGTTTGGAAATTTTTACCCAATTACTATCTACAATCATATCAGCTGGATTTTGATTATGAGAGTTAAAAAATAAAGTTATAGGTTTTCTATAGTCATAAGCAACAAGTAGTTGCTCGTATAAAGAATTCCGCCTAGTGGATACTTCTTCTGAAATTTTTCTATAAGGTAGGCCACAATCGTGACAAATTTTTTTATATTCTTTTCTTCGTTGTACTCTATTACTTTTAAAAATAAAGTTTATAGCAAATTGTATTTTACTAAGAACGTCTTGAAAAAGTGATAGACCATCCTTTACAATTAAGTTATATACATGGCACGCACATTTTATATGAAAATGATCTGAAAAAGATGGAGTTAAACTATTTTTTAAAATTGTAATAGCGTAATTGTTAGAAGAATCGTTATCTAATGTAATAGTCATAATTTTATCGGTTATTCCATAATAATGGCACACTTGATAAATATTATCTGCAATAAAAGTACCAGTGTGCCTATCATCTATATATCTATACGGTAAGATACGTTTTTGCATAGACCATTTATAATCTATCCAATGACAAGTTGCCGTTAAATAATCATGGTCGTTAGTACTACGACCTATATCAGACGTGATAGATACTTTGCCATTAAAATGATATAATGAATAACATAAATATTGTTGATATTCATGCGCGAATTTAAATACATCTCTCTTAACAGTTGATCTAGAAAAACCGTTAAAAGCAGGATTATATATATCTCTAATGTAATGAATAAAACCGGGAGATGAAGGAAATGAAAAAGGCAAACCCTCCACAACAACTAATTTTGATATTGCTTCCCTATCTCTACGTTTATTGTATTTAGAGCCTACAATTCCCCTCGTCATAGGGTTAATTTGACCCTGTACTTGGTCCGGGACAATATCAGTATGTGAACCTTGTCCCGATGGAGCGGGCGTTTGCGCACCCAGTTTTGAAGCCTGGTATTGGGCATATCTAGCTGGATGAGCACTTACTACGTGTCTAAATAAACCCCCCATCCCACCGTGACTTTTTCCAGTTTTAAATTTTAAAACATTTTTACAAATTTTACATATAGCTACTTGATTCTTTACGTCCCTATCAAAAAATGTCCATGCATCTGATTTTAATGGTCGTTTTGCTGGACCTCGTCTCATACTAGGGGGAATAGAAGGTATTTCAGTTGAAGGTGCACTAGTGAGTGTGTTGTCATCAACATTAGTGGGTGTATCATCTAGATCATCGTCTAAATTAAAGTCTTCTTGAGTTTCAGAAAATAGCTCCTCGTCTAAATCTAATGGTATTGTAGGAAAATGTTGAGTATCAACAAAATCATCACCCTTGCCGTGGTTGCCCCTACTAAAAGAAGCACCCTTACCCTTATCCTTAAACATACTTCTTAATCCTTCCATTTTAATTATGATAATAATTAATTAAGGATAATAAAATTAAGTGTGCTAAATAAAATAAACAGATAATAATAATTTAATGAAGGAACGAATGTACCCAAGCAAGCGTAACGTCGACGTGTAATCGAGAGGTTGAAAATTGAAACTTTGCTCGATGGAAGATTCTCAAGCTAGTTGCCAACTTCACTCCCAATTTCCAAATGAATAAATAAAATTGAATATTTAGTAAACAATGTAGACTTGTAGAGAGATATATTGAGAGATTGTAGGAAGATTTGTGAGAAAGATGAAGAGAAAATGAGTTATTTATAGTTGGAAAATCGGGTTAAAGTGTAAATATAATAACTTATGGGTTAAAAATAAATATTAAGGGGTAGGGGGGTTGGGGGAGGGGGGAGGCCTAAAATGACAGTTGCCCAACGACCAAAATCTAAAATGGACATTAGTGCAACAACTATATTTGCAAAGGGGGAGCTCTCGGGCGGGATCGGGCTCGGGGTAGGGACGGGCTCAGGTCTGGCGAGACGAGACATTGTCCCATCCCGAGTTCGAGTCCCGCTACCATTTTTTTTACGCGGGATCGGGGCGGGCTCGGGTCGGGGTTGGGCCGTCCCGGCCCACTGGCCAGCCCTACTTTAATGTATCATCTTCTTAGTTGAGCTATGCATGCACCATTATCTTCATACAATGTCGTTGGAATATAACTTTCCAAAGCAAGACCACATATTTTCTGGATATTTTGAGCTAGGGGTGGCCGTATATCGGTTCGGTTCGATTTTGTATCCGAAAAATATGAACCGAATAAAATTTGGTTTTTTTTAAAAAAAACGAATACAACTTTTTAAAAAAGCCCGATATGTTCGGTTTATATCGCCGAACGTATCGGATTATATCAATTTTTTCTAGTGGGCCGGGCCGGGTCGGGTCGAGGAATTTTTATTTTAAAAAAATTGAATTTCCAAAACTGAAATTGACGTTCACACCTACACTACCATGAAATTTCAACGTTGAACTCTATTGTGTATCGTGAGATGTTTACTAAAGAAAAAGAAAAATTAGAAACCGATTTGAGGGAAAATACAAATTGATTGGGAGAATGGACGTTTTCGTAAAAATTGGTTGCGCAAGCAGTTTGGGCAGGCCCCGTCTCGAAAAAATACCCAAAATTAAAAAAAATGGGTAAAACGGACATCCGAGCCTAGAGTTATGACCATTTAAAGTTTCATCAATTTACAACTACTTTCTCTCCTTACATTTTATGTCAATGCTTCCGTGATATGTTAATCAAGTTCATGCCGCATTCGACTTCCATAAAAGCTTCATAGATTGACTTCAATGGCTATGATTCACGAGATAATAGTAACCTAAAATAAAAAATAAGAATAATTATATATTTAATTCAGTTTTTTCGGTTCGGTTCGTATCCAAAATTTAAAAACCGAACCGAATCACTAAATCCTGATTCGGTTCGATTTTTCAAAAAACCAGTTTTTTTTTTGAAAAAACCGAACCTAATTTCGGTTCGATTTTTTTGGTTCTCCGGATTTTTTGGCCACCCCTAATAGCAATCATAGTTTGTTTGGTTGAACTCACGATATGGTTGTACCTTCCCATATAAATACATAATCTATTTGAGAACGAACTTTATACGGGTCAGACAAATATTTTGCATCTGTATAACCAATTAATTGTGAGTTGAATTCATTTGAATAAGACAATCTCATGTCGAGGGTTCCTCAGAGGTATCTGAATATATGTTTAATACTATTTAAATGTCTTCTTGTCGGGGAAAAACTAAATTTCGCTAATAAGCTTACAGAGAAAGTTATATCTGATCGAAAATTATTGACAAGATACATTAATGCTCCAATAGCACTAAGATATGGTATTTCAGCACCAACAAGCTCTTCATCATTTTCATAAGGTCGGAACGGATCTTTATTAATATCAAGTGATTTCACAACTATCAGAGTACTCAATGAATGTGCTTGATCTATGTAAAATCTCTTTAGAATATTTTCAGTATATGTTGATTGATGGATAAATATTCCATTTGTAAAATGCTCAATTTGTAGACCAAGACAGAATTTTGTCTTTCCAAGGTTTTTCATTTCAAATTCCTTTTTCAAATATTTTACTGCCTTTGGAAGCTCTTCAGGAATTACAATTATATTCAAGTCATCAACATATACTGTTATTATGACAAATTCTAATTCAGACCTTTTTAAAAAGACACAAGGAAAATCATCTCATTTTTGTACCCTTCTTTCAATATATATTCGCTAAGGTGATTATACCACATGTGTCCTGATTATTTTAATTTGTATAAGGAGTTCTGAAGCTTTATTGAATAACTTCCACATGAATCTTCATATGCTTCAGACATTTTGAATCCTTCAGGAATTTTCATATAAATGCATAGTCCAACTAGCCATATAAATAGGCCGTGACAACATCCATCAACCGCATATCAAGATTTTCATGAACTGCCAGATTTATTAGATACCTGAAGGTAATTGCATCCACCACAGGAGAATATGTCTCCACATAATCAATGTCAGGCCTTTGCGAAAACTCTTGTGCCACGAGTCGTGCTTTTATGTCTTACGACTTCACGTTTCTCATTTCGTTTTTGCACAAACACCATTTGTACCCCACTAGATAGACATCTTTAGGTGTTCGAATTACTGATACGAAAATTTCACGTTTTTCAAGTGAAGTCAATTCCATTTGAATTGTGTCCTTCCATTTTGGCCAATCATCTCTCTGTCTACATTCATTGATAAATTTTGGCTCAAGATCCTCATCTTGTTGCATTATTTCAACGACATTATAAGCAAAAATATTATCGACCACAATATCATTCCGGTTTCACTTTTTTCCCATCGAGACATAATTTATTGAGATCTCTTCATTCTTAATGTTTTTAGGTACATGGACCTCCAAAATCCATCTTTTTCCATCTATATGTTAGCTAAACTTGCTTCCTTTTTTGCTTTCATGAAGCCGACCTTAACAGACATCTCTTTCATTTTCATAGATGGAAGATTCGGGGAATCGGACTCCACAGAAAACTAGCATCTCGTAAGTTTTTTATAGCTATCCTTCTTCTGACACAACAATGCAATTTGAATTAGTATCAAAAGTAAGTACTAAATAATTTCTTTTTCCTTTACTTGTTGATGTAAAATCATCTTCGCTTGCCATTTGTTATGTCTCGGAGCTCTTCTTGATCAATTATCTCCATATTATGGTCATTTTGATCATTTACCCTTTTTTCGATGATTTTTATCCTTGAAACCGATTGGTCTGCCATGTTTCTAACATGACCCAGACTCATCTGCATTAATTGTTTGTCCTACCGGGACATCAACTCAAACTGGAGCATTTGCCGCTAGAATATGTGATCTAGTAACCCTTGGAAGGTTAGTAAATACAACTACCAATTCGCAACAGTTTGCATATAAATCATCTTGTGAACCTCTTATTCACAATGATTTATTCGAAGATCTAAATGAGATAGTGATAATGCATTACAATCTAACTCTTTATTCAACTGCTTTTTTTCTCCCCTAATGTTGGATATACTGATTCATCAAATGACAATCAGCAAATTTTGTCGTAAATAAATCTTCAGTCATAGATTTCAAATATTTTATGATAGAAGGAGATTCATACTCAATATATATCCCCAATCTTCTTTGGGGATCCATCTTTGTGCGTTGTGGTGGAGCAATTAAAACATATACCGCACATTCAAAAATTCTAAGATGGGAAATATTTCACTCTTGGCCAAAAGCAAACTATAATGGGGAGAATTCATGATAATTGGTTGGACTTATGCGCACAAGTGCTGCTGCATGCAAAATAGCATACCCCCATACCGAAACAGAAAGTTTTGTCCTTATTAGCAATGGTCTAGCTATCAATTGGAGGTGTTTAATTAACGATTCTACTAGACCATATTGAGTATGGACATGAGCAACCGGATGTTCAATTGTTGTTTCAGTGGATATACAACAATCATTAAGGACCTGAGATGTAAACTCACAAGCATTATCAGGACAAATTGTCTTTATTGCATAATCTGAAAATTGTGCTCCTAACCTTATTATTTGGGCCAACAATCTCGCAAAAGCTATATTGCGAGTTGATAATAAGCACACATGTGACCACCTTATAGATGCATCTATCAAAATCATATAATATTTAAATGGTCCACATGGAGGGTGAATTGACCCACATATATCACTTTATATATGTTTCAAAAATGCAGGGGATTCAATCCCAACCTTAGCTGCTGATGATTTAATAACCAATTTTCCTTGAGAACAAGCAGCACACGAGAATTCATTTTATTGAATAATCTTTTAGTTCTTCAAAGTATGCCCATGTGAATTCTCAATTATTTTGCGCATCATATTAGAATCGGGATGACTTAACCGGTCATGCCAAATGATAAAATCATTAGAATAAGTAAATCTTTTGTTTACTACAACATGTGATTCAACCACGCCAATACTTGTATTATACAACCCATAAGAAAGTGCGGGTAACTTTTCATGCACAAACTTCCCCCCGCTTTTATTGTAGTAATATAAAGGTATTCAACCTTTCCTTCATTGGTAGTCTCAACATGATAGCCATTTTGGCAAATAACCTTGAAACTCAACACGTTTTTTAAACTTACTACAGTACAATGCATTATTAATAGTCAATATTGTTCCTCTAGATAGTAATAACATCGCTCTTTCAGGGCCCTCAATTAATTTTGTACTACCAGATATTGTATTTACATTGGCCTTTTTCATAACCAAATGAGAGAAATATTTCTTCTCTTAATATGGTGTGAGTTGTAGCACTAACCAGAAGACATACATCTCCATTACTCATCTTTGATCCAATTGAACACTAAATTTTTTTTATTTATCTTCATAAAAATAAAAATAAAATGCATCTTAAGAAATACTGAAATGAACAACAGAAAACTTAAGTACTTCAAGAAAATAAAAACAACATAAGGAAGACATGATGATTAAAAACACAAATAAAAATAACAACATAATTGATTCCCAGTAAAAGGATCACACTTCAATTCTGATCCCCAAAGAAGTCTTCAACTTTCAAATAGGTAATATCATTGAGGCCATTAAAATCATCATCTTTCAAATTCAAATTTGCTTCAATATTGTCATCATATTTTTGTGAAGCCCTGCCTCAGCATCATTTTTATAAGTCAAGTGTGACTCCACTCAGGCATTAGCAGAAAGGCACCACCTTCATTTGTCTTTCTTTCAAAGAAATTTTTATAAAGCCTAGCAAAATGCTCATGTGCCCGACATTCATTTTTTTAGTGGTATTTCATACCACAATGATGACAATTGCCTCTTTAAGGATTGCTTTGAGAACATTGTTCTCCCATTTATGGTGATCACCACCATGACGATTATTATATTGTCCCTTGTCCTTGGCACACCCACGCACATTATTATGGCCCCGGTTATTATTATCTTGTGTTCTTTTAGACTGGCCATTTACTGCTACCACATTCGCTTCCGAAAACGGAGCAGTTTCAGGGGGACGTGCTTCATAATTTTCCAACAAAAGGGTGTTATATTACTCAGCCACAAGGAGGCATGAGATCAAATCAGAATGCTTTTTAAATTCTCTTTCGCAGTACTATTGATGTAATACCAAATTAGAGGCATGAAAAGTCGTAAGAGTCTTTTCCAACATATCCTCATCTTTTACATCTTTCTCACATAATTTTAATTGGGAAGTAATTCTACATACAACAGAGTTATAATCACATACAGTTTTAAAATTTTGTAATCGTAAGTGAATCCACTCATAATGAGCCCTCGGCAATACCGTTGCGTTAAGATGGTCATACCTTTCCTTCAAACCTATCCACAATTCAAGTGGATCTTTCACTATCAAATATTCGGCCTTCAAACCTTCATCCAGATGATGACGAAGGAAGATCATAGCTTTTGCTTTGTCCTAGTTCGATGTTGCATTACCCTGAGTAATAGTGATATCGAGACCTTTAGCGTCTAGGTGAATTTCAGCATCGAGCACCCATGACAGGTAATTTTTTTCGGTGATGTCAAGTGCTACAAACTCAAATTTTGATAAATTCGACCTAGTGATGCTACCATAGAAGATAAATAAGTTAGAGAGATTATAAATTTCAAATAAACAGTGAACGATAATATGATCATTTCATAACAAAAGTCTAAACAGAGAGTTATGGCATATTAGTAGTCTACTGTATCATGATTTTCTAGAATCTAAAGAACATTTGTATTTTGTGTCACAAATAATAATATATTATTCCTTGTCCAGGTAAGTCTTAAATACATTGTCCTAGAGATTAAGTATACTATATAGTACTTTACACGTATACATGTAAATTGTTAAAACAACAACATATGTTATGGTTATTCTTTTAGTGTAAACAAGCAGAATACTTATTTTCTTTATCAACATATAGACCTAAATTAGTACATGCATTCAGGGGAAAGAATTCAGTCTCAATAAACAGGAAAGAGAAAAGAAACTTTAACCAACAGATTAATCCCGTTCTTTTATTAGAATAAATTTTTAGACTTGTTAAAGAGATGCAGCACATACCTTAATAAGACTTAACAGAAGTAAGTATTTGATTAGAATCTCGTGCTATAGCAAGAATACGATAATTAACAAAGCTCTAAAATATAAGACAGAGAATGGGAGAGCAAATAAGGAAGCTACTTTTGTTACTTTCAATTGTGTGTTTTCTTTCTATCGAATACAATGCAATTTATAGGACAAAAAGTGAAGTGGATAACTTGTACACAACATAAAACAGTAAGGGATATGGGCGTGTCCTGAACAGCATGGGCATCCATTCTCTTACTACTGTCCACTTTGACTATTTACAACATTTACTTATTTTTAAGGAGTTTGTTTTAGAGAAAATATTTTACAACTTTCTTTGACCAATAAAACATGAAATTTTTTGAAAAACCCACACCTTAAGTCTAACCGAACTTAGCCATGAATAGACCTAGTCAGTCCCTTGAATCCCCAAGACAAAATCTACTTAGACCGGCATTTTTTCCAACTCTATAATGAATAAAACTAGATCTCAGCATGACTTTTTCACGACTGAAGATATACCGCCCTTCATACTATAGAAGCTGAGTCAGCTTGACCATGCCCAAAGTAGGGGATGCCAAAGGTAGTCAAGGCTAGTGGTGGGAGTGAAGTCGTGAAAATGTAGCCCCAGGTCTTCTACTGTGTAAATAAATATCAAATACACTTCGGTCTACTATGTGTAAGCAAATACTAGCACACAAAACATCATGGAATCACCTTTGATAGGGAGCATTTTACCCCCCCCAAAGTAAAACTTGGTGCGATCCGAACTAGTCGAGCATGATAGTAGGTATTGGACACAGGATGGGAAAAAAACATAAAGCAGCTAAGCAGAGTAGTAAATGGAAGAGTTTCACGAGGCATCCATGGAGACAGCAACAGATCATAAAATGTGTACCATAGCATGGGAGTTTTCTGCTGCAGTTGGCCAGTAGACAAACCAATTAATGCTTGCAACAAGAATGGACCTCACTCAAATGGATTTTGACAATATTTTCCAACTCAATTATTATTAAGTTACTCTCTTGTTTTTTATTATTAAATATTTATCTCGTGCATGGAGCAGCTACTTCAAGAAGCTGTACATGATGCAAATAATTGACACATGATGCTCATTTAAACAAGTACAAGACAGCATCAGACTTAACTTCCACCGGGTAGACAAAGGTATTACTACATCCAATAAAATAATGAGTGCTAAAAAAGACACAACAGAGAGTCCAACCTTATCACAATTCCGAAATTGTACACGCTAAAACTTAAGTTAACGATCAGGTAGTGTGATCAAGGAAAGCAGGTATTGGTCTCACATCAAGCTTGGTGTCATCCTTTAATCAAAGAAGTCATTTGATGAAAAAACAAATTCAATTGCTAATTACTCCCAGCTGAAGGTGTACTTTCTTGAGTTACAAACAGTTGTTCTCTCAAAAGAAGATTATTGAAACACCCATCTTCAAGCAGCCCACCGCCACCCAAGGACTTAAACGTTCACCTGTTAACATTGAAGCATCACTGGACTTGTCAAATTTCATGCATTCTGGTTGAATGAATGAATTAAAAGATTAAATTTGCTATAATAGGAGGATGAAAAAGGACATTCACCATAATCTATTGCTTGATCTCTGCGCTACTATCCTATTCTCTTTAATAGGTAAGTTAATGTACTTTAGGTTACATGTATTATCAAATTTTAGGTACATCAGAAAATTTTGAGAAGAGCAGCAAACTTTTTCCTCCACTTTGTCGACTTTGGAAAAAAATTCAAGTGTTCAAAGAATAAGAGCTCTCTAAACAAAAGAGAACCCCCAACCAGCAGAAGATCAACAAGTTAGAGTAAAAGGACGAAGAACCACCATGAAAATAAATAGGCATATAAGTGACATGCAATCACACAAGCAGATGAAGCTTCCAGTTACATTAAAAATGGGGAAGGGAAAAGATCATGATATTCCAAAATACTATGACGTGGTCAAGCAATAGAGAATTACAAGAATAACTTCCTTTCAAGATTATACCTTATGAGAGAATAACAATGCTTGGCCAGGAAAACGTTATTTGTATTTATTCAAAGTATGATGCCTAAATATCAACTGTATGTCCTCATATCAGTAGTGATTCAGCATTTGATCAACATCCTACTGTGTGGTGTGGTTTCACTAGGATACAGGCCAGTAATTGGTTTAAGAGAAATGCATGCAATGTTTGTAACAACCAGCAAAATAATTACAATTCTGTAAAAAAGATGAGGAAATTAGTCTAGACAATTCTTCGCTGCAAGTAAATGAGATAACTCACCTATTCTAGCAGCCTTCCAAAAGAAACCTCGAAACCTGCCAAGTTTACCATCTAGTTAGGATGTAAAAGAGACGTGGAAAAAAGTTTTTTAAAAATTTGAAATGAGATAAAATAAAGTAATAAGCCACAACATATTAGAGAACATATAAGAAAATGTTCTTTAGCTTCAAAACCTGAAAATTTTCAGATAAGCAAAATAGTCGACGCCTGAGATCCCTCAACTGAAATGACATGTTGAAGCCCATTAAAAGCCAACAAAAAAGATTAGATCCAATTAAAAGCTATGTTGCTCGGACTCTTTAAAAATGTCGATGGGTGCGTGTCGGATTCTCCAGAAGTGGTGTATTTTTGGAGAATCCGACACGGGTACTACAACATTTTGGGAGAGTCTGAGCAGTATAGATTTAAAGTGCCCTTGTAATCTTTTCTCCCCCAAAACTAGCATTATGTTCAACCACAGCGAGATCATTTCAGATGAGAGTTTCCCATCTTTTCACCTAGCAAAGCCATTTTCGAATTAAAACCCATCTATACGTGTAGGTGCAACCACCAATTCCCCGTCATAGCCTCGTAGTACTATATGATGCATAAAGTGGGTTACATGGCTTGTCATAGTGGATAAAATTAGTTCAGGAGGAGGGTCACTGCATGAAACAAATCATCAGTCTTGAACCCCTCTTACATAAACCATGCTAGAAACTTCATTTTATGGGGTTAAACTTTATGAAAGACGGGATACGAAGACGGATAAGAATTTTGATCTCAGAATGCATGTACCTCTCCCGAACCCCATTTTTTTTTTACAGGGGACCCGCACTCCCGAACATCCCCTTCTTATGAGCTATTTCCTCCAATCCTAACGTGTCTCTGCTGTCTCACTAACCCACCCACCCCCACCCCCACTCCCCTTTTCTGCAAAAAACAATGAGGAGGCAGGCAGTGAAGGAGGAGCAGGGAGGAGGGGAGAAGGTAGCCGCCCAGAGGGAGGGTGTGGAGAGGACTAATATGTGTCTTTAGGAGAGAAGGGAGCCCATCCAATGACAAAATGTACCATATTGTAGGATTACATAGTACCCAGTAACAGCAGAACAGGCGTGCCTGCTGCCTTCTAAGTGCGACCATACATGAAATGGCAACCATGACAAAATAAAAGAAACATGGGGTAAAGGTAGCATAAATTCAGAAAATGCAGTAGAAAATGACATTCTTAAACCAGGCATCCACATAATAAAGGAATAAAAAGAGAAATCTTAACCCTTTACCACAGAGTTGGAGGAAATAAAGAAGTGCTATATGAAGTATTAAAGATCAGCATAGGTAACATTGACACCAACGCCAAATTCCTATCCCCTAGCTACAGAAAACTACTCATGGAGAAGACTTACCCAGTTCTCTGTTCAAGAAGTGCAGGAAAATGCATCTTCACATAAGTGCATGTACAAATCCCTAACAGCACTACCGTCAGAAAGGAGTGGAAATTGAAGAGTGCCGACTGAAAATCCCAGCAGTAAAAAATGAGCATCGTACTTGTAATTCAATAACAGAAATAACAATAACCGTAACTAAACTTACCATATCTGAATTTTCCTCTCTTAATCAGTTATGTCTTCCACCAAGCCTATACAGTAAAGAACCATCTGTTAACTCCTCTCATACTTGCGGAATGTCAAAAAATTTAACGCAATAAAAAAGGTTTGCAGTGCCTGCTCTTCATCTTTTGATCAAAATGATGAAATGAAATAACAAATTATGGATGACCATGAGCACCTTATAACCAGATCGAAATGAAAAAGGCATACTCAACATTAAGTTGATGCTAGATTCATTAAGAAAATAAACAAAATCAACACAACAATAACCACAGTCCCTTCTGGGACATCCAATAAAATTGAAGCAATAACAACTAAAATTTCAAGAGCTATGCATTTGACCTTTGTAATAAAAAAAATCTGAATCTCTATAGTAGCTTTCTGCACTGAGAAAGAGCAGTGTTTCCATTCTTATATTTCTCACATGCCATCTTCTGATTTTTTCAATCTTCTCTATTATCTTTTTGTATGCATTGCCCAAGGTTGTAACTGTCACCTATCTAGTCAAAGACCTTCTTGATAGGGAAATCTTGTAAGAAATATTTAGACCCGGAAAGAAAAGCATATAATAGACAAAAAGAGACTTCAGTGTAGAACTCATAACTGTTATATCTCCATTCAAGCTCAAGTAGGCATAGCCTGCAGTCTTGCAACTGTATTTGTATTGCCCCTTCCAGTCCGACAGTAATGACATTTGTTTAACTCTAGTCATTTATCACGAAAAGAAACTTCCAACTCCGTGATGTGTGACGCTGAAGAACATCCTATTGCATTTACCAGTGAAGCTTCAATGCTAATGATTCTATACAGCTACTACTGTACAGAAAAATTCAATCAGCCTTTCTCCTATGTCCTGCATGTTTTATACCTTGACTTCAGATTATATAGAACTAAGATTAACCACAAAATTTTAGTGGCTAAGACTTAAGACATCATTTACTATCCCAATCTCTGAGCTTCTGCAACATCTTTCATTACAATGCTCTATAATTTATACAGTACCACAGCTATGGATATGCAAATTTACAGCATACAAACTCCTTTGACAACACAACATTTAAATTTCCAAGTTCCTAGTGAAGCACAATGCTGAAATTTCATTAAACTTCTATGATATATTATCCGCATAATCATATTCTAGCTAGAAAAGCTTCAAAATTCGACATTTGTGCTTTGATAGGTAACATTTACTTCTAATACCACATTGATTTGTTTCATAACACATTAGAGGACATAGAACTTGATATACTAAATTAATATTAAGCAGCTAAGAAGCAACAACAAAATGGATCATGAACAAACAAAGTCTATCAAAGACCAACATGAAGAACAGTTACCAAAGGTTCTGAATCCTTACATAAACCAAACGAGCTAAAGATGTAACAATTTTAATTATATTAGGGACAGACATTTAGGATTCTGAATATTGGAAAATTTGAACTCATGATTCAATCTTTTGTATTTCAATGAGGCAGAGCATTAAGCTGACGGCAATTCATCAGTTCAGCAAGCAAAAACAGAAAGAATTAGAATATGAACTGCATCACGCAATACGCATTGCATTTTTTTTTAGCTTTTAAAGCAATAAAACCTTGATCCGTTTAAAAATTTAATACTTCTGAAAGCAGACAACAAGCAGACTAAAATGCTACTCTAAGTACAAGTTTTCTTACTCGGGTTGGTAATTAGGTACTTTTCTTGCTGGGTCTAGATGTTTAAAGGAAAAAAAGAAAAGGTTAAAACCCTAACAACCAAATTTAACCCACTTCCCAACAGACCATATTCAACCAAATTTTAGTGTTCAAACCAAAGTTTCTCCTCTATTTTTTATAACCATGGTGTCCGGGCCAGCTTGTGCGCACCTTGATTAATTCCACGGGAAAAAGAGGGTTCCTTCCTCTCTTCACTCTCCGAATTTTGATCCTCACCTTTCTGGTGCCAAAGATACCTGCCACCTCCCACCCGCAACAGGTACAGGTAACTCAATCCACCAAGGGAAGGGAAGAAATTACCAAGTCTTTTTGTCTCTGCTAGGATTTGAACATGAGACCTCATGATTATCAACCCACAATCACTAGGCACACCCTTGGGTGCTTTTACTCCTTTATTTGTCTTCCCTCAATAAACCAAAGTTTCTCCTTGTCAATTGCCTTCCCTTTTCCTTAGACAGATAGTAGTATAAAAAATTGAGCTTTACATCCATTACAAATCGATCGTTGTATATAACGCAATTTAAACTCTGTAATAATAAATATGTATAAATAACGAAACGCAAAAGGGTATAAAATAAGGGTTACCTAAAATCAAGAGCCCAAGAACGAAATTGCAGTGAATAGATGAGATTTTAGAACAGTTCCTTATCTCCAGATCCAATCTGTTTGACAAAGCACTCGTCTCCGATCTCGGAGAACACAGCAACTGGGGCGTAAATTCAAGCTCAGGCACCTCTCGATAATCACAGAGATGACAAGTAAAATAAAGAGTTTATGAATCAGAAAGGCTTATAAGTTGGAAGATGATTAAAAAATGAAAACGGTATGTGCTAGTATAAAGGCAAAAGGTGAACTAAGCACTAAGCTGGGCCGGAAACGATGGGATCACAAGCTACGTAGTATTTCTGCAAAAAGCAGTGTAAATGATTTGAATATATTAATTTCTGATCACGTGTCAATAACTTTATCGCATGTGTGCTGTTATATAAATGTGAAATTTAGCTATGCCTTAAGCCTTTACCATCTTTGGGAAACAAAGGGGGGAAAACAAAAAGGAAAAAGATTAGTAATGTAGGTACCACTCCTACTTATGGAGGTTTACTTATTAGTTATGATTTAGATGTTGGTTCGTTATATAAAAGTTAATAAATATTGTATATTTTTTAAAATTAAAATATTATATTAAAATTAGATAAAAATATTTGTTTAGAAAAGAAAAATATTTAAGTGGAAGTGATAAGGGTAATATTGTCATTTCAATTTTTTATTCATGTATTAATTATTCCATCTTTTACTCCACATAAAATAATGCATGAATTCTCTCATAACTTATATATGTATTAGTTATGCAGGTTTTAAAATTGCAAATCAAACGATGTACTAATTTTATATATGAATAACTTATTTTCTAACTAGCTATCAAATGTGGTATAAGTGTAAAAATTAATACATAAATAAAGTATCTCTTTACTAGCGATCAAACATGATGTAAGTTATGCAGAGATTCATACACTAAAAATGTCAAAATGATCAAATTTGAAGAGTTATTAACTAGTCAGTACTGAAAGAGAATAATATATATATATATATATATATATATATATATATATGATATACAATATTTAATTATGAAAATTAAATCTACATTTTCCTAATACAAGACTAATACATTTTTTTAATACATGACTACTACCATAATTACACATGTACAAGAATTCTACAAATATGATATATATATACACGGTATACATAGTAGGGAAAACTGTGTATATTGAGTCCAATATACACGGTATATTCTATCACAGCCCCGCAGTCATAGCGGGTGGCTGTCGTACGCTAAGACTGTCCTAAAATCTTTCTTTTAGGGGAAAATATGGTAAGAGGGAAACTGTGTATAAATGGGAAATATATACACGATATACATAGTAGGAAAAATGGTGTATATTGAGTCCAATATACACGATATATTCTATCGAGTACAAATATATAAAGTTGGGCCTACCAAAAACAACTCTGTTTCGTAATATAGGATTAAGATCTGTGCACTCTGCCGTTCCAAAATCTACTATATGAGATTTGACGGGGTATGTTGTAGGAATATATAAAGCAGAACGAGACTGGTAAGGACTCCATTGAAGGAATTGACAGCAAAACAGCTCAAGGAGTCTTTAACTAGTAATAAGTTTGTGCCTCATATATTAATTTCCACAATCCACCAAACACTAGGGGTGAGCACGGGTACAGGGTACCCAGATATCCGACCGGAACCGACACTAACGGGTAGGTTCCGGGTAGATAAATTATAATAACGGGTAGGGTCCGGGTAGTAAAATTAGGAACCGATCAATGTCGGGTCCGGTTCCGGTTCCGGCAAATAGAGACAGGGTACCCGGACCCGGAACCGATACCTGGAACCTATAAAATATTAATTTTTTTTTTAAACATTTGGACCACTTTTAACTTTCTCCAAAATTATTTGTTGCACGCCTGCACATTGATTTTCCCCACCCCAAAACTCTCTCAATAACAATGGCGTTTTAGCTACACCACCGAGCTTCATCGTCGTCGTTGTTGAAGCTTTCTCTCAGGTACTTTCATCGTTGTCGTCATTGAAGCTTCACCTTTGCCTCTTTCTCTCCTTTGGTTGTGTTCACGTCATTCCTAAAATGCATATGGGTTCATATCTAACTCTTCAATTTCTTTTTAATATCATATGCTTCTGTTCTATTTCAGGCGATACTCATCTTCAATTTGTATTACTTTTTTATTTGAAATGTAAATCTATTTTTAAAATTTGTGTATATTTTTGTAGTTGTGAAGATGAAATTTAGAGATTTACTAGTATAATAAAGCTTTTCTTTTGTATCGAAGAGCTTATGAACACAAAAATAAGTTTAATTCAGATATTTTCAAATTTATTTTGAAATCAACACGTTCAATTAATTGAGTGTCAAATTTGACTTGCAATTTTAGGTTTTGCAATGTAATTAACTTTTCTACAATGAATAAGTTTTCTAAAACTTCTTATAAGGGTACTAAAAACTCCGATTGTGTGCTAAAAACTACTTGATGAAATTATTTTAGAACTCTTTTTTATTCTCATAGGCTTAAAAATTGTTGCTTAATTTGTGTTTTATATTTACAGAGTGCAGGAACCTACAGGACCTGCGGGTCCGGGTAGGTTCCGGGTAATGATTGCTACGGGTAGGTTCCGGGTAGTAAATTTAGGAACCGATCTTTTACCGGGTAGGGTCCGGATAGTTAAAAAATATTAGGGTACCCAGACCCGCTCACCCCTACCAAACACTAATAAAATGAAAGCCTCGTCCCATAATAATACACTTTCACTATTTCCAGTGCACCAGCACTGGTACCTGATACATCCAATATAATAATATTGCCAACTTTTGCAAGAAACTATTTTTAGCAGTTATCTTGAAAATTGACATCCAAACCAATCCCCCCCCCCCCCCCCCCGGCCTTCCTCTCTGTTTCTTGAAGAAAATTCTTACAAACCCCATTTTTCTATCAATCTCACTTCTTCTAACTGTGTAACAGAATCACCAAGATTTCATTTTTTCCTCACTTCTTAGCTGTCTTTGAAAGAACCCCAGTTGCAAGAAAATACTACTAACAACTACCTCAGCTAATGACATTCTAACTACTGATTCCTCCTACCCATTATTAATAAGAAATTTCCAAACTTTCTTTTGTCAATGGGACATACCCATTAAATCTCTGGTCTTTTTGTTGTTTTTAGCCAAATTTAGACTTATTACTTCCACTACAGAAAATGAGGAGTTGGATAAGGGGCTTTTTTGGGCTTCTTTTTCTTGCTTTCTTGTTGAAAACTGAAGGCTGGAGATTTCATATGTCTGAACACACTGACAGAATATCAGGTAACATTTTCGTTTGGGTGCTAATTGTTGTGGTTTAGCTTGCAATTATATGTATTTTCATGTCTTATTGAGATGGGAATACTTGTTAGTTATAGTAAATTTAGGTTTTTTCTGACATTGGGTACTTTTGTATGAATTTCCTTTGGCCAGAGGTGGAGCCAAAAAATTTAGTTATGGATTCGGGATCATAATTCTATTTATTTATTGGTTCTTGAATATGTAGTTTCTGCATATCAAATGAATTTTTTAATACAAGTATAGGGATTGAACTAAAGCTACTGAGTTCTGCCGAGCATGTAGCTTATGGGGTGGCCCCGCCCCTGCTTTTGGGCTTTTTGTTCTCATCATGTATGTCCAGATTCAGCTGGTTCCTTCTTTGAAATGGATGTGTTTGGCGAAACTAGGCAATATAGGAGATTACAAGTATCTGCTGAAAATTCATGTAGGTGATATTGGCAATATTAGCTTTAATTTCTACATAAGGCTTTTGTTTTGAAGGGTCCAACATTATTGATGACTTCAGCTGGCTTTATTCATGAATTCTAAGTTCTATACGGACGTAGTAGAATTTAACCTGTAAGATCATTCCTATGATTGTTTGTTTCTTTTTGTTAACCTGCAATGCATGTTGAAATGAAATAGTTTGGTAATGGCTGGTGTTGCCAACTGCTTAAATACTGGCATTATCTGCATGGTTGATCCGCTTTGGCCCCCAAAGCTGAGTATTCTTCTTTGATGATATTCATACTGTTTGTTAGATTCAGAATCTGTAGGTGGGATAAAATTTGTACTGTTTTTACATCCTGACCGTGATATATGCCGCTTTTGCAAGGCTGTGTCGGACAAACCTTGGGATTTAATTAGCCAGAATATAGGTTGTGGAGATGAATGGGGTTTTTGTAGCTGAATTATTTACGTACCTGATGTTAATCTGAGCAAATCTTGACCCTGGAGCATCGACGATTGATGCTTAGAAGACAATTTAGTTCCAGATCTAGGTTAAGATTGATAAAAAAACAACTGAAATGGGAGAACCATGAAGTCTCGGGTTCAAATCCTGATAGAGGTAAAAAAAACATTAGGTAGTTTCTTCCAATTGGCCTAAGCCTTGGTGACACCTAGTACCTGTGTTGGTGGGAGGTAGTCCAGAGGTATAGTCGAGGTGCACAGGCTGGGCCTGGATGCGACCATCATTTAAAAAATCAATTAAAGCAACTGAGCTCACCATAGAGCTATGCCTGAATAAAAATAAGGAGGTATTTTTTCTAAAAGCTTTGCCAGTCAAAATTTATTAGTAGAGGGAAGTTATTTCAGGTACTAGGTTTAATGGTCTTCTGCATTTGGTTTTTTAGGTTAAATGAAGAATTTGATTGAAGACTTTGGTAGGCTGTAATTTAAATGTTTTAAGGGTTGTCATAAATTTCCAAAGGGGTGTTTTGAAGACTCCCAATAGAACAGATTGGTTCTTCATACATGTATTTAAGTGGAAATTCAGATATAACTGAATGTTGCAGCATCAGAGATAATTTGTTGGCGAATAATTTTAATATTGTAGGTGACATTACAGAACCATTGTGGTGATCATAAAGGACATAAGTTTGACCAACTAATGTGTTAACTGTAATAATATGTCACCAAAAATATAGTCAAATTCTTCTGAGCAAATAAACATCGTCGGTTAACTTGTTTAAATGGTTTTGCCTATAATGATATGGATACTTGCTTAAGACACTAGTATTAACTCCTTCGTTTTCCTTCTATTTCCAAAATTCAGGAAGTGCGGGTGATGTCTTGGAAGATAATCCAGTTGGGAGATTAAAAGTTTTTGTTTATGAGCTTCCCAGCAAATACAACAAGAAAATTCTGCAGAAAGACCAGCGATGCCTCAACCACATGTTTGCTGCTGAAATCTATATGCATCGTTTCCTATTATCTAGTGCTGTTCGAACCTTTAATCCCGAGGAAGCAGATTGGTTCTACACCCCTGTTTACAGTACTTGTGACCTGACACCTAATTGTCTTCCTTTACCCTTCAAATCACCACGTATGATGAGGAGCGCAATACAACTTATTGCTTCAAAGTGGCCTTACTGGAATAGGACAGAAGGAGCTGATCACTTCTTCATTGTGCCACACGATTTTGGTGCTTGTTTTCACTATCTAGTGAGGATCTCTCTCTCTCTCTCTCTCACCTCTGTCTCTCTATCTCTATCTCTATCATATACACACACTTACATAATTAGAGTTAACAAATAGAGATAATTACAGTCCAATGCCGTTCGGTGATCTAATTTACGAAATAGCCAGCGAATGTATAGGTTAAGTAAATATACATACATATAATATACATTAATATACATACAATATACATAAATAAACATAATCAGTGTATATGTTTTATATATTTTGGCTAGCGCCTATAATTAATTTCAGCCGACGGTTCCAAAAATGGAAAAATGCCTAACAAATATCCCTTAGGTTCATGATTATCAGTTTTGTTATTTTCAACTGTAGCTTTCAGTAATTACTTTCAAGGGTAAATATGTTTTGGTTACACTGGGTTTGCGCGATTGCAGGAAGAAAAAGCTATTGAGAGGGGAATTCTTCCATTGCTCCAACGTGCTACCTTGGTTCAAACTTTTGGACAACGAAATCATGTTTGTTTGAAGGATGGGTCAATTACAATTCCTCCATATGCTCCCCCACAGAAAATGCAGTCTCACTTGATTCCTCCAGATACTCCCCGCTCTATCTTTGTTTATTTCCGAGGTTTGTTTTATGACGTTGGAAATGACCCAGAAGGTGGTTACTATGCGAGGTATAACCGAGGTTCATACTTATGAATAAATCACATTTGGTTGTTTTTTTAACACATATAGCTACTGACTTCCGAGTCATGGAAAGACAAAATAACTAACTATGATTTTTTCTCACTTCAGAGGTGCCCGAGCAGCAGTGTGGGAAAACTTTAAAGACAATCCTCTCTTTGATATTTCTACAGAGCATCCAACTACTTACTATGAAGACATGCAGCGAGCTATCTTTTGTTTTTGCCCACTGGGATGGGCACCATGGAGTCCGAGATTGGTTGAAGCAGTTATATTTGGATGTATCCCTGTTATTATAGCAGATGACATTGTCTTGCCGTTTGCTGATGCAATCCCCTGGGAAGATATAGGCGTGTTTGTAGCAGAGAAAGATGTCCCAAATTTGGACACCATTCTCACTTCTATTCGACCAGAAGAAATATTGAGGAAGCAGAGATTGCTTGCCAACCCTTCAATGAAGCAGGCAATGTTATTTCCAACACCTGCTCAATCAGGTGATGCTTTCCATCAGATCTTGAATGGACTTGCGCGTAAATTGCCACATGACAAGAGCGTTTACTTGAAGCCCGGGGAGAAGTTCTTAAACTGGACTGCTGGTCCAGTTGGTGACCTAAAACCTTGGTAGAGGCTGGCTTTTGGAGATGATTTCACTCTTTTGTTTGGCTTCAAAACTGCCAAACTTGCGTAATTTCATCTGAATTGTAAATGTTAAGCCTGTAGTTTTGGGAGACTCCAATTCATTTTTTGACCGGTAGGGTTCTGCATTAGAAATATGGTTATGTTCACTTTCCTACTCATGTCCTTATGATACTAGAACGGTGTCAGAAATTTCTTTCAGTTTTTGTATTGCTTCAATTTAGAAGGTTACTTCAGCATTTAAGCATTCTTAGTTAAAGGCATATATTGATCCCTGCTTCCCCGCCTTTTTTATGTTTCATTTCTGGATCTTGAGCGAGAGCAACCCATTTTGATCCATCCTAGCATTCTCATCATGATGATCCCAAGATTTACGTGGATCTTAGTGCCTATTCTGTTGGGTTGTCTTGTATTAATTAGTCTAATATAAACACCGGTTGAAATTTCTTTTACCAGATAAGGGGTGTGTTATAAAATTAACTTTTGAAGCAATAGTGTATTGAATAGATCTGTCTGGCGGGCAACTGATCAATCAGCTCAGCCATCAGATTTTTAGAGCAAGGCAGGAGTGCACCAACTTATGAATTGAATGGAATGAAGAATGGTAAATCATTTTCTACGCGGCAAATCTCAGTTCAAGTCATGTAAGATAAGTGAAGAAATCACTGTTAAAAAGGAAGTACAGAGGATAAGAAAGGTTCAAAAAGCAAAAAGTTTGTATGGGGATCATGTCAAATGACAGCCATACCAGTACATCAAAATGTGCAGACTACACGCATCAATCACCAAGTACCTTACACAATTTTACTGAAATATATAAGCTCAAGCTTGCCATATGATGCACTTCACTTAACCCCAACCGCCCAACATAAACAGTTGACCATTCCACATACAGTAGAGAGAAGTTACAACGCTAAAGAGAATAATGCATTAATCCTAATAATTCCACAAGGGCAGCAATCCAGTAAAATTGTGCCAAGTATTGATGTCTCACCGTGATCTTGACCATTACAAATCGGGCTCAGATAATCTCATTCATTTTAGGCAGATCCAAATTCTCTCAATAGAACTCCACCAGTCATATATGACAACAAACAACTTTAATTCAAGGGGTAATTACTATTTCCACAAATTCAACCCTCATAGGCAAACAAACCTTTCAACTACTATGAGGCCTTCTCAGACGAAGACCAGAACACTATCATGAGCATTTTGATAAGACAGTAAGATTCTAAAAGATAAGTTGTGATTTACTAAGATTTAAACATAATACTAATTGAGTTATGATTTACATTGTGTGGGCAAGGGTGGATTATACAACAAGAAATCATTCTTGGAGAACAAATGAACCCTCTATTCTTTTCCCCACGGGTTGTGAAGTAAAACTCAAAGGATTCAGCACATCGTCAAATCTTGAAGCAGGAGCAGACTTGAATTCATAAGGACCTCCTTTTACACCCCAAACCTGTAATATTGTTGGTGTTTGGGGGGGGGGGGGAGGGGTCTTGTCAGAGGCGGTAGGTTCTTCAAATAAATGAATCAACAATTGAGACAAGATTCACTAGACAGCTTTTGAGGAAAAAAACATGTATGGAGTATGGGAACTAACTTGATTGCCATCGTCATCATAGCCTCTATCCCAGGCATGTATCTCATTATTCTTCAACACAGCAAGTTCTGACGTACAGTATGTCGCACCATTCTGCTACACAGGCAAAATAAACTTCCAAAACTTAATAGGAAAGGAGAAAACAATCACAGGCTATCATGATAAGGATCTCGGAATTTAAATTGATGAAAAACTTAGGTAAATACCCATGAATTAGGAAATCCATCTACAGGTGTTGAACCTTCATATAAGCATCGTTTTCCTCGTTCACAGCGCTTTAGATGAATGGTAGTCAAATGTTCAGCAA
Organism: Anisodus acutangulus; assembly: GCA_029783415.1. Taxonomy (NCBI): domain Eukaryota; kingdom Viridiplantae; phylum Streptophyta; class Magnoliopsida; order Solanales; family Solanaceae; genus Anisodus; species Anisodus acutangulus. Next base: position 13,964,502 of record CM056494.1, on the reverse strand, counting down.
TGTCCTGCACATAACAATAGAACTATATTGACTTCCCAGAGCATTCCTAAATGTTTCCTCTGGGGCACAGTACCCTCAAGAACGTTTTTTATTTGCATAACAATCAAACTAGGAATACATTAAACAGTTTGTCGTGGTAGACTTGATTATTTTAAGCAATAGAGACATGGACTAAGGGAGAACGCATCATACAAAGATACAGACCTTTGTCTGCACTCAAATGTAAAACATAAAAACAAATTATATTCGATCTTAATGTGATCAAATGTTTACCCCAATAACTTCTTCAGGTAGTGGACGCTGGTCCCTAGGGCGATCGCAGAAGTTCTTGTACTCCTCTGCATCTCTGATAGCATATGTGCTTACCTAGAAATTTGTACAGGTAGCAACAACGAAATCTTTTTAGCAAGGAATTGAAGGCAGCAACATTATTAATAATGCTTGGTTTCTATCACCAATAACCCCACCCCTCACCCAAAAAAGGGGAAACTGCAAGGCGAGGTGTTACAGGAATTTTAGAATTTAGCAGCATGAACACTAGGAAAACATGTTTGGAAGGTTATATCATTCCCACTATCTCCAGTGCAGAAAGAGTATTTTCCTAAAAAACTGAAGACTGTCCTCATACCTACATGCTACTTTCAAGACTTTTGATAATCCTCACCCACACCCACCAACAAAGAATTAGAATGAGTAATTATTCAAGAAAACAAGCCTCTAAGTGAAGTAGAATTGTACCCAATCACATTATACTACATAATGCAAAAAGAAAGGATGATGGTTCTACGCTAAATACCAACTGTTTTTAAGTTTATGCTGCTCATGCCAAACAAAAGTGTAAAGAGGCTTAGCAAGTGGAGTAGAATTCAGAGCACAGTCTAGCCACAGAAAATATGAATTGGGACCAACCTCAACATCACATTTCAACTCCTTTGCACAAGGCTTGACCATGAAAAATCTCTGCAAAAGAGTTCTGTTAGAATTCAGATGCTCATTTGCTCTTAAATACAAGAGCAACTAATCAAAATTAAAAACTTTTGTAAATCTAATTACGTCTGTTTCAGCAACCAAAGTAAACAAGACAAAGAAACTTGACTAGAGGTATCAGGTCTATAATGCAACAGTTTGAAATGTAACGAGAATTAGAAAAATAATATTGATGTCACTCACCTGTCTAAAGGGTTTATGGGGTGTCCGCCAAAATGCCTGCAAAACAAAAGCAAATCCATCATAAAATTAATCATCATCAGTCCAAACCAGAAGCACAAGAAAATGAGACCAAATCGATATATAGAGATACTTACCTGTTCAAAATATAAAACCTTAGAGCCATCTACCATGTCTGCAGCAGGACAGGAGAGCCATCTATACATAAAAAAACATGAATGTTGAAAAAAATAAAATTTTCAAATAAAAAAACTTCCATCCAACTTTTTTGTACATCAAAAGATGATCACATGCTACAAGCAAAACTTCTGGAGAGAAGCATGCTTACACGCTTCAAGGGGACATGGGAAGGTTTCTATCCAAATTATGAATGGTATGCACAGGGGCGGAGCTACATGGAGCCGAGGGGGTTTACGTTGTGTATATAGGGTCAAATTTCTGTTAGAGAGGATATATAGCAAATGTTGAACCCCTTAGTACAAACCAAAAACATGGTCCACCGGTAAAGGGGGTTCAGTATACTCAGCGTGCACAGGATCAATTCTCACTGGACACATTTTCTCGGTACTTTTAGCTTCAGGCGTTTTTATTTAACTTTACAACCATATTGGCAATTGCCAAGACACACCTAACGATCACCTAATTATCAATAGATACTTTGATTAATGCCACCTGTCCAGTCAACACTTTAAAGGCTTAGATCGAATTCCTCATCCCATTGGTCTTCTTTTCCTAGTCAGTCTTTTGTCCTGTTTAAAATTTTCTTAATTTCGATGATACTGGGTGGGATTATCCTGGGTATGTTGTTGTAGTTAATTTTGATTTTCTTCTCTTTTAGTTAATTACCCTCTCTTCATATATAGCCAAACGAAGTGCCGATTCAAGAGGTCTGCTAAATTTTATTCCAAATACAATGTTTAAATTGAAAAACAAGGAGCAGACCCACAATACTTTTCCTTAACAAAATAAATTTTGTAGAAACATCCAACCTTCTTCTGATGTAAAAGATGGCTAAACTAACATCTCCTTGTCTGAAGGAAAAGTTCACAGAATTAATATGAAATTGTAGATTCTATGTAAAGTCGAAGAAAGAAAAGAGTGTAATTACTGACGAATTAGCCAAGTACGTGTGCTAGAAACCGAGTTCGCGATATATTCTTGATGGTCCCTTAGAAGGCAATGAAAAATTCAATCCAAGCCTCTAAGTGTGGGACACTAAGCATCGCCGGCCAACCAAATATGTTAGGTTTTGATCAATTTGATGTTATTTAATTTGTACTTTAATCAAAGCCATTGCTATGCCAAAAAGAGCAGTTCAATTCAATAAGATCTATCTGGAAAAGAGTTCAAACAAATTGATGAATATATCTATATGCAATTTTATCTTGCATGTAACCATGATTTAAATCTCTAATTTTTTGGTCGCACAATGACAACTCTTATATTTATGCCTAGTCCTTTGCCATGACTTACAGAGGTTAATTGAGAGGAAAAAAAACGCAAACAAAATGTTGGTTTGAGAGGGACTAAGGGGTTGTTTGGTTGCAGGTTAGGAAGGTGTATATAAACTCGCTCATATCTGATCCGACACACTCATATCTGACCCGACCCGCTCATTTGTCAGCACTATTAGGTGCTTACTTTTTTTTTTTAACCTCCTTGATGGAAATCTTGGCTCCGCCACTGGGTATGTATCCTAAAGTTTGTGACTTTGGCACCCAAGGGTGTGACTGGTGATCAATAAAGTCGGTTGACGTCTCATGTTCAAATTCCAACTGAGGCAAAAACACTAGGTGCCTTGGTGGATAGAGTTACTAGCTACATGTGTTGGTGGGAGGTAGCAGGTAACCCGTGAAATTAGCCGAGTCGCGCTCAAGCTGGCCCGACACCATAGTTCTCAAAAGAAAAGTTTGTGACTTTGCAGGCTAGTCAAGCAACAACATACAAAAGTGGCCAAAGTATCACCATCTAATATTTTGTTTTATTCTTCTTCTACACCACCAATAATAAAATCCATTAAGCCTCAATTCAGACTAATTCGAGTTTTGTTGCTATATTCATTCTGCTCAATTCGAGTCAATCTCGTTCCATGAAATCCAAGTTAAGATTCAACACATATTACATTTCTTAGCTATTATACAGCTAGGGACCTGCTATATAAGCTAATTTGCCACCAACATTTTTAATACAAATCCAAAATCAATAGACAAGAGTGAAAACTTTAAAGAGAAAACATAATACCTGAAATTAAAATAATTATCAGGATCCCTAACCGCTTGCTCCTTCGAAAACTACAATAAAATCCGAAAAATCAGTTATTATCACTTACACAGAAGATAGCAGAGATACTAAACAGTAACGCAGTAAAAGTACCTTTTCACCGTTAAGTGACTCTGCTACAATTCGAGCATGGTCCCAACGTGTTGTCGACTTAGTTAATCGTCGTAACAATAAGGCGCCTCCGATTAGCACCAACGACTTGAGGACTGCTCCACGAGCTCGGCTCCACCCGTTTGAGTTAGGATCCGACTTTGAATCCGAGCCCGTACACATGCCGGCGCTTTAACACTTACAGTGGACTATCCAACAGCAGATTATTTAACCGATAAATCATCCTCAAATTCCAATGATTAGCTTGTGCTTCTGACTTCTCTGCAAAATCTAAATTCCTGAAAATGGGATAATTTGAAATATTATCGGATTAAACGGTGGCGTAGAAGCATTAGGCCGTCCGCTCAATCCCCTCCACTTGTTTTTCAGATTCGACGAAACTAAAACGATTTCACTGGGCTGAAGCCCATACGATTAGCCCAAACTTCACCGTTTGGATTCCCAGGAATGCCCTTCAAACGGGATGGTCTTTAATTTTTGCCTCTCTTATTTGTGATTTTTTAAGTATTGCCCTTCCGCTTCTATTAATCATATATTAAAAGACTATATTATCTCCTATTTGTGTTTTTTTAAGTATTGTACTTCTGCCTCTATTAATCATATATTAAAAGACTATATTATTTCCGATCTCCAAATATATAAAAATCCCAACAAATTTCAACGGCAAATGAAAACTCAAACAACTAAATCGCAGAAAAGCGGCAATAGCAAATCTCAAATCCAAAAAGGTAAATATTATGATTAAGTTTTAGTTTAACATAATTCAATTGAATATATACATTCAACTAAACATAATTCAATTCAATTAAGCGGTTTGATTAAGTTTAAATTTGTTAATATTTCAAAATATTCATTTAGTTTAGTTTATTCTAACCTAATTGTTCATAAACAACTGATATTACGGTGAAATTCAGATGAAAATCAATATTCTTATTGATAATTTTACTACTAGATCGCTATCAGATATATTACTTATTTTTTTTATTAGTTTATACTAGAATTGATAATAAGTTATGTCTTATGGCATAATTTTAGCATAAACTCTGCCTAATAAGGCAGATATAGACATAAAGAGTGTTTTGTTTATGTTACTTTTAATTAGTATATTATTCTGCCGATTAGGCAGAATTTGTTGAATAAATCTGTTTTATTATGCCGGATGAGGCATAATTAGAGTTTGTTGAATAAGTCTACCTAATTATACCGAATAAGGTTTATATAGTACTATTTTATTATTTTGATTAGTTTATATGATGCTTTTGATTAGTGTATAACACTGCCTTATTCGGCATAATTTGTTAAATAAGTTATGTCTTACGACATAATTTTAGCATAAACTCTATCTAATAAGGCAGATATAGACATACAGAATGTTTTGATTATGTTAATTTTAATTAGTATATAATTCTGTCGATTAGGCAAAATTTGTTAAATAAGTCTATCTTATTATGCCGGATGAGGCATAACTAGAGTTTGTTGAATAAGCCTACCTAATTATATCGGATAAGGTTTCTATAGTACTATTTTGTTATTTTGATTAGTTTATATGTTGCTTTTGATTAGTGTATAACACTGTCTTATTCGACATAATTTGTTAAATAAGTTATGCCTTACGACATAATTTTAGCATAAGCTCTGTCTAATAAGGCAGATATAGACATACAAAATGTTTTGATTATGATGCTTTTAATTAGTATATAAATCCTTCCTTGTTGAATAAGTCTGTCTTATTATGCCGGATGAGGCATAACTAGAGTTTGTTGAATAAGTTTGTCTTATTATTCTCTATATTCAAGAGTTTGTGTGCTGAAATACAAAATCAATTTGGTGTTTCTATTCGTACTTTTCGTAGTGATAATGCCTTATAATATAAATTCTCTCAGTTTCAACAGTTTATGATTCACCAAGGAATTATTCATCAAACATCTTGTATGTACACCCCTCAGCAGAACGGGGTAGCAGAAAGGAAGAATAGACATCTCATTGAGACTGCTCACACTCTTCTCATTGAATCTCATGTTCCGCTGCGTTTTTGGGGCGATGCAGTCCTCACATTTTGTCATTTAATTAATCGAATGCCCTCTTCTTCTATTCAGAATCAGATTCCATATTCCATAGTGTATCCTCATTCATCTCTATATTCTCTTCCTCCTCGTATTTTTTGGAGCACATGTTTTGTGCATAACCTAGCTCCGGGGATAGATAAATTAGCCCCTCGCTCTCTTAAATGTGTCTTTATTGGTTATTCTCAAGTTCAAAAGGGGTATCATTGCTTCTCACCTGATCTCCGTCGATATCTTATGTTTGCCGATGTCACATTTTTTTAGTCTCAACCTTACTTTAGGTCTCCTTCTGATCATCCTGATATCTCTAAGGTCTTACCTTTACCTCAGGTTTTACCTACACCGACCTTTGAGGAATTTACAGATACTTCTACATCTCCAGTCATAGTGCCACTACTTCTGACTTACCATCGCCGACCGCGTCCAGCATTAGACCCAACATCAGGCCCAGATGATTCATGTTATGCGTCGGACCCTGCACCTATTGTGGACTTGTCTCCTTCTGATCAACAAATTGCATTTCAAAAAGGTAAACAGTCCACTCATAACACCAATTCACATTATAACATTTTAAGTTATCATCATCCCATTATGCATTTGTATCATCATTGCCCTATTTCCCCATTCCTAAGTCTACAGGTGAAGCCCTTTCTCATCCTAGATGGTGACAACTATGATTGACGAGATTTCTGCTTTACACACGAGTGGTACTTGGGAGCTTGTTCCTCTCCCTTCCGATAAATCTACTATTGGTTGTCGTTGGGTTTATGCAGTCAAAGTTGGTCCGGATGACCAAGTTGATCGGCTTAAGGCTCGCCTTGTTGCGAAGGGATATACACAGATATTTGGGCTTGACTCAAAGATAGTTTGCTTGAACATAGTAGATTAAGGTTTTCACGATTTGGTTATAAATTGATCCGGATAAAAAATTAAACTAAATCGCTATTTATTTGAGTTTGGTTTGATTTTATAATTTAAAAAACCAACATTTTGTTTGACTGACCCGTGAATGAACATGATACACAGGAACCAGACATACACAAAAAAAAAAAGAACTGGAAGAAAGTCATAACCTTCCCTTTGCCTCTATGACTTGCCTTTGAGTCCTTGGCATCCACTCAGATCAGATGCATTGAAAGAGTACTTGCTTTCAAAGAAAATATTATAGTCATCCTTGGTTTTATCAAATTCTTATTTCTCTTCTTTCTCCGCATCCTTTTCGTGCTTCTCATCTTGAGATGATGGTTTCTTTTGGGTCTCAGAGTCGAAGTATATTGATAGTTGAAGCCAAGACTTTCTGGAAGGGCCCACTCTCTTAGCATTATCATTTTTTTTATATCCAGCTTCCGGCTTACGCCATACGATTCCTGGAGATAGTAGTTCCGGTCCCTCAGCACTACTACCAGTAAATCGCGGGATGTGCCTGAATGACCAGGGTTTGAGAACAGAGCAACTGATATTGAAATTATGTATGTCCTAGAGACAATCATTATTATGAACAAATGTACTTGAACACATTCGTATTATTAATAAGATTAATATTTATGACATTTGCAATTATTGAATTATTATTTGATTATTTGTAATTATTCATTAATGTGCATCCCTTGAGCTTACGTTGTCATTAATAGAGTGAGATATTGATGATAGAGCGTAACTCTAAAATAGCCTCGACTAATGATCATCGAGAATGAGATATCGATGATATGTTATAAGTCGACATGTGGTCCGCATCACATTCTTAGAGAATGCAGTATGTCTCACCTGCTACTAGTAATTGTTACTAGTGATGGACACATGGATACTTTTGGAAAGTATCGGTATACCCTGCTGATAAACTATTTGTTATACATGTCTAAAGTGTTATCAGCGTGTGGGAGATGAAAGTCATTTGACTTGAGGTCAATACACACCCTGTTTACAGAGTAATGTACTTTGACCCTGTCCTAAGCTTAAACTCCTTATAAGATAAGATAGGCTTGTGTTAGGTGCATTATGATGTAAATTAAGGTGGTAGTTGAGCCAATAATAGGATTCATTCCTCGATTGGATATTCTAGAGATCACTCAACTTCTCAGTGATATTAGGTCGACCAAGTCATTGACCAATGCAAGAGACATATTTAGAATATTATCTAGTTGTCGACTATTATAGATGAGATAAAGTGATCAAGCCATTTGGATAGACACATGGCAAAACCTAAGCTTGATCGAGTGTGTCGCGAATGAAAGAAATTTATTATCTCACATAAATGTTATGTTTGTTGGATTCATGTAAATATACTTCATATATTGAGTTCGTTGTACGGCGCAGTCTAAGAGTTTCGTATGGACCTTAATTGGATTAGTGTCTATATATGAAGGCCTATAGGGTCACACTATGTCGATTGTTTCTTCGATCTAAGGGTGTATTGAGAAAATATTAAATATTCGATTTAGAATCGAGATATTTAAATTGATAATGATTATGGGATAATTTCTATTAGATGAAAGTTATTTAATTAAATCAAAATTGAATTTTGGATTTAATGTGCTGAAAATATATATTAAACGAAAAAACGGGAAACACCATTTTGACATGAGGCGTTGCGGTGCCAGCCCAGCAGTGAGCCCAGTCGGACTAGGCCACTGCATCTCGTTTTGGGCCAGATTTGGAACCCAATCCAAATATGAATTTTGCCCTAATTTCACCTATATATGGAGCGTCTCCTCATTCATTATCATACACAAGAAATGTACATACACTAAGAATTTTAATTCTCATAAGCAAATTCTAGACTTAGAGTCTAGGACAAAACTCTCTCAAACCTCTGTCAAAATTTTCTGGCTTTCTTGACAGAGGAATACACCATAGCATAGTGCTTGCAATCGAAGAGACAGTCGCGTGTACTCCCTAAGTAAAGACTCCACATAATACAACCTGCAAGTATTCATGTTTTATGTTACAAGTTTTGATTGTCATATAACCATATCAGAAGAAATTGTTGGGGTAAGTAGAACAAAATTTTAAAATTCCGCTGTGTCTACTTATATGTTTTGAACCCAACAAAACCATATAGATATCACCTACAAGATCCTACCTCAAAAAAGAACAAATTACTCCTATCAGAGTTTAAACTCACGTGCATTATCATATTTATACATTAGGTCGTCCTGCTCATCCACCGCATGAAAGAAATGTCTTTAGTCTCTTTCAAACACAGTTTATAAGACTTTACTAAAGACAAGGAAATCTATTCACTCTCCATGTGGAGAAAAAGCTAAAGATTAAAGAAAACACCAATTGGGATTTGGGGGCTAAAGTTAGCTGACAGGTGGACAAGTGGAATGTGCCTCCTCAAAAGGTGCAATGATAAACTAATGTGGAAATTTTGGAGGTGAAAACAGTTGTAGCAAGTTAGTAATTGATATGCCTTTCTCTTTATAGATTGCAAAACTTTGCACCATCCACTTCTTTTAGCCAAATACTTTGAAACTTCAAATTGTCCGGAAGAATCCTATTTAGCCCCGTAGCACTATCCATTGAGTAGTTGGGAGATATTATCATTTATATAACAAAATCTAAATGCGGAACAATTTAAATTTTAATTGTTGAGTTATTCAATACTTATGTTAATGGGAGAGATAGTAAGTTTCTGATGAAATAATTGAGGTGCGCACCAGCTAATCGAACATCACTATTGTACCATGTGATTGAAAATCAACCACACATAAGAATTCGCACATTAACTAGTGCACTCATTGTTGGGTATTTTTGCTCTATGGTACTTTATAAAGCAGTACGGGAAGTATATAACTATTACAAGTATTCGAAAGGATAAATAAAGATTCAATAATTCAACTAGTAATCTGAAAATTACAAGAGATCCACAAAACTGAAATTACAATTTTGTTGAAGACGGAAAAATGGAAACTGTTTTTGCTAAGTCGAGTGTGGCACTCTGTCCTTAAGACAATATTGCTCCGTATGTATCCTTTATACGTCCTGGACAATTTGTCTCCCAAGATAAAACAGCAATGGAACACTTGAGCAAATGAAACTCAAGAGCTACCGTGAAGAATATTGAGTAACGAAATGATGCTTGGAAGGTGTAGGAAGAACTGATTTTCTGGTTGTATATTTTCATGTATAACAAGTGTGTTCTTAGTGCTCAACAATGGTGTAAGGGGGTGTTTATATAGGTGATGGAGGGGCTGAAAACTGCCTCAATAATAGCCAAATAATGGCCATTATGGAGGTAGTAAAGTCACCAACATAAAAGGTGAAAGACCAACGGATTTGGCCATTATAGGAGGAGTAATTCAGCCAAAATAAATGGCTGAATTGAGTGCTTGGCGTTTTTGCTTTGACTGTCCAAATTCTGACGTTCTGAAAACTTCAGGGACCAAACTGTACATATGAAAGAATTCTGGTCCGAACTGTACATCTGGAACTTCTGGGATCAAACTGTACTTCTGGAAAAGTTCTCTGGCCCAAAAATATAATATCAGAAGGCCCACAGCCCACAGCCCACGACCCGTGACACGACCCGTGACCCGTGACCCGTGACCCGGGTTGGGATACCCCTTGGGGTCCCAAACCCCAAACCAATTTCGAGTCTTATATACACAACAATTCTTTCTTCCTCTACCGATGAGGGAGAATTGAACACAATACCACACTTTCCATGCTTCAAATACCTTACTTCGTGGACCAATATCTCTTTCATTTCTCAATGAAATTTGACGATTCTTGGCCCTACGGTTATCTACGTACTTAGTAGATCATGCATGTGTGAAGAATCGAATTCTCCAACATACGTAACACTAGTGTATAAGCTGTTAAAGTTGGTCGGTTGCAACTCCCGCCAAAGGCTAATTTCCAACAATCCCCTCTTGAAAGAGATTTTGGCGCACTCACATGGTGTCTTTTCATTTCCAGCAATATTTCAGCGGACCGATGTTGCATAAGGAGAGGTAGCCTCAGCTTTGAACCTTCCATAGTTGAATACCATCGGACTTACTTACTGCGCGGTGAACGTGATGTCTTGAACCGCCATCAGACTTACTTACTGCGCGGTGAACGTGATGTCTTGAACCGTCAGTGTTTAGTGTAAGCCAAGACAATGATACCAACACAACAAATTCCATTACTCTCTTCTTCGTAATGTTTTGTCCATTTTGGCCATGGACAACGTCTTGGATTCTTAAGTGCATTCATTTTGAGGCGGCCCGTCCTCGCACTTAAATAGGTGGTCTCCTACAAGGTATCCTGCTATACCCCACTTCACAAGTGTTAGGAACCATTAAAAGTTTCCCGAAAACCTAACCTCAACTGTTGAGGAGCATTACATGTTTTGAAAACTTAACCTTTACCCACACTGCAGATAGCACTTAACGTCTATCGCGGGAACGACTTTGGATTTGGTGTTTCTTTACAGAAATCACTATCCGAAGTGCTCATGCTTCCACTGAAGCGATCAACTGAACCTTTACAGCTTAGTTTTCCCATTGAACTAAATTACTGGGATCTCCAGTTAGTAAGGTTAGGTTACCACTGTATTGGTCCGTATATTTTGGGTTTTAAGCCCATTCCCCTAGACAGGCAGAACACTTGATCTCCGGGTAGTCCCTTAGTTAGTAAATAAGGAAGTGACACCCGTGATAATCAACTGCCATACGGTCTTATGTCTCCTGACAGATATGTCCAGACGCCGTCATCCGTGTCCTTCCTAAAGCTGACCGGCTAGCCACAGTGTATAACTGCTGAAGGCACGGGTTTCTCCCAATAAGGGACGTCCTCTAAGGAGTCGTGAAGTTACTCAACTTCTTTCATGCTTTGTATAAAGCGATAAACTCCGATTCCATCATGAATCGGCCGATGCAAGTTTGCTTAGAGGATTTTCCAAGAACCACCATACACATTTACTTGTGGCTTTGGTGTTCTTCAGATCTGATGTCCAGTTTGCATCACTGTGTTCTTTCAGAACCGCTGGACATCCAGAATACTATAATCCGTAGATAAGCGAATAATTCAGATATCGTCATATCCGACTTAACGCCTTCTATTGATCATGTATTAAGATTATCAGTGAACCTTAGTTCAACTGATCTGATTGTAGGACGATACCAGGTCGGTTGTAGTGTGTACAATACATTGAACTACACGTGATCTGTGCGTATCGCTCCTTGTCTATGGGTGCATCATGATTCCAATCAGTTCTATGATTCATATCCATTGATGGCTTCAACGAGACTGTCAACTATCGACCAGTCCGTTAGATGTCTTTAGAAATCCAATTCCTAAGATGTCATCTGTGATATCCATATCTTTCATATCGAGACTTTGTTTCAATATGACTTTTACTTTCAGACTGTTGATTCTCCAACTGTTGGCTTTCTAACTTCAGAGTCAATGTTTCTGTGGTCAGATTCATTATTTCTGTTTTATCTGAAACTTTCAGGACCAAAATGTAAACATTTCAGGGACCAAGATGAAAGTTCAGGAAAAAGCCCAACAGTCCAGAAAACCAACTCTGATTCTCTTCTTCCAACTCTCCGATTGGGAAGGTTGTTTTAACATTCATGTCACGCAAGACTGCAATGGCCCATGATGTTAAGCTACTCCCAGGGGAGCACATGTACAAGTAGCCGAGGCTTTGAACTCGTCAGTAGATCCATCTACTTTGTACTCACTTTTGAGTATCATTTTTCACAACCCAAAGGTTCTTTTCCCGGAGGAAGATCAACCATTACGCAAGTATGGTTCTATATGATGGAATATATTTCTCTCTTTAGCTTCTTTCCAAAGCAGAGCTTTTGGAGATAACAATTATTTATTAATTGTTCATGGTTCGTTCTTAACCATACAAGCTAGAAGGACTGGAACAAGTCTTTGTCCCCTCTTTGCTCCGTCTTGGTTCAACGGCTAGAATCCTTGAGTTCTGCAGATCTGGAATATTAGGTTCCGGATAGCCAGCAACTTTCGAGTCCTGTAGATACGGAGCGTCTAGTTCCGGACAGTCAGGCCCTCGCGGGTTCTTGTTAACCTTGAGCAATTACTCCTTTTTTCCTTTTTAAGGAAAGTAATCTTATAAGAATTCAGTATTCTTTGACGCCAAGAGGCGATAAGTACTACTGTTATTTACAGATCCAGGGGATATGCAATCTACAGTCTTAGGTCGAACTTGACCTATTTCGGTAGTCCAACTTCTACCAAGCCACCCCACATCACAACTTTTGTATGTGAGATCATTTCCATGTCTCACACGGAGAGTTATTCTTATCCTTATGCGGAGTTCTGTTGAGAATCGCATTAGCGGTAAGGATCGCCTTGCCCCACATAATTTTGGCGTACGGGTTTGCACTTGGCTAACACCGTTAGACTGATGTGAGTAATGAACGGTCATTTAATGAACGATGCTTCACATTCTCCCCCTCTATCGCTATGAATTTCGCAATCCATAGGCTTAGTTGATTTCCAACTTCTGCTTTGTAGCGCTTGTCCGCTTCAACAACTTCATCTTTGTTGTTCAACAAACAAAGGATTTCATACGTTGTACCATCATCAATGAAGGTCACAACATACTTGTCTCCCCCTTCTATTTTGTATAAACTTCAAATCACCCAAGTAGGTGTGACTAAGTTCTAGAGGAGCGGTGCTTCTTTCGCTATTCCCTTTGACGGAATTTGGAAAGGTGATTTTGCCTCTTCGTCTACCTCACATTCATTTTGAGGGTTTATGTCGACAGAAGGCAACAATCTCAACATCGTTAGCTTTTGAATGACTTGCTATTTAACGTGTCTTAATCTATGATGGCTTAGATGCACGGATTACAAATATATCATTCATTTAGCTACAGACGTACTGTACCATTCTTAGTTATTACAGACCTGTTGGACTAGTCTCAAACCAGCTTGACCAACAGCGTCCCTTAAACCAAGTTAGGAATCTGTAACACCTCTTTTTAGAGTGATCTCATTCCTTGAAGTCCTATTGAGGACAACCTCTCCAACCCCTTCTACTTTAGAGGTGGCGTTGCTTCACATGAACAATCTCTTGCCCGTGGTTAGGGCATAACCAGATCATATGTGATTTGGATACTCTGGCCCACTCCAGTTCCTTTGGCAGACTGAGTGTCCAATTTCTTTTCTGCCTTTCTTTAGGCCTTCAGATCGTTTAAGACCTGGAAACTCTGGCCCACCTTACTAGGTGTCCATTACTTTTCCTATGAAATGAATTCTGGCCCCACTCCAGTCGCCCGGAGGCTTTGTATGACTGAGTGTCCAATATCATCATATCAAAGTAATTTTGGCCCACTCCAGTCGCCCGGAGGCTTTGTATGACTGAGTGTCCAATATCATCCTATGAAGGATCTTCTGCCAAATAGTATGACAGGTTCTACGTCTTTAACTTTTAGACTCCTTCCGTTAAGATTGGTGCCCAGATAATTCTTGGCGCTTACTTAAGAGTGGTAACAGTTTTCGCACAGTTAGTGGATCTTTCTCCATCGTATGTGCGAACATACTTTACATACTTTAACAATTACACTTAAAAGAATGGATCTTTTTAAGTCGTTTACAATCCAATCTTTAAACGGGAAAGAAGATAAGATTAAACTTCTGATTTTAAAGCGTAAGGAATATAAATTATTTTCATATTCCTCCTTACTTTAATCCATTTTTAATCAGACATCATTTAATCTTTATTCTTGATAAGTAAAAAAAACTACTTACCCAATTTCGGATTCTGGCTCACTTCAGTCACTTCATCAAACTGAGTGTCCAGTTCCTTCTTACCATTATTCGGATCTTTTGTCTGGGATAGATACAGGGCTTCTGCTGCAAGATAGAAATACATCTTCAGTCTTCTCCTCTTGTCCCAGTTGACATCCTCAGGCTCTCGTGAGCGCTTGTTCCAACCAGTCTTGGTAGCGGTGACACCATGAACACGTTCATCATCATCACTCTCTTCTACCAGAAAACCATTGCCATATCCAGATTTGGTCACACAACTTTTGACCGACATCTTTCGAACACTAATAGTAATACTATACAAATATTGTCTTAAGCTGTTGGGTATTTTTGCTCTATGGTACTTTATAAAGCAGTACGGGAAGTATATAACTATTACAAGTATTCAAAAGGATAAACAAAGATTCAATAATTCAACTAGTAATCTGAAAATTACAAGAGATCCACAAAACTGAAATTACAATTTTGTTGAAGACGGAAAAATGGAAACTGTTTTTGCTGAGTCGAGTGTGGCACTCTGTCCTTAAGACAATATTGCCCCGTATGTATCCTTTATACGTCCTGGACAATTTGTCTCCCAAGATAAAACAGCAATGGAACACTTGAGCAAAGGAAACTCAAGAGCTACCGTGAAGAATATTGAGTAACGAAATGATGCTTGGAAGGTGTAGGAAGAACTGATTTTCTGGTTGTATATTTTCGTGTATATCAAGTGTGTTCTTAGTGCTCAACAATGGTGTAAGGGGGTGTTTATATAGGTGATGGAGGGGCTGAAAACTGCCTCCATAATAGCCAAATAATGGTCATTATGGAGGTAGTAAAGTCACCAACATAAAAGGTGAAAGACCAACGGATTTGGCCATTATAGGAGGAGTAATTCAGCCAAAATAAATGGCTGAATTGAGTGCTTGGCGTTTCTGCTTTGACTGTCCAAATTCTGACGTTCTGGAAACTTCAGGGACCAAACTGTACATCTTGAAACTTCAGGGAACTGTACATATGAAAGAATTCTGGTCCGAACTGTACATCTGGAACTTCTGGGATCAAACTGTACTTCTGGCAAAGTTCTCTGGCCCAAAAATATAATATCAGAAGGCCCACAGCCCACAGCCCACAACCCACGACCCATGACCCGTGACACGACCCGTGACACGACCCGTGACCCGTGACCCGTGAACCCGTGAACCCGTGAACCCGTGAACCCGTGAACCCGGAATTCGGAACTCGGAACTCGGAACCGAAACCGGACCGGACGGGCACATCTAGGTCCTCCCTCCTTTAAACACATGGGATACCCCTTGGGGTCCCAAACCCCAAACCAATTTCGAGTCTTATATACACAATAATTCTTTCTTCCTCTACCGATGAGGGAGAATTGAACACAATACCACACTTTCCATGCTTCAAACACCTTACTTCGTGGACCAATATCTCTTTCATTTCTCAATGAAATTTGACGATTCTTGGCCCTACGGTTATCTACGTACTTAGTAGATCATGCATGTGTGAAGAACCGAATTCTCCAACATACGTAACACTAGTGTTTAAGCCGTTAAAGTTGGTCGGTTGCAACTCCCACCAAAGGCTAATTTCCAATAATCCCCTCTTGAAAGAGATTTTGGCACACTCACATGGTGTCTTTTCATTTCCAGCAATATTTCAGCGGACCGATGTTGCATAAGGAGAGGTAGCCTCAGCTTTGAACCTTCCATAGTTGAATACCATCGGACTTACTTACTGCGCGGTGAACGTGATGTCTTGAACCGTCAGTGTTTAGTGTAAGCCAAGACAATGATACCAACACAACAAATTCCATTACTCTCTTCTTCGTAATGTTTTGTCCGTTTTGGCCATGGACAATGTCTTGGATTCTTAAGTGCGTTCATTTTGAGGCTGCCCGTCCTCGCACTTAAATAGGTGGTCTCCTACAAGGTATCCTGCTATACCCCACTTCACAAGTGTTAGGAACCATTAAAAGTTTCCCGAAAACCTAACCTCAACTGTTGAGGAGCATTACAGGTTTTGAAAACTTAACCTTTATCCACACTGCAGATAGCACTTAACGTCTATCGCGGGAACGGCTTTGGATTTGGTGTTTCTTTACAGAAATCACTATCCGAAGTGCGCATGCTTCCACTGAAGCGATCAACTGAACCTTTACAGCTTAGTTTTCCCATTGAACCAACCCACCACCCGACCCATCCATCCACCCATTTATAAATTAATTTTTTTTAATGTACAACTAAATTCTAGCATTTCATTATAAATTAATTTTATTATTACAAAATTTTATAATACAAATATAATATTTTGTACTGTGAAATTTGTTAGTACTCGTATATATGTATAGTAACTGTTAAAATAATTTTAAAAAGTTTGAAGTACTTAAAAATAGAATATATTTTTTGGCAAATAGTACTAATTTGCTTCAGGTACTTGTAAATGATTCCAAGGGGTAAATTAATATATTGACTTGAAAGTGTATTTTGAGTGAAATATTAGTTTTCCTCGCAAATCTTCAACTTTAAGATTTGTTTTTTTTCCCGAATATACTCATATCAAGTACGTTTAATTTTTAGATACTATTTTTTCACTTCAACTTCAAATAACTTTTTAAGGCAAAATATTTTTTTTAAAATATTTTCTTACTATACAAAATATCATAATTTTAAAATTCATTATATTTTTGGGTCATTCATGTCCTCACCCTTAGAAATGTGTCTTGCATTTATCCTTGATTCCATAAGAGCTCTAACCAAAATTATTATAGAGGATAATTTTTAATCATAATTCTATCATGGAACATTAATTGTAATTATTGCATTTGTTTTCGGTTGGCGAAGATATCAAGTTCATTACTCATTAACAACTATTTTTATAAAATCAATCAAGTAAAATCATCATTATTTAATACATTATTAGACTATTAGTAGTATAATTTTTATAAGGAAGTAAAGTCGCTGTTTTTTTGGTTGCATGTTTAGAGCATAGACACGGTTTGTAAAAACAGTATGATGATATTTATTTGTTGTACTTTTTTTTTCATTTTACCAATGATTTTAGGTGATTGATTGATTGTGCTATAATTTTCATCCGCAAAGCACCCGATCCACCTGATTCAACCTTGGATGATGGGTGGATCGGATGTGGATGAAGAAAAATAGGGTGATGGATGGGTCGGGTGGTGGATGGATAGTTGGCGGGTGGAGGCGAATTGAGCTCCACCCGATCCACCTTTGATCCATTGCCAGCCCTACGCACCACTAATCCTAGGTTATCAGGGGATGCTAGGCATCAGAATTCAAAAAGTGCTCCATGTCAAACCAAGACCAATCAATATCTGAACGGAACGGATTCAAACTTCTCCTATAATAGTTTCGGTGCGAAATGAAATTCATAGTCCCTTCTAGGGGTCTCTTTCTCTAGAATAGATCTTTGTGATTCAAAGCTTTCTCCTTGAATAGTTTCATTCTTTCTTTCACCTAGTAAGTGTTATCTTGAAGAAGGAAAAATTCTGTCCGGGGATAGCAAAAACTCGCAACTTCCCCGATTTAATTACTTTCTACGGCTGATGCCTCTTCCCCTACTTTAAGTTTAGTTCCGGTTAGCCGGATCGGATTAGTCACCAAAAAAAGGAAGTTATTTACTTTACTAGGAAAAACTAGCGCTTAGAGTTTGGTAGAAGGAGAAACCATTCCCGTATGGAGACAACCTCCCTTAAAGGAATGTCTATATAGGGTCACCACTCTTATGTTATTAGTAGAAAGAACCCGACAATCCCCCGTATGGAGCCACAGTCGTTTCGTCTGCCATGTACTCTCGGGTCACCACTCCTCCGAGTACGACAAAGTGAAAGGAGCCAAGACTCACCTCGCCTTACTTTGTCAATCACAGTCGTCTCATCTATTTTATTCTCGAAAGCGTGTAGACAGAAGGCCCTTTTTCGGACTGTCTTGTTTTTAGGCCTCCACGGCCATATCAAAAGGGAAAGCCTACTCGTCTATCAGCTCCTCTCGTAGATCGGTGCGGTTTTATGAAGCGTTGGATATTGTAAATTGTATATATACTCATTCATCAATGAAAATAATCAAGGGATTATTTCTTTCATGGTATCAGAAGTCTAGGTTTTTCATACCTCTCCTCTTGTTTTTCCTCAGGCTTTCAATTTTCGGGCCTTCTTCTCGGTTTCCGTGCCCTTCTTCTCCCTTCTCTTCTCAAATTGTTCCAAATCCCTACTTCACCTTTTGTTCTTTTGTTATGTCTAAGAACATGTTTCATCATGCCCTTATGGTTTCCAATATCAAGAACTACATCCCTATTGTTCTTGAGATGGAAAACGTCCAATATGCGACGTGGGCATAGTTGTTCAAAATTCACGCACTCTCCTATCAAGTCCTCTATCATATTATTCCTCCTACTACCCTTACTCCCGCGGAGGATCCTCAGTTATGGATTACTCTTGATGCTACCGTCCTTCAGTGGATTTATTCCACTATTTCTACCGACCTTTTACATACGATTATTGAGCCGGTTACTACGACTATGGCTACATTGAATAGATTGCGTGATATATTCCAGGATAACCAACATTCTCGCGTTGTCACCCTTGAGCAGGAATTTTCCCAAGTTAGCATGGAAAATTTTCTAAATGTTTCAGCATATTGTAAACGTCTCAAGGAGTTGGTGGACCAACTCTGTAACGTTGGGGCACCTGTTACCAATAATCGTTTTGTCCTACAAATGGTTGCAGGCCTATAATAGAGTTGGGACTCTACTCCGACAAAGTAATTCACTTCCCCCCTTTTATCAAGCCCATTCGATACTCACTTTGGAAGAAGCCGACTTGACAAAAAATGCGGCTACTGGAGCAAGTTCCGTGGCGATGATGACCTTATCCGATAACACTCATGGTTTTATTGAAAATTTGGGCCAAAACCGCAACAACGGTGGAGGAAAGAAGGGTCAAAATCGTAAAAATAGTGGCAAGAATCGCGGCGGCAACAATGGCGGTGGCCGAAACAGTGGTGGCACCGGCGGTGGGCCTCGGGGCAGTGGGAAACAACCCAATTGGTCTCAACAGTGGTCCCCATAGCAGTGGAACTGGGGCAGTGGGTCGTGGCCCAACAGTGAATATTTTTCTAGCAGCCCTTACCCGAGTAACTGGGCCCAATTCCAGCAACAGGCTAGGCCCAGTTTCTCGGGTCCAGCTTCAGGCGGCAGACAGTTTTCTAGGTCGGGGCAGCACGCCGGTGTGCTTGGGCCTCCGCCTCCGCAGGCATTCCAGAAGGTGGGCCCCACACCGACTCTGACAGATATTGAGGCCGCAATGCATACACTTGGATTAAATCCTCCAGACTTGACTTGGTACATGGGCACCGGTGCCACTTCTCACATGACGTCTGACCAAGGTACACTCTCGTCTTATTCCAATTTGAGCAAAAATCGTGGCATAGTTATTGGTAATGACAACTCAATTTCAATTTGTGGTTACGGTCATACAACTTTGTCTCTCCCCCCACCTCAATCCACCTCTTATCTTGAAAAACGCCCTTAATGCACCTAAATTAATTAAAAATTTGGTGTATTTCCGTAAATTCACCACTGATAATTGAGTTTCTGTTAATTTTGATCCTTTTGGGTTTTCTGTGAATGATTTCAAGATGGGGATACCTCTCATGAGATAAGATTTAATAGTATGAGAGATATTTATCCTATCATGCTCGCCTCCAGTCTCTCGAGTCAAGCCTTGCCATCTACTTTTGCAGCTATAGCTCCTTCCTTGTGGCATGCACGTTTGGGTCACCCTGGGTCGTCCATTGTTTCTTCGTTACATAAAAACAATTTTATTTCTTGTAAGGGTACGCCTAGTACTCCGATTTGTCTTTCCTTGTCTTTAGAAAAATATGTTAGATTACCATTTGTAGCCTCTACTTCTTGCACTTTAATGCCATTCGATATTATTCATAGCGATTTATGGACATCTCTCATTTTGGACATCTCCCGTTTTAAGTTCTGTGGGCCATCGTTATTATGTTCTACTTTTGGATGATTATTCTAATTTTTATAGACTTTTCCGTTAGCGAAAAAATCTCAAGTTTTTTCTATCTTCTTACAATTTACAGCATTCATCCGTATCCGATTCGAACGAGAAATAAAAAGCATTCAATGTGATAATGGCAAAGAATATGATAATGAGTTGTTTTGGGAATTTTGTGCAAATAATGGCATAGTTTTTTCATTTTTCTTGTCCTCATACATCTTCACAAAATGGAAAAGCCGAATGAAAAATCTGTACCATAAACAATATTATCCGAACTTTATTAGTCCATGCTTCCGTACCCCCTTCCTTTTGGCATCATCCTTTTGACATCTTGCTCTACAAATGACTACCTATCTTCTTAACATACTTCCTACCAAAGGATTGATATATTCATCCCCTCTTAAAATCTTTTATAATAAGAATCATTCGTATTCACATCTTAGAGTCTTTGGGTGCTTATGTTATCCACTATTTTCGTCAACTACAATTAACAAACTTTAAACCCGTTCTACCCCTTGTGTGTTTTTGGGTTATCCATCTAATCATTGTGGTTACAAATATTTTGATTTATCATTTAATAAAATCATAATTAGTCGCCATGTTATTTTTGGTGAAACCCAATTTCCGTTTGCTAAAGTAAGTAGTCCCGGGCCTAGTTCGTATGATTTTTTAGATGATGAGGTCTCCTCGTATATTATCCACCATTTATCGAACTTGTCCCGCACCTAAATTCCACCAGCGGGCCCACTCCCTGCTGGATCTACTGTTCCATCCCCTCTGTCCGGTGGATCAGTCCCTCCCGTCTCAGTCCAAAGAATCGGTGAATATCCACCCGATTACGCCTCGCTTATGTTTCCAGTCTCGATCTAGCTTCCTCAGACATCGCCATCGGCAAGATGTCACCCATCCGAATTGTTTCCAAAATCCACCCAATTCTCCCCTGAGTCAGACACTGGTCACTCGTAGTCAATGGAGTATTTTTAAACCAAAAAGATATTTTAATCTAAATTCTAATATTCTTAAATCCCACTACCCCGTAACCCAGTGTCTGCGTTAAATGACCCGAATTGGAAATTGGCTATGAACGATGAATATGATGCTTTTATTGAAAATAAGACGTAGGAGTTGATGCCCCGTCATTCTGGTGTTAATATTATTCGGTCTATGTGGATTTTCACTCATAAAGATACTTCTGATGGTTCTTTTGCGAGACATAAGGCTCGTCTTGTGGGTGATGGTAAGACTTAGCAGGTTGACATAGATTGTGGTGAGACGTTTAGTCTAGTAGTCAAACCGGCTACCATTCGCACTGTTCTCAGTCTGGCTCTTTCGAAGGCATGTCCCATTCATCAGTTAGATGTGAAGAATGTTTTCTTACATGGTGATCTTAAGGAGATCATTTACATGCATCAGCATGGGCTTTCGAAACCCCAGATATCCTCATCATGTCTGTTTATTGAAGAAGTTCTTATATGGGCTTAAGCAGGCCCTACAGGCTTGGTATAAGAGATTTGCAGACTATGTTTCGTCTATTGGTTTTTCTCACAGCATATCTGATAATTCATTATTATATCATCGTGGTACTTCCCTGACTTATATTCTATTATATGTGGATGATATTATCTTGACTGCCTCTTCTGATGCGTTACGCAAGTCTATCATGACAATGCTCATTTCTGAGTTTGCTATGAAAGACTTGGGGCCCTTGAGTTACTTTTTGGTGATTGCTGTCACTCGTCATGCAAGTGGATTATTCTTATCACAACAGAAGTATGGCACTGAGATAATTGAAATGGCTGGTATGTCATCGTGTAAATCTACTTCCACTCCAGTTGATACTAAGCCCAAGCTGGGTGTTGCGGCTAGCTCACCTTACGAGGATCTCACTCACTATCACAGTCTTACTGGAGCTCTTCAGTATCTTACTTTCACGAGATCGGATATTACGTATGTCGTACAACGGGTGTGTTTGTTTATGTATGATCCTAGGGTGGATCACATGAATGCGCTAACGCATTGTCAAATACATTCAAGGGACACTTGACTATGGCTTGCATCTATATCCATCATCGGCCTCTACACTTGTCTCGTATACCGATACTGATTGGGGTGGCTGTTCAGACACCCGACGCTCCACGTCTGGTTATTGCATGTTTCTTGGTGATAACTTGGTCTTGTGGTCTGCTAAGCGACATACTACCTTATCACGCTCCAGTGCAGAGGTCGAGTATCGAGGGGTAGCCAATGTGGTTTCTGAATCATGTTGGTTACATAATCTTCTCTTGGAGCTTCACTTTCTCATTCAAAAAGCTATCTTGGTATATTATGATAATATTAGTGCCGTATATCTTTCTGGGAATCCGGTTCAACACCAGCACACTAAACATATTGATATGGTTATCCATTTTATTCGCGAAAAGGTAGCTCGTGGACAAGTACACGTCTTACATGTTCCGTCCAAGTATAAAATTGCGGACATCTTTACTAAGGGTCTTCCATCGGTCCTATTTGAAGATTTTAGGGACAGTCTCAGCATACGAAGACCGCCCACTATGGCTGCGGAGGTGTGATAAATACCATATTTGGCTGATTTGGATCGTGATATACATGGTACATATAACCGTGTATATCACCGTTTGGGAGGTTTATTTTAGGTAAGGTTGTTGTATTTAATTATCATTGTACACTTACTATAATTGTAGAATTCTTGTACAAATAGAATAGGGTTTTGGGAATAGAATAGGAATAGGATTTTCCATATTATGGATATTGTAAATTGTATATATACTCATTCATCAATGAAAATAATCAAGGAATTATTTTTTTCACTATCTAACATTTTATAGGTAGTTTTTAGTGAAACATTCCTTTGGTCTTGCAACGGGTTCACTGTAGCTCCTATTGCTAATGTTTATTGCAGGAAGCCTCGAGCCGTGACATTGAAATATGCGGGGGTGGATCCAAAACCAGAAGGACACTAAGATTTGCTCAGTCCGGATGTTGTTGTTGGACTTAAAGCAATTTGAACAGAAAACTTCATTTGGAAGATACGGCGGAGTTGTTCATTTGTACTTCAGAATCCTTTTAAGTATACGGTGAACTCATGATTGGAAGTCTTATATAAAATAAAAGGCTTATTTGTTACATTTGGCTTGTTCGATTTTTTCAGATTTTTTTTGTGTTTTTCTCAGATCTCTTATGTGAAAAAAAATGAAGATAAACCAAGAGCAATAGCATGATGAACCAAAAAGTCTCCAGGACCTATTATTAAGAATAACGAATTACTATCTTCATTAACATCATTTAACCAACCCGACAACTAGATGTTTCGACCCGCATTAAATGTTGGGCCACTCGTTGAAGATAAAAGTACATCGAACTCATATGAAGTTTTACCATGAGTGGATTGTATCCATTGATAAAATATAGGATCAATCAAGATTTGCTTCTCCGAAGTGCTAAAGGTAAGCATGACATCATTATGAACATAAAGTCCCAGGGTATGGAATCCCAGAAAGCGGCTGGCCCATTATGTTGATGATCTCATTGTTTCCGCGAGCGATATATTGGGCGCTAGAGGACATTATACGGCTTCATGCCTTCTCATTATGCTCTGTCCGATAGAGGTGTTCAGTTAGCCATAGACATTTCATCCCGGGGTTTAAAGTTTGACTGCATCAAGCTCTAAAGCCGGGTATTCTGTACCAGCTCTTTTGTTCTCCTTCGATAGAGTTGGATTGAAAGAGTCAGCCTGCGGGGTCATTAAGAGATTTCTTTCCTACGAAGAATGGAATAGGAAGATAAAAGGACATTGTTCAGAGTGAAACTGAACCAAACAAACACCCTCTCTCTGTAGGACTCGTTATCTATCTATGCATGAAAAATGCTCTTCTGCTCATATTGTCTCCTATGGAGATGGATTGATATGGGGCTTTCTATTTCTTACATATTCCGTTTTAGATTGTGGTGTTTTGTAATTAAGGGCAAGAAGGAAAGAAATCTAAAACGGAAACTGGTCGAGATCATATGAATCACTCTCGCAATTTAGCCCAGTTTCCCGAGGCGTTGTAATTAAGAGTGTTCTCGACCAGTTTCCCGAGGCGTTGGAAATCCAGACTGGCTCAGAGAATCACTCTCGCAATTTAGCCCTTGATTCCGCCAACAAAGAAGTCATCCTTGACGATTTCTCATTCCTTCCCTGTCGAGCCACCTCTCTTCGCCATTCGATGCTTTCGAGAGAACTAGACAGCGGGGATGAATGGTTTGCGAGGAAGAATCAATGGCTAACGGTTCTACAACTGCAACAACACTTAAGATGAGGTAAGCTTGATCTTTTGGGAAAAACGATTCATAAGCCTTCAACAAGATAAGAAATTTGAGAGGATCGACGAAGCTGAGAGCACGCCAGAGAGGCTGAGGTGAGTATCGTTGCATCGCCTTCGACAATTTCTTTTTCTTTGTAGCTACAACTCTTATCCTTCGTAAGTGGTTCGTATGTATTTCTTAGTTTAGACTTCTAAAGACTGCTTGCGCCCCTTATTCCTGCTTTAGCCTGTGAAGTATTGCTCTTGTTCTTTTTATTTTCAGTGAAGTGCTTATAGGGTTTAACTTCCGATTTAGTAACCGGAGAACCGTGGTTTGGGCCTACTTTCAGATTCGGGCCGCAAGTTTCCCTGCATGTGGCTCGTCCGTGATAACTTCTTCTGATTTGTGTGAACTAGCGGACCGATAACTAAGTGGGGATGCTCCCTCCAGCATGAGCGAACCCTTTCGGAACTGGTGTTAAATGGGAGCCATTATCCCAGCTCGCATCCAGCCAGGTATCTTGAAAAATGGTCATAAAATTAAAAAAAATTATAAAGGGCTAAAAAATTATTTCTCCATCTCGATAGTGATCGAGCACGTCTATATTTTCTCCACACTTTACTTGATTTAAGTTTTATGCATTATCACATTTCAAAATATATGTTATGTAAACAACTTTACATTAATAACTTAAAATCACCTTTTTATTCCCTTCCTGGCCTCAAGTTGGAAAAAACTTTCAGCTTTGTGTTTAACTATAACAGAACAGTTATGGGAATACAACTGGCCCAGTTTTGTCATATGGCCATTTGAGTAGTGATAGATAAAATAATCAAAAAGTATCCATAAGTTGACCTCTTTTAGATACATGCCGAATACTGCTGTATATGAGCCTGTGTAGAGAAGGAAAAAGATTGTGTTTAAAATTGGGGAAGCTTTCAAGAACCTCAAAGGCTTCCAATATTTCAGATTCCACCTATTAATTCAATTGTAATTCTTTAACGCAAAAATATTTGATACAAAAGTATTTCTTAATTAAAACAAGGAACGATTTTAGCACGATTTTAGGCACGGAATTTATAATTTTTACCCTTCAGTTTTTTGGCACGGCAAATTTAGATTTCACGGGGCATAGTTAATGTTTAACTTCGGCATATGTATCATAACATTCACACAAATTATGTCAACAACAACAA
This sequence comes from Anisodus acutangulus, assembly GCA_029783415.1. Taxonomy (NCBI): domain Eukaryota; kingdom Viridiplantae; phylum Streptophyta; class Magnoliopsida; order Solanales; family Solanaceae; genus Anisodus; species Anisodus acutangulus. The sequence goes on along the minus strand of CM056494.1, from coordinate 13,938,608 downwards.
CATACCCAGTGAAATCGCACAATGTGGGGTCTGGGAAGGGTAGAGTGTACGCAGACCTTACCTCTACCTTGAAAGGTAAATCGACTGTTTCCGGGAGACTCTCGGCTCAAGACAAAGCATAATCACAAGAAAAGCAAAGTAAACAAGAGAAACGGTCAGACTCAGACAAGAAATTAAAGCAGTATGAACATGCTGATAACAAAATCGAATACGTCATGGTAGTGCATTCTAACAAAAGGAAGCAGTAGCTAACACATCTAAATAAGCTAAATAAAATACACTAAAGAACATATAGCAGCAGAAATCGAACTACAGGGGATTATAAAGCAATACTGTGCCTATAGTGTGATAGGCTAATCGGGCCGATAGTAATAACACTACAACTATCAATTTGTAAGCGTAAGTAGGACTACGCTCGACTACCTACTACCCTTCTACCATAATATGTGTCCTCCACAACCCCCTATCTAAGGTCATGTCCTCAGTAAGTTGCACTTACGTCATATACAGTCTAATCACCTCTCCCCAATACTTCTTCGGCCTACCTCTACCACTCATGAATCCGTCCATTGCCAACCTTTCACACCTCCGCATTGGGGCATTTGTGTCTCCTCTGCACATGCCCGAATCATCTCAACCTCGCTTCCTGCATCTTATCATCCACCGAGGCCACTCCCATTTTCTCCCGGATATCATCATTTCTAATCATATCTCTCCTTGTATGCCCACACATCCATCTCAGCATCCTCATCTCCGTAACTTTCATCTTTTGTATGTGCGAAGTCTTGACTGGCCAATACTCCGCCACATACAACATAGTCAGTCTAACCACCACCGTATAGAACTTGCCTTTAAGTTTTGGTGACACATTTTTGTCGCACAAGACTCCAGATGCAAGTCTTCATTTCATCCATCCTGCCCCAATACGATGTATGACATCGTCATCAATCTCTCAATTTCCTTGGATAATAGATCCTAGGTACTTGAAGCTTCCTTTATTTGAAATGACCTAAGCACTAAGCCTTACCTCCACGCCTGTCTCAGGGTCGCTCCCCGTTGCTGAACTTGCACTCCAAATATTCTGTCTTGGTCCACTCAACCTGAACCCTTTAGACTCCAGTTTGGCGTTCACTCCGCTGCGTCTCATCAATCAGGACTATGTCGTCTGCGAATAATATACACCATGGTACCTCCCATTGGATTTGTCGCGTCAGTCCGTCCATCACCAAAACAAATAGGAATAGGCTAAGAGCTGATCCCTAGTGCATCTCATCATCACTGAAAAGTGCTCCGAGTCTCCTCCTATTGTCCGTACCCTAGTCTTGGCTAGGGGTGAGCGGGTCCGGGTACCCTAACATTTTTTAACTACCCGGACCCTACCCGATAAAAGATCGGTTCCTAAATTTACTACCCGGAACCTACCCGTAGCAATCATTACCCGGGTCCGGGTAGGTTCCGGGGTACCCTGTAAATAAAAAACACAAATTAAGCAACAATTTTTAAGCCTATGAGAATAAAAAAGAGTTCTAAAATAATTTCATCAAGTAGTTTTTTAGCCTGCAATCGGAGTTTTTAGTACCCTTATAAGAAGTTTTAGAAAACTTATTCATTGTAGAAAAGCTAATTACATTGCAAAACCTAAAATTGTAAGTCAAATTTGACACTCAATTAATTGAACGTGTTGATTTCAAAATAAATTTGAAAATATCTGAATTAAACTTATTTTCGTGTTCATAAGCTCTTCGATACAAAAGAAAAGCTTTATTATACTAGTAAATCCCTAAATTTCATCTTCACAACTACAAAAATATACACAAATTTTAAAAATAGATTTACATTTCAAATAAAAAGTAATACAAATTGAAGATGAGTATCACTTTGAAATAGAAACGAAGCATATGATATTAAAAAAATTGAAGAGTTAGATATGAACCCATATGCATTTTAGGAATGACGTGAACACAACCAAAGGAGAGAAAGAGGCAAAGGTGAAGCTTCAATGGCGACAACGATGAAAGTACTGAGAGAAAGCTTCAACAACGGCGGCGATGAAGCTTCGGTGGTGTAGCTAAAACGTCATTGTTATTGAGAGAGTTTTGGGGTGGGGAAAATCAGTAATGTGGCGTGCAACAAATAATTTTGGAGAAAGTTAAAAGTGGTCCAAATGTTTTAAAAAATATTTAATATTTTATAGGTTAGGAGTATCGGTTAGAATTAGGGTACCACTGTCTCTATTTGCCGGAACCGGAACCGGACCCGACATTGATCGGTTCCTAATTTTACTACCCGGACCCTACCCGTTATTATAATATATCTACCCGGAACCTACCCGTTAGTGTCGGTTCCGGTCGGGTATCTGGGTACCCTGTACCCGTGCTCACCCCTAGTCTTGGCTCCATCATACATATCCTTGATCACTCTAGTGTACGTCACATGTACACCTCTAACCTCCAAACACCTCCATAGAACCTCCATAAGAACTTTGTCGTATGGCTTCTCAAAGTCGATGAAAATCATATGTAAGTCTTTCTTTCTCTCCCTATACTGCTCCACCAACCTCCTAATAAGATGAATGGCTTCAGTAGTCGAACGCCCCAGCATGAATCCAAACTGGTTCTCGAAAATAGACACGCATCTCTCACTCTCATCTTCACGACCCTTTCCCAAAATTTCATAGTGTGGCTCAACAACTTGATACCCCTATAATTGTTGCAACTCTGGATAGCACATTTGATTTTGTACAAGGGGATCATTATACTCCACCGCCATTCTTCGGGCATTCTTGCCATTTTAAAAATGGCGTTAAACAACTCAGTCAATTACTCCAAACCAGCCCTGCCTGCGCTATTCCAAAATTCAACTAGGATCTCATCAGGCCCAACCGCTCATCCCCTACGCATCCTACGAACAACACCCTTAACCTCCTCAAACTTAATGCTTATACAATACCCAGAATTCCAGTACCTACCAGAATGCTCCAGATCTCATAGCATAATGTCTCCATCTCATTTTTCGTTCAAGAGCTTATGGAAGTAAGACTGTCACAGCCACCTAATATGCGCTTCCTCCACCAGTACTTTATCGTCCTCGTTCTTGATGCACTTCACTTGATCCAAGTCACGGGCCCTCCTCTCCCTTGCCTTGGCTAGTCTATACAACTTCTTATCCCCGTATTTCTCCTCTAATTCCACATACAGGCGTTCAAAAGCCGCCGTTTTCGCCGCCGTAACCGCTAGCTTTGCCTCATTCCTCACCATCTTATACAGTTCCCTATTCGTCCACTTCTCCACCTCATTTTTGCTTTCTACCAATTTCACATACGTCACTTTCTTCGCTTCCACCTTCTCTTGAACTTCACCATTCCACCACCAGTCCTCGCGATGTCCACCAAGGTAACATTGCGAGGCTCCTAGCACTTTATAGCTACCTCACGAATGCAATTGGCCATCAACCTCTCCCCCATCTCCTTTGCACTAACCATGGTCAAACTCCCCCATTTGATTCTTAATCTGTCATTCACAACCCTCTTCTTCTTATCCACCTTGATCTCCAAATCTATCACCAATAAGACAAGGCAAAACTTTCAGTATCGGCATATTTTACGTTTAACATCCACACAAATTATGTCGGATAACGCATAATTTTCAACACTCTAACATAATCTAAAAAAATTCTACAAAATTATGCCACATAACTTAATCTCTACAGAATTATGTCGAGCGAAACGAAAGTTAAAAATGTTACAGAAATTATATCTTGCGAAGTAAGTCTGAATATTTTCATTAAATAAGTAGCATAGGCAAAAATTAAAAGTTACAAAAATGAGGGGCAAAAATTAAACACCAATGCGTTTGAAGGGAAATCTGTGCAAAAAAAATGAAAATTTTACTCAAACAATCTCACTTATGTTTAGATGGGCATTAGTTCTTTAAGAGAAAAAAAATCATGCGGGATATAACTTGTGATTAAAGGGAAATCTGTGCAAAAAATGAAATTTTTACTCTTTAACAATCTCACTTATGTCTAGCTGGGCATTAGTCCTTTAAGAGAAAAAAATATGTGGGACAAAATTTATAAAATATTATGATGCAAAATTATATATTTATACTCATTAAAAAATTATTTATTATGAGAATAAAAATTAGACCAACACAAAATAGAGACATAAGTGCCAATGGCCCGATTCATTTAGCCAACCAAACCCTTAAAATAATTCATTACCCCTTCACTTAAATTAATTTTCTTCTTTTTATCTCATCTCCCTAATTAGATTTTAAATTTGAGGGACAAAAACTAAAGACCACTCTAAAATAAGGGCACTTGTACGAGTGAAAAATCAGCCTATTTGGAGGGCAAAATTAAAGACCAGCCATTGGAAGGAAAATCGTGCAATTTCTTGAAAGGAATCGGTACATACACGTGTTTTTATGACTCTCCGCGCATTCATTTAATTGGTGGATCCGGTCCTTTGTTGGCTAGGGAATAATTTGTTCAAATGTGTGATGATGAGGATAGTTTTACACAATTTTGAAGTAGAATGACAAATATGATTTCCTTACAAATACTAGCCTCAGTTTTGATAAAATTAGAAGAGGACGAAAATGCATGTTATTTAAGGCACGTCATAAGAAAAAAGCAAAAGATATGGAGTAGCTACAAGGCAGGGTAGATATTGAATATAAGTAGCACGTTCATGAAAATTTGAGGAGATACATGACACGCTATAATGTATTAACAAAACATCATGAAAGCATCAAAATACATGCTCAATAAAGATATCAAGAGGGGTCAGCTTGCTGGCATGGAGTCAACTTTGCGACCTTAGGGTCGCAAGTTCGATTCTCCCCTCCGGATATCGTCCTCCGGGGCACATATATGTGGTAAAGCCTGGGCTCTAAAAGCCGCGCTGGCATGTTGCAGTGTGGGTTCGGTCTCCGCCAAGCCTTGTGGATGGGGCCTGTGGGGGGGGGTCAACCTTGTAGCATTGATCCGTTGGACGCAAGCAGACACTGACCATGTGTGCACATCCCGCGATTTACCTGGTGGTGGGGTGCTGAAGGACCGGTCCCATCATCTCCAGGACGTCTGGGTAATACCAGTGAAGTAGTCAAGCGCAAGCCTGGAAACCTGGATTATCAAAAAATAAAAAAATAAAGATATCAAAGCATAATAATCATTGTTGTATAAATCATGAAAGTATTGGAAATTCTGACGTTCTTGAAGCAGATGTCTTCTCCATCATTATTAATTACTCTCTCCATTCTAAAAAGAATAATCTAGTTTTACTTGTCCAAAATTTAAAAAATAAATGAAGATTTTTAAAATACGTGGTCCAAAATAAATTTTAGATATTTATGGTTATAAATGATAATTTTTTTGGAATAAACTAATAAGAAAAATAGGTCAATTTTTTTGAGACGGAGGGAGTACTTAATTTTATAACGTTAGAAAAAGAAAAAAGAATTAGATATGCTGGGTTTCTGAATACCATATCAATTTTTGATGATCGTTCCATCTTTTAGCTTCCATAACACGTCTGTTCTTTGTATCTTAAAGAATAGTAGGAGTAGTATCTTGTGTAATTACGCCCCCAGGGGCACAGGCGAGTTGGTAAGTGGCAATGTGATTGGGGTACAACCACTCCGACGTCGTGGGTTCGAATCCGTGTGGTGACTGTCTTTGCTGAAATATTGCAAGGGCTGTTGCTGGGTTCGTGTCCCGTTGGTCCTCTTCCTTGCAGGGCTGCCACTCGCGCATATCCCTCGATTTACATCTCACTTGGCCAAGGTACCTCTGGTACAGGTGGGGGGTTTCGCCTTCTGGACTTTCCCCTTTACAAAGTATCTTATGTAATTACTTTTAATCATCCGCGTATTGAAAATCTTATGAAAAATACTTGATCACGAATATCGTAGAGAATTCTTGAAAACTTGAGGCGAGTCATTGATAATGTCCTTAAGAATATTTCACTCGGTATAGGTGTATCCCCAGATTCAACAAGCTCTTCTAGTATAAAACTAGGAACCAGAATGTAACAAAGATTTAACTTACATATAAAACCCAACATAAAAATAAGAAACGTGGAAGAGTTTTTCTATATTTTCTTAGCCTCTCCAAAAGAAAAAGACAAAGGAATATATAGAGAATGAGATGAACAAAGACTCATTCTTGCGGACATCCGTTAGCCATTAAATTGAATAAATGCTATGGTAATGAGGATTGTACTCTCTCAGTCTCAAAAAGAAAGAAAGAGAGATTTTTGAAATATATGATTAAAAAAAAATCTTATATAAATATGTGATTTTAAATCATTTAATAAAATAAAATTATTTTTAAATATAAAAAGATGACTTTCTTTTCAGAAAGATCAAAAAAGAAATGATGATGAATAAATTGAGTCACATAGGTTAATGGCTAATGAAGAAGAGTAATGGAGTGGCTAATTAAGAAGAATAATAGCTAATAACTAATCTATTACAATTAGCGAAGGTCAACATTAATGATGGCCAGTAAAGACTATTTAAGGAGGGGAAATAAATGTCTCATTAGACTATTCAACTTAATCTTAATCTTTATTTTTTAATTTAAAAAAAGTATTTACTTATCAAATTAAGAAAGAATTAACTTTATTTTTTCAGTTTTGCTCTTATTAATTATTAGGTGACCAAATTCCAATACCTATTTAATTATGATCATTTTAGTCAAATTAACTACTTTAATCTAGAAATTAGTATTTTTCTTAAAGAATGTAAGTGGACAATCTTTTTATTTATCCCTAGGATTAACATAATCTAGTTAACAATTAATGAATTCATATAATTATAGTTAACAACTACTAACGTGGCGAATAATCATTGGTCCACTTCACGTGGCACAAAAAAGTCGATGCCACATTTCTGAGGATCTATTTATACTCTGTTCTGTTATTACGTCACGCAAATTTCAGTCTGTTTCTGTAGACGATCTATACTCATCTCTGCAACCACCCTTGTGTTTCGCATCCATTCGGGTTTTTCTCATCACTGTATATTCCATATTTGGTTATGGAAGAGCGGAACCGGAGGATCTGGACGCAATATGCATTGTTGCTATTGGCCAGTTTCTTTGTCTCTCAACTCTGCGCCTCCTCGGATGTGGTAAGATAAATATTTCTAATCTACTTACATGTATGTTCGTGTTTGTCTTTGCGATAGTGTGTCTACTGGATCATTTTAATGATGTATGTGTTGGCTGAGAATTGGTTGCTTCTTCTTTTTGGTGATTGTAGAAATTTTATGACTCATTCGATAAGGCATTTGATGGGCGCTGGATTGTGTCTGAGAAAGAGGATTATAATGGTAAATTTTTGTCTTGATCTGTTAAATGTTCCTTTGTAATTTGAATCGTAAATCCTATTATTGGAGATGCTAATAGTTGATGTTGAATTCATTAAGCAAAATCACACCAAATATTAAAATTTGGAATTTGAAATTGTAAGTGATGAAAGTAAATATAAACTAGAGGTGTCAAATGGGCGGGTTTGGCTTAATGTGGGTGGGTCAAAATAGGTTGAGTTGAATAACCCATCCAAAAGTTACTTACGCTGAAACGAGTTGGGTCGAAATGAGCTAATATGCAGGTCATAACACAAACATGCCCAATTCTTACTAACTTTTAATTGATTTATTTGTTCTTTTATATTATTTTAGTACCTTATACAATTATTATTTTACTTTATATGGTTATATATAACATATCAAATAAAAAATATTTTCTTAAAATTATTTTGATAAGATTTCTCATTAGTCAATTTGGGCTACATATCGGCCCAATTTTTTATGGGCTGAGCTCAGGGCCGTTCCTATACTTTTAAGGGCCCGGTGCGAGAAACAAAAAGAAGCTCTTTTTTATTCACATGAAAAATTAAAATTAACTAATTAATCAATATTAAAAAAAAATATTGATCAAAACATCAAATAAATGTATAGTAAACACTATACAATAAATTATAACGCTACGAAAGAGATACCTTAATGTCATTACAATTTCATTACATTAGGCATAGAAAAACTCTCAATTGAAATCAAAGATAATGCATTCAATCTTGTATGTATCATGGTTGATCTCAAACAAGATTTCAACAACTTCAATCTAGAAAAACTTCTCTGTCACTGGAATAGTCAACAATATCTTATATGCAATGAATGAGTTGGTTCTTTTCAAAAAGTTCATTATTGCACTAGCTGTTTTTGCTTCCTGTGGTAGAATATGTTGCATGATCTTCAATTCTTGATATAAATCATCCCCATCCAAATCTGAAATATTTGGTCTTGTGCCCTCTTTCATTTGTAGTTTTCTTTCAAGATTCTTGCAACGAGTCTTCAAGTTATCATCATTCAATGAGCTTAACTTATCAGTTGTGAAAAGAAACCCAAAAAGATCTTCATATTCCTCATATTGCTCAAACCTTTTCTTCAATGACCCAATTGTTTGATCAACTATGTATAAAAAGTAATGAACTCTAAAATATTTGTCTCTTTTTAGGAAAAATAAGATCAATCTCCATTGATGAAGCAAGTTCTTAGACAATATGTCATACCAAATAACAATGCCTACTAAGAACTCAAAGTTTTTTAGTTCAAATGTTGCCCAAGACTTGGCTTCACTTCTTATTTTGGAGTTAGTATCTCTTTCTTCGGCAAGTTGAAAAAAAACTTCTCTAATTTGTTAAGGTTGAAGAACTATTGCTTTCACACTTTCAATGCGACTTTCCCTAAGAGTTAAACTCTTAGCCGTTATATTGAGAACCCTAAATTAAATATAATATTGAGATTTGAGAAATTTGAAACCCCAAGTAAAATGGAACAAAAATTGATGCAATCAATCCATGTTAATGGTGAATTAGGGCAAAATAATTCTCAAAACAATAACTTATCAAAAAGATCTTTACTTGGAAGTTAGAGATTTCTACAATAATTAATGGGGGAACTTTTGGATTGTATTTGTGGTATTTTTAAATTTTAATGCTCTCTGATATTTGAAACCCAATGGATGTTTGTTTTTTTGTTTAAAGAGAGAGGGGGACTCTTTCTTTGTTTAAAGAGGGAGGGGGGCCGACTGGGACTTGGAACTTGGGCCCAAATTTGATTTTTGGGTAAGAGGGAGGGGGGGGGGGGGGCGACGGGGACTTGGAACTTGGAACTTGGAACTTGGGCCCAAATTCGTTTTTTGTGTTTTAAAAAAAAAACCTTTAGCTGCTCATTGGATTCGAACACGCGACCTCTCACTAGGGAATGACTTTTGAAGGGAGCCCTCAACCGCTAGGCTACAACTCTCATCGGTTTCGGGTACATGTACTCTCTTGCTCAAAGTCGTTCGAGCTTTTCCTAGGAGTATGGCATGAGTTATTTCAGAGCCGTAGCGCCTGCTATTCGAACATTGGCTCGAGACATTTTCTCTATTTGATAAGATTAGAGGCATTTTTAATACATATCTTAATATTTGAAACCAATAAAAGAAAAAGAAAAAATCTGGGGCAGAGGCCCCGCCGGCCGGTGGGCCCTGCGCCGCCTCGACCGCCCCAGGGACGGCTCTGGCTGAGCTAATAGATGGGCAGGTCATATTGACCCGCCCAAACTTGAACGGATTGGGCGGGTTATGTTTTCATGGGCTAATTTTGCCACCTCTAATATAAACGATTCTGTCATATTTCATCCAAAATGAAATATAAGATGAGAAGGATAGAGTGTTCTCTCTAAGGTGGAGATAGTGAAATGATACCAAAATATCAAATAGAAACTTAAAGGGATATGCTGATTAATGTGTTCAAGGCTTTTACAACTAAAAAAGAAGGGATGGATGTTCAACATAACATCTTTATTATGTTGCTTGTGACATCAGTCTACACCGACACAATCGAGGCAAAGAAGGTGATAAAAATGCTTTGTGTAGTCCATTAAATATATAATATTATTCAAAATCCATTAATTTCTATGAAGGTGTAATATATATGCGCGCCACCCTGCTAAATTATGAACCATGTTTTAGAGTTGAAATACCTTCATGTATATGCTTCCCAGTAACAGATATGTCCCAAAATCCCTTTGGTTCAAAGCAATATAGAATTCCTCCACCTGTGTCACATTAGCCAATCTTATATATTTCTGCAATGTCTTTATGCCTATAATGTTAACTCAATCATTAACTGTTAAGATAAATTTCTCACTGTAGAGTGTGTCTGATATCCTTGTGTAATGTCTTTATGTCTACAATGCTGAGCCAATCTTTGATTGTTAAATTCAAGTGTTCATATTGAGTTGTAATTTTGTCTCAGGTGTGTGGAAACATGTCAAGAGTGAAGGACATGAAGACCATGGGCTTCTTGTGAGTGAGAAGGCAAGGAAATATGCTATTGTCAAGGAGCTTGACGATGTTGTCGACCTTAAAGATGGAACTGTGGTTCTTCAATATGAAGTTCGCTTCCAGGAAGGACTTGAATGTGGTGGTGCTTATCTTAAATACCTCCGCCCCCAGGAGGCAGGGTGGATTCCCAAGGAATTCAACAATGAGTCTCCCTATACTATAATGTTTGGACCAGATAGATGTGGAGCCACCAACAAGGTTCACTTCATCTTGAAACATAAGAATCCTAAGAGCGGGGAGTACATTGAGCACCACCTTAAGTTTCCACCATCGGTACCTTCTGACAAACTAACCCATGTTTACACTGCTGTACTGAAACCGGACAATGAGGTGCTGATCTTAATTGACGGGGAAGAGAAAAAGAAGGTTAACTTCCTTTCAGATGATGATTTTGAGCCACCTCTTATTCCTGCGAAGACCATTCCGGACCCAGATGATAAGAAACCTGAGGACTGGGATGAGAGGGCAAAAATTCCAGACCCAGATGCTAAGAAACCAGATGATTGGGATGAGGATGCACCAATGGAAATTGAAGATGAGGATGCTGAGAAGCCTGAGGGATGGTTGGATGACGAGCCTGAAGAGATCGATGATCCTGAGGCAACAAAGCCTGAAGATTGGGTTGACGAGGAAGATGGTGAATGGGAGGCTCCAAAAATTGACAACCCAAAGTGTGAAGAAGCCCCTGGGTGTGGGGAGTGGAAAAGACCAATGAAGAGCAACCCAGCATACAAGGGAAAATGGCATGCTCCACTTATTGACAACCCCAATTACAAGGGTGTTTGGAAGCCAAGGGATATTCCAAATCCCAACTACTTCGAATTCGACAGGCCCAATTTTGAGCCTATTGCAGCAATTGGCATTGAAATCTGGACAATGCAAGATGGTATATTGTTTGACAATATCATGATAGCAAGTGATGAGAAAGTTGCAGAAACATACAGGACGACTACATGGAAGCCCAAGTTTGACGTAGAGAGAGAGAAACAAAAGGCTGAGGAAGCAGCGATCTCTGGTGGTCTCAACGGCTTCCAGGTAATTGGTTACACTTTCTTCAAGATACATCCCACTGTTCTTGATTTTTCTCTTTATTCCGTCACTTGATCTGAAATACATTTGGTACAATTTGCAGAAAATGGTATTTGATCTCCTCTACAAGGTGGCTGGCATTCCCTTCTTGGGCGAACACAAGTCCAAAGTACTGGTGAGTGAATAACCTGGTGTTTTGACGTTGCATGTTATTTCATTTTTGTATGTGTGACTAATGCATAGACTGGTCTTGTAGGATTTTCTTGAGAAGGCCGAGAAACAGTCCGATCTCATAGTTGGTGCTGTCATTTCAATCATAATTATCATTTTCACAGTTGTCTTGTTGCTCATCCTTGGTGGGAAGAAGCAGCAACCTGTAAGTCTGAACTCAGGGCCCCCTCCCCTAAGGAAAAAAGAAAAGAATGAAACTCCTTTCGGGTCTGTTGGGTATTTTGATAAAAGAATACTTCTTGCGTTGCAGGCAACAACTACTGGAGTGGCTAAGAAAAGTGATGGCGCCGAGACATCAAGTTCAAACAGCCAAGGAGCCACGGAGAAGAAAGAAGAGCAGAATGAGGATGCAACTGCTCCTCGTAGGAGGGCTAGACGTGAAAATTAGGGATCGGAAAGAGAGACTAGTCACTGCTAGAAAGACGTAGATGTTGAGTTAGGTGTTATGCTCTTCTTTTATTTCCCTTTATTACAATCTTACTCATTTCCCCTTCTTGCCTAATGGCCAGGAGAAGCAAACATCTTCCCAATTTTTGAGATTCTTTTCCTCGGATCAAGCAAATGTATGACGATGTACAATGACACAGATCAATATCATTAGGCTACTCTTCCATTCTTTTGAATTAAGAGATTCTTGTTCAAGTTGCTTATATAGGTTGTTGTAGCGTCTTTTAAAATTTATTTCAATCCTCTTCCTGGATTTAACGTTCACTTTTTTGATCTCTCTATGCTTAGTACTCTATGACTAGTGGATACAATTGACATAAGCAGCTAAAATGGTTCTATTGATCGGGCCTCTAAATAGTATGAACAAGATATTTATGTTTGCCTCCTTTTCGTGTGTCCTCTCATTGTGTTCTTCCATTACATTTGATTAAAAACTGTAGATTATGTTAAAGTTCTATGGTGTTAAAATGTTTTTCCGATATATTATCAAATAAATACAACTTTTACTACTAATCCCGAACAGTCAACCAGGAAAGTATATGTTTTTGCATGTTCTGCAATTATTATATTTCTAAAACCGTAGCCTTCCTCTTTTTAATTTTGTTTGAGAGAAATACACCACATTTTGTTACCAGAAAGGAGATGCCTTGGAACACAAATTTGGTAAGTTTGTAAGTTTGCAACGCATACTCCAATCCCCCCAGTCTCAACACTTTAAAGGCTTTAAACTTAAATAAGGTTATGACTTAAAGAGTTGCAAGACAGAATCCTAACATCTAACCTTGCGAATCCAAGTTCAAGATTCGCCAACTGTTAATGAATTGCTCATCCGATCCGTCACCAATTAACTCTTCCATCATACTTATTACTTAACCATTGCCTGTTGTAAAATCTTGATTTCTTTTTTGATTTAAAACGTCAACACATCGTTTGAAATTTAAGTTTGAGTTAGGAGAACAGAATATGATATCTTTTTAGCACAAATAGCAAAAGATTGGTGGAGCTATAGCCATACCATCAACTATTAAAAAGTTTTTACATAACGAAACCAACTTATCAGAAAGAAGGCCCCCGAAAGTCTCATTTAGCGTGAACAAAAAGAGCAAGGTAAAGATGATTCAACACTCCGTAAGTGTTTTGACTGTTACTATTAGCACGTGCACTATGTACAATCCTTATCATATTTAGTGTTATTACTTGTAGTAGAATTAGAATACATGTTGTATAAGTATTCCATATTGTACACCTATATATATATTTTGTATTAATGAGAAAAGGTTCCCCAAGGGAGATTAATACAATTCTACATGATATCAGAGACCCGTAGCCTCCCTCGGTTTTTGTGACAACCGGCGGCCGCCACGTACACCTTTTTCAGCTTTTCCCACGGGCGTCTGCCACAACCCCTGTGTGTCTACCCTCTGTTTTCCTCCTTGTTGCTTTAATCGAGAAACAAACTTGTCCCTATTTTGTTTCTTTTCTCTTTTGCTTCACACGAAAAGTTGCCCACTTTCTGAAGCCTCTGCTTTCTTTTTTGCTTTTTTGCACCAGCTTCTGTTCCTCACCACTGCATCCACACTTCTCTCTTCAAAAAGTCCTTTATGCCCCAAACATCATCAAAAATCTAATTTATGTCAGAAAATTTGCCACCGATAATTATGTCTCAATTAATTTTGACCCGTTTGGATTTTCTATAACAGACCTCCGTACCGGAAAACTCCTTACGAGATGCAATAGTGAGGGGGACCTATATCCGTTCCTACCCACATCCGCTGCTAGTGTCACTCCTCCCACCATTTTAACAACCATATCTCCCTCTACGTAGCATAGTAAACTTGGTCATCTGAGTTCTCACATTTTTTATTCTCTTAGAAACCAAAATTTAATCCACTGCAATAAAGGAAATCTTTCTCATAGTTGCTCCTCGTGTCAGTTAGGGAAACACGTTAGACTACCCATTTACGACTTCTATGAGTACTACTTTCTCTCCCTTTGATATTATTCATGCTGATGTCTAGACATCTCCTATAACCAGCAACTTAGGCCACAAATACTATATGGTATTTTTGGATGATTTCTCTCACTTTCTTTGAGTCTATCCACTCAAACTCAAATCTCAAGTGTTCTTCAAATTGTTGAGTTTCGTACATTGGTTAAAACACAATTTGAAAAAGACATAAAATCATTTCAATGTGATAATGGTCGTGAGTTTAATAATTTATTCTTTCATAAATTTTGTGCGGCTAACGACATGATTTTTCGTTTCACATGCCCCCATACCTCCCCTCAAAATGGAAAAGCCGAAAGAATTCTCCGAACCATTAATAATATGATTTGTACCCTCCCTTTTCATGTTTCCCCCCCCCCCCCTAATTTTTGGGTATATACATTAAAAATGGCAGAAAACATTCTCAACATTTTACCTACCCGTGCGATTCAAAATAGGACACCCACCGAAATTCTCTACCGTCGGATCCCAACATTTGACCACCTTCGAATTTTCGGTTGTCTGTGTTATCCAAATATGAAAACATCCACGGCACCTCACAAATTAGCACCCCGATCTACTCCGTGCGCCTTCCTAGGTTTTACGTCAAACCATAGGGAGTACTTGTGCTATGAGCTCTCCACTGACAAAATTATAATTTCTCGCTACGTCACCTTTGTCGAATATGTCTTCCCGTTTGACAACATCAAAAAATTTCTAGTCACTAATTACCAATTCCTCGAAGATTCGGACCCATCACCTCTTGTCCAACAAGCATCCCGTCATGCTGCCTCCGTTCCGGCAGCAGCCACCGTACCAACTGCAACCGTCGGCCTTCCAGTCGATATCTCTGGCGGCCGCAATCTTCACCTTCCTCCACTATCCTTGTTATCACCATGTAAACAGTACCTCTGCCGTGCAACGACCACCTTCGATAGTCTATCTCACCGACGCTAATCGGTCGGCATCCTCTCTGCCTCACCCAGATTTCACCACTGCTGATGTCGGCAGTTCGACAGGTCAACCCATTTCACCGCCGATTGCCCCCACTATCACCGGCAATCGACTCCCTATTTCTCTACTGGTCGCCCCATCTCCCCATCTCCGGCAACTACAACCACCACTCATTGTACTGCCACATCCAGCCCCTGGCCGACATCCCATCCAATCACCGCGCCACCACCGCAACCCCAACCCGCTGGGCCCGACATCAGACTTACGCTACCTTCTCACCCAACCCCCGTCGACCTACCCAGATCGACGCCGACAACCCAACCATTGTCAGGCCCTGATTCAGTCATCCAAACCCCCCAACCCGTCGTTACACCCATTCCCGACACACCTCAGATCCCGTCGACCAATACCCAGAACCAGACTCTGCCACCAAATACCAAAAATGCCCCTGCCTCAACCCACCGTATGAAAACCCATGCCCAATACAGTATTTTCAAACCCAAAGTCCACTTCAATTTGTCCACCGAAACCGTGTCACCAATTCCCAAAAACTCAAAATTAGCCAAACTAGACCCCAATTAGAATGGGTCATGTGTGAGGAATTTAATGCTTTAACAAAATAGCACACTTGGGATTTGGTTCCTAGATCGATAGGGGTGAATGTGATCCGATGCATGTGGTTGTTTTTCATAAATACAGAGACAGTGGTGATCTAGAGAGGTACAAGACACGACTTGTGGCTAATGGCACTAATCAGCAAGAGGGTATAGATTGTGGTGAGACATTCAGTCCAGCTATTAAATCGGCCTCCATTCGCACAGTTCTGAGTATTGCTATGGGTAAGCACTGGCATATTCATCAACTTGATGTGAAAAATACATTTCTACATGGGGATTTGAAAGAAACAATTTATATACTTCAACCGTTTGGTTTTATCCATCCAGCCGCCCCTCAGTATGTATGTCGTCTCCGTAAGTCACTTTATGATTTGAAACAGGCCCCTAGAGCGTGCTATGATCGATTTGCACAGTATATCATGTAGATTGAGTTTGTATGCAGTAAGTGTGATAACTCTCTATTTATTTTTTATAGAGGTAGTAGCATTGCATATTTATTATTGTATGTTGATGATATTATGCTTACTGCCTCATCTGATTTGTTGAAAAATAAGATCATTACACTGCTCAAAACAGAATTTTGTATGACTGACTTAGGGAAGCTGAGCTATTTTTTGGGGATTTCAGTAACCAGATCTGCTAACACTATGTTTCTTTGTCAGCGTAAGTATGCAGAAGAGATTGTGTAGCTAAAATGGCAAATTGCAAGATCGTGTCTACTCATATTGACTCTAAATCAAAGCTTAGTGCTTTGGATGGTGATCCAGTGTCAGATCCCACTCTCTACAGGAGTCTTTCAGGTGCACTACAGTACCTCACTTTCACCAGGCCTGACATTGCTTATGTTGTTCAGCATGTATGCTTATTCATGCATGCCCATAGGGAGCCACATTTTACTGCCCTCAAATGTATCATTCGATACGTTAAGGGCACACTTGATTATGGATTGCATCTATACCCCTCAGCACCGATCAAGTTGTTGTCATATACGGATGTTGATTGGGCAGGTTGTCCGGACACGTGACGATCCACCTCCGGCTATTGTGTGTTCTTAGGGGATAACCTCATCTCTTGATTTGCCAAGAGACAAGCCACATTATCCCGTTCGAGTGCAGAAGTAGAGTACAGAGGTGTTGTTAATGTTGTTGCTGAGATCTGCTGGCTCCAAAACCTTCTTTTGGAGCTTCAGTGTCCGTTGTGTAAAACGTCTTTGATTTATTGTGATAACATATCCGCCATATATCTATCTCATAATCCGATTCAGCATCAGCAAGCCAATCATATTGAGATGGACATTCACTTTGTGCGTGAGAAAGTTGCTCTTGGTCATGTCAAGGTATTGCATGTGCCTTCCTCTTATCAATATGCGAATATATTCACAAAAAGCCTTCTTAGACAACTATTTCTTGACTTCAGATTCAGTCTTAACATCTGACCTCCTCCTGCTCAGAATGAGGGGGTGTATTAGCACGTGCACTATGTACAATATTTACCATATTTAGTGTTATGTACTTATGGTAGAATTAGTATTCCTATTGTATAAAAATTCCACATTGTACATATATATATATATATTATATTAATGAAAAAAAACCTCAAGAGAAATTAATACAATTCTATAACCGGCACCGATTAACTCTTCCATCATACTTATTACTTGCTATTGCCTGTTGTAAAATCTTGATTTCTTTTTTGATTTAAAACGTCAACACATCGTTTGAAATTTAAGTTTGAGTTAGGAGAACAGAATATGATGTCTGTTTAGCACAAATAGCAAAAGATTGGTGGAGCTATAGCCATACCATCAACTATTAAAAAGTTTTTACATAACGAAACCAACTTATCAGAAAGAAGGCCCCCGAAAGTCTCATTTAGCGTGAACAAAAAGAGCAAGGTAAAGATGATTCAACACTCCGTAAAAGTGTTTTGACTGTTACAACTAGTGGTATACATATAATTAGTTAAAAGGACACGTAGAGTGATATTAAACACCCTACAGAGATCAATAACCACGTAGTTGTCTTGCGGGTATAGTGGATGTGGGTGGATTTTGAATCGAATCATTTGGCCCAATGTCGTCAATTGGAGGTAGCCGCTTATGGTGATTGGTCACTGACTGATACGCCATTGCCAATGCTAGAGCCTGCGAGTAAAAGGAACACACCATCAATATGTACGTAGGTTCAACTGGACTCATTACTTTTTTACTTTCAACTTGAACTATATGCTTTCATATGTATACATTATAAATTATAATAAGATTACTCTCACTGTGACTATGCCCGACTCTAGATCCTAAATTTGCTAAATTTGCGTATAGTGACAGATGTCTAGAGAGGATTAGAGCCTTACAACATGATCATGGTCAGGAGGAGCATAAATGCCAGTAGTTATTGTTGTCTTCCTGCGAGTATCATCGGATGGTGCATTGGATATCTTCTTAAAACCTGTTGGAACCACCACTACTGGCATACCCACGAGATTTCCCACACAAACTTTCTCCCAGTCACTTGCATCTCCAATAAATGCGTCAACTTTGAAGCTTTCTTTCACTTCCTGAATCAATTTACTTCGACCTCTCTGTGCCTGGAAAGTACAACGTCATTTAGCGCTAAACGAAACATTTAATTACACATGCAAGTATTAATCTGTTAAAGTCTGAACAATAACTGTGAAGTGGATCAGGCTTCTATCTGAAGCCAAAATGTTTTAATACCTACTATGTTTTCTAGATCATCACATACCTGAATATAGTCCACAGCAGATATTACACGGGCACGACGAAGTTCAATAGGCCATTGATCTTGAGATTCAAATTCATCATCCTTGTTTGACCGCTGCCACTCATCAAAATGTGCTAGCATGTCAACATCCATAGTGAAGCTGACAATACCTTGAGCACTGTCAACAGTGTATTCCAGATTAAATGGAACCATATTCGCTCCCTTCGATTTAAGTACATCAACAACCTGTCAATGACATAATATATTGTCTTGTCCTTGCATTCACAGAGGATAAGGGACACAATTGAATTAGTCCTATTGCGAATTTCTGGTAATGAACAGAAGTCACTTACTTCCTTGTCAGCATCCTCAAAATACCCAACAGTGAGTTTTGTGATATCAACTGAAAACGGATCGGCTAACATGATGTCTCTGGATGAAAGATCATCTGGATCCTTTCCCCTAATGGCATCGAGAACAACAGCGCAATCTGCTGCACTTCGGCAAAAAGGGCCGAGTTTGTCCTAATGAACCACCAAATTTAAGTTTCAACACCTCTATAATTAAGGACAAAACATACATGAAAAAGAATCAACTTTTATGGAAGAGATATGATACCAAGCTTTCGGATATACTCATAACTCCAGTACGACCAACAGCTCCAAAAGTGGGCCTCAATGCAGTAACACCGCACCTAGAAGCTGGGTAGGTAATAGACCCAACAGTTTCTGAACCAATTGCAAATGGAACTATACCTGCAATATGAAGATACTTTTGTCATAACAAATACTCTGTCCACTAATCTCATTTCGTACCTGCCTGTTCAAACTCTTCCTAAGGGAATTCCATTCAAAACGCAAAGTTTATGGTTGACCAATATTGCCTGTCACCACTTAGCTATTGCTTCTGTTTTTCTCATTGCTGGCGATATGTGTAGAACCAATTTCAGTATTGGGCATAGTATGGAAGATCTTTTAGATTCTATTGATTTGCATCACTGAATGACTAAAAGTTAGCATAAATCATTCATTCTTTCACCCCTGCAGATAAAGAAACAAATGTAGGTTTCTAGCTAGAGGCGAATCCAGGATTTTAAGTTTATGAGTTAGGGTCGCCAACCCCTTTTTGCTTTACCGGACTCTGGATAGATTATTTATATATACTAAGTGAATTTCTTAACACAAATACAGGGTCTAGGCCAAAGTTACAAGTTTCTGCCAAACCCGTAACTTCAACTAAGTCCACCCATGCATCTAGCAGAACAAATATCATACTTCCAATAGTGGAAGATATGTTAGATCCATTAAAATACCTATTAGAGAAAGCTTACAAAGTCAATATACCTGCTGAGGTGCAGGAAGCTGGCCCTGCTGATGAACCAGTAGAAAATTTTTCAATATTCCAGGGGTTCTTGTTCTACCGCCAAACCAGATATCATCATATGATAAAGAGCCAGAGACTAATTTAGCAACAAGAACTGCACCAGCAGATTTCAGCCTGCATCAACCGTATCTACGAATTATACAAACACATGTACAATAAAGGATGGCTTCTGGATGTGGCCTCTACATTTATTAATTTGTCAATACCTTTTATAGACCCAAGCTTCAATATCGAGAACTTGATCTTTGAAAGTTTTGGAACCCCATGTTGTGGGATAGTTTGGTACTGCAATAATGTCCTTTAGACCATATGGAATCCCATGAAGAGGACCTATAAAGAACAGAATCAAATAAATGTCCCTTTGAGCAAATTCAGAGATTAATTGTATATGAAGCTTACCCAAATATTTGCCTTTTGCAAGCAGTTGATCAGCATCTTTTGCTTGTTGAAATGCTAATTCTTCAGTAATTGTGATAACGGATTCCAGGACAGGACCGCACCTGTGATGCTCCAGTATAGCACATCATTTTTGACAATGAAATTATTCAATAGCATGCAAATCAGAAAAATGGAAGCAAAGCATTCAGCATACCTTTTTGATCTGTTCAGAAAAATTCCAGTGAGTTCCTCTGATGTAATCAGTTTTGCCTTGAGAAGTTGCCCGAGTTCAAGAATCTGATATAACAATTAAAAATAGCATAATCAAAAGTGGCACACATTGGTACGTAATAGTTCCTTTGTTATGACTCCTATAAGTTAAAGGGACTGACAGGTGCACTTACACTCATGAAGACAATATCCTCATCATTTTTTGGCCTTTGAATACCACAGGTTACCGGGTAACTGAACTTGTCTGTTACTTGCTTTGCTTCTTGGGATTTCCATGCAGAGTTGAAAACTAAAGGAGACGGGTTACGCAAACCTCCATTCGCAGTAGCAACTAATTTCCGGTTCGATCTTATAATAGGAATGTTAAAATCTTGTGCACCCTTTTGTATTTCAAGCTTCTGAAATAAATCAGCACCAGACAGAAAAATGGTTCGTTCTTAGTTATTCCAATTCAAGACGAGTACAAACAAAAGTTAAGTGAACTTAACACTGTCACAGTACCTTACAGTCATTGAAAAAGCCAGCATCCAACATATCAAATCCACATTTACATACCGGAAAATCATTTTTGGCTTGTTCCAAGTGTTCGCCGCAGTTTTTAGGACCCAATTTCCCACTGTCCTGAGCAATATCGATTACAGATTATTGAACAGAAAGTAGGAAACAGATAACAGAGACCACTAGCTTTATCATGGGTTGCAAATTCGAATGTGCTACCTTGAGGTGAAGTCCCGGGAATAACCCCAGGTGCTCTGTGGTAAAAATTTGCAGAACATTCTAAAAATTCTGACCTGCTTTACAAATGTTAGTTTTGAAGAAAGATATAGTTCGATTACTAAAGAAGATACATGAATTAACCGGCTTAAATCATTTTGTAATTAAGCACATTTTCAGCTTCAATCTTTTACGATAGCATGCTGGTCACGGGATACGAGGTTCTTCATTGAGGATGTATTCTTCTCAGGTTGGTTTGTCAAAGTTTTGAACAACATTTTCTTGAAATGAGAAAAATGACTTCTGTGATAGAAATAGGGAAAATAGGTTGTGGCATTCCACTGCCCCCCATCGTCCAACACAACCCATCCACCCCCACACCCCTACTCCACCCCATAGTGTTTGCCTACATTATATATATAAATGCTTTTGGGCAATATGTTCTGATTACTTACTAAACACCAAAAAACAAGGAAAAAATCACTTATTTTCCAAAAAAAAAAAAACATTTTCCAGAAAATCATATTCCTTCATACCAAACACACCCTAAAAATTTTCACCTTCTAGTCAGACATTTCCGTTCTTAAAGTAGTAAACTATATTCAGCAGTTGTAACCTATTAGATGCATTGAGGCGAAATTGGATACAACTACAAGCTTGCAGCAGAAATTAAAGAAGAAGTACATATGATATAGAGTCAATACTCAAAAGAATTATTTAAACACAAGTGAAAAGATCGACAATAGCTACATATAATTTTTTTTTAATCAAACTAGAGATATAAAAAGGATGTACCATAATTGTGGAAATGCAGGCAAACCCCAATATTCTAATGGGGATGATTAATAAATTTGAGTAGCAATTAACAGTGTAAAGACAAGAAACAGTTGGAGTAAGGTAGATATGTATAATGGTGTCGACGTGGTTAGCGAGTGACAAAAATCGCATTGGCAGGTTGCCACGTAATTAGCCATGAGGACGAGGCCTTTCCGTTTCTCTTTTTAACTTTCAAAAGCTAAATCTTAAATTTTACTTCCATTTCAATATTTGGTTTAACCAATTCTATAATATTTTAATTTTAAAAAGTTTATGCTCCAAGTTTTTTATTTGCTTAAAAAATTTAAAAAGAAGATAAAAGAACTTTTATTTTTTAAGTAAGAAAATTTATAAATATCTTTCAAGTACAATTTTGTTATGAATTAAAAAGAATAAAAGTGGATCTCATTTTCTATCATCAGCTCGAGCATTTACCCCCTTCTCTGCAGTCTTTTTCAATGTGTTTTTTTACTAAGAGTAAGTTCAAATTTCTTTAGCTTCACAAGGGGAGACAACTCAACTTCATCGGTGGATGAAGAATTGCGAACATAATACAACTGCTATTTTTCACTTATTATGATTAACTAATAATAAAATGGTGCTAAAATAAAAAATTCCGATTTTGGATATCATGTTAGCAAATAAATATGGTATGTCTGAGCCAATATAAATAATTTGAGACCATAAATGAATAGGTATAATTAATCTATTTTCAATCATTGGAAAGACAATTTTGGCACTTTTCCCTTTATTTTACATAGAATTTGCACCAAACATTTGGAAAAAAGGAAACGACGAGAAAAGGGGACAGATTGATAAGTGAGGAGGCGTCAAATGGTAGATATAATCAGTTGTCACCGAAAAACAAGAAAGGAACTCACCCTTTGACACCAAGGGATAAGAGCGGATTGTTGGCGATGACTTGGTGAAGGAAATCTATGAGAGTATGAACAAGTAAGAGAAAGAGTTCCACAAAAATGGTGATGCTTTGCTTCATGTTGCATCTGCGAAATGAACAAAGTCGCGATCTCAAGGTCCTGCTGCATTTACATAAAACACTATACACGGCGCTTAAAATTTATCGAATGGCTTTCGATTTCTTAGTTCCATCGATCCAAAGCATTGTGTTATCCATTTTTCATAATCTTCGAATGTCAATTGCAATAGCATCCATATGCATGATCTCTTAGCCTGCAAATTTCTATGCAATATCTTGAACTAGTACCTGTACATCGAAATCAAAACCTCTGCTCGATCGAATCGGGTTGTGCTATGTCTTCAAAAATCGACTCTCATGCGCCGATGAAGTATATACTTCTACACTATTTCCACGTATGTACTGTGATGCATATATCACACATGAATACAACTTGAAATGCGTATTAGTGCTGAATTTCACCTGTCAAACGTATAAAATATTTGAGTTAATTTGTCTTTCGAGTATGTCTAGTGTTTTTTATTTATTGTCCGGTAAACTGACAATTGATGTTTGTTATAGCTGAAAATAGCATATACTCCACGATGTTGAAAATATAATTAAATAGTAAAAGTAGGCTCTCTCTAATAGCTTAAGCTTTTAGATGATGCTGTAAACAATTTGACTTCTGATGCTTTTTCACCCAAGTTCAACAGTTCTGGAGCTCTATGTTGTAGCGGTGATGCTTACATTCTTTTTGGATTTTAGCAAACTTTTAAACTTAATTGATTTTATGTTTTACTTCATACACAAGCACTATTCAGATTAATCATTCTTGTAAAGGTTTGTGTGGTAACTGCTGGCATATCTGAAACTTCCCAATGTCCTAAATGACAGTTTTATACTCATGGCGAGGACATGATAAAGATATTACGAGAAAGGTGGTTTTGATTAGTTCCTGCATATTTGAAAACACGGTCCATGTTACATGGACGATGCTACTAAGAAGGTTCTCATGGTGAGGCATCTATTGTTTTTATCTCTTATCATTAGTGGTGGAAAATGGGCGGGTTGGGTCGGATTTGGCTGTGTTGAAAACGGGTTGGGTTTCAACCCGTCCATATTTCATGTAGGTAAAAAAGTGGGTCAGAATTGCCAGAACTACTTACCATTAACTGCTTAACTTCATTCTCCAGCTTTTGAAAGATAATGAGAATTTGATATTATGTTTCATAAAGATGGATAGGGAACAAGAATAATAATGTTCTGCTAGCAGCCAAAAGAAGTGAGATTTCAGTTAAAGAAATTTTATGGCTTTGTTGACAGGATGCTGCAGAAAATTGTGTTTCGGTGGAGTTCGTTTCTTTGGAGCAAAAATCAAGCCATCTTGCTGCTTTACCTGGAAATGTTAACAAATTGTTAAAGCGAATTAGGTATCTCGAGAGTTGCTCATTTTGAAACTATGTTCCAGGTTTGGAACCGTCCTGATAGGTGGAGTCTTGAAGATAATACTCTTAAACCTATTTGATGAAAGTTAAATTCTTATAATTTATGAAATCTTGATCTTACTGAGATTTGAAGTGCTAACATCTTTTTTACTCAGTCCAAGGTAAAATCTTTAACTAAGCAAGGTTATCATTATTGGTCTATAAAACAAGTTTTAGTAAATTGACTTTGTCTCCCAAGTTACCAGCAGTCATTTTATTCTCATTCTTTTCAGTCTCTAGGCATGGGTTCCAGAAAGATAGAACCTCAATTTCTGTGTTTCCTGGTTGTGCCTTCTGCTTTTAGAAGGCATGAAATGTCAAGGATCCAGGCTAATCCTCCATAAGTTGGGCTGGTTATGAAATCTAGTATAAGATGTTATTGCAGCAGTAAGGAAGAATAAAGAAAGTTGAAGAAAATATTAAATTGGCCTTTGACACGTTAGAAGGGTCAATTATCATTGACTGATTTTTTCCTCAGGAATTGTTCCCAAGTTTGCCTTCATGAAATATAACAAAGATCAAGTTTCCTGCGTTCAATTCAATGGAAGAATCGTACTTAAGCACGTGTTTTGTCTGGCCTGGTAAAGAAATGGTTTCAAGAGTTGAAGGAGGACCTGGAAGAACCATTACAAGCTCGTTTTATTTTCAAGATCAATCTTATCGGCTCTATAAATCAGATATTCTGCAACTTGTCCACATCTTTCAATCCTATAATAGATGAATTCATTACTTGTCAGGTACTAATATTAAAGTGCATTAGCTACTCTCTAAAAGAACTGATCCTTTCTAGTTAGAAACAACTGCTTATTGCAAGCTTTAGAAGCTGAATGGTAATAGTTCTTGGTTATAGATTCTTCAAGAAATCATTAGTATCATTCTAACTGTTTTAACACAGGGTTCTTCCTACTGCTTAGTTACATTCTTTTAGTACAGAGGACAACTCAAGTTATATGTTGCTTACAATGTACTTAAAATTAATAACAGCTCTTTTGTTCCATGATGGATTGATAAATTGATTAAAATGTTAGGTACTTGTCATATTCTATTAGTTGTTCGTTTGTTAATAGATGATGTCAATTTCCCATGCTGAATTTTGAATATACGAGCAAAAAGACTCTATGTTAGGTGAATGAAGTTTAGGAGTATCCAATTTGTTACTCTTGTCATATTCTATTAGGTGAATGAAGTTTAGGAGTACCCAAACTCTTTGCCAATTGTCCAGCAAAAATTACTTCAAACTCTTATACCATCTCTTTATGGGATTAGTCTCCAATGTGGGCTTAAGCTTCATGCTTAGCATGACTTAGGTTCCTGTTCAGGCCTTTCCCTCCATATGATTGATTTGGGGCTTTTAATAAAAGCATTTCCAAGTTCTCAAGCTGCCGAATCAGATGATCAACAGTTGAAATGGAGTATTTATTTTCAAATTGAAATTATAGAGCATGAACTAAACTAGTCTAACCATGATGTATCCCAAGTTTTCGGGGGTCTAATTCTTCCATGATCAATGCTGCGTATTCTTCAGCTTGTTTCTGGATATTTGACAGCTTGTTAGCAGATGCGCTTAGGCTAATAATCTGCAAAAAGAAAAAAAGGATGAATTTTGTCAATAACAATCTACTATGATCGGCTTCTATAGTCAAGCTGAAGAAGACCACGTTGGGCTAAGTCGAACCAAAGACACTCTTAACATAGTGTGATACTATTTGCTTTAGACCAAGCTAACACGGTTTCAGTAATGCCGCACCCCATTAAGATCTCTATATATGTAATTTTGTCTTTTCTACTTTCTATGTGGGAGTTTATTCACACACCTACTATTAGATTAAGATAAATTTATGGAATTCCAAGTACCTCTTTGACTTCTTCTTCAGTGATTCTACCATCTGCATCTTTATCAACCCTGCATTACATCCCTCACAAAATTCAAAATCCAATAATTAATTGATTTGATAGAACAACTACTCAATCAAAAGACCTAACGTCGAATTTTAATACTTACATGTCAAAGAAGGTTCGAAGCCGAGAATCAAAGCTCTGGTTGGCAATTTGGTCCCAAAACTCTTTGAGCTGTTCTTTGCTGATGCAGTCACTTTCAATTTGTCTCCTCCGAGCTAGCGAATCAAAAAGTTCTAGCGCAAAATCCTCAGATTCCCTATTCATACCTATCATTGTAAACCTATAAGGATATTTCTTTTCACCAAATAATCAAACAAGCTCAAGCAAATCAAATTTACAAGTAAAAACATGAATATCGAACAAGAAATTATGAAGAAAAACATGTATACTTTCCTGTGTAGTTGAGACTTATCCTTTATGTTCTACGAGTGTTTTAACATGTTATTTACTCTGTATGGATAATTACATGTTTTTAGGTAACTTAATGGTGTAAAATACATATACACTGTCAGTGCACGGAAGTGAACTCTGGTCCTTTTACCTATGCATGCTCCAAATTGTGCACGAGGCAGTAAGCCATCTGAGGTGGCGGTGAGCTCGTCAAAGCGCTTTTCGACAGCGGCCCATCCAGAGCCACCATCAGTCTTGCTGATAAACTTGAGGCCTTTGAGAGCATGCTGCTGAAGTTCTATCAAGTCTCCAAGAAGGATGCGGTTGTTTCTTGAAAGAAGCTAACCGCATCCTCGTCGAAGCATTTTTGATGAGTGAGGCTCCAAAGCTGCGCTTCTTCTGTGGACTGTCACGGTGTCGTCGCGGACATCAAGGGTGATTTCAACGTAATTGTCATCATTAGATGTGTTGGTGTTTAACGGACTACTGTTATTATCATTCTCTACAATCTCCCTGTCAGAGTGATCTTCCGGATTTTGCATTTTGATGAAAATTTGTGTCCAAACACAACTAGCTCATCAACCCTTTGTTGGAGTGGAGGAAGAAATCAATTCTTAAGTGAAAGAAAGGAGCAGCACACTTGAAGAGAATGTGCATGTATGTTTGAAGAGAATATAGAAGACAAAAGCTTAGCATATAGGCATGTATGTTAGAAGAGAATGTTACGGAGGTTCTGACAGGGAAAGTCTTCCTTATTTCCTTTTAGGTAACCAAATAGAGTGTAAATTTTTGTATAAATATTTTTTTACATCTGAAAATGAGATTATATTATCTGTAACCACCGGTAAAAGTAACATAATAGTGTAACAATTATTTACACTGACGGTTTATATTACATAAGCTCAACCAAATAATATGTTTGCTTCTTTCTTTAAATTTTTCTTGTTCCTAGCTAGCCGTTCAGTTTCTCTTGCAAGAATGAGCTTTTGTGGTAGAACTAAGGAAGCATCCAAGCCAGCGAGCGAGCATACAAGCTTGTGCGAGTATTAAGTTGTATGCGCTATAGAGTTGACCTACAACAAAATAGTCAGCCTTACGAGTATGACGTACGAAACTATAATATCAACATGTTAAAATCACAATACAAAAAATATCAATATGTTATAGATACCCTCACAGGGGCTCAATATTGATGATGGTGGTAGACCCTCCCGTGGGCAGCCAAATCCCCGGGAGCCTTAAAAAAGTTGCACCGGTTGTGATCTTTCATATTCTGAGCAATCTCTTGATGGGTCTTTCTATAATCATGGCATATATGATATAACTATGATGTGTAATTGGAACTCCTAAATAACATTGAAAACTGAGTGGAAATGACCCAACAATTTGGGTTTGCCTCTATGTGTGTTAAAACAGTACATAACATATACCTGTGATGTATTATTGGAACTCCTAAATAACAACAATTCTTTAGCAGAAAGCTGTGATTTTACAAAGATGGAAGTGAAGCACTGTTCCATTAGTAGTAGTATCAAGCACAAGAACAATTTCAGAAATTGTGCATTCAAGCATAGTAAACTTTGCTCCCCTCTGCGAATTACGTCAAAGTTGATAATCAGGCAATATGACATTGCTGGCATGCTTGTTCACGTCGCACTATTCTAGAGAAGTTACATCTGCAAGAAAGAAAAATTGTTTAAGATTATGCACTTTATGCACTTTTACATTCAAGTGTACTGATTAGCAAAAGTTCTTTTAGAATTGAAGTACCAATTGTGCACATGTGAATTGATTTCAAACAGTCATGGGTAAGAACAAGCGAACACGAATAATGTTTAAAATCATTTATCATTGTCCCGATTTTATGTTGTAATTGTTCCTTGGTTATTTTAGGCCTCATAACATTCTTGAACTGGTTGAGTAGCTGTGAAAAATTGAGCATAACTTCAGAGCATTCATGGTTGTTAGGATTTTAAGGAATAAATGTACACATAACTAATCCGATCAGAAGGACAACCAGCAAGAAGAGTTAGAAGTTTTATCAGTCAAGTGAATTCCACTACTCGGGGAAGACAATTTGCAGTTGTCACAAATATATGAAAGTAGGGTGTAAATTAGACACAAAACTTAGTCAAGATGTAAGCATGCAAAGAGTTAGCTTTAACATGTGATTCGCTCTACTTGATTTGCTGGACTTTTGCTTCAAAGGAAAAATGGCGTGGAGCTTAAATAACTCACTCAAAACGCTTTATAAAGGATTACGTGGTACAAATTACCCTTCTTTACTGGGTCGGGTACTTCTTTAACCATTGCCTTGCTTTCTTGCTCAGCCTACCTTACACTCCTAAAGCAAATTTGAATTTCTTCTTTCATTTTCCTTTCCTACATGTAGCTGATTCTTCTACCAATTAATCAAATCCTCGTCCAAATCAAGATACAATATACAATTTATGTTGGCTGGTTGTTGATGCTTGCTCACATATTTACAAAAACAAGAAACAGAAAAAAACAATACTGAAGTCTAATAGTTGGAAGCAATCAGTACCCCTTCTTTATCTTCTAAACTTATTTTAGATTCCAATGTCATTCTCTAGTTGGACATTAAAAGTAAATGAATTACAGTTAAGATTGAAAAGGTTCAACTCGTTAAAGGACAACCAACAAAATTTTATTCCTCCTTGTATGTCTGCACATCCATCTCAGCATCCTCATCTCCGCAACTTTCATCTTTTGGATGTGCGAAGTCTTGACTGGCCAACACTCCGCCCCATACAACATATTCGGTCTAACCACCGCCCTATAAAACTTGTCTTTAAGTTTTGGTGGCATCTTTTTGTCGCATAAGACTCCAAATGCGAGCCTCCATTCATCCACATTGCTTCAATACAATGTGTGACATCGTCGTCAATCTCTCCATCCTCTTGGATAATAGATCCGAGGTACTTGAAGCTTACTTTCTATGGAATGACCTGACTACCAAGCCTCACCTCCACTCCCATCTCAAGATCGCTCCCGTTACTGAACTTGACCTCCAAGTATTATGTCTTGGTCCTACTCAGCCTGAACCCTTTAGATTCCAGAGTCTGTCTCTAAATCTCCATCTTAGCGTTCACTCCACTGTGAGTCTCATCAATCAGGACTATGTCGTCTGCGAATAACATACATCATGGCACCTCCCCTTGGATTTGTCGCGTCAGTCCATCCATCACCAAGGCAAATAAGAAAAGGCTAAGAGCCTATCCATGGTGAAGCCCCATCATCACTGGAAAGTGCTTCGAGTCTCCTCCCACTGTCTGTACCCTGGTCTTGGCTCCATCATACATATCCATGATCGCCCTAGTGTATGTCACATGTACACCTTTAACCTCCAAATATTTTCATAGAACCTCCCTAGGGACTTTGTCGTATGTCTTCTCGAGGTCGATGAAAACCATATGTAAGTCTCTCTTCCTCTCCCTATACTGCTCCACTAACCTCCTAATAAGATGAACGGCTTCTGTGGTCGAACGCCCCGGCATGAATCCAAACTGGTTCTTGAAAATAGACACACCTCTTCTCACCCTCATCTCCATGACCCTTTCCCAAACTTTTATAGTGTGGTTTAGCAGCGTGATACCCCTATAATTGTTGCAACACTGGATATCACATTTGTTTTTGTACAAAGGGATCATTGTACTCCACCTCCATTCTTCGGGCATTCTCGCCGTCTTAAATGTCGTTAAACAACTCAGTCAGCCACTCCAAACCTGCCCTGCCTACGCTCTTCCAAAATTCAACTAGGATCTCATCACGCCCGGTCGCTCGTCCTCTGCGCATCCTACAAACAACACTCTTAACCTCCTCAACCTTAATGCTTCTACAACACCCAAATCTCGGTACCTATCATATTGCTCCAGATCTCCCAGCACAATGTCTCTATCTCCTTTTTAGTTCAAAAGTTTATGGAAGTAAGACTGCCACCTCCGCCTAGTATGCGCGTCCCCCACCAGTACTTTGCCGTCTTCGTCTTTGATGCACCTCACGTGATCCAAGTCACGGGCTCTCCTCTCCCTCGCCTAGGCTAGTCTGTACAACTTTCTATCCCCGCCTTTCTCCTCTAATTCCACAAACATGCGTTCAAAAGTCGTCGTTTTCGCCGCCGCAACCGCAAGTTTCGCCTCTTTTCTCGCCATCTTATACAGTTCCATATTCGTCTACTTCTCCACACCATTCTTGTTTTCTACCGATTTCGCATCCCCACTACTCCCTCAAGCCCCATTGGCGATCAACCTCTCCCCCATCTCCTTTGCACTAGCCATGGTCAAACTCTTCCATTTGATTCTTAACCTGTCATCCACAACCCTCCTCTTCTTCTCCATCTTGATCTCTAAATCCATCACCAAAAGTTTATATCGGGTTGTAAGATACTCCCTCGGAATAACCTTGTAGTCTTTATAAAAACTGTTGTCAACCTTTCTAAAGAGCAAAAAGTTTATCTGAGTCTTAGTCACCGAACTACGGAAAGTCACCAAGTGCTCATTCTTCTTCAGGAACCTCGAATTGGCTATCACCATCCCAGAAGCTATAGCGAACTCTAAAAGTGAGATGTCTCCCCCATTCTTGTCCCCGAGGCCAAAGCCTCCATGCACGTCGTCATAACCCCCAGAAGTGAGTCGATATGTCCATTGAAATCCCCTCCTACAAATAACTTCTCGCTCGTCCAACTCCTCCCAAAAGCGCATCTTCTCCTCCCCGTTCAAGTCCGCCTGCGGCGCGTTAGCACTAATAATGTTCATAGTGAACCCTCCAACTATCAACTTAATTGTCATAACCTGTACCACCTGATCCCTTAGCTCGTTGTCTAATAAAATACCTACTTCATTCCTATACCTCGACCTACCCGAGAACCATAACTTATACCCGTCCACATCCTTAGCCTTAGATCCTACCCATTTGGTCTCCTGGACACAAACTATATTAATTCTCCTCTTTTTAAGAATCTTAAATAGCTCTATGGACTTCTCGTTAAAGTCTCAATGTTCCAAGACCCTATTCTCTGCCTAGCATCTCCCTTACCCCACTTACCCCCCTAACCCTCAACCCCCGTCCCCGACTGAGAACATGACCCTAGTCTACCATCAGTTACCAAAGCCACTAAAGAAACTATAAAATAATAAATTACTCAAACGTTTACCCTAAAACAGAAAGGGATCAATGTGAAAGCACAAGTTAACAAGAATCTAAAGGCAAGTAAAACCACTACGCCAAAAATGCTATAACTAAAGACAAGAAGGGTAAATGCAATAACGTAAAGTCACGAATCAATACAGCGAAGCGGCAAAATTTAACAAGGATAAGGACAAAGAAGGGATACGTGCAACCGGAGGTACCAACTCAAGTTGAATCGAATTTGTTTGCCGGCGTAAATCATTGTGGGGTTCAATTTATAGAACTCCCAAACCCAAATCGGATCCGATGTGGGATAGTGCAAATTCGGGGGAAATTTCCCTCCCAAATGAACTTGACCAATCAAATACTTTGAGGGCTGATTCACGACGGAGTATGGATGAGAGAGGGCAAAGCTCTTCGACCACGCACAGACCTGGAAAAGCTTTGTACGTCTTTGACTCTTGCCGTTTCCGGCAACTTTGCTAGAAGAGAGAGATGAGAACGATATATAGATTGTCGTGAATTGGCTTGAATAATTCAAAAATAATAACTAATAACTAATTATACACACGTCAAGATTTACTTATACCACTTGACTTAATGTGATATTTTTTTAACTTTTAATAATATATAAATTGTCGTGAATTGGCTTGTATAACTATAAAACCCATATAATTTCCAACATATGTGAGTATGGGTGGGCGTATATCGATTCGGTTTTATATTAAAAAAATATGAATCGAATAAAAATTGATTTTTTTTAAAAAAAATCGAATACAGCTTTTTTTAAAAAAAAAAACTGATATGTTCGATTTATATGCCGAACGTATCGAATTATATCGATTTTTTCTAGTGGGTCGGGCCGAGTCGGAAATTTTTTTAATTTTTTCTTAAATTTAAATTTTTAAAACTAAAATTGATATTCACACCTACACTATTTCTTGATTCATAAATCTAAGAAGATTTCTAAAGTTGTACATATGAAGGGATGTCACGGAAGAGGATAATGAAGGGATGTGTTTCTTAGCCAATAGCGTCCCTATTATTACACCCTTTTTGTGGAAAGTAAATATGAGGCAACCTGGATAGTTGCCAAAGTCGAACTTGATAAATATTTCTGTATCAAATGTTGATATTAAATTAATTTTAAGTAATTAAATAAAATAAAAACATACAATAATTAATTATAATTAAATAATAATAGATTGTGTTTAAACACATATTATGTACTCCTTCATTAATTTTTATAGAAGTACCCTTTACAAATAATTTTTTACCGTCTTACTTTACTCACTCAAAGACAACTTCACACAATTCACCCAAAAGAGTAAAGGTAAAAAGTTTAACTTCTATATCCAGATCTCTAATTTTTAAAAAATTGAATAAATTAAAATGCTTGTTCATTCTAATTTATATGAGTAGTATTTTAGTGTAGATGAATTTTAGAAAAGAAAAGAATTTTTTTTAATCTAAAATTAGCATTAAATATTCGTGTGGAATTATCTCATTAAGAGTAAAATAAAAAATCTAAAATTAAATTATTTTAAAATATAAAAAAATGTCATTCAATGTGGACAAAAAAAGAAATATTATCACATAAATTTGAATGAAGATATACAAGTATAGGTAATTTTTGTAATATATTGTATTTATAATCTTAGAATAAGATAAATAATTAAGTATAACAAATTATAATACACTGAAGATATTTTTAACGCTGCCAGTATATATAAAACTTAGAGATAAGGGTCAAAAGCACATCTAATTTTTTTAAAAAAAAGTTTTCTACCTGAACTAAATTTTGGTGTGAGTTTTTAAACTAAATTATCACCTACTAATTAGCAATACATGATGGAAATTTACCTTTGGTGGGGTTGCGTCCACCCATATTTAATGACTTAAACACTAGGGTTCCACATGTTGGAGGCTTTGTCCCTTCACACGTGCATAATCTACTAAGTGAGTAGATGACCGAAGGGCCAAGGATCGTCAAATTTCTTTAAGAAATAAAAGAGATATTGGTCCACGAAGTAAGGTGTTTGAGGCATGAAAATATAGTGTGGGACAAATCTACCACATCGGTGGAAAAATGAAGAATTGTTCTTTTTATAAGCCTAAAAAATGGATAAGGGTTTGGGACCCCAAGGGGTAACCTAAGTGTTTGAAGGAGGGAGGACCTAGGTGTGCTTGGGTTCGAGGTTAAGCCCACACGCGCGCCGCCGCCCGTCCGGTCTCGGGCTGATATTATCTTTTGAACCTCAAACTGTTTAGTACTTACAGTTTGGCCCCTGGAGTTAGGCACTTGAATTCGGCCATTACTTGGATGAATATAACTCCTCACTAAGTGTCATTACATGGCTATTAAAAGTCATTAGTTGGCTAGTTGAGAGGTCATCCTCCTAAACACTATATATTGAGACTTTACTGAAATAAAATAATCTCTTGATTATTTTCATTGATTGAAAGACTATTTATACAAGTTACATAGTTCCATAATAGGAGAATCATATTCCTATTCTACTCCTAAAACCTTATTCTATTTGGATACTAACTATACATTTATGGTAATACAATTATCATGGTAAGTGTACAATACTAATTACATTACAACATTATCTAAACTAGGATACTAAATATTTACCTAAACTACACGGTACAAAGGGGGAAAATCCGAGAGCCAAATATACACATGTATATTGTGTGTATATTTAACACACACCCGCAGTCATAGCGGGCGGTCTTCGAACGTTGAGACAGTCCCTAAAATCTTCAAAAAGGATCGAGGGAAGACCCTTTTGTAAAGATGTCGGCAATTTGATATCTTAACGGGACATGGCATACACGTACCTGACCACGAGAAACCTTTTCGCGGACAAAGTGAATGTACCTGAACCGGATTACTAGAAAGGTAGATGAAACTAATATTATCGCAATAAACCAAGGTTGCTTTCTGAATGGGACAATGAAGCTCCAAAAGCAAATTACGTAACCAACATGATTCCGAGACCACATTAGCTACCCCTCGATACTCGGCCTCGGCACTGGATCGGGATAATGTTGACAGACGTTTTGCCGACCATGAGACCAGGTTATTACCAAGAAACATACAATAGCCAGACGTAGACCGTATGGTGTCCGGACAGCTACCCCAATCAACATCTGTAAACGAGACAAGCGTGGATGTCGATGAGCGATATAAATGCAAACCATAGTCCAGCTTACCCTGAATATACCGAATGATGCGTTTGAGTGCATTCATGTGCTCAACTCTGGGATCATGCATAAACAAACACACCTGCTGGACAACATATGTAATATATGGCCTCGTGAATGTAAGATACTGAAAGGCCCTTGCAAGACTGCGATAGCGGGTCGGATCCTCATATGGTACACCGGTCGCGGCACTAAGCTTGGGCTTAGTATCAACTGGAGTGGAAGTGGACTTACAGGATGACATCACAGCCCTCTCAATGATCTCAGCTGCATACTTCCTTTGAGATAAGAACAACCCACATGCATGACTAGTGACAACAATCCCTAAAAAATAGCTCAAAAGCCCCAAGTCTTTCATAGCAAACTCAGAGCTGAGTATTGTCATGATAGACTGGCGTAAGGCATCGGAAGAGGTAGTCAAAATAATATCATCCACATATAACAGAATATAGGCCAAGGACGAACCACAACGGTAGATGAACAAAGAATTATCTGACCTGCTGTGAGTGAACCCAATAGTCGAAACATAGTCTGCAAAACCGCGTATACCAGGCCCATGGAAACTGCTTAAGCCCATATAAGGACTTCTTCAACAAACAGACATGATGAGGATGTTTGGGATCCCTAAATCCCAAAGGCTGATGCATATAGACTGTTTCCTTGAGATCACCATGTAGGAACACATTCTTTACATCTAACTGATGAATAAGCCATGCTTTCGAAAGAGCTAAGCTGAGCACAATGCGAATGGTAGCCGGCTTGACCACCGGACTAAACGTCTCACCACAATCCACACCAACCTGCTGAGTCTTACCATCGCCCACAAGCCGCGCCTTATGTCGGGCAAATGACCCATCTAATTTTCCTTATGAGAAAAAATCCACATAGACCTGATAATAATAATATCAGATAGACGGGGCACCAACTCCCATGTCTTATTATCAATAAGAGCATTATATTCATCGGTCATAGCAATTTTCCAATTCGGGTCATTCAATGCAGACACAAGATTTCGGGGTAAGGGTGATTTAAGAACATTAGAATGTAAATTAAAATGTATTTTTGATGTAAAAATCCCTCGTTGACTACGGGTGACTGGTCCATGACTCGGGGAAGAGGCGGGTGGATTTTGGGAATTTTTGGGACTCAGGACGGGCAGGCCAGCATACGTCCGAAAAATAGTGAATAATATACGAGGATATACTATCATTCAAAAAATTATACGAACTAGGAACGGGAGTATTAACTTTAGCAAATGTATATTGTGTTTCATCAAAAATTACATGTCGATTAATGATGATTTTATTGGAGGATAAATCAAAGCATTTGTAACCACGATGATTAGACGGAAAACCTAAAAATACACACGGAGTAGACCATACCTGAAGTTTGTTAATTGTGGTGGACGGGAATAACGGATAACACAAGCACCCAAAGACCCGAAGATGAGAATAAGACGGAGTCTTATTATATAAAATTTGAAGAGGGGAAAAATATGTCAGACCTTTGGAAGGAACTATGTTATGGAGATATGTAGCCATTTGAAGAGCATGATGCCAAAAATATGGGGGTACGGAAGCGTGAATTAATAGAGTTCGGACAATGTTATTTATGGAACGAATTTTGCGTTCGGCTTTCCCATTTTGTGAAAACGTATAAGGACAATAAAAACAAAAATTGATCTCATTATTAGCACAGAATTCCTGAAACACCCCATTGTCATATTCTTTGCCATTATCACACTGAATATTTTTTATTTCTCGTTCGAATTAGGTTCTAATGAATGCTCTAAATTTTAAGAAGACGAAAAAACTTGAGATTTTTTCGCTATCGGAAACGTCCATAAAAACTTAGAATAATCATCCAAAAAGAGAACATAATACCGATGACCCAAAGAACTAAGAACATGATACGTCCATAAGTCGCTATGAATAATATCAAATGGCATTAAAGTATGAGAATTTGAGTCTACAAATGGCAACCTAACAATTTTTCCTAAAAAACAAGACTGACAATTTGGAGTACTATTTGTACCCTTACATGAACTAAAATTATTTTTATCTAATGACGACAAAATAGATGATCCCGGATGACCAAGACGAGCATGCCACAAGGAAGGAGAAAGGGCTGCAAATGCGGATGGCAAGACTTGACTCGATGGACCGGAACTGGGCGTGATAAAATAAATATCTTCCCTACTATCACACCTAATGAGAGGACTCCCGTCTTGAAATCCTTCACAGAGAAATCAAATGGATCAAATTCAATAGAAACGACATTGTCAGTAGTGAATTTACGGACATAGACTAAATTTTTAATCAATTTGGGAGGCATGTAAGGTGTTTTTCAAGATAAGAGGTGGATGAGGGGGAGATAAAATTTTATGACCATAACCACGAATTGGAACATAATTACCATTACTAATAATTATGCCGCGAGGGTTGCTCAAATTGGAATAAGACTAGAGCGTACCTGAATCGGATGTCATGTGGGTAGTGGCACCGGTGTCCATATACCAATTTGGGTCCGGAGGATTTAAACCAAGCGTGTGCATTGCAGCTTCGATGTCGTTAGACGTGGATGTCGCTGCATGATGGGCTTGCGGGGGCCGAGGCCCAAGTACCCCATGCTTCCTGCCTCGGCCCAGATGACTGGATGTATGTGGTGCATGTAGAATTGGGCCCGGACTGTTGCTGGGCCGCCCACTGCCAATGGGACGAAATTGGACTAGGCTCAAAATATCGTTGTGGGGCCCGTTGCCACTGTATAGGGGCCCACTGTGGGCCCCAGAACTACTGCTGATGCTGCTGACCACCGCGAGGGCCCCCACCGCCACCACCATTCTACCGGTTGCCGCCGCGGTTCTTGCCATTATTTTTTTTATTTCCACCCTTTTTGCTGCCACCGTTGTTGCGGTTTTGGCCCGAATAGATAGGATAAATCGTGGACTCGGTCATCATGACTACGGGACTAGCACCAGTAGCCGCTCATTTTGCCATGCCTGCTTCTTCGAGTGTAAGCATAGAACGAACCTGATAAAATTCTGGAAGCGGATTGCTTTGCCGAAGAAGCGTTCCAACACCATTATAGGCCTCGGAGAGGCCGAAAACCATTTGGAGGACCAAACGATCATTCGAAACTGGTGCGCCAACGTTGCGAAGTTGGTCCGCCAATTCCTTTAATCTTTTGCAATAAGTCGAAACATTAGGGAAATCTTCCTTATTGACGTGGGAGAAATCCTGCTCAAGACTAACGGCTCTAGAATTTTGATTATCTTGGAATATATCACGCAGTCTATCTCAAGTTGCTTGTGCCGTAGCGTCATGCTCAATAATCGTTTGCAAAAGGTCGGTAGAAATTGTGGAATAATCCACTAGAGGACAGTGGCATCAAGAGTCGTCCACAACTCCGTATCCTCAGGAGCCGCAGGGATTATGTGATGGATGACTTGATACGAGCATGTGTGAATTTTGAACAGTTCGGCCCACGTCGCATATTGGACGTTTTCTATTTCAAGAACAAGAGAGATGTTATTCTTGATGTTAGAAACTGTAAGGGTAGGATGAAATGTGTTCCGGGATGTAGACATATTGATAGAACAATATGTCATTGAGGGATTTGGAAGGAAAATTTGGGAAGAGATGAGAGACCGTCGGTACGAAAAATGAGATGAAGAGGGCTCGGAATTCGAGGTGGCGACGGGAGTATGAGGATTTCTAGAGAGAGGATTTTAAAACCTAGACTTATGATACTATGAAAGAAATAATTCCTTGATTATTTTCATTGATTGAAAGACTATTTATACAAGTTACATATTTCCATAATAGGAGAATCCTATTCCTATTCTACTCCTACAACCTTATTCTATTTGGATACTAACTATACATTTATGGTAATACAATTATTATGGTAAGTGTACAATACTAATTACATTACAACATTACCTAAACTAGGATACTAAATATTTACCTAAACTACACGGTACAAAGGGGAAAAATCCGAGAGCCAAATATACACATGTATATTGTGTATATTTAACACTTACTCTTATTTGAGGGCAGTGGTGTATATTTAACATGTATATTGTGTATATTTAACACTTACTCTTATTTGAGGGTAGTGGAGTAGAAAGAAAAGAACAAAAACTCTTCTTTTTCCTCTAAATTTTCCATTCTTCAGTAAGTCATTTCATGTTTGTTTTCTTCGTCAGAATCAACCTATTTACTTTGTAGTGTTAATTAGTTGTTGTTTTATCTTGGGAGACTATTGCCCGCTAATGTAAAAGCATATATATGAGACAATCTTATCTTAAAGACAGAGAGTTATCTCTCGACTCAGCCACAGTTGTAACAATCCAGATTTAGTGTTTCTTGATTTCATGTTGTCAAGATTCAAGACTCAACAAACTTGCGTCAATTATAATATTCGTTGTTTGTTTATCAACACTTGTAATATTTATTTACTTCTCGTACTGCTTTGATTCCAGCAATTATATCCAACAATACACACATAAATTATAATTTATTGACTTTTCCTACCTCAATTATCAAATAGCAAAAGTGAACAAATGATAGTTTAGGTGTGTTTTGCTAACAAGTTGATAATAATTTAGATAGAAAACTCTGGACACATAATAATTCAGACAAAAAATTTAAAAGAAATAATAATTTTTTTATCGTTTAACTTTAAAACTTAATTACAAAGATAAAATAGAGTGATTTGTTAGGCTCAGGTTGATCAACAAAGACAAAAGAGGACCACAGATTTGTGCCTGTCAAGTTGTTGATATATAAATATCATAAAGACAATAATAGGTAGGTGGCTTTCCATTAAAATGGCGGATATTACTAGAACAATCAAACTGATTACTTTCTTCTCTTTAAACCAGATGTTTCTTCTTATTCTAGTCCCCATAGCTTCATTTTCTTAAATCTCTTTATTTCTCAAATATGTTTTAATTTCCAAGTTGTACAGTTAGTGCATCTTCTTCTTTAAAAAGCTCTGTTCTTTCTTGATATTTTTGAACTGAAATGGCTGTAGCTATGGTTTCTTGTGGAAGCATTTGTGGGATGTGTACTAGTTTAAAAGTTATAGAGAAGCAACCCATTTCAAGTTCAGTTTTTTTTAATGGCTCTTTAGTTTTAAATCCAGTCCAGAAACTGTACATTACACCCAAGAGGTAAGCTACATTTTTGTCTAATTTTGGGTATTTGGTTGCATATTTAGCTTGGAACATGATACCATTTTTCAATTGAATTGAGATAACTTGCACTTTTTCATCTTAGCTAATTTGTTTTCTATATTCTATTGATTGTGGAATACAATAATTAATATCTTTTCTTATTGTAGTTTTGAAATCTTATTTGTTGGAAATTAGCCTTTGGCGGGGAGATGCGTCCACCCATCTTTGATGAATTAAACACTAGTGTTCCGTGTGTTGGAGACCTCATCTTTTTACACGTGCATGATCTACGAAGTGAGTAGATGACCGTAGGGCCAAGAATCATCTAATTTCGTTAAGAAATGAAAGAGATATTGGTCTACGAAGTAAGGTGTTTGAGACATGGAAATATGGTGTGGGACAAATCTACCACATCGGTGGGAATAGGAAGAATTGCTCTCTATATAAGTCTCTAATTGGTAAAGGGTTTGGGACCCCAAGGGGTATCCCATGTGTTTAAAGGAGGGAAGACCTAGATGTGCTTGGGTTCAAGGCTAAGCCCCACGCTGGCCTTGCCGCGTCGATTAGGGTTCGGGTTCCGGGTCCTCATTTGTTTTGTCTAATATTATCTTTTTGGACCAGAGAACTCTGCCAGATATACAGTTTGATCCCTGAAGTTTCATATGTACAGTTTGGTCCCTGAAGTTTCAATATTTACAGTTTGGTCTCCAGAATTTCTGGAGACTTTTTCTGCATACTGTTGGACTTAATAGCCATTACTTGGCTGTTTTAATGGCCTCCTTTAAGGGCTATTACAGCCTTGTTTGTGGATGTTGGACAGCCCCTATTCTTGCTATATATTGAGCTTCATTTGGCTGAAAAAAAGGAGCAAGAAACGACTGTAAAACAAACAGAAAACTGAATCTAAAAGCAGAAAACAGTGAGAAAACTGTGACGAAAATCAGTGAGCAAACCCACACATATACACAAGATATACACTACAGAGACACATTATATACACAGAGACAAAAGAGAAGAGTATTGAGAAACTCTTCCTTCCTATTCCATAGCTTCAGCAAGTCGAGTCATATTTGTTTTCTTCGCCAGGCTCAACCTATTGGCTTTGTAGTGTTGAGATTAAAGTGTTGTTTTATCTTGGGAGACTATTGCCCGCTAACGTAAAAACATATATACGGGGCAATCTTGTCTTAAGGATAGAGGGCTATCCTCGACTCAACACACAACGTTGTAACCATCCAGATTTAGTTGTTTCTTGATTTCAGGTTATCAAGATTCAAGACACAACAAACTTGCGACAGTTCTCAACATTGGTTTTGCAAGGTGATCAAGATTCAAGACACAACACACATGCGGCAGTTTTGAAGATTGACCATTTATTTATCCTTTCGAACATTTGTAATAGTTATTACTTCCCGTACTGCTCTATAAAGTACCATAGAAATACCAACGTTATTTTCTCCCCAAAAATGGTGAGTCGTTATCAATTACTCCTCCTCCGCTCCTCTAGAACTTAGTCACACCTACTTGGGTGATTTGAAGTTTATACAAAATAGAGGGGGGAGACAAGTACGTTGTGATCTTCATTGATGATGGTACAACGTATGGAATCCTTTGTTTGTTAAAAAGCAAAGATGAAGTTGTTGAAGCGGATAAGCGCTACAAAGCAGAAGTTGAAAATCAACTAAGCCTACGGATTGAGAAATTTGTAGTGATAGAGGGGGAGAAAGTGAAGCATCGTTCATTAAACGACTGTTCATTTCTCACCTCAGTCCAACGGTGTTAGCCAAGCGCAAAGCTCGTACGCCCAAATTATGTGGGGTGGCTTGGTAAAAGTTGGAATACTGAAACAGGTCAAGTTGTACCTAAGACTGTAGATTGCATATCTGTCAGGATCTGCAAATAACAGTAGTGTTGATCGCCTCTTGGCGTCAAAGAATGTTGAATTCTTTGAAGA
The DNA here is from genome assembly GCA_029783415.1 of Anisodus acutangulus. Lineage (NCBI taxonomy): Eukaryota > Viridiplantae > Streptophyta > Magnoliopsida > Solanales > Solanaceae > Anisodus > Anisodus acutangulus. Next base: position 13,896,508 of record CM056494.1, on the reverse strand, counting down.
TAGCTTTCCTTGAAAAAGGAAAAATGAGTAATTGCTCAAGGTTAACAAGAACCCGCGAGGGCCTGACTGTCCGAAACTAGATGTTCCGTATCTACAGGACTCAAAAGTTGCTGGCTATCCGGAACTTAATATTCCAAATCTGCAGAACTCAGGGATTCTAGATGTAGAACCTAGAAGGAGCAAAGAGGGGACAAAGATTTGTTCCATACCTTCTAGCTTGTATGGTTGAGAACGAACCATGGACAATTAACAAAGAATTGTCATCTCCAAAAGCACTACTTTGGAAAGAAGCTAAATAAAGAAATAGATTATATCATATAGAACCATACTTGCGTAATGGTTGATCTTCCTCCGGGAAAAGAACCTTTGGGTTGTAAAATGTGCTCCCCTATGAGTAGCTTCACATCCACGGCCATTGTAGTCTTACATGGCATGGATGTTGAAACAGCCTTTCCAACCGGAGAGTTGGAAGAAGAGGATCAGAATTGGTTTCTTTGAGCTGTTGGGCTTCTTCCGAACTTTCATTTTGGTCCCTGAAATGTTTACATTTTGGTCCTGAAAGTTTGAGATAAAGCGAAACAATGAATCGACCACGTAAACATTGACTCACGAAATTAGAAAGCCAGCGGTTGGAGAATCAACGATCTGAAAGTAAAAGTCATATTGAAACAAAGTCTCGATATGAAAGATATGGGTATCACAGATGACATCTTAGGAATTTGATTTCTAAGACATCTAACTGATCGGTCGATAGTTGTGAGTCTCGTTGAAGCCACCAATGGATATGAATCATAGAACTGATTGGAATCATGGTGCACCCATAGACAAGGAGCGATATGCACAGATCATGTGTAGTTCAATGTATTGTACACACTACAACCGACCTGGTATCGTCCTACGAACAGATCAGTTGAACTAAGGTCCACTGATAACTTTAATACATGATCGGTAGAAGGCGTTAAATCTGATATGACGATATCTGAGTTAATGTTTATCTACAGATTATAGTATTCTGGATGTCCAGCGGTTCTGGGAGAATACAGTGATGCAAACTGGACATCAGATCTGAAGAACACCAAAGCCACAAGTAAATGTGTATGGTGGGTCTTGGAAAATCCTCTAAAGCAAACTTGCATCGGCCGATTCATGATGGAATCAGAGGTTATCGCTTTATACAAAGCATGAAAGAAGTTGAGTAACTTCACGGCTCCTTAGAGGACGTCCCTTATTGGGAGAAACTCGTGCATTCGCGATTATACTGCGTGGCTAGTCGGTCGGCCGGGAAGGACACGGATGATGGCGTCTGGACATATCTTTCAGGATCTGCCGGAGACATAAGATCGTATGACGATTGATCATCACGGGTGTCACATCCTTGTTTACTAACTAAGGGACTACCGAGATCAAGTGTTACGCGATCTAGGGAATTGGCTTAAAACCCAAACAATACGAACCTTTGCGGTGGAAACCCAACCATACTGATTGGAGATCCCAAGAATTTGGTTCAATGGGAAAACTAAGCGGCAAAAGATTCAGTTGAGCGCTTCGGTGGAAGCAAGAGCACCTCGGATGATGATTTCTGTAGAGAAACATGAATCCAAAGCTGTTCCCGCGATAGACATTAAAGTGCTACCTGCATGGTGGGTAAAGGTTAAACTTCCAAACCTTTTAAAAGATCCTCAAACGGTTGAGGTTAAGGTTGTGGAACTTTTAATGATTCCTAACACTTGTGAAGTGGGGTATAGCAGGATACCTTGTAGGAGATCACCTATTTAAGTGCGAGGATGGCCGCCTCAAATGAACGCACTTAAGAATCCAAGTGTGTCCATGGCCACAACGGACAGAAACGTAAGAAGGAAAATGAATAAGAAGAGTTATTGTGTTGATATCGTTGTCTTGGCTTACACTAAACACTGACGGTTCAAGACATCACGTTCACCGTGCAGTAAGTAAGTCCGATGGTATTCAACTAGGGAAGGTTCAAAGCGTAAGCTACCTCTCCTGATACAATATCTTTTCGCTGAAAGATTGCTGAAATGTAGGCACCTTGTGTGTGCGCCACAATCTCTCTTTCATAGAGGGGATTGTTGGAAATTAGCCTTTGGCGGGGAGATGCGTCCACCCATCTTTGATGAATTAAACACTAGTGTTCCGTATGTTGGAGACCTCATCTCTTTACACATGCATGATCTACGAAGTGAGTAGATGACCGTAGGGCCAAGAATCGTCTAATTTCGTTAAGAAATGAAAGAGATATTGATCCACGAAGTAAGGTGTTTGAGACATGAAAATGTGGTGTGGGACAAATCTACCACATCGGTGGGAATAAGAAGAATTGCTCTCTATATAAGTCTCTAATTGGTAAAGGGTTTGGGACCCCAAGGGGTATCCCATGTGTTTAAAGGAGGGAAGACCTAGATGTGCTTGGGTTCAAGGCTAAGCCCACACGCGCGCCGCCGCCCGTCCCGTCCGGTTCCGCTTCTCGGGTCCTCGGGTCCTCGGGCCCTCGGGCCGTGGGGCTGTCTAATATTATCTTTTTGGACCAGAGAACTCTGCCAGATGTACAGTTTGATCCCTGAAGTTTCATATGTACAGTTTGGACTTTCATATGTACAGTTTGGTCCCTGAAGTTTCAATATTTACAGTTTGGTCCCCAGAATTTCTGGAGACTTTTTCTGCCTACTGTTGGACTGCGTTTTGGAGCATTAACCAGCCATTATTTGGCTGATTAATTCCTCCATTAACAGCCCATTACTTGGGCAGTGAGCAGCCTCTTTCAATGGCCTTAATAGCCATTACTTGGCTGTTTTAATGGCCTCCTTTAAGGGCCATTACAGCCTTGTTTGTGGCTGTTGGACAGCCCCTATTCTTGCTATATATTGAGCTTCATTTGGCTGAAAAAAAGAAGCAAGAAACGACCAGAAAACTGAACGAAAAACAGGCAGAAAACAGTGAGAAAACTGTGACGAAAATCAGTGAGCAAACCCACACATATACACAAGATATACACTACAGAGACACATTATATACACAGAGACAAAAGAGAAGAGTATTGAGAAACTCTTCCTTCCTATTCCATAGCTTCAGCAAGTCGAGTCATATTTGTTTTCTTCGCCAGGCTCAACCTATTGGCTTTGGAGTGTTGAGATTAAAGTGTTGTTTTATCTTGGGAGACTATTGCCCGCTAACGTAAAAGCATATATACGGGACAATCTTGTCTTAAGGATAGAGGGCTATCCTCGACTCAACACACAACGTTGTAACCATCCAGATTTAGTTGTTTCTTGATTTCAGGTTATCAAGATTCAAGACACAACAAACTTGCGGCAGTTCTCAACATTGGCTTTGCAAGGTGATCAAGATTCAAGACACAACACACATGCGGCAGTTTTGAAGATTGACCATTTATTTATCCTTTCGAACATTTGTAATAGTTATTACTTCCCGTACTGCTCTATAAAGTACCATAGAAATACCAACATTATTTTCTCCCCAAAAATGGCGAGTCGTCGTCAATTACTCCTCCGTAACATCATTGGACCACAAAGTTGAAGAAATAAGGGAAAACTTTATTATGTTTACCAAAATGATCTTATTTTAGCATAATTTTGTTGACTTTTCTTCCCAATAAGTATTTTAAAAATTAAGTGGGACCCAACAAGGGTAAATCAGACATGGTGCCATTAAATAGTTGTCAAATAAGAGAAGGTGATAGTATTCATTTTGGTACGGACTAAAAATAAAATATTGACACATAAATTGGAACAGAAGGAAATGTTGATACATAAATTGGAATGGAGGGAGTAATATCTTTAACCTAATAAAATATTTGAAATGCAGCTGGATGAATGTTTCTCTTTGATTGAGATCATAAGAAGTTTGTGTAGTTGGATATTTCTCAAGGACTGGCTAAATTTGTGTTGGGATTTTCTGAACTTGATAATATTTTAATTATATCAATCGACTTCCTAAACTTTAGTAATTATATGGACTTGGAATTTCAGTAGTATTAAAGGAATAACATTTGAAATCAATCTGCTTTGTTCTTTCAGATTAGCTTTATCTGGGAGTACAATTATTCCAAAAGCATCTGCTGCTACAGCTGTGGAGGTATCTAACATCCTAACTGATTTTAAAAATTGCTTCTTTTTTTTTTTTTTAATTTTCTGAAATTGAGATATTTGTTTTTGATTCATTTAACTGGACAAGCAGGGTGGAAGTTCACAAGACACTACTGCAATTCCAACACCCAAAGTCATAATCGATTTGGATTCAGATCCAGATGCAACGGTCGTGGAGGTTACCTTTGGAGATCGCCTTGGTGCACTTCTCGACACAGTAAGAATTCGTTACTCTTATGATTAAAATAAAAAAGATTAAAATGTAGAGTAAAAAATTATCACTCATCGGAAGGTAAAGTTTTCCGAAAATTGTTACTTTTGTGTTAGTAGAGTGAAAGTTTTGTGATTTTTCTGTAAGAAAATATTGTTAAATGACTTTGGTGAAAAAAGGTCATAATTATGTGACCATTTATGAAATTTCCCGTTTTGAGTGCTACTGCTGCCAGTTCTGGTCTTGATTTACGAAATGTATTTCAGATGAATGCACTTAAAAACCTCGGGTTGAATGTTGTCAAGGCTAATGTCTGTCTTGATTCATCTGGGAAGCATAACACATTCGTCATCACAAAAGCGTAAGTTCATGTTGTGGATCCTTGCAAACTATCAGTTACCAGAATCTGAAAACACTTTTAGTTCCCTGATTGAAATTCTTATTGTTTCACTATTGCGACTTGTTTCTAGTTCTACTGGTAGGAAGGTCGATGATCCAGAGCTGCTTGAAGCAATTCGTTTGACGATCATCAATAATATGATGGAATACCACCCGGTAGAAACTTCAATAAGTTTTTGAGCATCAGTAGCTTGATCCAGTACCCTCCCGAGGGATTCACATATTGCTGTTTCTTCTTACTGCATAATTTCTGGTGCAGGAATCTAGCTCCAGATTCGCTATGGGGGAAGCTTTTGGTGCTTTTCAACCATACCAGAAGGTTGTTAATAGCCTTCACATGCTATCCTCATCTTGAATACGTGCATACGCCGTCAGCCAGAATCTGCACTACTGTATTGGTTAATATGCTATTCACATCTTGAATGTGCATATGGCATTAGCAAGAAAATGCAAGTTTGTATTCTGTCATTTTGAAAATCATTGTTCCCGGGGGGGGGGGGGGGGGGGGGAGCAAGCATCGCCAGTAATGACTCATAGCTTTCTCCCCAATACAAGTTTGATGCAGAAACAAGGCTTGATTTATTTTTGCTCTAATATCTCAACCAAGTAACATAAACTTACTTTGTTGTTCGTGGTGAAAATTTTCAGATTGATGTGGACATAGCAACCCATATCCATGTATATGACGATGGTCCTGAAAGAAGGCAAGGTCATATTTCCTTTTCTTGGTTTGGATCAGTAATGCTGATACTGCTAGACTTAATAATCAACCTCATTAAGTGATCCATTGAGTGCAAAACTTGAAGAGAAATAATAAAATGCCTCTTATTTTGCAGCTTACTCTGTGTAGAGACAGCAGATAGACCTGGATTGATAGTTGATCTTGTCAAGATCATTACTGACATAAACATTAATGTTGAATCAGGAGAGTTCGATACTGAGGTGAGACTATTGCAGGAAGTTTCCCACATCATTTACTAAACTGTTTAAGTAGTGGTTGTGCCGACTAATAAGTAGCAGCAGAAGTAGCTAGTGTAGAGTTAAAAGGTTTCTTTTTGGTGCAGGGATTGCTTGCTAAGGCAAAATTTCATGTCAGCTACAAGGGCAAAGCTCTGATCAAGCCCCTTCAACAGGTAACTGACGATAGGACAGACGCAATATACCATTTCTGTTATTAGACTTTGCTAGCTTGGAGAAAATTATTGACAATTTTCAATCTTGAACGTTGCAGGTTCTTGCGAATAGCCTGCGGTATTTCTTGAGGAGACCAACAACAGAAGATGCAAGTTTTTAATACAACGTCGAATAAGTGAGAAATCTTCAATAGGGGTTAACCAAAGTACTTCAAATTATCTAGAATGAAACTTGCTGTTTTCTGCAGCACTGATCCATTCCAAGCTCTAAACAGAGAAAATATGCATGAAATTCGGAACCATAGTTTCAATACTGCTGTAACATTGTAAAGTGCTACCATTTATACGTTAGTGATACACATTTTTCAGAACAGGAAAAAGCCAATTATCAGTTATCACTCATCCCTGCAATTTGAACTATTAGCTTCATTAATTTTGGTGGAAAGAGTCGAAAAGATTTGTCTTACCTACCAATTGAACCAAACTTTAATTGAGAGAAAATGAACTCTTTCTGTTGCTATCTAGTTGGCCAACTCGCTAGAAAGACTTGAAAAGAAAAAAAATGGACTTATCTTGTGTAAATATCTACTATCAATCATGTTCTTCCTTTACCTTCAATCAACAATGATTGGGTTCTTGATGTGATCTGCATTTCTTGGTTCTACCTATTGTAAATTAAGTTTTAACATTTAATCCAAAAATTTAGGGAAATAGTGAGCGGTAAGGGACATTATAAACCTCTTTTAATCTTTATACAACCTGTGAGGAACAGAAGTATTTGTAACTGTTACGACTCAAAGATAATAATTATAGTTGTGGAGGGGAGTTGAAAGGGGCGGGCGGGTTAGAGGGATGTAGGCAAGGGTAGAGTAAGGGGCGCCAGAGGTTCATTCCAAACCTCCTTCGCCGGAGATAGGGGGTCAGATGGGCCATTTGGATTGAAGTTGGGCGGGTCAAGATGGACTTAATCAATATATGAGTTAATATCCAACCCTGCCTAAAGCTTACTTTAGCTAAAATAGACGGATCAAGATGGGCTGAATGATGGATATCAAAAACCCAACTTTCCCAACTTACTCATTACTTGTACAAACTTCAAACTTACATTCTATGATGTTATTTTATTTTGTAGGATATTTAATTTTTACATATATTTTTTTAAATAAGAATAGTATCTTAAAGATTTTTTATTATTTTATAAAAGCAAAATAAATATATAAAATAGTGGGTGGGAGGGCAGGGGTCCGGGGGAGGGGGGATAAAAAAAATTCTCATTTCGTATAAAAATTTTATATAAATAAAATAAATATATAAAGTAAAAAACTTCAGGGGTGGGATGGGGAGGGGGTGATAGGGTAAGCAAATTTTTTTCATTTTTTATAAAAATTTATACAAGTAAAATAAATATAAAATAGAAAATTTGGGGGTGGGAGGAAGGGTAGGGAATGGGGGTTTTGGGTGATGGGGTAAGAAATATTTCTCATTTTTTATAAAATTTATATAAGTGAAATAAATATCTAAAGTAAAAACTTTGAGGTGGTGTGGGACGACAAGTGCAGGGGAGGGGTGGGTGAGGGAGGGGTTGGGTGGTGGAGTAAGAATTTTTTTTCATTTTTATATAAGTAAAATAAATATATAAAGTGAAAATTTCAGGGGTGGGGTGGGTAGGGCAGGAGGTAAGGGTGTAGGGGTAAGAAAAAAATTCATATTTTAAATATTTTTTTAATAAAAATAAAAAATAAATTTTTGAGGAGGGGGATATGACAGGGGGGGGGGGGGGGTGGGGGGAGGTGGGGGTATGGGGCTTTGTTAAGGGCGCCACAGCCTTTAGAAAGGAGAATTTGAAAGTCAATGGGGTAAGTAGGGGTAGGAGGTGTAGAGGTGGGTAGGGGTGGTAGGGAGTGAAGTAGGCAAGATAGAGGCAGAGATGTGAGGGTGGTTCAGTGGAGGGGTGGGGGTTGGTGTGGGGTAGGGTGGATGGATAGTGTGGTGGGTGGTTGGGGTGCGTTGGTGTATTTTTATTGTTCCGAAATAATAAAGAAATTTTTAAATAATTATCTATTAATAAAAATCTTAATCTAGAGTGGAGATCTAATGACTAAAATTGAGCATTTTTGTGGGTCAAGTTTGAACATCATCATGAATTTATTTGGACTACTCTTTTTCAAACCCATCAAACCTTAGACGGGTTGGATGGATCATTTGTGTTAGTTAATTTTGTCACCCCTATTTATATATGTAAGGTAAAAAATATCTCTATGTATATATATAAAAAATATTGAATTTTCTTAATTTTTTTTATATTTTAAATTTCTTTAATGAAAATTCTGACTCCGTCAACGTAAAATAAATAATTTTTAAGTGGCTGTCATTTCTTCAGTCTAGATGAAGGCAAGATAAGGCCTTTGATCTCTACCAAGGAATGGAAAACATGTTTTACAATGCAGCCACATTTCCATACAATCTTTGACAATTTTTAATTGGTAGTGAGGGGTGGCGGAAGATTCTTTTAGAAAGTAGTAAAAATGGAAGGGGATAAGTCAGATGGGGTGGGAGAGGGTAAGGAGGCTATTTTAGAGACAAAGGTTAGACGGATAAGAAAATCATTGCACAACTAATATATCTCATTATTTTAGCAAAATGGATATTCAGTTCTGCAGTAGAGCCATGCCCATATTCAAAAAACCCTTTAAAGCTTTTATTTTAATCGTCGTGAGGATATGCAAAGTTCTTTGAAGAAGCTAAATCCAGACACCTAATTATTCAATTATTGTCCAAATTTTATGTAGGGTAAGCCCAAGGCCGGCTGAAGCCTAATGCAACTAAAACACTTGCTTTAGGCTCCAAACATTTTAAAGCCCCAAAATTAGTAATATTATAAAATATTATTATATAATGGGCACGATGTATAGTTTATTTAGAGTGAAATAATAAATTTAACTCATAAAATTTAACTTTTTAAAAAAAATATTCAAATACTCTCTCTCAATTTCAATTATTCATCTTTTAACTTCAAATAAATATTGTGCAAACGAGTCGTAAATAATTTGAAGTACATATTCTTTTTTATTCTTTCTTATGTTTTTTGTCTGATTCTCAAATAATATATAAAGATATATATATGAGTCGTATCAAATACTCTCTCTACGTGAATTTATGCGTCTCACTTTCTTTTTTTAGTTTACTTAATAAAAAATACATCTATGATATTTAATAAGTTTCTAATCATATTTTTTGTTTTATCCTAATAACACACTTTCTTATAGGAATGATATGACGTATATGTTTAAGACTATAGATACAAAGAAAATTTTTGATATGTTATATCCATCTTTAGTCGGGTTAACAAAATTTTATATTTTTAAACTCTATGTTAAGTTAAACTAAAATACATATAATAAAATGAATGAATTGTATTTAAAGCCTTTTATATAGATTTAGATTTATGCCACAAATTTCATTGAGCCGCCCGCCCCTGAACTAAATCCTTTCCATAATGCTAGGACTAACTAAAAGTTTGTTACGATCAAGATGAACATTATTTAATCATATTTCTGAATATTATTTCTCACCGTTCCCGTCACCATCATCTTTTTTCTTTTTCTCCAATTGATTTCGGGTCCTCACGTTCATTCACGGTAGGAAAATAGACAATCGTTGTATCAATTTACGTAACATATTTTTATTAGTTTGTTTTTTTTTAAAATATTTTAAATTTAAATTTCTTATTTTATTATTAACGAAATAATTTATATGTCTTATAAATGTCTATGACTTACTTAAATCACAAATTTCTAAAATAATTCTTTCTTTTTAAAATTTTATGACCAATTAAATATCATCATTTAAATTAGGACAAGAGAAGCATATGCTGAGGAATGTTTTTAAAAGAAGCATATGATGAGGAATGTTTTTATATGAAAAGGTTAAAAAGAAAATTGATTTGTCTATCTATGTAATATTGAAGAATATTCATTTGTTAAAAAAAACTATGCTACCACTGTGGACACTGTTAATTTAATTTGTGTATAATTAATCTAATAAATATGTATAATTGATTTAACACTCAAATGACTCCTGCCACTGTAGAGACACCAATCCCTTAAAAAATGATCCACTACTAATAAAAAATCAAAATGATTCTTGTAATTTTTTTTATCTACGTCTATATGATATATAGACGTACATGCGTAAATATTCACAGGTGACATGCCCAAAAATCCTTTAACAAACATCATACCAACAATATTTTATTATTTGAGTAATTTAATATATAAAGTATAACATCAATTTTTGGGTATTTTAACTGAAAGTTTGAATACAACAATAAAATAAGATTAGATATAACAATAAAAGGAAGTTTGAATTAAAAAAAATGAGGTGATTACAAGTGCATTATTCCAGTTAGTAGAATATAGATTTAAATAGCGGGAGCAATTTCGATATCAAATTACTCCCCATCAAACTTGCATTAATATAATAGCATATTTTAATAAAGCATAAAATTTAAACTGCAATTTTATCTTTAACTAAGCTTATGTATTAATGACCTTGGTATTACTAATACCATAATTTAATTTGTATTAGCTATACATAGGATAATAACAAATAGGGTGCATAACTAATGCAAGTATTAGTTATACATAGATTAAAAAAATGTACCAAACAAAGGATTTAGTAATACAAAAACAAATGCATACATTATTTTTCTAAGGCATTATACCTAACGACCTCTTGATGGTACAATATGTAATATTGAAAGTGGTTATAATTTGTATAATTTAATTTTTAAAAGTTCCCCTAATTTAATTTGGCAAACTGTTTGGCCCAGGGCATAAGATAAGCCTAACTATCAAACTATCTAACTATTTGGTCTCTGACACATTTCTAATCAAGGAGTGACGTAAGAGTCGATTAAAATTACATCCTCTATCCCAAATTTATGTGTTCCAAAAAGGAAAAGAATAATACGTGTAAATAGCAAGGAAAATAAAGAAAAAGGATAGAGTTGCATGGCCTTGAAGTTAATTTTATCCAGTAGTCGAAGTAAGCTTCCATATCCCGTGGAACTAACATTATCATATCGTTATGACAAGTATTATGGTCCATCAACCACCCTTACTTGTACATTGGACTTACTATAAAAAAAAATGGAAAGTCTTTGGATAGCTGTCACATACACCATCTCAAAGCATAACAAATTGGCCTGACAAAAAGAAGTGGACAATGGCAACTGCAGCAGCTGGTAGAGGAGCACAATCCATGAACTTCACGTATTTATTTCAACTAAAATTTACTCCATCGTGTTTTTTCTTTCTTTTTCCTTTTTAGGGTATGGACATGTGTAGGTAATTTAATTATCTATATGGTGGAAAGGTTACTATACGAGTTTTAACAAAAATGCATATAGTATCAATTATAATTCAGATCAAAGTGAGGGATATTGAGATTGTTCCATTTGGTCGTTGTCGTAGACACATATATTGATGGTCTATAGTGATCGTAATTCATATGTAGCGTATTGAGACAAACCGTTTCGCCCTTTTTCTTGCATTTTGGATTTAGCATATTTCATTACAAGAAACCTGACTTTTAATTACCACTTCTTAACGACAAAATATGAATACGGTCGTTAGAAGTGTACTTTTAACGACCAAAAAATTTTCCGGTCGCTAAAAGTAATTTTGTTTCAATATTAACGAAGGTATGATATCCGGTCCTTATAAACATAATATCCGGTCGTTAAAACTAAATTAATTAATTAATAGTAATAATAAAAAGGCGGTAGATTTTCCCTCTTTTTTTCATCGATATCCACTTCTGTGACCCACTTACCCACGCAAAAAAAAGAGAGAAAAAACACCACTACGACTGATCTGCTTCTCTAGTAAATCGATCTTAGCACTGTTAGGGTTTCGATCTTCATCTTCTCAAGGTAAATTCTGCAAAATTATTATACTTTGCAGTTATAATTTGTCCAAGTTTCCGGGCGTTTATTTTGAAAAATACTTTTTGAAGTGTAGCCATTTGTGTTTGGTTAGTTATTTTAAAGAATTGTTTTTGATAATATTAGAGCAACAATTTATGCTCACTCAAGATCCAAAGTGCTTAGGGAGGGAAACTGTTTATTTAACTACTAAAAAAACTACTTCTACTAAAATAATTTTATTTTCTTCAAAAGCTTACTTTTGACTTTTGAAACGCTCGGAGAAACACTACATCTATCTATTTTTGTCACTGAAAGACATGGTGCAAATAAGCAAATTATGAGGCCTAGATGTAATTGGGATTATTTAGGAAAACGAACATGAACGCCCATTTTGATTTGAGTTTAAGTGACTCGCATTCAATACGGAAAGTTTTGAGGATATAAAAATAGCAGTACAAACATTAGGAAGTAGTACTATTGAAGGAAGAATTTGGACCTACTGATTCACCAATATCTCTCCTGATAGAAATGACTAAAGGTCATGAAGTCGATAATTTCAGCTGAAAATTAAGTTAGATTAGATTGAGTAAATCAAGAAACAAATAATTCCATCTTTTTGGCAATATGCAACTCTTATCAGATCAACAAGTGATGCTGCGTGGTCACATGGGGCATAGTTGGATTGCAAATGAGGAGAACTTAAAATTCAGCTAGAGGCCTGCAGTGTGGGTTAGAATGTTGGTGGGAGCAATTTGCTCTCTTCTGGGTAGGACTGTGTAGGTGATATCAATTTTTTTGTTCTCAAATCCTGGTCATTCAGGCACATTCCGCGATTTATTGATAGTAGTGCTGAGGGATCGAAACTACTATCTCTAAAAATAGTCTGGCGTGAGTCGGGGAGCTCGATATCAAAAAGAAAAAAAAGTGATGATGCGTGTGTGATAATTAACGTGAAGCGTACGTAAAGTATTCTGTCCAATCCATCAAATTCAATATTGATGCAAACCTCTCACTCTCTTTTGGGGTTGAAAAGAGATTGCAATAGAAGTTAAAGGCCCTTCATTCACTCTGCCCGACTGGGGTCTCCAACCTTTAATTATCTAGCTAACTTTATGATTGCTAAAAGTTAAATATATGCGGTGTAGTAGTGTCAAATAACTGGATAGGCTGAATTTGGATGGGTGGGGCCGAAATAATAACTGGACGGGTTATTAACCATAATGTGACATAGCTTAATCCGTGCAACTCAAACCAAATTTTAGTTTTTTTTAATTTGTTTTTCTTATAAATTGTTTAATTACCAAAGAAAACTAATAAAGCTTGTTTTTTATAAGGATTATATTTAACATATCAAATAAAAATATTAAAAATTATTTTAACCAGTCTTCTTATGAATTAATTTGAACTATATATTTAGCTCAAATCAATCAAGACTTTTAGATGATTTGACTTGACCTGTGCCCAAATTGACCAGTCATAAAAATATGTCCAGCCCAAACTTGGTTGATTTTGGCGGATAATATTGTCATGGGTTAATTTTGTAACGGGATGTGGTGACACCTCTAGCTTAAAACAAGCGATGTTTCATTTCACCCACAACTTTATACTTTTGCGATAAAAAGAAAGATACACTGAAATGATTAAGCTACTATCTTTAGAGGGAAAACCAACGTAATAATGTCAGAATGTAAAGAATTGATAGATACGTGATATACATGGAATATACATCATTTATATCATGAGCTGACTTAGTATAATTGGGTTGTTAAACCTATGTATACACCGTGTATATCACGGGTTTAACAGCCCAATTGTACTAAGTCAGCCCGTGATATATATGAAAATATATGTATGTCCTAGAGACAATCTATATTAGGACAAATGTATGTTATACACGTTCGTATTATTATTAATGAAGATTAATATTTTGACATTTATAATCATTTAATTATTAGTTGGTTGTTTGTAATATTCTATAATATGCATCCCTAGAGGTTACGTTGTTATTAATATTATAACGTAATTCTTAAAAAAGCCTCGACTAATGATCATCGAGAACGGGATATCGATAATATGTAATAAGTCGACATGTAGTCTACATCACATCCTTAGAGGATGTAACATGTCTCACCTGCTACGAGTAATTGCTACTCGTGATGGACACATGGATACTTTGGAAGTATTGGTATACCCTGCTGATATATTGTTGGTTATACATGTCTAAAGTATGATCAGCGTGTGGGAGATAGAAGTCCTTAGACTTGAGGTCAATACACACCTTGTCTACAGAGTAGTATACTTTGATCTTATGCTAAGCTCAAATGCCTTATAGGTTGAGATACGACTTGTATTGGATACATTACGATATGGATTAAAGGTGGTAGTTGAGCCAAGATTAGGATTCATTCCTCGAGTGTATATTCGAGAGAACACTCAGTTTCTCAATGATATTGGGTTGACTATGTCGTTGGCCAACGCAATAGACATATCTAGAATATGGTCTTGTTGTCAACCAATATATACAAGATATAATGATCAAGCCATTTGGATAGACACTTGGCAAATCCAAGCTTGATCGAGTGTGTCGAGAATGAAAGGATTTTATCTTCCCACATAGAGGTTCAGTTTACTGGATTCGTGTAAATATACTTCACATATTGAGTTTGTCTTAATGCACCGTCTAGGAGTTTCGTGTAGACCCTAATATGATTAGTGTCGATATGTGAAGACATGTAGGTAACACTATGTCAATTGTTTCTTCGATCTAAGGGTATATTGAGAAAGTGTTAAATATTTGATTTGGAATCGAGATATTTAAATTAATAATAATTATGGGATAATTTCTATTTGATGGAAATTATTTAATTAAGTCAAGATTGAATTTTGGATTTAATTAAAATGTGCTGAAAATATTTTGTGAAAAGGGCGAGGCGCCGCTAATTGGGTAGCATGCCAAATCAGATTGGCCTGCTGCAATTCGTTTTGAGTCGGCTTTGAGCCCAACCCAAAATCTGAATTTTGCCCTAATTTCACCTATATATAGAGCACTTCCTTATTCATTATCAGACACATTATTCATATATTATTTTAAGTCTTAGAGACCTAGAATAAAACTCTCTCTTGAACCTCTGCCGAATTTCCTAGCTGTTCAAAGGAGGTATACATCAGAGTTCTTGGAACTTGTTGTCGAGGATCAATTGCGTGTGCACCCTCGGAAACTACTAAAAGACTCCAGAGTTTTCAAACCGTAAGTATTCTATCAAAGTATTACGGTTATATACATGTTATGTATTGACGTGTTTTATATTATTACATAATCATCCTACAGTTCGTCGCTTGTTGGGTTTGAAACACAAACTTTTTCAAATTTCGGCGTACACGAACCCAACGAAAACCTACAATACACGGTGTATATTCCGTGTATATCACGGGTATCTATCAATAATAGATCTCTCCCGCACGCCCAGACCTTGTTAACTGAAGCGTGGATAATATAATTTGGGGGCCCAATATCGGTGAACAAATAATTGGAATGAGTCTGGCTCTGATACTATGTAATGAATGGATCTTGTGCCTAACTCAACTCCAAAAGCTAACTTGTATGGTGAGAATTGTCCAAATTCATATAAAAAGTCCATATTTCCATTCCATATGCGATGTGTGACTCTTAACAGATAGCACTCCACTTGAATGATAATAAAAGCAAACACAGAGGACAAACAAGTTATGTAATCACCTGTAATTTAATAACACATCCAGCAAGGATGCCATAATTCCACTGTATAACAATTTATTCAGGGGAAGTTCTAAAGAAATAACTCATCAGCCAACAAAAGGAACAGCGTGACAACAATCCTACTAGTCTTCTCACATTCCGTCTTTTCCTTTGGAGAAAGAAAAAGAAGTTGCCTAAGAAGTGGAACAAAAAAGAAACCAACTAAGTAGAGTAGTTGTTTTGACATGAATTTTGTTATATTTAATTTTCTTATAAACCTATATTTGAAGTTGTTGGCTTTACAAAGGATTGCAGGAACGGAAATTATAAGGAACTGCTTATGTAAGAATTGAAATTACAATTCAACTAGAAAACTGAAAATTACAAAGATGAACATCTTCCAAACTGGACAATTTGTCTCCCAAGATAAAACGGCAATGGAACACTTGAGCAAAGGAAACTCAAATGCTACCGTGAAGAATATTGAGTAACGAAATTATGCTTGGAAGATGTAGGAATAAACTATTTTGCTTGTGTATTTTCGTGTATATTGTAAGTGTGCCTCAACAATGGTGTAAGGGGTGTTTATATAGGTGAGGGAGGAGCAGCAAAACTGCCTCCATAAGTGTCATTACTGGCCATTATGGAGGTAGTAATGTCACCAAAATAAATGGTGAAGAACACCAACGGATTGGCCATTATAGGAGGAGTAATTCAGCCAAAATAAATGGTTGAATTGAGTGTTGTGGCGTTTCTGTTTGACCGTCCAAATTTTGACTTTCTGGAAACTTCACGGATCAAACTGTACATCTTAAAACTTCAGGGACCAAACTGTACATCTGAAAGAATTCTGGTCCAAACAGCCCACAACCCACAGCCCATAGCCCATAGCCCACAGCCCACGACCCGTGAACCCGTGAACCCGTGAACCCGAGAACCCGGAACCGGAACCGGACCGGACGGGCGGCGGCGGCGCGCGTGTGGTCTTTCCTCGAACCGAAGCACATCTAGGTCCTCCCTCCTTTAAACACATGGGATACCCCTTGGGGTCCCAAACCCCAAGCCAATTTCGAGTCTTATATACACAACAATTCTTTCTTCCTCTACCGATGAGGGAGAATTGATCACACACCACACTTTTTCATGCTTCAAACACCTTACTTCGTGAACCAATATCTCTTTCATTTCTCAATGAAATTTGACGATTCTTGGCCCTACGGTTATTGTAGCGCCCTATTTTGACCTTGCTCGGGTCAAAGCGGAGCACAGACGTATGGGTGATTCCTGGGTAAAATGATTGAGGAGTCGCCACCTAATTATCTTTTACGGTGAATTAGGACACCTACATATTAAACTAAGTGCTGCAATGTAAACTCCAATTTTAAGGTCTACGAAACTAGCGAGATTCTAGGTAAGGGTTCTTTATTATCCTAAAGGGAAGGGGTTAGGCATCCTTTAAGATCCGCTAACTTACGGTTATCCAGTCAAACTCAGGTTAATTTTTGCTAGAAAAATGCATGTTTTACAAGTATAATAGATTAAAAGATGTTTTGCAAATAATTGGTAAATGATGCATTTTATACAAGTACGTATTCAGATGACATAAAAAGAAAGATACATGTAAAGTTTTGAAAAATATGCATTTGTGACAATAAATTATTTATACTATCAAAGAAGTAAAATTTTGGAAATCATTGAATTGTAAATTGACAAAAGATAAACTTATTCGGAATGATTAATAAAGCGAATAAAAGATGACAAAAGTTGTTTTGAAAATCTTGAATACGCGTGACGAGCCTAAAATAAATAAACTAGCGAGGGATTTCTAAGTTTGAAACTAACCTATGAATTAATCCTAAGTTTGCCTATTCTAAGCATTTCAATAGTTACATAAGTGCGATAAATAATATTACAATACAAAGCGGGATAAAGGCTGAATTAAAGAAAGAAATAAAATAAATAAACTCCGAGGAATAATTCGTCGTTATTTACTTTAATCCCTGCAAGCTGTCAAAAACAAATGGTTAGAAACAGTTAAATACAAATAACTCCATATCCGCATTCAAAACAGTGAATGTTTTGATCACGGAGGGCTCAGACTTAAATTTTGAAAAGAACATTCCAATCACGTCGTGGCTGCAAACATATGACTTATGTGGTTATTTTGATTGCTTCGCCTACTAAACGTGTTGGTCTCTCGGGTGAAATAGAAAAGATCACTATAATCACGTCGTGGCTGCGAATATATAACTTGTTGGTTATTTTAGTCACCTCGCCTACTAAACGTGTTGATCTTGGAAAAAAGTTTAAGCCTCATCATTGCCCCGAAGTTATATTTTATATAGAAAAATACATATTTGGCAATTAATAAAAGAAGCAATTTTTTATGAAAAAAATCTTTCAAGGTTGCAAATATGATAGAATGCAAACCTTATTTTTTAGGATTAAAGAAAATGAATAATAGATAGCCAAATTATTTTTGAAAGATATTAAAGCATGCATAACGAACCTAAAAAATAGAACAAAGTAACTAGAGGCTAATTTTGGAACA
Source organism: Anisodus acutangulus (assembly GCA_029783415.1). NCBI lineage: Eukaryota > Viridiplantae > Streptophyta > Magnoliopsida > Solanales > Solanaceae > Anisodus > Anisodus acutangulus. Next base: position 13,878,449 of record CM056494.1, on the reverse strand, counting down.
CACAAGACGGCCCTAAACAAATAAAGCTAGCGGTTGGTTTCCAATTCAAACGAGCCTAAGAATTAAACTAACAGCAGTTAGACTATCCTATTCATTCATCTATTCGCGGCCTAATTATTCTAAGCATTCTAATGACAGTACATAATTAAATAATTATTACAACCCAAATAATAATGAAAGACAAAATTAGACAATAAATAGAAGTAGCGGCTAGGACGGATGACAATATCATCGACACCCTATTTGTTTTGAAGTTCCGAGAGCGGGGAATGCAATGAACATAGATGTAGTTCTTCATTTTGGACGAAGTCATGATGAGTCTCATAATGAGACTCTTCGTTACTCCCGATACATTTCATGTAAAGAAAAGAAAAGGATTAGTAGACGGAACGAAAATATAAACACATGTATATTCCTAACATATATATACACGAAATATACAACATTAAATACACATAGGAATGAATACTCATGACCATATATTTTACATATCCTCAAGACATTATTTTTTCAGATTTGGCATACTAAAGTAGCCGAAGAAAGAATGTATGCTAACACAACCGACTCTAAATTTAAACAAGAATAAAAGAGGCAAGGAAGACCAATGTATAAATTATGTAAACATACATGATAAATTCCATTGAACTCATCTTAATCTTAAAGAAACATGACATTCATAAACTTAAACCAAACGCACATACTATTATATTAAACGTGGATAACATACTCCTTTTAAAATTGCACATATTAATCTAGAATATAACATGTAAATATCGTCATTTTAATCAATTAAAGTATGCTCGTTTTTGATTTATTAGGCAGCCACCAAACTAACAACTTACACAACATACAATAATTTGAATATCAACAATCCGCTAGGTGTCCTAAGAGTATTTAATCAAGCCATAGCTCTTCCAAACACATATTAATCTTACATTATCCGTATTGCATTTAACAATGAACCCAAGATACCTTACTAAAGCTAATGACAATAATTAGTTAACCAAAACATCGAGGCAATATCATCTATCACGTATCAACTCCAAATCAGAAATATCCCAACAACATAAATACAATTATATAAGCAAAATCGTCTCATTATCATATTAATTAATCAAGACTACATTACTTAGCAAAATATCATACTAAATCAAGCATAAACAACACAATCAAATAAGCTTTAAGAAATATAGAAGAATTGGAACGAGTCTAACCTTTTTCGGGTAGCGAACCGAGGCGTGTTTTGAATCGTCGAATCCGCTCGGAAATGTTAGAATTCTGATTTGTTGTAGATTTTTTTCTGAAAATAGGACTCTGTTTTTTTTCTGATTTTCGGATGTTTGACCCGTCCCGGAATGACCCGACCCGACCCGGCAGTGACCCGAATTGAGAGGAAAATATGAGGAATGAAATGGAATTTTCAGATTGCAAAATTAAAGGACTAGAGTAATATTTCGGATTCGAAAATATAAGAACAAAAGGGGTATTTCGGATTTTTGGGAGTTAATGAACAAAAGAAGTAATTCTTAACCAAAATTAAGAACAAAGAAGCTTGAATTTGTAATCTTCAAACACAAAATAAAAACCTGAAATTTCGACCCGGGTTTCGACTTGACCCGATTGATCCGACCCGGAAGTTACCCGACCCGGAACCCAAAAATAGTGGAAATGTAGCAAAATTCCAGATTTTCAATGAACAACAACACCAATAAAAATACAATACCACCAAAGACTCGAATCTAAATTTCAAACTAAAAAAATCGAATTAAACTCCTCCCTAAGAACCTCTTTTTTTTTAATCCGAAAAAGACTTCCTCCTCCTCCAAATCAGCGAACCAAAGAGGGTTTTTATAGGTGTCAAACCCAACGTTCAACCCCCTCACACCCCCCTAAAAACGAATTCAAATTTCAAAATAAAGGGGGGGACAAAATCTGATTTTTGGGGCGTGTCTTGGGGTATGTGTTGCGGTGAGAGGTGATGGGGTAGACTGGCGGTGTCAGGCGGCGACGTGAGGGGCAGGGGTGTAGGGTGCGGCGATGTGGGGGTAGGGGCGTAGGGTGGCGGCGAGTTGAAGGTTAGGGGTGTTAGGGTTTAGGTTTTTAGTTTTGGGGATTTTTTGGGTGGGGCGTTTTGGGGGAATAAAAGGGGCGGACCGGGTCGGTTTTTAGGTTGGGTCAGGCGAGTTGGGTTGGAAGGGTGATGGGCCGGGTTTGATGGGCCGACGGGTTTGGGATTTGGCTAATGGCCGGTTGGGCCTGGGAGTGGGCGTTGGGCTTTGGTTGTGGGTTGTGGGAATTGGGGAAATAAAGGGGAAGGAAATGGGTTTGAATAAAAGGGGAATTTGGTTTTGGGCTTGTTTTGGTGTGGGCCGAAAATTGGGGGGTTTGTTTTGTTTTGTGGGGTATTGATTTATTTTGGGTGAGGGGAGATTAAATGGGTTAGAAATTGTTTTGGGTTTAAAAAATATAAAAGGGGTTTAACATTAAAAATATTATTTTTGTAAAAGATGTGAATTATTTAAAATAACATAACGATGTGATAATAAAAATATAATATTTGCAAAATGTTTAATGCTTAATAAAAGGAAAATACGATGCAATTTTGCGAGAATAAAATAACCTAGAATATTATGGATAAAACTATGATTATGATAAAGATGCAAATGATAGTAAAAAATGCGAATAATAATAATAATAAGATATATACACATATATGCCTATATTTTAAAATTGTTTTAAAAGTGTCAAAAATATTAAAAATTACGAATAAAAATCATAAAGGATGGGACAAAATTGGGTGTCAACAGATGCCCCTCTTTGGACGGAGACGATGAAAGAGTTTTCGGCCAAAGAAGTTGACTGAGTAGCCAATTTTGTCACGATCATCTGGACTGCATGGTAAGAAATAAAATCGAGGGGTATAGAAGTTGCAAAAGATAGTGCACATTCAAGAAACAATGCCCCAAAGGTCGACTTAGGATGACACCGGTCGCAGATGAGAAACTAATGGAAAAAGCGGATCGGCGCTCAAGTAGGTTGTTGACCAATTTGCCTCGGTTCGTAGAAGAGATAGTTCCACGCTGTGATGAAATTCCTGCAAATTAAAAACTCCTGCAAACTAAAGCTTAAGATATAATTAGTGTATAACTGCTGAGAAAAATAATAGAGAAAATAACTTGGAAATACCCGCATTAGGAGGTGGGCGCCTGACTGAAATTAAAATACCCTCATTATAAGGTGGGCGCCTGACTGAAATTAAAATACCCTCATTATAAGGTGGGCGCCTGACTGAAATTAAAATACCCGCATTATGAGGTGGGCGCCTGAAATGACGTTATTGTAATGCTGTTTTGATGTAAAAGATAAAGTTGTGCTGAAGACGTCGTTGTAATGCTGTTGACGTCATTGTAATGCTGTAAAAAATAAATATTGTGCTGAAGACGTCGTTGTAATGCTGTTGACGTCATTGTAATGCTGTAAAAATAAATGTTGTGCAGAAGACGCCGTTGCGTAGGCGTGTTGTTGATGACGCCGTTGCGTGGGCGTGTTGTTGATGACGCCGTTGTAATGCCGTTGATGTCGTTGTAAGAATGTAAAAGATAGTTGTTTTGCAGAAGACGCCATTGCGTAGGCGTGTTGTTCATGACGCCGTTGTATGGGCGCTTTGTTCATGACACCGTTGTATGGGCGTGTTGCTGATGACATCATTGTAATGTTGTTGATGTCGTTATAATGCTGTAAAAGATAGTTATTTTACAGAAGACGCCATTGCGTAGGCGTGTTGTTCATGACGCCGTTGTATGGGCGCGTTGTTGATGACGTCATTGTATGGGCGTGTTGCTGATGACATCATTGTAATGTTGTTGATGTCGTTGTAATGCTGTAAGAAATAATTGTTGTGCTGAAAATGTCGTTACGTATACGTGTTGTTGATGACGCCGTTGTATGGGCGCGTTGTTGATGACGCCGTTGTATGGGCGTGTTGCTGATGACATCATTGTAATGTTGTTGATGTCGTTGTAATGATAACGCTGATGTCGTCGTTGTATCGACGTGTTGTGTTGAAGACGTCATTGTGATGACGTTGTTGCAAGAATGTAACGCTAAGGTCGTCGTTGTATCGACGTGTTGTGTTGAAGACATCATTGTGATGATGTTGTTGCAAGAATGTAACGCTGAGGTCGTCGTTGTATTGACGTGTTGTGTTGAAGACGTCATTGTGATGACGTTGTTGCAAGAATGTAATGCTGATGACGTTGTTGTAAGAATGTAATGTTGAAAACGTGATTGTGATGACGTTGTTGCAAGAATGTAACGCTGAGGTCGTCGTTGTATCGACGTGTTGTGTTGAAGACGTCATTGTGATGACGTTGTTGCAAGAATGTAATGCTGATGTCGTCGTTGTATCGACGTGTTGTGTTGAAGACGTCATTGTGATGACGTTGTTGCAAGAATGTAATGCTGTTTGTTGTAAGAGATAGGCGTTGCGCTGAAGACGTCGTTGAAATGTTGTTGACGTCGTTGTAATGTTGTAAAAAGTTGGCGTGCTGCCGTAACGTCGTGGACGTTGTTGTAATGTAGTTTTGCTGTAGAAGGTAGATGTTGAGCTGAAGACGTCATTGTAATGTTGTTGACGTCGTTGAGATGCGGTAAAAAATAGTTACTGCGTTGCCATAAAAGATAGCTGCTGCGCTGAAGACGTCATTGTAATGTTGTTGACGTCGTTGAGATGCGGTAAACGATAGTTGCTGTGTTGCCGTAAAAGATAGCTGCTGCGCTGAAGACGTCATTGTAATGTTGTTGACGTCGTTGAGATGCGGTAAAAGATAGTTGATGAGTTGCCATAAAAGATAGTTGCTGCTTTGAAGACGTCATTGTAATGCTGTTGACGTCGTTGAGATGCTGTAGAAGATAGTTGTTGTGTTGCCGTAAAAGATAGCTGCTGCGTTGAAGACGTCATTGTAATGCTGTTGACGTCGTTGAGATGCTGTAGAAGATGATTGTCGTGCTGCCATAACGTCGATGACGTTATTGTAATGTTGTCATGTTGTAAGAGATGTAAGTGACGTCCTTGCCGTCGCTTGTCTTGTAATAGGGTTCCACGGTGTCTTTGAATCTTCCGCCGCTCCAAACTCATGTGAATTGACATGTCGTCCTGGCACGGGCAAAAATGTGATGCGACGTCTTTGCCGTCGGGTTTGCCTTGTTGTCGTTCTTTGTGATTCGAAATAACATCTTTGTGCAGACATAATAGTCGGGACCCTGTAGGTCAAGATGATGTCTTCGTATAAATGCAGAACAGGAACGTAATCCTTGTAGTAAGTTGTGGTGCCGAAATTCTTTGGGGAATTGATCATAACTGATGTGGCTTCTCTGCTTTTTCAACCTGAAGAACCTGTACTCAAAGAAAATTTGTGAGTTTGGGGAGGGGCGGTTGATTCGCGTTGACTTGGTAGCTTTGGCTCTTGATAGCTGCATGTCCTGCTGATTTGAACCTGTAGCCCCTGTCTGGTTCCCAGTCTTGGTTAACCGTTAATGAAAACATTTGTTGAAAATAATTTGTTTATAAGAAAGTATGCTTATCATTAAAAAGTTCTTGTCTAACTCTAACGAAAATATTTGTTGAAAATAATTTACTTATAAGAAAGTAGGCATATCAGTAAAAAGTTCTTGTCGAACTTTAATGAAAATATTTGTTGAAAATAATTCGCTTATAAGAAAGTATGCATATATGTAAATGTCTGTCGAGCAGTGACATGCGGTGAAGCAAAGCAAACGTCTTATCCAAAATCCTCTTATGGCTGAAGACTTAGTTTGTCGATGATTTTCCATGTTTTCGGCGTCCTCCGGCAGTGATCCCTTAAAAATGCCCCAGTTTCCGATATATGATAATGACGATCTTTTGAACGGACAACCGAGTCTTGTGTAGATTGCTTGCCTGTCCTATCAGGGCGATCAGATGGGTGCATTTTTTCATATGTTAGATAAAGGAGAAAATATTTCCTAATGGTGGGACCGAAGCCGATTTAGGCCGCCTACGTATCCCCATGAGGGAATCAGGTCATGACGTAGTTCAGTACAAGCAAAGGAGATTGTAAGGGTTTTTCTAAAGATGAGACCGAAGCCGATGTGGCCGCTTACGTATCCCGCTGAGGGAATCAGGTCATAACGTAGTTCATGTACAAGTGAAAAGGAATTTGGGGAAATTTGTGATCTAAAGAAACGGAACCCTACGTGGGTTCTATTCGTATCCCGCCGAGGGAGCGCAACTTTTACAACATAGAAAAAGTATTACATAGAGAATAATTAATCTTAGATATGGTATCTCTTCACTGCATCTGCATTGATGGTTTTTGGCCATTCTATTCTGATAAGGTTGCCCCGGACAACTGCGTCCATCTGCTTTTCATCAATCAGTCTCTTAGTATATGATTATGTATCCACTTGACTGCAAAAGATATAGCATTGCCCCAGTAGAAGTCCTGATCGTAGTATGGTAGCCCAAGAGTACAAATGGCAAACGTCCGTGCCAATGCTTGTAACTATCAACCATCTTGATGTTTCATCCAAATCTGGCTTTGACTTATTCCAAAAATGCTTCAATTCTTCCGCTTGTGAGTCTTCCTTATATTCTTCGAAGCCTTGCTTGTTTGGGACCTTGTTTGCTTGTTTCATTATATGTCACATACTGCCGACAAATTAGTTTGCATGATGAAAAAAGAAAAGAGAATTTTTGAACAAAACATATTTTATAATAGCAAAAGCAATGCAGATTTGTCATTTTAAGCTTTCAAAAGGTAGAGGCAAAACACATTAAATGCATATATGTGATTCAGGCCTCAATCTGAATCGCATTGTTTCATTAAATATTAATGCGATTAACTAGTTTACGGGAGAAACAAGGCCAGGGCACATGTCCAATTTTCGCAAAACATCTCCTTGCTCTGCATCCCAACCGGTTGAGCCTCTAGCGTGATCATTGAGAATCACATTGCATTTCGCTTCTTCTTCAAAGAATGAAAAATCTTTGGAATCCTTTCACGAGGTTGGCTGCATTGTCCTCATTTGATTCTGAGTGGCGATGCTTTGACGAATGACCGACTCGAGAGGTGGACCAGGCTTTGGTAAATGAGCATGTATCTTTCTTCGGAGATTGGTTGATAAAACTTTTTCAAGAAAAGATGGTGCCATGATCCGCGACTTTGGAGGAAGTACTTACTCCCAACGGTGCCCTTAACTGGGTCAGTAATCATAGGGGTGATAGAGGTCGGTGATTCAACATTTTCCTTTCTCGGATGGCACAATAGTCCCTTCCAAATTGTGTTCTTCATCAACGGTAATCATGTTCACATTGGCATTGTCATGATCCGGCAAAGGGTTATCATTTACATTAGAGGAAGGTCCTTTCAGTTGGATAACTCCTTCTTTGATTAATGCCTCAATTTTGTCTCTCGAGGGCATAGCAATTTTCGATGTCGTGCCCAGGATTCCCGAGTGGTATACACAATGCTTAGTCTCATCGTGCCATTTTGGAACAGGATTGGGGACATTTCCTTGGATAGGCTGGAGTATTCTGCGGTTCTCGATCGTTCATACAAGCTGGGCTCGAGGTTCGGCTAATGGTGTATAGGTTTTAGCCGGCTTTCTTTCGTGTTTCTTGCGGGAGTGCAGGTGCGTTTGGTAGATGGACTCGTGGTGAGGTAAGTATGCGATCCCGATATTGCGAGGGATTTGGATAGACAGGTGCTCGAGGCAGGCTATATATTGGCTGGGTATGGTAGACAGGGTAGGGACCAGGTGGGTATTGATAATAAGTTTTAGGGCTTTGGACGTATGGGCTATAATAGGAAAGCTGAGCACTTTGGTTGTTTTGATTGTAGTAGGGAGGCTGAGGTGATGACATTTGGTAGGTTGATATTTGATTTGGCCTATGTTTCTGAACCATCATAACAGGGGACACTCTGTCCCTCTTCTTCTTTATTATTCCCCCAAATGAGTCCGACTGGATTGCCTCACTCGTTGCTTGCAACGCTGCCAAGTTTGCAATTCTCCCAGTTTTGATACCTTCTTCTATGAAATCTCTCATCCTTACGACTTCAGAGAAACTTCGTCCTATGACGCTTATCATTCTTTCATAGTATGTCGCATCTTTCAAAGATTGTACAAAGAGAGTGGCCATTTCACTTCCCGTTATCGGGGGTTGAACTTTTGCTGCTTATGCCCTCCACTTCATGGCATATTCTCTGAAGGTCTCTGTGGACTTTTTCTCCAACTTCATCAAATAAAATCTGTCCAAAACTGTGACGGTGTTAAATCTGAACCTATCCACGAAATCCTGTGCTATTGTGCCCCAGTCATGCCATTTTCGCGGGTCCTGGCTTGTGTACCAGTCTAGTGTTTCTCCTGTCAAACTCCTTATGAACAACTTCATTATGATGGCCTGATTTTTACCTACCCCAATCAGTTTGTCGCAGTACGATCTCAAATGAGAGTAAGGATTTCCTTTCCCATCAAACAAGTCAAATTTTGGCATTTTATATCCGACAGGCAATTCAATGTCGGGATGCATGCACAAATCTTCATACTCGAGTCCTTCATGCCCCTTGCTGGTTTGGATATTCTTGAATGCTTCTTTTAGGCTATGAATCTCTCTCGCCACACTTTCATCGGTTCTGATCCTTACCTGCCCGTCCATTACTTCACACTGGCCGATTTCCTGAAGAGCCATGTTTGGTACTGCGGTAGTGAAAGGTTGGGCTTCCGTTGTGTATACTTGTGGAACACCTTGTTCGTTGTGTTGGATTGCCCGGTGATTTTGTGTGAGAGGGGTGTTTTGGATGAGTGGGGTAATTTGGGTATGTGAAGTTGTGAATGAGGCCGGATCATTTTGTAGCGGGCTTTGTTGTGGACTAGCTTGCGGGTTAGTGTGCTGTGGATCGGTTTTGTTTAGTGGCGAATTTTTGGGGAGGTTTTGGGGAAATGGCGATTCAGGAGATGAAAAAGTTTGCGGTGCAGTTGCATTCGTCCCTTGTTCAGGGAGTGGAGTATTGGCGCTAATGGACAGGTTGGTGAGATTTTGGAGCCGCTCTATCTCAGTCTGCATGGCTGCCATCTGTTGTAACAGTTGGGCGATGTATTTTTCTTGGACGGTAGCATTTCTATTTTCCGAAGCCTCTGGTTCATCTCTGGAAAGAGTGATAAGTTCCAGGCCAGTCTGTTCGGATGCATCTGAATCAGTCATTTTGCTGAAGGATTGTGCTTTTGACCTCGTGAAGTAGGGATGATCCGCCAGCTTTAGTCAACGCAAATCAACCTTTGGGAAAATAATCTAGACAAAATAAACCTTCTAAAAAAAAAATTAAAGAAAACCAAGTTAGTACAAGGCGAGTAATTATTGCTTTAAATAATATGCACATAGTGAAAAAGCAAGAGAAAACAACAAAATGATTGTAAGACAATTAAATGCGCATCCTAATATGCATGGGGCCTCCCTTATGCCGGATGTGGGCCTAAACGCCAGATATGCGAGATCATGATAGATTGATCCAAGCCCCTAAATTGAAATACTTTTATTGGAAATGAGACAAAATGAATGTACATTTCCCAATTTCGGCATGTCATGATTAGGCTTGGATTTGTCTATCATTATCACGCTACACATAATATGCTGATTGGTCGTTGGGTTGTGAGACCCGTAGACAATTTTGGCAGATTTCTTAATTGTGGAGCCGATGCCAAAGATCGATCCACCTAAGGTGTATGCATGCATGACTTAAAATAAATGGTGGTATAGCTCTAACCTAAATTTTCTAAGATTTGGCTGACTAGACACAAGGTTCCCGAGCGGACTACTCGAGTGAGAAGGCTACGCGGCCACCGGATGGTCCGGTCACTCCGCGCATACGCCAACTCTCCTAAAATTTGGTAGATTGAAAGAAATTTGCGGGTGCGCAAAACACACCTCGCGTGTAGTGTGTGATAGTGTCAATTTTCCAGAGTGGAAGAAATATGAGCGAAATGCCAATTTAAGGAAAGCAGTAAGAGAATATAATAATTAAAGCAGTATATGCACGCAAAATTTCACAAAGGAAACAAATCAAAGCATTAAATCAAATAAAGAGCAAAAGTAAAGCGCAATAATAATTAACCTGATTTTGCTATGGTTAAGAACCTGAAACTCCCCAGTGGAGTCGCCATGCTGTCGCGCCCTATTTTGACCTTGCTCGGGTCAAAGCGGAGCACGGACGTGTTCTGTGATTCCTGGGTAAAAAGGGTTGAGGAGTCGCCACCTAATTATCTTTTACGGTGAATTAGGACACCTACATATTAAACTAAGTGCTGCAATGTAAACTCCAATTTTAAGGTCTACGAAACTAGCGAGATTCTAGGTAAGGGTTCTTTATTATCCTAAAGGGAAGGGGTTAGGCATCCTTTAAGATCCGCTAACTTACGGTTATCCAGTCAAACTCAGGTTAATTTTTGCTAGAAAAATGCATGTTTTACAAGTATAATAGATTAAAAGATGTTTTGCAAATAATTGGTAAATGATGCATTTTATACAAGTACGTATTCAGATGACATAAAAAGAAAGATACATGTAAAGTTTTGAAAAATATGCATTTGTGACAATAAATTATTTATACTATCAAAGAAGTAAAATTTTGGGAATCATTGAATTGTAAATTGACAAAAGATAAACTTATTCGGAATGATTAATAAAGCGAATAAAAGATGACAAAAGTTGTTTTGAAAATCTTGAATACGCGTGGACGAGCCTAAAATAAATAAACTAGCGAGGATTTCTAAGTTTGAAACTAACCTATGAATTAATCCTAAGTTTGCCTATTCTAAGCATTTCAATAGTTACATATGTGCGATAAATAATATTCCAATACAAAGCGGGATAAAGCTGAATTAAAGAAAGAAATAAAATAAATAAACTCCGAGGAATAATTCGTCGTTATTTACTTTAATCCTCGCAAGTCAAAAACAAATGGTTAGAAACAGTTAAATACAAATAACTCCATATCCGCATTCAAAGCAAGTGAATGTTTTGATCACGGAGGGCTCAGACTTAAATTTTGAAAAGAACATTCCAATCACGTCGTGGCTGCAAACATATGACTTATGTGGTTATTTTGATTGCTTCGCCTACTAAACGTGTTGGTCTCTCGGGTGAAATAGAAAAGATCACTATAATCACGTCGTGGCTGCGAATATATAACTTGTTGGTTATTTTAGTCACCTCGCCTACTAAACGTGTTGATCTTGGAAAAAAGTTTAAGCCTCATCATTGCCCCGAAGTTATATTTTATATAGAAAAATACATATTTGGCAATTAATAAAAGAAGCAATTTTTTATGAAAAAAATCTTTCAAGGTTGCAAATATGATAGAATGCAAACCTTATTTTTTAGGATTAAAGAAAATGAATAATAGATAGCCAAATTATTTTTGAAAGATATTAAAGCATGCATAACGAACCTAAAAAATAGAACAAAGTAACTAGAGGCTAATTTTGGAACACACAAGACGGCCCTAAACAAATAAAGCTAGCGGTTGGTTTCCAATTCAAACGAGCCTAAGAATTAAACTAACAGCAGTTAGACTATCCTATTCATTCATCTATTCGCGGCCTAATTATTCTAAGCATTCTAATGACAGTACATAATTAAATAATTATTACAACCCAAATAATAATGAAAGACAAAATTAGACAATAAATAGAAGTAGCGGCTAGGACGGATGACAATATCATCGACACCCTATTTGTTTTGAAGTTCGAGAGCGGGAATGCAATGAACATAGATGTAGTTCTTCGTTTTGGACGAACTCATGATGAGTCTCATAATGAGACTCTTTGTTACTCACGATACATTTCATGTAAAGAAAAGAAAAGGATTAGTAGACGGATCGAAAATATAAACACATCTATATTCCTAACATATATATACACGAAATATACAACATTAAATACACATAGGAATGAATACTCATGACCATATATTTTACATATCCTCAAGACATTATTTTTTCAGATTTGGCATACTAAAGTAGTCAAGAAAGAATGTATGCTAACACAACCGGCTCTAAATTTAAACAAGAATAAAAGAGGCAAGGAAGACCAATGTATAAATTATGTAAACATACATGATAAATTCCATTGAACTCATCTTAATCTTAAAGAAACATGACATTCATAAACTTAAACCAAACGCACATACTATTATATTAAACGTGGATAACATACTCCTTTTAAAATTGCACATATTAATCTAGAATATAACATGTAAATATCGTCATTTTAATCAATTAAAGTATGCTCGTTTTTGATTTATTAGGCAGCCACCAAACTAACAACTTACACAACATACAATAATTTGAATATCAACAATCCGCTAGGTGTCCTAAGAGTATTTAATCAAGCCATAGCTCTTCCAAACACATATTAATCTTACATTATCCGTATTGCATTTAACAATGAACCCAAGATACCTTACTAAAGCTAATGACAATAATTAGTTAACCAAAACATCGAGGCAATATCATCTATCACGTATCAACTCCAAATCAGAAATATCCCAACAACATAAATACAATTATATAAGCAAAATCGTCTCATTATCATATTAATTAATCAAGACTACATTACTTAGCAAAATATCATACTAAATCAAGCATAAACAACACAATCAAATAAGCTTTAAGAAATATAGAAGAATTGGAACGAGTCTAACCTTTTCCGGGTAGCGAACCGAGGCGTGTTTTGAATCGTCGAATCCGCTCGGAAATGTTAGAATTCTGATTTGTTGTAGATTTTTTTCTGAAAATAGGACTCTGTTTTTTTTCTGATTTTCGGATGTTTGACCCGTCCCGGAATGACCCGACCCGACCCGACAGTGACCCGACCCGACCCGGCAGTGACCCGAATTGAGAGGAAAATATGAGGAATGAAATGGAATTTTCAGATTGCAAAATTAAAGGACTAGAGTAATATTTCGGATTCGAAAATATAAGAACAAAAGGGGTATTTCGGATTTTTGGGAGTTAATGAACAAAAGAAGTAATTCTTAACTAAAATTAAGAACAAAGAAGCTTGAATTTGTAATCTTCAAACACAAAATAAAAACCTGAAATTTCGACCCGGGTTTCGACTTGACCCGATTGATCCGACCCGGAAGTTACCCGACCCGGAACCCAAAAATAGTGGAAATGTAGCAAAATTCCAGATTTTCAATGAACAACAACACCAATAAAAATACAATACCACCAAAGACTCAAATCTAAATTTCAAACTAAAAAAATCGAATTAAACTCCTCCCTAAGAACCTCTTTTTTTTTTAATCCGAAAAAGACTTCTTCCTCCTCCAAATCAGCGAACCAAAGAGGGTTTTTATAGGTGTCAAACCCAACGTTCAACCCCCTCACACCCCCCTAAAAACGAATTCAAATTTCAAAATAAAGGGGGGGACAAAATCTGATTTTTGGGGCGTGTCTTGGGGTATGTGTTGCGGTGAGAGGTGATGGGGTAGACTGGCGGTGTCAGGCGGCGACGTGAGGGGCAGGGGTGTAGGGTGAGGCGATGTGGGGGTAGGGGTGTAGGGTGGCGGCGAGTTGAAGGTTAGGGGTGTTAGGGTTTAGGTTTTTGGTTTTGGGGTTTTTTTTGGGTGGGGCGTTTTGGGGGAATAAAGAGGCGGACCGGGTCGGTTTTTAGGTTGGGTCGGGCGAGTTGGGTTGGAAGGGTGATGGGCCGGGTTTGATGGGCCGACGGGTTTGGGATTTGGCTAATGGCCGGTTGGGCCTGGAGAGTGGGCGTTGGGCTTTGGTTGTGGGTTGTGGGAATTGGGGGAAATAAAGGGGAAGGGAAATGGGTTTGAATAAAAGGGAAATGGGGTTGAATAAAAGAAGATTTTGGTTTTGGGCTTGTTTTGGTGGCGGCCGAAAATTGGGGGGTTTGTTTTGTTTTGTGGGGTATTGATTTATTTTGGGTGAGGGGAGATTAAATGGGTTAGAAATTGTTTTGGGTTTAAAAAATATAAAAGGGTTTAACATTAAAAATATTATTTTGTAAAAGATGTGAATTATTTAAAATAACATAACGATGTGATAATAAAAATATAATATTTAAGTAAATGTTTAATGCTTAATAAAAGGAAAATGCGATGCAATTTTGCGAGAATAAAATAACCTAGAATATTATGGATAAAACTATGATTATGATAAAGATGCAAATGATAGTAAAAAATGCGAATAATAATAATAATAAGATATATACACATATATGCCTATATTTTAAAATTGTTTTAAAAGTGTCAAAAATATTAAAAATTACGAATAAAAATCATAAAGGATGGGACAAAATTGGGTGTCAACAGTTATCTACGTACTTAGTAGATCATGCATGTGTGAAGAACCGGATTCTCCAACATACGTAACACTAGTGTTTAAGCCGTTAAAGTTGGTCGGTCGCAACTCCCGCCAAAGGCTAATTTCCAACAATCCCCTCTTGAAAGAGATTTTGGCGCACTCACATGGTGTCTTTTCATTTCCAGCAATATTTCAGCGGACCGATGTTGCATAAGGAGAGGTAGCTTCAGCTTTGAACCTTCCATAGTTGAATACTATCGGACTTACTTACTGCGCGGTGAACGTGATGTCTTGAACCGTCAGTGTTTAGTGTAAGCCAAGTCAATGGTACCAACACAACAAATTTCCTTACTCTCTTCTTCGTAATGTTTTTTCATTTTGGCCATGGACAACGTCTTGATTCTTAAGTGCGTTCATTTGAGGTGGCCCGTCCTCGCACTTAAATAGGTGGTCTCCTACAAGGTATCCTGCTATACCCCACTTCACAAGTGTTAGGAACCATTAAAAGTTTTCCAAAAACCTATCCTCAACTGCTGAGGATCATTACAGGTTTTGAAAACTTAACCTTTACCCATACTGCAGATAGCACTTAACGTCTATCGCGGGAACGACTTTGGATTTGGTGTTTCTGTTCAGAAATCACTATCCGAAGTGCTCATGCTTCCACCGAAGCGATCAACTGAACCTTTACAACTTAGTTTTCCCATTGAACCAAATTACTGGGATCTCCAGTTAGTAAGGTTGGGTTACCGCTGTATTAGTCCTTATATTTTGGGTTTTAAGCCCATTCCCCTAGACAGGCAAGCCATCTGATCTTTGGGTAAGCCCTTTGTCAAAGGGTCTGCTATATTATCCTTAGACTTGATGTAATCAATGGATATTATACCTGTGGTGATCAGTTGCCTAACGGTCTTATGCCTCCGTCGAATATGACGAGACTTGCCGTTGTACATAGCATTCCGTGCCCTTCCTAGAGCCGACTGACTGTCCCAGTGGATCATTACCAAAGGTACGGGTTTGTTCCAACACGGAACATCCTATAAGAAGTCATGAAGCCACTCAGCTTCTTCTCCTGCTTTGTCTAAAGCGATAAACTCCGATTCCATCGTGGATCGGGCGATGCAAGTTTGCT
Organism: Anisodus acutangulus; assembly: GCA_029783415.1. NCBI lineage: Eukaryota > Viridiplantae > Streptophyta > Magnoliopsida > Solanales > Solanaceae > Anisodus > Anisodus acutangulus. The sequence goes on along the minus strand of CM056494.1, from coordinate 13,862,951 downwards.
TAGAAGATTTCCAAGACACAGCCCCACCACCAATTGTAAATATATACCCACTGGTGGACTTAGTGTTCTCTATATCAGATATCCAGTTTGCATCACTGTACCCCTCTAGTACAGCTGTATATCTCGAATAGTGTAACCCGAAATTTAACGTGTATTTCAGGTATTGTAATACCCGATTCAACGCCTTTCAGTGATTATCACTCGGATTACGGGTGAACCTAGCCAACTTATTGACTGCGTAAGAAATATCAGGTCGGGTGCAGTTTGTTATATACATCAAACTACCGATCACCTGTGCATATCGCTCCTGGTATACAGGTGCACCAAGATTTTTATCAAGCTTTTGATTTGTATCCATTGGTGACGCTATCGGTGAACTGTCTAACATCTTGAACTTTCTCAAAACATCCTCGATGTAGTGAGACTGAGATAAGACCAGTCCGTCAGACGTCTTAGAGATTTTAATCCCTAGGATGACATCTGCGATACCCATATCTTTCATGTCGAAGCATTGTTTCAACATGTTCTTAGTCTCTAGGATTACCCTAGGACTGCTTCCTGTGATCAATATGTCGTATATATACATGCATATCATAACAAATGAGTCAGAGTTACCTTTCGTATAAACACATTTATCACACTCATTAATGGCGAACCCCTTCGATAGTAGAGTACTATCAAATTTTTCGTGCCATTGCTTCGGGGCTTGTTTCAGCCCGTACAGAGATTTGATAAGTCGACAGACTTTCTTCTCTTGTCCTTGAACCACGTACCCCTCGGGTTGGTCCATATAAATTTCTTCTTCCAAATCACCGTTTAGAAATGTTGTCTTAACATCCATCTGGTGTATCTCAAGGTCACGCAAAGCTGCGATCGCAATGAATACCCGTATGGATGTCATCCAGGATACCGGAGAGTATGTGTCAAAGTAGTCAAAGCCTTCTGTCTGTCGATAGCCCTTGACTACCAACCTGGCCTTGTACTTGTCTATAGACCCATCTGCCTTGTATTTCCGTTTGAGTATCCATTTACACCCCAACGGTTTATTTCCCGGAGGAAGATCAACCAACTCCCAAGTATGGTTATGCAGAATGGAGTTTATTTCACTCTCAATAGCTTCTTTCCAGAGCGGTGCTTCTGGAGTTGACAACGCCTTAGCAATTGTCCTTGGTTCATCATTAACCATATAAGCTACAAAGTCAGGACCGAAGGATTTATCCTTCCTGGCCCTTTTACTTCGCCTCAGATCCATCTCTGGAGTCTCCAAGTTCTAAGAATCTGGAACACTAGATTCCGGATGTTCAGCCACCTCGAGATTCGCTAGATCTGAACCATCTAGATCCGGGCAGTCAAGGACTCCCGGTTCTTGAAAGCTTTGTGCATAACTTCGTTTGCGAGAGGTTATGTCTTTTTCCTTTCTAGGAAAGGTATCTTCAAAGAATAAAACATTCCTTGATTCCATAATTGTACTCTGGTGGATATCTGAAATATATGACTTATGCACTAAGAAGCGATAAGCACTACTGTTATTTGCATATCCGATGAATATGCAATCTACAGTCTTAGGCCCAATCTTGACCTGCTTTGGCTTGGGTACTTCAACCTTTTCCAAACAACCCCACACCTTAAAATATTTGTAGGTGGGTTTCTTTCATTTCCATGATTCATATGGAGTTTTGTCCTTACCATTATGTGAGACTCTGTTAAGAATCGTATTAGCGGTAAGGACGACTTCTCCCCACATGTTTTGGGAAAGTCCGGAATTGATATGCAAGGCATTCATCATTTCCTTTAATGTGCGGTTCTTACGTTCCACCACACCGTTTGATTGAGGTGAGTATGGAGCCGTCGTTTGATGAATAATGTCTTCTTGGGCACAGTATTCCTCAAAAGGCGCTACATATTCTCCCCCTCTATCGCTACGAATGGATTTAATCCGTAGGCTAAGTTGGTTCTCAACTTCTGCTTTGTAACGTCGGAACGCTTCAAAGGCTTCATCCTTACTTCTTAACAAGTAAAGTAACAATACCTTGTGCTATCGTCAATGAAAGTCACAAAGTACTTGTTCCCCCCTCTAGTTCGTGCAAACTTTAAATCACATATATCTGTGTGAATAAGTTCTAGAGGAGCGGTATTCCTTTCGACGGATCGAAAATGAAGCTTCGTGAGTTTTGCCTCTACGCACACCTCACACTTATGTTGAGGGTTTACGTCGATAGACGACAATAACTCCATCTTTACCAGCCTTTGAATAGACTTGTAGTTAACGTGTCCTAATCTATGATGCCATAAATTAGAAGACTCAAGCAAATAAGAAGAAGGTTCAACTTTATTTCCTTGACGCAGTACAGACATGGCATTCACTTTGAAGAGTCCTTCACAGACGAAGTCTCTCCCTACAAATATGTCATTTTTAGTGAGTACAAACTTATTGGATTCAAACACTAGCCTAAAACCAGCATTAACCAATAATGGTCCAGAAACTAAATTTCTTCTAATTTCTGGGACGTGCATCACTTCCTTCAGAGTGAGTTCCTTGCCGGAAGTCATCTTCAGGACCACCTTTCCAACCCCTAGCACGTCCGATGAAGCGTTGTTGCCCATGAACAGCTTCTTGTCGGTGACCGGAGTGTACGTGGAGAAGGCATCTTTGTTGGAACAAATGTGTCTTGTTGCACCTGTGTCAACCCACCACTGCATCGGATTCTCAACCAAGTTGGCTTCTAGCACCACGGCCGAGAAATCCTCAATCATGTCATCCAGGAGCGTGTCCTTGACGACGTTAGCTTGAGACTTGCCTTTCGACTTGGCTTTCTGTTGTTGCTCAGTCTTGAGCTTACGGCATTCCTTGATCCTATGACCAGGCTTCCCACATTGATGACAATTACCTCTGAACATCTCTGCTGCAGGGGCTTTGCCATCTTTCTGGAACTTCCGCTTCTTGCTTGAGTTCCCTTTGGCCTCAGCCAGATTCGCCTTTGCCTCAGCCTGTTGTCTACCCTTTGGCAAGGTCTTCTTATTATCTTCATGGATTTGCAGTTTGATAACAAGCTCTTCAAAGGTCATCTCATTTGTCTTGAGTTTCAAGTAACTCATAAACTCATTCCATGAAGGAGGTAACTTTTCAATCAGCGATGCAACCAAAAACTGCTCGTTTGGCTTCAGTCCTTCCAAATCCAGGTGATGTAAAATCATTTGGAATTCCTGAACTTGGGACATCACTGTCTTGCTGTCCACCATTTGGAATTTTAGAAATTTCCTAACGATGAACTTCTTAGTACCCGCATCTTGTGCGTTGTACTTCTTTTGCAGTTTTTCCCACAGCTCTTTGGCAGTGCCAACGGTACAATAAACCGTGTAGAGAGGGTCTGCCAAGCAGTTCAGTATATAGTTCTTGTACATGAAATCGCTATGATTCCACGCATCACGAACCATCTTCATGCCGTTAACGACATGGATACCAAGGCCCCCTTCACCCGTTTCAGCAGGCGAAGAGTCCATTTCATCTCCAGCTTGTGGAGGATCTTAGTGAGGAACCGGGCCATGCCCATAATCATTAAGTAGAACAACATCTTTTCTTTGCCATCTCTTAAATTCGATCCCATGAACTTTTCAGGCGATCATGGTGGTGTGAAGAAGAGGTGGAGCTCCAACGATCGGGAAAGCGGCGATGTTATCGCCTTGAGCGATGCGAAACAGCGGCGATGAAAGGCGGCGGAGTTATCGCCTTGGCGAAGAGCGGCGATGGCGGGAAGGCAACAACGTTGCCTCGAGAGGCAGCAGCAGTAGCAGCAACATCGGTCATATTTCCAGCCATGTTATTGCAGTTATCGTAAGCAAATATTGTCTTAAGTTGTTGGCTTTACAAAGGATCACAGGAACGGAAATTACAAGTAACTACTTATGTAAGAATTGAAATTACAATTCAACTAGAAAACTGAAAATTACAAAGATGAACAAGAAAAACTATTTTTGCTGAGTCGAGTGTGGCACTCTGTCCTTAAGACAATATTGGCCCGTATGTATCCTTTATACGTCCTGGACAATTTGTCTCCCAAGATAAAACAACAATGAAACACTTGAGCAAAGGAAACTCAAATGCTACCGTGAAGAATATTGAGTAACGAAATGATGCTTGAGTGCTGTGGCGTTTCTGCTTTGACTGTCCAAATTCTGACTTTCTGGAAACTTCAGGGACCAAACTGTACATCTGAAAGAATTCTGGTCCAAACAGCCCACAGCCCACAGCCCACAGCCCGAGAACCCGGAACCGGACCGGACGGGCGGGCGGCAGCGGCGCGCGTGTGGTCTTTCCTCGAACCGAAGCACATCTAGGTCCTCCCTCCTTTAAACATATGGAATACCCCTTGGGGTCCCAAACCCCAAACCAATTTCGAGTCTTATATACACAACAATTCTTTCTTCCTCTACCGATGAGGGAGAATTGATCACACACCACACTTTTTCATGCTTCAAACACCTTACTTCGTGAACCAATATCTCTTTCATTTCTCAATGAAATTTGACGATTCTTGGCCCTACGGTTATCTACGTACTTAGTAGATCATGCATGTGTGAAGAACCGGATTCTCCAACATACGTAACACTAGTGTTTAAGCCGTTAAAGTTGGTCGGTCGCAACTCCCGCCAAAGGCTAATTTCCAACAGAAGTTTAGTTGAAAATGGGTATTGGAAAATTAAAGTTTTGCAAGAGAATTTTTTTTCCACTTGAACAAAGTGGTTTGAAACACTCAACTTCAAGTTGGAGTAAGAAAATTGATTACAGTGTATAAACAAACAATATTTTGAAGAAAAAGAGAAATTTGTACGTCCAGGCACTAAGTCGTCGCGAGAGAGCAATAAGAGGATTTAAGTGCAATGAGAACACAAGAAACTTGAGAGCTTAACGGGATCACAAAATTCAGATCCCAAATTAATAAAAAGAATTAGGACTAAGAAATATTCATAGCGGATCCCAACTTATTTAAAATTAAGGCGTAATTAGTACGGTATTAGACTAAAAAAAATTCAAGGCATATGAAATACTTGAATTTACTAATGCTGCAACAATTTCGTTTATCAACATGAGTAAATTTGAATATAGTCATCAAGTCAAATTCCTTAATTATTTGAAGTTCACCGTTGACAATCTCTTTAGTATAAAAATGAATAACACCAGTATTTGTTTGAAGTCAAACTAATGTTAGAAAAATTGTGAATAGTATTTTTAAAAGAAAGTGTTTGAGGTACATATAAGGCCTAATAAAAGTCATGTTTTGAAAAAAAAACTATTTTTGACATTTTGAGCCTACTTTAAATATTACATCCTTACCAGGATAACAAAAAAAATGTCCGTCTCTATTCTGATTAGCTGGATTTTCTGTTTTTAAAATAATTATTTGTTGTTTCTACTTCTAATTTATATTAAAGTAGCTTGTTGAATCATGGGGTATGAAATACGCGTACATGTAAAATATTTTTAAGAACAATATTATCAACAACAGACATCAAATTAGTAGGGAATTTCCATTATTATATTCCAACCGTTATTCCAACACTCAATTGCACAATCTGTACACTAAGAATATAATTTCTTATGGTATTATGTCTGAAAGATGGTTAAAAGGGTAATATTTCATGATGAGTGAAATTGGCAACTTTGAAAATAATAGAAGGCAGCTTGAGTTTGATTTAACACTGACCCCACTTTATTGACTCACCTCAAGAAACAAAGTAAGAAATATACTTATAATAATAAAGCTATTTAATGAACTAAGTCGCAATCATAAAAAACCTTTAAATTCCACAAGATTGTACGTGGTATAGGAGGAAGGATAATTTGTAGCCTAGAGATAATGCTTAACTGTCTCACACATTCGTTTGGTAATGGAGCTACCACTTCCTATTTTTTTTAATGATTTACACTCATTGGTCCACTATATACATCAGATAGAAGACTTAAGTATAGTAAAGTGAAATCAATTATCTTCGCTGTCTCAAGTTGTCAACATCTTCTGTTTTGAACTCAATCATCTAAAATTAATTATCTAGGTCTCCTCCATTATTTTTTGACACAAGTTTTGGTCTTAATAATGCATAATGGACAATTTTGGTCCGCCAATGTTTTTAACACACGCTTTGGCCTTGTTGCAATGCATATGTACAGTCAAGGCCCGTCGCTGTTTTTGACACACATTATGGTTTTATTGCTATGCATATATAGATATACAATCTAGGTTCGTCATGATTCTTTTGACACACAGTATTCGCCTTGTCAGTATGCATATGTACAAGTTAGGTCCGCCAGTATTTCTTTTGAAACAGGTGTTTGACAATGCATATATACCATATTCAGGAACGCTGCTGTTTTTTGAGACACGATTTTGGTGTTATTACAATGCATATATACCGGTATCTAGGGACTCTACTGATTTTTTTTATATCCAGCTTCCCGGCATACGCCAGACTATTCCTGGAGATAATAGTCCCGGTCCCTCAACACTACTACCAGTAAATCGCGGGATATGTCTGAATAACCAAAGTTTGAGAACAGAGCAACTGATATCACCTACAAGGTCTTATCCAGAAGAGAGCAAATTGCTCCTACCAAGATTCGAACTCACGCTGAAGGCCTCCAGCTGGATTTTAAGTGCCCCTCCTTTCACTCTATTGTTTTTTTGGCAGACGTACTACTTTTGATGTTATTACAATGTATTTATACCAGTCTATAGGAATGCTACTGACACACGTTTTGGTGTTATTACGATGCATATGTACAATCTTTCATGGATGAGAACCAATTGGACTATCCTTATTTCAAGATCAAGTTGCCACCCTTACCTTCATTTTTTTTTCTCCTTTTCCGGACGATCGAATAAGCATTTGGCAAAGTGCATATAATGGATTGAGGAGTCAATGTCCAATTTCTATAGGGTGGTTTCTGATGTGGTTGAAGCAGAGGCCAACATCTTTTAGATAACATAAGATATGTCATTGGAGTGATTTATACTCACTACAACATAATGCATCTATAGCTATAAATTACTTAGTAGCTAAATATGAGAATTTTCATGGCTAAACTGTTGTATATAGTCTTCAATTGTGTTTGTTAGGAAGATGTGTATGGGAGTTTGTCCCACATTAGAAAAATAAGAAAAGCTTGATGTGTTTATAAGTACTTTTATATTTGGTATATTAAATTGAAAAGAGTTCATTTAGTTGGGCCAAACATGCATTGGGCTTGGATGTGCTTATAATTGGATTAATAATATGCTAATATATTATTAATCAAAGACTAGCACTTAGCACGTGCACGAACACGAGCTTAAATATCATTTAATCTTTTGCCGTTATCAAGTATTGCGACGGTTTCAGGCTGTTTTGAAGAACGTTGATTTCATGAAAAATCACAATTGTTCATGAAAGGGTACTTGATTCCTTTAAATATGGAATAGCACATGATTAAAAGATCACTAGCAATCTATATCTTCCAACCAAGAAAACCTTCTTTCTTTCAAGCAATTCATGTTTATGAAGAACGAATAAGTTGCTGTAAAATTCGTTCTTAAGATTAGGAAATCCTGGGGGTAATTAGCAAGTTAATCTCATCAGCAATATAGTGGGGCTAATATTATCCTAAGGACAGAGAATCATCTCGTCCTAATCTAGTTTCTATAATTCATTTCTTATCATACAGATCTCATTTTCTAACATAAACACTTTAGCCACAAAATTTTTTCCGTAGCATTCATAGCAAAATATAGTGTGGCTAAAGGTTAGCGACAGACTTACATGATCCATGGCTAACAACAAATATCTATAGCTACGGAATTTTTTGTGTTGTAGCTGTGATGGTAAAAAGTTCTTGCCACGAAAAATTCACTTATAGCAAGTGATTTTGTTATTTTGCCACGACAAACAAAATTTATAGCTATCTCCATATTATAGCCACAAGGTGTTGTATTTGTAGTTCAAATTTTGTGGCTGTCTCTATAATTTAGTCCCATAGCAGTACTTGTATTTAGCTACAAAAATTTGAATTGTAGCTATAATTTTAAAAGCCAAGTTTAGCTACGATTTCAAATATTCAAAGCTATAAGTGACAATAATTGAAGCCAAATTTTTATTATATTACAATTTGGTAACAAAGAAATTTGATTTGTTAATAATGACGAAACTTTCCGCCACAAATCCGTTGCTTTTAACATACTTTCAAAATTTTCAAATTTTATGCAAACTTATAGCATCCGCATTACATATCTCTTCTACAACAAACATAATAAAGTTAGAAGGAAAAACAAGCTAACATTAGGTTAGATAGTGATGGTAATCATCAAAAAAGTCGTTGAAGTGAAAATCCAAGAGGTGCTCCAATGCATATCCAATAACATGATTTGGGGTTAATAAGCTCTCGCATGGAGAAAGTCTTTCCAATGATATGTCGAGAGCCAATAGTAGATCGTCTCAAAAGAATGATAATGTTGAAATTGTTGTCGAGGGGAAGAGCTAAACAGATTCTGCACCTTTAAGACAAGCCTGCAAGTACAAATACCATAAGTTAGGTGAAGTCCAAGAGTGATTGCAACTAATGTTCTTACAGCTACTGCAGTAAAACAAAATAAATAGAAAGCCATCTTCATAACAAGTTTGATCAACTCACACACTTTTGCGCTGAAAAGGGAGAGCAACATATCATGTAATATATCTCTTTTTGCAAACCAACTTTATATGAAAATTTATACTAACAACAATCTAATTAAAACACAAAGTATACAACACCAATTATTGAAAAGAAACTGAGGTAGGCTAAAGTCCTTGACTGTAATAAATGTAAAGAATCCCAATTAAAACACAAACCATACCCAAACAACAAACCGAATGCAGACCCAACAAACACCATGATAAAAAAACAAGACAAGGCTGAAATGCAGCAGTGCGCATATTAAGTCTGTCATAAAGAGCAACTTAATTTCCCAAAACTCCAGTTGAACTTGTAACAGTTGACCAACACAACTCAATATCCTAAAAAGCTTGATCTCTTTTTTTCTCTTTTTCATTCTTTTTACTAATCATATAAACCTCTGCAACCCCATCTACGGAAGGGGAAAAGTATCAAAGTTAAGTTATTACCTAAATTAAAATCCTCTTACTTGCGCTCTATCCCTTGAAGCACTTCCTACCAATGGGATGCCTGTTTCTCTTCATCAATTGCTTGCATATCTAGTCAATATTTCCAAATATATAATTGAAAGCTTTTATAAACAATTCATACTTGCAAGGAGATTATGTAGACGCTTTAAAAAAGAAGGCTAACAGATACTTCTGCCAACTATAGCCTTAAACATTGTAGTTCAGCAGTTAAACTTATAGCCTTAAGTTTACTTAGAGACTCATCAACCAAAAACATACACACATAATATATCAAAAATATAAGAGGTCTATACCTGTTCTAAAGCAAGTTCCATAACTTCAAATGCTTCTTCCTCGTAGGTTTATCTGAAGCCAACTAAGCAGAAGAAAGGGTACAATGAGAAAAAGTAGTCACTCAAACAGACAAGGATTTTCAAATATAAAAGTGCGAATGAAATACTATATGTAAATCACAAAACTAATAAATTAGATCACAATGTTAAATAAGACAAAAAGATTGGCATATGTTTAGAAAATTTGAAGTTTCCTTTTAGTATTGTTTCTTAACTTGTTTACAAAAACCCAAGTGCTTCTGCCTGAACTATATGAGAAAATCAAGAAGCTCGTGTTTTCCCCATTTCAAGTGCTTCTGCTTTTATTAAAGAATCCAAGTCAACATTCAACGCTAATATTGCACTGTACAGTAGCGAACAATAGAAAAATTGGACTGTCAAACGAGATGCACACAGTAAATTAAATTTAACATCGTATAAAATTGTGAGTATTGAAAGGCTCATAAAGTAAACAAAAATACCCCTATTGCCCAATAAGTCCCAAAATTTGAGAACTCCCAAAAATAAAGCAAGCACAACAACAACGCCCCGTTATAATGATGTACGCAGACATTAACCCTAAAATAAACCAAATAAACCCTAAAATTGAGAAACCTCACAATCGAAGAGAAGTGAACATAAAAGGTCACCAAGCAGATTTGCACAAACCATTAGAACTAAGAAACAACATTTCCATTTAGTTACAGACCTGTTAGCGTGAATTCAGCTTCATAAAACAAGCTTGACAGACTATATAACAACACAGAACCAAAAGTTTAAAACTAAAGTAAAGTTAGGCAGAGGTGATGGTAGTTCCTAGAATTGTCCAGCTTTATAGATAAGTTCACAAGAATGAAAGTGGAAAAAATATCTAATTTCTTGAATGCTCTACAAGTTTATTTACTAGAAGAAATATTACCAATTAAGACCTTAATGCTTCACTCAAAATTCATTACTGAAGGAATTTTCTAATTGACGAAAAAGAAAGATAAAAAGTACTCCAGCAAACAATAAGATCAACTAGACTTGAAATCCTTTTGCACCTATTTTCGATATAGTTTCATCGAAACTCAGATCTCTAACTAAAACCAAAGTTCAAAACCCTAGAAAAGAGATAGCATATTATAGAGGGTTACCTGGATTGGTGAGAGACGGATGACCAGATGAGGGCAGCCGGCAGCAGCTATGGTGGTTCTTGAATTACGAGAGATGAGAGCCTTTTTTTTTTTTTTTTGATAATCCAGGTTTTCAGGCTTGCGCCTGACTACTTCACTGGTATTACCCAGCCGTTCTGGAGATGATGAGACCGGTCCTTCAGCACCCCACCACCAGGTAAATCGCGGGATGTACACACATGGTCAATGTCTGCTTGCGTCCAACGGATCAATGCTACAAGGTTGACCCCCCCACAAGCCCCATCCACAAGGCTTGGCGGAGACCGAACCCACACTGCAACATGCCCGCGCGGCTTTTAGCGCTCAGGCTTTACCACATGTATGTGCCCCGGAGGACGATATCCGGAGGGGAGAATCGAACTTGCGACCCTAAGGCCGCAAAGTTGACTCCCTGCCAGCAAGCTGACCCTCTAGATGAGATGAGAGCCTTTTTGCTTATTTGAAAACGCTAAAGATGGGAGGGGGGAATTAGAGGGTAAGATGAAATAATAAAAATTGAGTTCAATTATTGCTAAGAAATTATTAATTGTAAACACATAATATAACATTTAAAGATATTACCAACGTAGTTATCAATCTATAAGTTATCCCTCAACAATATTTCATAAGAATGTCACTGATACACTTCACTTATTGTAATTATCAATTTATAAGCTAATTAATAATTTAGTAAGAATATAAAGAATAAACTTCTATTTACTGTAATTATTGATGTATATAATAATCGATCAATAATATTTGTGGAATTACACTAGATATATTGTTGTTGTAATATTTCTTAAAGATGCTACGAATATAGCTCTACTTCGTATAATTATCAAAATAAAGGTTCATCAATCACTAAAAGCACTTAGCGATATCACTAATACACTTCTACTTAATATAATTATCAATTTATAAGTTAGTCAATTAATAACATTTCTTAAAAATGTAACTAATACACTTTTACTTACTGTAATTAATAATTATCATGTATAAGTTAATCTATCATTAACATTATTTCACGACACCACTAATATGCCTCTACTTTAACCATTATCAATTTATAAGCTATTAAATCATTAATTTTTATTAAGAATGTCACTAAAGATATTTTTACTTAGTGTAATTGTCATATAAGTTAGTCGGTCAATAATATTATGTTAAGATATCACGAATATACATTTACTTACTGTAATTGTTGATGTATATGATAATCAATCAATCATATGTTTTAAAATATCACTAATAGACTTTTACTTAGTATAATTATCAAAATATAGGCTAATTAATTATTAATAGTACTTAACGACATCATTAATATACTTTTATTAGTGCAATTATCAATTTATATGTCAGTCAGTCAATAATATTTCTTTAGATTAGTTGATGTGTTTATGAGGTTTAGTATGTGTAGATAGCTAGAACTGCTTCTGGGACAATGTTTAGTAACAAATTCTCCTCTTAAACGTTCATTTTTGGTAAAATACAATTATTTATATAAAAAAATATTTTTTATAATGTCACTAATACACTTCACTTAGTTTAACTATCAACGTACAAGTGAATCAATAAGTAATATTTTGTTAACTGTATCACAAATACACTTATATTTACTTAATTATTGATGTATAAGCTAGTCAATCAATAATATTTCTTAAAGATATCACTAATGTACTTCTACTTAGTGTAATTATTAATTTACAAGCTAACCAATAAGTAATAGGAGTATTACTAAAGAATATCACTAATATACTTCCATTTATTGTAATTATCATGTATAAGTTAATCAATCACTAACATTACGTAACGATATCCTAATACACTTATCAACTGAAAATAAAAAAGAGAAAACCTTTATTGTCTCTTCGTAATAGCGACATACAATTTTCCTCGGTAAATGATTGTTTTTAGTAGTGTGACAAATAATTGTAGTTATTAAGCTAACTATTGTCACAACTTCTCAGTACTCGGAGTAAATAATACGTATGACTAAAAGGGTATTACTGCTACAAGAAGTTTCAATTTGTGACAAACATTAATAATTAGATACGCAATTTTATTATAGCAAAACATCTACGGCTATATATATCATTTAACTATTGTCACATTTTTTTTATAATCTGAAGCAAGCATATTATTTTAGCTAAAATATTTTATTTCAAATAATTTATTGTGGCTAAAAAATTACTATTACTATAGTTAATTTTAATTCGTGGCAAAAATTAATAGTTAGCTACATAATTTTACTCTAGAAAAATATCTGTAGCTATATTATTTAATTATTGCGCTATTTTTTTATAACTTGAAGCAAACATATTTATTTAACTATAATATTTTATTTCATATAATTTATTGTGGCTAAAAGGTTACTATTGTTCAATAAATTCTATCGCGTGACAAAAACTTATGATCAGCTACAAAATTTTATTATAGCAAAAAATTCGTGGCTATATCATTTAACAACTGCCACAACTTTTTAAAACTTGAATTAAAAATATTTATTTCGCTACAAATATTTGTTTCAAATAATTATTGTGGCTAAAAGATTACTATTGTTGCGTAACTTCTATCGCGTGACAAAAACTTATGATTAGCTACAAAATTTTATTGTACCAATAAAGTTGTGGCTATTTAGTTAATTACTGCCACGACCATTATAGCAAAAATGGGATATTAATTATGCCAATTTAACTTTAGTGGCTAAGAAATTTTATAAAATTGTGGATAGCTATGAAATTTATTTTTTTGTGGCTATTACTACGTAATAGCTATGATTTTTAATTTCATAGCTTAAATTTCGTAGCTATAGATGCCTTATGTTGTAGTGACTCCTATTGGATAGACCAGAAGAAATGTACTGACAACAATTCCATTGCAACAAGTGTGAATTAGTTACATCAAGGTATCAAAAAATGGGTGAAAGCTTATAACCTTGGAGAGGAGTTGCCTGTGCTATGTCAAAGTTGATGTAAATTTCCCAAATGGTCGCTAAATTTCCCTTTCCTGTGCAGCATACAATTTGATAGCAGGAGAGGAATCCTATGCGTCATATTCGCGGTCTAAACTTTAGCCCCTTTTTAACACGGAAAAATAATTGGACAAAATATCCCTAACTAAAACAGAGTTTGAACTGCTTAGCTTGTCCTCTAATAATTGAACCTTTATCAGTTTGAGAAGAAGACGATTTAAATTTCAAGATAGTATTACAGAGTTTCACTTGTATAAGTCAAAACTTTAAAATATTGTTTAAAAAAATCCAGTGATTGAAATGTATTGTTAAAACTTTTAAGAAAACAAATCATGCATTATTAACCCGTTATCAGTTCAAACTTCAAACCCTGACAAAAAATTCATGAAGTTTGTGGAGTTTGAACCTTATCAGTCGGAGAAGGAGACAATTCAAACTCTATGATATACTACCATAGAATTTCAATTATATAAGTTCCAACTCTTGCTAGAACATTGTCTTGAATCAAGTTTCACTTATATAATTAGTTTCATAGTAGATGGTACCTGAGAAAATAATGGGGTAATTTAAATTCAAACGTGCACAAAAAACTTTAATAACATAATTTAATGGGTGATACTTTAGAAAATAATAGGGCAATATCATGGGTGGTGTCTATATAAAAATGAAATTCTAGGCTAGAGATTGAACTTATAAAAGTAAAATTTCAAGATAATGTGCTAAAGTTTCACATACAAGAGTTTCGAGCTACTGCACATCTTATTAGCGTTTTTACATTTAAAAGTTTTATACTTTAGAACAGTGTCCTAATATTTGAAGAAAAAAAACACAGGCAATGAAGAACATGTCTATGCTGTTTTAAATAAACAAAATAAGATCTAGCTGGACATTAAACAAAATGTGGTCAATCCGCGGCATTTTTACGAGAATGATATTGATAAAGCTTTTGGTTCGTATTGCTTTTGTTAATTGTATGGTGCAAGTATTTACCCATACACTCTTCCTACGTTCCAACTCAACTCTTCTAAAAATGTTTTATTTATTCCGTTGACCAGCTCAACCATGTAGTTCTCCCAAAGGCAATTCAAATTTCAACGACACAAGACCCGGTCTTTTGTCGACAAGTCCAGAATTAAATCAATTAATGAATCAATTTTCACATTAAGAAAAAACAATCTTCACATCGACTGCCTACTTAATTAGGACGGAATCATTAAGGGGTGTATTCAATTGAGATTTTAAAGATTATTTATAGATAAATAAGTCCATTGAATTTTTAAAAACTATTTAGGAATGTAATGACTTAAAAGATTTTTTTTTAAAAATTTTACAATCAAAAATTTTTATGTTTGGATTTTAAAAGATTTATCATAAGATTTTAAAAGATTTAAAAGGACCACGTGAATTTTTTACTTTTATGATCCTAATCAACTATTAATCGTATGATAAATAATGATGATCTACTTTAATGATACATAAAAGTCAATTAATTCAAGATAACAAAGAAATGAAAATTGCAACCGCTAGGCTTTGTTTCAGCTGCACGTATCTTGTCACGAATATCTTGCACGCAAATGGTTGCTGGATTGAATGTTCCAGGCAGCTGGACTTCGGTTACTTCAATTCTATCAGGCAAATCAGGGATGACAAAAGGCCCTGATTCGGGAATTTGGCTTTGATCCTTCATGATGTACAAATTATGCATACACAATTGGTTGAAACAACTCATTCCATCAAAAATGATTCTTGGAATCTGAAACTTATCTGCTGTCTCAGCTGTCCAAGCAATATGCGTATCGCAAATTGTAAACGTGTAAATATAGAAAATAATATATTCTCTACTCATAATTAGAATATTTCCATATATTGTGTAAATATAATTATGGTAAGACTAAGATTCCTCTTTTGTATAGGCTTAGGATTCCTATTGTATAAAGGATGAATATTGTACTCTATATACCTTGATATTAATGAAGGACTTCCCAAGGGAGATTAATATCATCTAACATGGTATCAAGAGCCAAATAAACAAAACCCTAAAAACCTTTCTCTTCCCATGCATTTGCTTCTCTCCTACCTTGTGCCCTCCCGAATTTTCTTCTTGTTTTTCGGGTTTTGTTCTTCCTTTCTTCTCTTCTCTAAATGACTATCCCTGATTCTTCCACACTTTCTGACGCCTCTACCTCCACAAAGTCATCACCCCCGTTTCACCCCGCCCTTACTGTTTCCAACATCAAGAACCATATTCCCATTATTCTTGATCAAGAAGACAACCAGTATTCTCCCTGGGTTGAACTTTTTCGCAATCATGCATGTCTCTATAACGTGCTTGACCATATTGATGACACTATTCAGCGCCCTACGGAGGTTGATGATTCTATCTAGCATCGTCTCGACGCCGGCGTCAAACAATGGATATATGGTAGTATCTCTCAGGATTTGCTCCTTACTATCATGAAATCTGACTCCACAACCCTTAACTTGTGGAATCGTTTGGAGGAAATTTTTCAGGACAACAAGCACACTCGTGCGGTGTATTTGGAAGAGCAGTTCAACAAAACACGTCTTGAAAACTTCTCCAATGTCTCTGAGTACTGCAAGCAGCTTAAACTTCTAGCGGATCAACTCTCCAACATCGGCACGACTGTCACTGACGATAAAATGGTGCTACAAATGATTTCTGGCCTTACTAAGGGCGAATTTGATACTTTGGCCACCATAATTCAACAGGTAGATCCGCTACCGAGCTTTAACAAAGCTCGCTCACAATTGTTGCTCGAAGAAACCCGTCGTGCTAAGCAGGATGAGCACGCCCAGCAGGATGAGCACGCCCAACAGGTGTTAGCTGTCGACACGCAACCCCAAGATCAGACGCCACCAGACAACTCCCAACAGCGGCAGGGCCGCGGCGGCAATGGTGGAAAAGGCCGCGGCGGTAGAGGAGGCCGTGGTCGTGGCAAGGGTCGCGGTCAACAGAACCAACAGCAGCAACAGCAACAGAGATCGCAAAACAACTGGGCCGACTCCTCAGCAGTTCGTCTACAGCGCCGCGGCGCCCAGTACAGAGCCGTGTCGCCCCAATTCAGAGCCGCGACGCCAAGTCCATTCCAGTACCAGCAGCCATACAATCTGTATTCTTACCCCGGTTTGTTAGGCCCCGCTCCAGCCCCCACAACAGGCCCACTTCATGCAAGGTCAGGTCCCGCAGCCCTCCTCCGGCATGACACCCACTGAGTTGGGTCAGGCGTTCAGCACCCTCTCTATGCAGCAGCCTGACAATACTTGGTACATGGACTTAGGCGCCACATCTCACGTCACCCGATCGGCGGTACTATTCCTAAACTGTTTAGTTTAAAGCATCCTCAATATGTTCTGATTGGTAGTGGACAACGCATTCGATTAAGGGTTATGGTACCTCATACACACAACCTCCTCATCCACCCTTTTCCCTCAAAAACACCCTATATGCCCCACACATGATTAAGAACCTCATATTTGTCCGCCAATTTACTCGTAATAATTACATCTGCTGTGGATTTTGACCCTTTTGGTTTCTTGTGAAGGATCTCCATACGGGGACACCTCTTACGAGATGCAATAGCACGGGGGATCTCTATCCATTCACTTCTACCTCCGCTGCCAGATCTTGCTCTCCCGTCACTCTAGCGGCTGTTTCTTCTTCAACTTGGCATAATAGGCTTGGTCATCCAGGAGTCCCAGTTTTTAATTTTCTTAGAGGCAACAATTTCATTGCTTGTAATGGGAAACTTGCCCAAAATTGTGTTTCTTGCTCTTTAGGCAAACATATTCGTCTTCCATTTAAATCATCTACTAGTGTTACATTTGCTCCTTTTGATATCATACATGCCGATTTATGGGCATCTCCTATCTCTAGTTCTCCCGGTCATAAATACTATCTTGTGTTGCTTGATGAATTTTCACACTACGTTTGGTTATACCCTCTTAAATTTAAATCGAAAGTGTTTGTCAAATTTCTTGAGTTTCGCAAGTTCATTCAAACACAATTTGGAAAAGGCATAAAATCATTTCAGTGCGATAATGGTC
Source organism: Anisodus acutangulus (assembly GCA_029783415.1). Lineage (NCBI taxonomy): Eukaryota > Viridiplantae > Streptophyta > Magnoliopsida > Solanales > Solanaceae > Anisodus > Anisodus acutangulus. The sequence continues at coordinate 13,845,300 of CM056494.1, read as the reverse complement.
GTGAATTCAACAACTTTATGTTTCACCGCTTTTGTACCACTAATGGCATGGTCTTTCGCTTCTCCTGCCCTCACACCTCACCACAAAACGGTAAAGCTGAAAGAATCATCCTCACCATTAACAATATGATTCACACCCTATTGATTCATGCCTCCCTCTCTCCACCCTTCCGGATCTATGCTGCTAAAATGTCAGAATACACTCTAAATATTCTCCCTACTAGCACTCTTCACAATATGACCCCTACCGAAATCCTCTACCATAAAATCCCCTCTTATGATAATCTACAGATTTTTGGTTGTATGTGCTATCCCAACCTTAGCTCCACCGCCCCTCACAAGCTCCCTCCTAGGTCCACTCCATGTGTCTTTCTAGGATTCCCGCCGAACCATAGGGGCTATCTATGCTATGACTTGTCGACTCGTCAGATCCACATATCTCATCACGTCACATTCGATGAGACCACATTCCCATTTTCGAATCTTCCAAAATTCCAAAAACAAGACTACTCATTTCTTGACGAGTCTGCCATCTCTCCCCTCATAATCGAACAACTCACATCCTCTGTTCTGTCGTCAGAGCCGCGGCACCCAAACTTCAGAGAAGCCTGTCAACCTTCTAGCGCCGCGACTCTCGATCTAGGAGTCGCGACGCGTCCGACGGCTTCGCCCCCACCTTCTCCTAATCCGACTTTACCCTCCGTCTCAGACACCACTCCGCCATCCATTGTCCCTACCCATCCAATGGAAACTCGTTCAAAGCATGGAATCTTCAAACCCAAAGTCCATTTCAACTTGTCTGCCCAAACCATCTCTCCACTTTCAAAGAACCCAAAATTGGCCAAACAAGAACTTAATTGGAATGCGGCTATGTATGAGGAATTCAATGCTTTAACTAAACAGCATACGTGGGATCTAGTACCTAGACCTGAGGGGGTGAATGTCATTCGTTGTATGTGGCTATTTCGTCACAAGTTCAGAGACAATGGGGATCTTGAGAGGTATAAGGCCAGTCTTGTGGCTAATGACACAAATCAGCAGGAGGGCATTGATTGTGGTGAGACCTTCAGCCCGGTTGTCAAACCGGCTACTATCCGCACATTTTTTAGCATTGCCATGGGCAAACACTGGCCGATCCATCAGCTTGATGTGAAGAATGCATTCTTACATGGGGATCTGAGAGAGATAGTCTATATGCATCAGCCACCAGGGTTCACCCATCCAGCAGTTCCTCACTATGTGTGCTGTCTCCGTAAGTCACTATATGGCCTGAAGCAGGCCCCCCGTGCGTGGTATGATCGTTTTGCCAGGTATATCTTGCAGATTGAGTTTGTATGCAGCAAGAGTGATACATCACTTTTCATTTTTCATCGAGGTAGTAGCACTGCTTACTTATTACTTTACGTGGATGATATTGTTCTTACTGCCTCCTCCGACAGATTGAAAAATGAGATTATTGTCTTGCTCAAGTCCGAATTTGCAATGACTGATTTGGGGAAGCTGAGTTACTTTTTGGGGATATCAGTGACCAGGTCTGCCAATCATATGTTCTTGTGTCAGCGTAAGTATGCAGAAGAGATTATGTACAGGGCTAAGATGACGAACTGCAAAGAGGTGCCTACTCCAGTTGATTCCAAATCTAAGCTCAGTGTTATGGATAATGCTCCAGTCTCTGATCCTACTCTGTATAGGAGCCTTGCAGGTGCACTTCAGTATCTCACATTTACCAGGCCAGACATAGCTTATGTTGTTCAGTAGGTGTGCTTATTCATGCATGCCCCAGGGAGTCTCATTTCATTGCTCTTAAGCGTATCATTCGATACATTAAGGGCAACTCTTGATTATGGTTTGCACCTATACCTCTCTGCACCGACAGGTTGCTTTTATATACGGATGCAGATTGGGCAGGGTGTCCGGACACGCGACGCTCTACCTCCGGCTTTTGTGGGGTGTCCGGACACGCGACGCTCTACCTCCGGCTTTTGTGGGGTGTCCGGACACGCAACGCTCTACCTCAAGCTTTTGTGTTTTCTTGGGGGATAATATGATTTCTTGGTCTTCCAAGCGACAAGCTACCCTATCTCGCTCCAGTGCCGAGGCTGTGTACAGAGGCGTTGCAAATGTAGTAACTGAGATTTGTTGGCTTAGAAATTTACTGTTAGAACTTCAGTGTCCTTTGCGTCAGGCATCTATTGTGTATTGTGATAACATCTCTGCCATCTATCTTTCTCATAATCCGGTTCAACATCAGCGAACCAAGCATATTGAGATAGACCTACACTTCGTTCGTGAGAAAGTTGCGTTAGGCCATGTCAGAGTGTTACATGTTCCATCATCCTATCAATATGCAGACATATTTACCAAAGGACTTTCCAGACAGTTATTTCCTGACTTCAGATCCAGTCTCATCGTCCGGCCTCCTCCCGCTCCGACTCAGAGGGTGTGTAAACGTGTAAATATAGGAAACAATATATTCCCTACCCATAATTAGAATATTTCCATATATTGTGTAAATATAATTATTGTAAGACTAGGATTCCTCTTTTGTATAGGCTTAGATTTCCTATTGTATAAGGGATGAATATTGTACTCTATATATGCCTTGATATTAATGAAGGACTCCCCAAGAAAGATTAATATCATCTAACACAAATACTGTAATTTGGCTTAGGCTCCATCTCGGCAAGTGATTTTTCTGCTTGGTCTTGTAGCATATCAATTGCAGTAAAGAAATTTCTCCGATAAGACAGACAGGGCAGAACATCCATGCTTTCACATCCCTCTCGCAATCCCGCTTCCTTGGCTGGAAACTTATTAAAGGAATTTGGGGGATGAGATGAAAGTGAAATGGTGGGTGTAGAAAGAGGAAATGAAAGAATATATACAGAGAGAAGAGAGAAAACAGTAAGCAATCTTGAGAAAAAGAATCCAGGTCTATTCCAATTATTTGTTCATCAATGTTGGGCATATCGGTAATGGAATGAAAACATGAACTCATTATATGGACTTGAACAGTCCTCAGCTAACTTTTAGGGTTGAGTTAGACCCAAAATTCATTATTTACCCACAAAATTACTAATATGTATTAGCTTTTAATATACATTTTCAGCTCATTCACGTTTTGCTAGCGGCTTCGACATTAATGGATGAGATTCCTCGTCAATGAAGTAATTGACGAACTTAAGTTTTGTTAATTCTATACTCTAAGAAACGAAATCTTTTGACGAATAAGACCTTGACTTATTTAATTACTGGCGCGCTTAATAAATGACATATCATATTATCTTTTTACAATATTTGGGGGCCTCGAAGTAATTAACTTTCGGTCAGTTTACTTGTTAGACTACGGTAGAAAAAAAATAGTATAGAGAGTTCACTGTTAGTTTCTTTAAAGTCAAGTTACGAATAATTAGAAGGCCAAGAATACAATTCTTATATTGTAGAAGTCCTAAGCTTTCGATGAACAGCAGGATTAGCAATATAGTGTTCTTCGCATCATCCATACAATACAATTCACGGGTGTAATGAAATGAATGAGATTCATCTACCCTTAATCAAAAGATCTCAAACTAGAGTCTTGAAAAATGGAGAAATTATAAGTAGGGAGGTTTCTCCCTTTATGAGTCTTACATCATGCGAATCTGGATTAGCCGAAGCCACTGAAGTTTAGATACCGAATGATTATACGATAAAAAAAAAACTCTTGATAAACCAAGCTACTAAAATTTATAATGAGTTAAAGATTTAAACATCAATAGTGTATATAATTTAAACATGATTTTGTTGTGTTTATAAATCAGTTCTTATAATCACCTACTACCCTTTTTAGGTTATTGATCATGTTTTATATAACACCTTCTTACAGGTAATTATTTTAAACTCATTAATCATAATATTATGTGTAAATCAGTATGTGAAAATGTCGCCGTCCGAGGGCCATGAACAACCCCATTCCGGCATATTGCTGTAGGTGAAATTCATTACGTGGAAAAAGCCGTACTACATTTTTCGAAGGTCAACTTTGAGTACCCCCTTCCCCACCACCTAACTATTGGACCCTAATCCTCATCAAAGAACCACTTTCACCATCCACCCCTCTTCATATTCTCACATTTCTGATATCCCAAAGAAAATACACACACACACACACACACAAAGTTTCCACCAAACTTCCCCTAAACAACCCTAAATTCCCATCAAGTCCTTCTCACCAACTCCCAAGTTTGGCTTCACGTCTTCAACAACACACTCATATTTATACTCCACCTTTGAACATTCATCTTCAGGACACCTAAAAGTCTAAACACTTTTTTTTGCTCTTAGCGTGTCCAAAAATTCAAACTATACTACAACCTTTTCTTTTTCTATCTCAATTCTCAAATTCAGGTGTAACAAATATAACGATGGAGAATGAAACAAAACAAAGAGATATAATTTTCCGATCAAAGCTCCCTGATATTTACATCCCGAATCATCTTCCGTTACACTCCTATTGCTTCGAAAACATTTCGGAGTTTAGTTCGCGTCCGTGTTTAATCAACGGAGCGAACAATCAAATTTACACGTACGCTGATGTTGAGCTCAGTTCAAGAAAAGTTGCGGCCGGCTTTCACAAATTTGGGATCCAACAAAAGGACACCATCATGATCCTATTGCCAAATTCGCCGGAATTTGTGTTTGCTTTCATTGGTGCATCGTACCTCGGAGCGATTTCTACAATGGCCAATCCTTTGTTTACGCCCGCTGAAGTTGTGAAGCAAGCTAAGGCTTCTAATGCTAAGATCATTGTCACACAGGCGTGCCATGTAAACAAAGTGAAGGATTATGCGTTGGATAATGATGTGAAGATCGTGTGTATCGACTCGGCGCCGGAGGGTTGTGTCCACTTCTCCGAGTTAATTCAGGCCGATGAGCACGATATCCCTGAGGTAGTGTTAAATTGTGAAAAAGTTTAAGCTATTGAAGAAAACTTATATTTTATTAAGCCATTATATTATATGTTGAGACAGACCCCTTAGATATGGGCTTGATTCTTTTCACTGGTCAAACACATGAAAAATATTATCACCTCTTTTGGAGGCTCTAAGGTCTAAAATGATGATCCATGTGTGTTTTGATACCATGTTTATCGTGTGACTACCTCATCTAAATGTTTAAGCTATTAAAGAGAACACATTTTTAGTTACATAATAATATTATGTCATGATACGTCCCTCACTTACGGATTTGATTCTTTTTCACTTGTGCAAATATTCTGTACTTTTTGGGTGGTGCTGAGGTTTAATTTTTTTGTATGTTTTGATATGATGAATTGTGCGATCATTTTATTTAAAATTTTAAGTTATTAGAGAGATTATATTTTTAGTTGCTTATTTGTATTATGTATTAACAGATAGAAATTCAACTGGACGACGTAGTGGCGCTACCATATTCCTCCGGAACTACCGGTCTACCTAAAGGGGTGATGTTGACACACAAGGGACTCGTCACAAGCGTGGCACAACAAGTTGATGGTGAAAATCCGACTTTGTATATCCATAGTGAGGACGTGATGATTTGTGTGTTGCCCTTGTTTCATATCTACTCCCTCAACTCCGTTTTGCTATGTGGGTTAAGAGTTGGAGCAGCAATTCTGATTATGCAGAAATTTGATATTGTTCCATTCTTGGAATTAATACAAAATTACAAGGTCACAATTGGACCATTTGTGCCACCAATTGTTTTGGCCATTGCTAAGAGTCCTATGGTTGATAATTATGATCTTTCATCAGTAAGAACCGTTATGTCTGGGGCTGCACCATTAGGAAAGGAACTTGAAGACACTGTTCGAGCCAAATTTCCTAATGCTAAACTTGGTCAAGTAAGATTCTCATTTCCTAGCTTCCTCCTTAAATTTTCGTACAATTGTATATGTTAAATTGTTCACATATTGGCTGGCGTTTTTCGTCTTTATATCTTGGAATATACTAAAGTTACTTATTTGTTGATTTCTATTTGACTTGATCTCAATGCACATGGTTTCTTAATTGCTGAAAATTGGTTTCTTAATGATAGGGATATTAATTAAGTTTCAGACGTAAGGCTTTTCACTCTGGATCACTAATACATTAGCTAAACACTTCTTATGTTTTTTCTTATTTTTGGAATTTCCTATTTTTTTTCCCTAGAAATTTCCTTGTGGTTGGTAAACGTTTATTCTCAAGTTGCTGAAAAGAGTTAGAAAATTCAAAATATTGCCATAAAGCAACTTCCTTTTTCTTCTTAGAAGAGGCGTAAAGATTCAAGTCACTTAAAACTTAAAAGCGAATAGCAGGTAATTATATATAATAAAATATTGATTAGTAGCCTAAATTCAATGGTAAGCTAGTAACATTTCATAACATGTCAAATTACATTAATGATTTAAAGATTCTTTACATTATTAGTGTTATTAATCTGTATTCCAAAAAATCAGTAAATAATAAACACTGAAAATAAACAGAATCAGTGTTGAAAAATAAGAATAATTTTTCAGAATATAATCGAGCCCACTTAGTTCAAAGTGTCCTTAAGGAAATTATTCCCCTCACAGTACTCGAGGTTGATGGAATATCCCCTCCCAGGATAGAACGATTATCTTACCAGAATAGCGGTACTCCTGATTCAGGTAGCGGCGAACCACTCCAAATTCTAAGGAATCAAACGAATTTATAGCCATGGAAGTACTGTTTCTGAAGGTTTGCAACCTTTCTGAACAGCCACTGAAAACTGGTGGGAAATTTAAATATGGAAAAGAAACTGGGTCGCGGGTCAGACACGCGGATCCGGCTGGGTCGCGGGTCAGGGTCACAAGTCTTGCCTTATATTTGTCAATAGTGCCATCAGCTTTTATTTTCCTTTTAAAAATCCATTTTGATCCTAAAGGTTTATTTCCAGGAGGAAGATCAACCGATTCCCATGTATGGTTGTTCAAAATTGATTCAATCTCACTATTGACTGTCTCTTTCCAAAATGCTGAATCAGAAGAAGACATCGCTGCTTTAAATGTTTGAGGCTCATTTTCAAGCAAGAATGTCACAAAATCTTGTCCAAAGGAAGTAGATGTCCTTTGACGTTTGCTACGCCTTGCATCCGCTTTACTTGGTGTATTTTTCTTTGGTTCTTTCCGCGGTCGTTTAGATCTTTCACTTGACGACTCATGTTCAGTTTTATACGAATAAATGTTTTCAAAGAATTCAGCATTATCTGATTCAATTACCGTATTAACATGAACTTCGAGATTGTCCGATTTGTGAACCAAAAACCGACTAGCTTTGCTGTTTGTAGCATAACCAATAAAAACACAATCCACAGTTTTTGGTCCGATTTTTACCCTTTTGGGCAAAGGAACTTGGACCTTTGCTAAACACCCCCACACTTTGAAATATTTTAAGTTGGGTTTTCTTCCTTTCCATAGTTCATTTGGAATAGATTGTGTTTTGTTGTGGGGCACCCTGTTGAGTATTCGGTTAGCTGTAAGGATAGCTTCCCCCCACAAGCTCTGCGGTAAATCGGAACTTATTAGTAAGGCATTCATCATTTCCTTTAATGTTCGGTTTTTCCTTTCCGCAATTCCATTTGATTGTGGTGTGTAAGGGGCAGTAGTTTGATGAATAATTCCATATTCTAAACATATCTCTGCAAAAGGAGATTCGTACTCTCCACCCCTATCACTTCTAATCATTTTTATCTTTTTATTCAATTGATTTTCCACTTCGTTTTTGTATTGCTTAAATGCATCAATTGCTTCATCCTTACTATTAAGCAAATACACATAACAATATCGGGTGCAATCGTCAATAAAAGTTATAAAATACTTTTTCCCACCGCGAAATGGTATTGACTTCATATCACATATATCTGTGTGAATTAAGTCTAAAGGATTTGAATTCCTATCAATAGACTTATATGGATGTTTAATAGACTTAGATTCAACACAGATTTCACATTTAGATTTATTACACTCGAATTTAGGCAATACTTCTAAATTAATCAATTTTCGCAAGGTTTTGTAGTTGACATGTTCTAAACGAACATGCCATAAATCATTTGACTCCAATAAGTAAGACGAAGCTGAATTTTTATTAATACTGTCAACAACCATTACATTGAGTTTGAAAAGGCCCTCGGTGAGGTAGTCCTTTCCTATGAACAATTCATTCTTACTTATTACAATTTTCTCACTAACCAACACACACTTAAACCCGTTTTTGACGAGTAGTCCGACTGAAACTAAATTCTTCCGAATTGTTAGAACGTGCATAACGTTGTTGAGAGTCAGGACCTTGCCGGAAGTCATCTTCAGAAGTATCTTCCCATATCCTTCAACCTTGGCTGTTGCAGTATTTCCCATAAACAGTACCTCTTCGGGTCCAGCGGGAGCATATGTTGCAAATGCTTCTTTTGTAGCGCAAACATGTCGAGGGGCACCAGAATCAAACCACCACTCCTTTGAGTTTCCAACTAAATTGCACTCCGATAGCATTGCACACAGATCATCCATATCATCATTCTTTTCCACCATATTGGCTTGTCCTTTTCCCTTGTTCTTTTTCGGGAGACGACAATCTGGGGCTTTGTAGCCAGCTTTCCCACAATTAAAGTAGTTGCCTTTGAACTTTTTCTTGTTGGAATCCTTCTCCTTTCCAGAAGGCCTCTTCCTTTTCTTGTTCTTTTTCAGAGCAACATCTTCAACGATGTTTTCCCCTTCAATTGGTGAAGTCTTACGGTACCTCTTCTCAGCGATTTTGTTATCTTCCTCGATCTTGAGACGAATCACAAGATCTTCCAACTTCATTTCCTTTCTTTTGTGCTTAAGATAATTCTTGAAATCTTTCCATGAGGGCGGCAACTTCTCAATCATTGCAACCACTTGGAACGCTTCATTTACTACCATACATTCAGCAATAAGGTCATGTAAGATAAGTTGAAGCTCTTGAACTTGGGTTCCAACGGTTTTTCCATCCACCATTTTGTAGTCTAGGAACTTGGCAACCACAAACTTCTTCAAGCAAGCATCTTCAGTTTTGTACTTCTTTTCAAGTGCAGTCCATAGTTCTTTGGAAGTCTCTACTGTACTGTAGACGTTGTACAAGTCATCTTCTAAGGCACTCAAAATGTAGCGTTTGCACAAAAAATTAGCCTATTTCCAAGCCTCAGTAACCATGAACTGTTGGTTGTCAGGCATGTCGGCGGTAGGCATGGGAGGGTCCTCACTGATGAACTTTTGCATACCAAGGATGGTAAGCCAAAAGAACATTCTTTGCTGCCATCCTTTAAAGTTGGCACCGGTGAACTTCACAGGTTTCTCATTAGGTGGCACAATGCACGGGTTGTAGGAGTAACTTGGCCGTGCAGTATTCGCAGAGGTAGTTCCAGTCTCAATTGCCATTATTCATTTGTCACTGTCAAATTGACAAACTGTTTTAGTTAATAAAACCAGAATAGCAATTCAATCACAGACTTAAACGATGAAGATTTTATTTCTTCAAATCGTAGTATAATTATGAAACTTTAGTTTTCCAACGAAGTTTTTATATCTTCGAGTCAGAATACTAATATTCATATGGAGTAGAAAACTACACAAGTTTTAATCTCCAAACCAGAATACAGCAACGATAAAGTTTTTATGTTCTTCAAATCGTTGTACAAGTATGAACTTTAATATTCCAATGAAATTTTTATTTCTTCAAGTCAGAATATGAAATTTCATACGGAGTAGAAAACCATACAAGTTTTAGTCTCCAAAACAGAATACAGATTAATCTAAAAATATAATTTCCTTAAGATTGTTATTAATCTGTATTCCAAAAAACCAGTAAATAATAAACACTGAAAATAAACAGAATCAGTGTTGAAAAATAAGAATAATTTTTCAGAATATAATCGAGCCCACTTAGTTCAAAGTGTGTCCTTAAGAAAATTATTCCACTCACAGTACTCGAGGTTGATGGAATATCCCCTTCCAGGATAGAACGATTATCTTACCAGAATAGTAGTACTCCAAATTCAGGTAGCGGCGAACCACTCCAAATTCTGAGGAATCAAACGAATTTATAGCCATGGAAGTACTGTTTCTGAAGGTTTGCAACCTTTCTGAACAGCCACTGAAAACTGCTGGAAAATTTAAATATGGAAAAGAAACCGGGTCGCGGGTCAGACACGGGAATCCGAAGCCGAGCCGAGCGAGCGACGACGACGGCGCGAGGGGTCCTTTCCCCCTCAACCCTTTTACTGACAAGAAGGAGTAATTCTACTTATAAGTAGAATAACTTTTCTTTCCACTACCGATGTGGGACAAATGCTTATTTTATAAAGCAAGAGGGAACTCCCACTTTTCTTTCCACTACCGATGTGGGACAACTCCCACTTTTCTTTCCACTATCGATGTGGGACAACTCCCACTTTTCTTTCCACTACCGATGTGGGACAACTCTCACTTTTCTTTCCAATCATTTCCCATTCACCAATATCAATACCCAACAATTAGTTGTAAATGCATATAACTTAAATCGTTCTTACAAATGTATACTAATAGCACATTGCTACATGAAAATAATGAACACCGATAGTACATTTTGTCAGTATGATTAATTAACACATATGATAGTGATTTCCCGAGTGATAATTACAAAGGGCGCTTGCTTAATATGAGTATTATCAAATGCATGTAAAATTATAGTAGTTAATTATGATTGATTTATACTTTATAGGGTTATGGGATGACAGAAGCGGGACCGGTGCTGGCAATGTGTTTGGCATTTGCAAAACAAGGCTTTGAAATAAAATCAGGGGCATGTGGTACAGTTGTAAGAAATGCTGAGATGAAAATTGTGGATCCTGATACTGGCAATTCTCTTCCCAGGAACCAATCTGGAGAGATTTGTATCAGAGGGGACCAGATCATGAAAGGTACGTTTTATTATATTTAAACGAGTTTAAGTTACGTACGCAGTTATTGTCTTTATTTATAAGATGACTAATCACACATTTTTAATTTTTTTATATTGATGATATATATAACTTAAATTCTTTGATATTAGTCATGTTAAGTGACTGGTCCGGTTCGGTAGAGCGTGGTTCTCATTGTGCTGATTTGATCCCATTATCTGCGCATTTTCCATAGGAATGTGACAAAAAGAATATGGAGTTGCTGTTCTTGTTGGATATTACAAAGGATTTGCAAGAAACGGAAATTACAAGTAACTGCTTAGGTAAGAATTGAAATTACAATTCAACTAGAAAACTGGAAATTACAATATAACAATACAACCGAAATTACAATTTTTGTTGATCAAGAAAACTGGAAAGTTGTTTCTGCTGAGTCGAGTGTGGCACTCTGTCCTTAAGACAATATTGCCCCGTATGTATCCTTTATACGTCCTGGACAATTCGTCTCCCAAGATAAAACAGCAATGGAACTATTGAGCAAAGGAAACTCAAAAGCTACCGTGAAGAATATTGAATAACGAAATGATGCTTGGAAGATTAGGAAGAAACTGCTTGGTTTCTGCTTTGTGTATTTTCGTGTATTTCAAGTGTCCTCAACAATGGTGTAAGGGGTGTTTATATAGGAGGAAGATGGGTGTTTGTTGCCTCCATAATGACCATTATTGGCCAAATAATGACCATTATGGAGGTAGTAAAGCCACCAAATAAATGGAGAAAATTGCCAACGGATTGGCCATTATTGGAGGTGTAATTCGGCCAAAATAAATGGTGAATTGAGTCTTTGGAAACGTTTACGTGCAGACCGTCGAAATTCGGACTTTACGAAAACTTGAGGACCAAAGCGTACATCTTGAAACCAGGGGACCAAAGCGTACATCTTGAAACCAGGGGATCAAACACTGCACATCTGAAAGAGTTACGGTCCAAAGCGTATACGAAACCACGGGATCAAGCGTCTTACGGCCCAAAGATAATATCGAAGGCCCGCGGCCACACGGCCGTGACGTGAACCGGGCGGAGCGGGCCGGACGGGCGGCGGCGGCGATCTTGGCGTGTGGTCTTTCCTCGAACCAAGCACATCTAGGTCCTCCTCCTTTAAACACATGGGATACCGGCGGGGTCCCAAACCCCAAACACATTTCGAGTCTTATATACACAACAATTCTTTCTTCCTCCACCGATGAGGAGAATTGAACACAACACCACACTTTCCATGCTTCAAACACCTCACTTCGTGAACCAATATCTCTTTCATTTCTCAATGAAATTTGGCGATTATTGGCCCTACGGTTATCTACGTGCCAGTACATCATGCGTGTGTGAAGAAGCGGATTCTCCAACATCGTAACACTAGTGTTTAAGCCGTTAAAGTTGGTCGGTCGCAACTCCCGCCAAAGGCTAATTTCCAACAATCCCCTCTTGAAAGAGATTTTGGCGCACTCACATGGTGTCTTTTCATTTCGGCAATATTTGTGGACCGATGTTGCGTAAGGAGAGGTAGCATCGACTTTGAACCTTCCATAGTTGAATACCATCGGACTTACTTGCTGCGCGGTGAGCGTGATGTCTTGAACCGTCGGTGTTTAGTGTAAGCCAAGTCAATGGTACCAACACAACAAATTCCCTTACTCTCTTCTTCGTAATGTTTTGTCCGTTTTGGCCATGGACAACGTCTTGGATTCTTAAGTGCGTTCATTTTGAGGCGGCCCGTCCTCGCACTTAAATAGGTGGTCTCTACAAGGTATCTGCTATACCCCACTTCACAAGTGTTAGGAACCATTAAAAGTTTCCCAAAACCTAACCTCAATTGTTGAGGAGCATTACAGTTTTGAAAACTTAACCTTTACCCACACTGCAGATAGCACTTAAAGTCTATCGCGGGAACGGCTTTGGATTTGGAGTTTCTTTTCAGAAATCACTATCCGAAGTGCTCATACTTCCACCGAAGCGATCAACTGAACCTTTACAACTTCGTTTTCCCATTGAACCAAATTACTAGGATCTCCAGTTCGTAAGGTTGGGTTACCACTGTATTGGTCCTTATATTTTGGGTTTTAAGCCCATTCCCCTAGACAGGCAAGCCATCTGATCTTTGGGTAAGCCCTTTGTCAATGGGTCTGCTATATTATCCTTAGACTTGATGTAATCAATGGATATTATACCCGTGGTGATCAATTGCCTAACGGTCTTATGCCTCCGTCGAATATGACGAGACTTGTCGTTGTACATAGCATTCCGTGCCCTTCCTAGAGCCGACTGAATGTCGCAGTGGATCATTATCGAAGGTACGGGTTTGTTCCAATACGGAACATCCTCTAAGAAGTCATGAAGCCACTCAGCTTCTTCTCCTGCTTTGTCTAAAGCGATAAACTCTGATTCCATTGTGGATCGGGCGATGCAAGTTTGCTTAGAGGATTTCCAAGACACAGCCCCACCACCAATTGTAAATACATACCCACTAGTGGACTTGGTGTTCTCTATATCAGATATCCAGTTTGCATCACTTTGTACCCTCTAAATGCAATTTGGATATCTCGAATAGTGTAACCCGTAATTTAACGTGTATTTCGGTATTGTAATACCCGATTCAACGCCTTCGGTGATTATCACTTCGGATTACGGGTGAACCTAACCAACTTATTGATTGCGTAAGCAATATCAGGTCGGGTGCGGTTTGTTATATACATCAAACTACCGATCACTGTGCATATCGCTTCCTGGTATACAGTGCACCAAGATTTTTATCAAGCTTTTGATTTGTATCCATTGGTGACTTTATCGGTGAACTGTCTAACATCTCAAACTTTCTCAAAACATCCTCGATGTAGTGAGATCGAGATAAGACCAGCCACGACGTCTTAGAGATTTTAATCCCTAAGATGACATCTGCGATACCCATATCCTTCATGTCGAAGCATTGTTTCAACATGTTCTTAGTCTCTAGGATTACCCTAGGATCGCTTCCTGTGATTAACATGTCGTCTACATACGGGCATATCATAACAAACGAGTCGAGTTGCCTTTCGTGTAAACACATTTATCACACTCATTAATGGCGAACCCCTTCGATAGTAGAGTACTATCAAATTTTTAGTGCCATTGCTTGGGGCTTGTTTAGGCCGCATGCAGAGATTTGATAAGCCGACGGACTTTCTTCTCTTGCCTTTGAACCACGTACCCACCGGGTTGGTCCATATAGATTTCTTCTTCCAAATCGCCATTTAGGAAGGCTGTCTTAACATCCATCCGGTGTATCTCAAGGTCACGCAAAGGCTGCGATCGCAATAAATACGTATGGATGTCATCAGGGATACCGGGAGTAGGTATCAAAGTAGTCAAAGCCTTACGTCTGGCCGATAGCCCTTGACTACCAACCTGGCCTTGTACTTGTCTATAGACCCATCTCGCCTTTGTATTTCCGTTTGAGTATCCACTTACACCCCAACGATTTATTTCGGAGGAAGATCAACCAACTCCCAAGTATGGTTGTGCGAGAATGGAGCTTATTTCACTCTCAATAGCTTCTTTCCAGGCGGTGCTTATGGAGTTGACAACGCCTTAGCAATTGTCCTTGGTTCAAGATTAACCATATAAGCTACAAAGTCAGAACAAAGATTTATCCTTCCTGGCCCTTTTACTTCGCCTTAGATCCATCTCTGGAGTCTCCAAGTTACGAGAATCTGAACACTAGATTCGGATGTTCACCACCTCGAGATTCGCTAGATCTGAACCATTCAGATCCGGCGATCAAGGACTCAGGTTCTTGAGAGCTTTGTGCATAACCGTTTGAGAGAGGTTATGTCTTTCTCCTTTCTAGGAAAGGTACTTTCAAAGAATAGAGCATTCCTTGATTCCATTATTGTACCCTGGTGGATATCTGGAATATCGACTTATGCACTAAGAAGCGATAAGCACTATCATTATTTGCATATCCGATGAATATGCAATCTACGATCTTAGGCCCAATCTTGACTGTTTTGGCTTGGGTACTTCAACCTTTGCGGACAACCCCACACCTTAAAGTATTTGTAGGTGGGTTTCTTTCCTTCCATGATTCATATGGAGTTTTGTCCTTACCCTTATGTGGAACTCTGTTAAGAATCATATTAGCGGTAAGGACGGCTTCTCCACATGTTTTGGGGGAAGACCTAATTGATAAGCAAGGCATTCATCATTTCCTTTAATGTGCGGTTCTTACGTTCCGCCATACCGTTTGATTGAGGTGAGTATGGAGCCGTCGTTTGATGAATAATGCCTTCGGGGCACAGTATTCCTCAAAAGGCGCTACATATTCTCTCCTCTATCGCTACGAATGGATTTAATTCGTAGGCTAAGTTGATTCTCAACTTACGCTTTGTAACGTCTAACGCTTCAAAGGCTTCATCCTTACTTTTCAACAAGTAAAGGTAACAATACCTTGTGCTATCATCTATAAATGTCACAAAGTACTTGTTCCCCCCTCTAGTTTGTGCAAACTTCAAATCACATATATCTGTGTGACTAAGTTCTAGAGGAGCGGTATTCCTTTCGACGGATCGAAAAGGAAGCTTGGTGAGTTTTGCCTCTACGCACACCTCACATTTATGTTGAGGGTTTACGTCGATAGAAGGCAACAACTCCATCTTTACCAGCCTTTGAATAGACTTGTAGTTCACGTGTCCTAATCTATGATGCCATAAATTAGAAGACTCAAGCAAATAAGAAGAAGATTCAACTTTATTTCCTTGACGCAATACAAACATGGCATTCACTTTGAAGAGGCCTTCACAGACGAAGCCCTTCCCCACAAATGTGCCATTTTTAGTGAGTACAAATTTATTTGATTCAAACACTAGCCTAAAATCAGCATTAACCAATAAAGGTCCAGAAACTAGATTTCTTCTAATCTCTGGGACGTGCATCACTTCCTTCAGAGTGAGTTCCTTGCCGGAAGTCATCTTCAGGACCACCTTTCCAACCCCTAGCACGTCCGAGGAAGCGTTGTTGCCCATGAGCGACTTCTTGTCGGTGGCCGGAGTGTGCGTGGAGAAGGCATCTTTGTTGGAGCAGATGTGTCTTGTTGCACTGTGGTCCACCCACCGCTGCATCGGATTCTCAACCAAGTTGGCTTCTAGCACCACGGCGAGAGATCCTCAATCATGTCATCCAGGAGCGTGTCGCTTGACGGCGTTAGCTTGAGCCTTGCCTTTCGACTTGGCTTTACATTTGTTGCTCGATCTTGAGCTTGCGGCATTCCTTGATCCTGTGATCAGGTTTCCCTGATGATTTGATTACCTCTGAACGTCTCCGCTGCGGGGGCTTTGCCGTCTTTGTGGAACTTCCGCTTGTTGCTTGTTTTCCCTTTGGCCTCAGCCAGATTCGCCTTTGCCTCAGAATGTTGTCTACCCTTTGGCAAGGTCTTCTTATTATCTTCATGAATTTGCAGTTTGATAACAAGCTCTTCAAAGGTCATTTCCTTTGTCTTGAGTTTCAAGTAACTCATAAACTCATTCCACGAAGGAGGTAACTTTTCAATCAGCGATGCAACCAAAAACTGCTCGTTTGGCTTTAGTCCTTCCAAATCCAGGTGATGTAAAATCATTTGGAATTCCTGGACTTGGGACATCGCTTTCTTTGTCCACCATTTGGAATTTTAGAAATTTCCCAACGATGAACTTCTTAGTACCCGCATCTTGTGCGTTGTACTTCTTTGCGATTTTCCCACGACTCTTTGGCGGTGCCAGCGGTAGAATATACCGTGTAGAGAGGTCCGCCAAGCGATTCAGTATATAGTTCTTGCACATGAAATCGCTATGATTTCACGCATCACGAACCATCTTCATGCCGTTAACGACATGGATACCAAGGCCCCCTTCACCCGTTTCAGCAGGCGAAGAGTCCATTTCATCTCCAACTTGTGGAGGATCTTCCGAAGTGAACCGGGCCATGCCCATAATCATTAAGTAGAAACGGCATCTTTGTCGCCATCTTTTAAATTCCGATCCATGAACTTTTCAGGCGATCATGGTGGTGTGAAGAAGAGGAGCTCAGCGGTCGGGAAAGCGGCGGTGTTACGCCTTGAGCGAGCCGCGGCGGCGGCGGTGAAAGCGGAGGGTTCACGCCTTGGCGATGGCGGCGATGGGAAAAGCGACAACATTGCCTCTAGAAGCGGCAGCGATAGCTTGAACATCGGTCATATTTCCGCCATGTTATTGCGATTCAGTAAGCAAAATATTGTCTTAAGTTGTTGGATATTACAAAGGATTTGCAAGAAACGGAAATTACAAGTAACTGCTTATGTAAGAATTGAAATTACAATTCAACTAGAAAACTGGAAATTACAATATAACAATACAACCGAAATTACAATTTTTGTTGATCAAGAAAAGCGGAAAGTTGTTTACTTTGAGTCGAGTGTGGCACTCTGTCCTTAAGACAATATTGCCCCGTATGTATCCTTTATACGTCCTGGACAATTCGCTCACCAAGATAAAACAGCAATGGAACTATTGAGCAAAGGAAACTCAAAAGCTACCGTGAAGAATATTGAATAACGAAATGATGCTTGGAAGATTAGGAAGAAACTGCTTGGTTTCTGCTTTGTCTATTTTCGTGTATTTCAAGTGTCCTCAACAATGGTGTAAGGGGTGTTTATATAGGAGGAAGAGGAATTTGTTTGGCTTGCCTCCATGCTTGACCATTATTGGCCAAATAATGACCATTATGGAGGTAGTAAAGCCACCAAATAAATGGAGAAAATTGCCAACGGATTGGCCATTATTGGAGGTGTAATTCACCAAAATAAATGGTGAATTGAGTCTTGGAAACGTTTACATTACGGGCCGTCGAAGTCGAGACTTTACGAAAACTTGAGGACCAAAGCGTACATCTTGAAACCAGGGGATCAAACATCGCACATCTGAAAGAGTTACGGTCCAAAGCGTACTTACGAAACTTCGGAATCAAACTGTATACGGCAAAGTTTTACGGCCCAAAAGATAATATCGAAGGCCCACACCTCACGACCCACCGACGTGACCAGGCCGGACGGGCGGCAGCGTGTGGTCTTTCCTCAATCAAGCACATCTAGGTCCTCCTCCTTTAAACACATGGGATACCCCTTGGGGTCCCAAACCCCAAACACATTTCGAGTCTTATATACACAACAATTCTTTCTTCCTCCACCGATGAGGGAGAATTGAACACAACACCACACTTTCCATGCTTCAAACACCTCACTTCGTGAACCAATATCTCTTTCATTTCTCAATGAAATTTGACGATTCTTGGCCCTACGGTTATCTACGTACTTAGTACATCATGCATGTGTGAAGAACCGGATTCTCCAACATACGTAACACTAGTGTTTAAGCCGTTAAAGTTGGTCGGTCGCAACTCCCGCCAAAGGCTAATTTCCAACAGTTCTTCCGCTAACACTTTAATGGGAGCCAATATTTTCCATCTCCACATACTTAGCTTTATCTTCTTCTAATCGTCCACTCATTTCCCCTTGTGTTTTTGTTTTTTTTCAACTTCTCATTTTTCCCTGTTCTCCTTTTAATAAAATTGGTAATATTACAAATAGTGATGTTCAAAAGAATTTGGGTGTGCAGTATCAATTCTTATTGCGACTCAGACTTATATATGTTTCAGATTTTGAATTTGGGACTATGGGATTCCAAAGCTGTATTTCACATCCCAAATCGATATTTATTTATTATAATTTTTCAAGTGGGGCCAACATATTATAACTGTGCATGTTTATTTTTTGAAATATATATATAAATTTCGCTCAATAATGATAACCTTCCTTCAAGGTGTTTGGACCACCGATTATAAATTTGGTACAACTAATCCATAAAACGGCATGTCACAAGTCACAACGATAACTTTGAGGCTCGAGTGATTTTGGTGGCCCAAACAATTGACCCTTCCGCAGTCCGAACTAACAAAAATAATAAAATCATTGTATCATGGTGGAAATGATGAAAGCTTTTTCTTTTTGGTCCCAAAAACTTCACCTACAAATTCTAAAGCTCTATGAAATCAAACACTATTGTATATATTATGTTAAATATTAATCATTTTTTAGTTTTTGTCTTTGTAGATGTTTGATTAATATGTAGTTAATGCGAATTTAAATCAAACTAATAAAAATATTGTACATAGGTTACCTAAATGATCTGGAAGCCACTGCAAGAACAATAGACAAAGAAGGGTGGTTACATACAGGTGACATTGGCTATATTGACAACGATGACGAGCTTTTTATTGTGGATCGTTTAAAGGAACTGATTAAATACAAAGGATTTCAAGTGGCACCGGCTGAGCTCGAAGCCCTTCTCCTCAACCATCCTAACATTTCGGATGCTGCTGTTGTTCCGTAAGTCTCATTAATTTCATAGCTTCAAATATATGTGTGTTCGCGCACGTGTTTGATTTTATTTTTTTAAGATAGGATGTTCATGCATCGACTGTCTAAATTCTTATAATCTTTGAATTGTTTCAACTTCCGCAGAATGAAAGATGAGCAAGCAGGAGAAGTTCCAGTGGCTTTTGTTGTTAGATCTAATGGATCCACTATTACTGAAGATGAAGTCAAGGAATTCGTATCAAAGCAGGTTAGTTTAATTCTTTTTTTTTCTTAATTTTGATTTGACAAAAAAAATTGGGATTAATATAATAAGAGGAAAAATAAAACGAATAGAAAAAATTGTATTTGCTGACCTTCACTTGATATAATTACTACGTATTTTTTTTTATTGAGAACATGATTTAATTCAATAGATATATCTTAGGAGAACTCACTCCGAAAACCATTCCCAAGGTATATACACATGCTTTTCAAAATTGAATCAATTTAAATATTTAATAGATGCCCTAATGTTAGGTGTCAAATATAGAAACGACGAAAGTCATGAAGTAAAAGTTTCATCCATTTGACATTTTCTTCGTATTAACATTGAAATTAGTCAAGTTAGAATTTTGACTAACTTATCTGATATTTGGACATCCTCGATCACAAACTAAAAATATTGTAAATGTGGTCCACGAACATAAAACATTAATTTAGTCATGGCTACTATGAGGAGGAAAATAGTACTGCTAAGTTGATTCGTCTTAGAAAAAAACACATTAATCCTCAATAAATTACAACCTTTTAACAGTAGATGTGGTCCTAGTACCCTTTAAACTCGACAAAAAATGATACAGTAGTTCATAAAATTGCCTTCTCATTTTTGTTTTTAAATTGCATTTCCAGGTGATATTTTATAAGAGAATAAAGCGGGTATTTTTCGTGGATGCTGTTCCTAAATCTCCATCTGGCAAAATCCTTAGAAAGGACTTGAGAGCTAAACTGGCAGCTGGATATCCAAATTAATACTTTTTTCTTCAGCTTTAATGGAGACAATAACTATAATCGAAGACAAATTATTTTTACATAATATGTTCTTTGAATTGTATTTGTACGTTCAACCACCTGCCTCTTTCGTTTTAAAATTAATTAACCAATTTGGCGAAAGGAGGAAAATGTATGTAAATTTGAATGTAAGGACTTCAACTTTTCAAATGTATTTTTGGTACTATCTGTGTGATATCATGCATTTACAGGTGTAACATAAAGTTTCTTTGTTCTCGAGACTAGATTTAATAACATTATAATTTTTTAATGGATAAACATTCTAGCTTAATCCCCTTTTTAGTGCGTGATGTGGTGTTTCAAAAATTTTAAAACTAAAAAAAAGTTAATGGTGTTTTCCTGTTTGGTTCTAAATGTTAAATTTGTCTTAGAAATAAACAAAATATTTTTAAAAACCAGCATTGTTATAGTAGTATATTCTTTCAATAACTTTCTTAAAATATTACCATGGTACAATGCTGCATCGCAACAGGTCCAGGTTGGGACGACCAAGCCCAGATTTACCTCGTTTACACGGCCTGTTTCAAGGCTAGTGCCCATTCTACGGGCCGATAAAATCGCAGGCCCAGTAAGGGAAAACACAGCTCTTAAAAGTTAAAAGAGACGAAATTGGATGATTTCAATAAAAAAAAATTAAGTTTGAAAACACTAAAAGTAAGGTGAATATTTTGAATATCTAAGGAAAGATTCTGAAAAGATAGCGTACAACTAAAAATAAGAGAAAGATTTTAAAAAGATATAGGATAGCAAAAGTTAATTATGGAAGAGAGAATATTAGGGAAAGATTGTAAGTATGGAAAATATTTTGAAATTATATGAAAAGAGATGGAATAAGGGAAACATTTTAAATATGGAAGAGTTAAAAGTAAAGAAATGTTTTGGGTATGCAGGAAAAAAAGCAACTGAAGCGACTTGAGCTGATTGCATTAGCAAACATGTTACGATTAAAATACAGGACAACATTCACGTAGTGACATGTCCAGCTGTTGCTTGCAGGGGAATTATGGATTTCGAAACGTGTAGTTCGATTATCCCTAAAGATGTACGAGATAGGTTGTGTGAATCGCTTATTATTGCCTCCCAGAAATTCTACTGTCCGTACAAAGATTGTTCCGCGATGCTCGTGAATGATTCTAACGACATTGTTAGGGAATCAGAGTGTCATGTTTGCGCGCAGTGTTATGTGCCGTTGAATGTGAAGCGTTTCGGAGATTGAATGCGGATGAAAGAGGAAGAGAGGATCTAATGGTGAGGGAATTAGCAAAAGCGAAGCAGTAGGGTAGATGCTCTCATTGCAATTTTTTCGTGGAAAATATAGAGGGATGTTTGCACATGACTTGAAGGTGCGGATCACAATTTTGCTATAAATGTGAAGTGATTTGGAGAACAAATCATGCTTGCTAATGCAATTATGGTTTCTAAAGAACCTGATTTGCAGTTTCATGTTTTTTATTCCTAGATGTTATGAGTTGCATTTTAAGCAATGTTACTTGTCGCAGGTGGATGTCGAATCATTCAAACCTAGTGCATTTTTTGAAGATCTGAATGTCATTTTTTAGAAGTTCGAGTCACATATATTTTAAATCATCTATGTTGGATTCAACATAATTAGAGTGGGGAAGTGTTTGATATGCTGTTTACATATTGCAGTTTTGTTATCAACAAAGGGAAAGTGTCTGACGTGCTGTTTTATGACTTTTTAATGTCTCATGTTGTTTTTTTTTCCTCTAGGAGGGTTAGGGTCTTTACTTGAATTATCAATATGTTAAGCAATACCATGGAAAGCTGCTTCGATTAAAAATCGATTTTCTTAGTAATTCTAATTCGAGGTTTTGATAGACATTGAAATGTTTCCCAGTACAGTAGCAACTTGAGAATTAAAGGCTTGAAAATTCACCTCTGATGGAAAACTCTTGTCTCCCTCTAACTTCTGGGAGAAATATGTGCGAAACTTTCTCCTTGGAAAGAGAGTAACTTCTCGATGATCATCATCTTTACCAGCTAGCATAAGCAAATGATTTGGGGCGAGGATACATCAAAATTATCCTTATTGGCAGCAGTTCGCCATGACTATCAATGTATATACCTTATAAGTTATCCGTCGTTACCTAAATTTGTCCACAGATTCCACTTAAACAGCTGAACTTAGACCTATACCAATTGAACACCTCTACCCTCCCGGATTTGAACCATTTAGATACCTTTTTAATTATCAGGCAAAAATGCGAAGTGTCTGAAATTCACTCACATATGACATGGCAAATTGACGAATCAACTATGAACATGTGACATTTGAATCCTAATTATGAAAGAAAAAGAAAAAATCATTTTTCAGTAAAACATTAAATGAAAAACAAATTTTGTAATCTCTACACACCCCCGCCCAAGCCGTGCCCCTGCTAGCTCATCAGAAAAACATGCCCACCACCGTCCAGATCTCAAGAAAGAAAACGACAAGGAAGCGGCGTTAATGGAAGAATAAACGACAAAGCTAATCCTTCCCAGTTCTCTTTATTTCGCCTCTTTTCTCTTTCCCTTCACAAATTTCTCCACGCCGGCTGCTCCGACGAAGCTCCGTTCATCGCTTTAAGTTTCTCAAACTACATCCGAGCACATAAAGTAAAGAGTGTAAAGAACATTTCTGTTAAATATACACGTGTCACGATTTTGTAAGGTTTTGTAAAGATTCAGTCCGTGATATACACACCTTGTATCACGGTTTAGATCAGATATTGTGTAATAATTTAGTGTAAATATTGTATTAATTAGTATGGTATACTTACCATAATTATAGGATTCTTGTACTACTAGAATATGATTTTGTGAGTAGAATAAGAATATGATTTTGTGAGTAGAATAAGAATATGATTTCTATTATTAAAAATTGTAAACTGTATAAATATTCTTTCATTAATGAAAATAATCGAGGATTATTCTTTCATGGTATCAGAAGTCTATGTTATTTTTCTCCCAACTTTTCCGTCATATTTTGGCCTCGGATTTCGGGGATCCCTGTCGGTTTTCATGCCGTCGGTGGTTCTCTTTCTTTCTATTCTCAAATTTCCTTTCAAATTCCTACATCACGTCTTGCGTTGCTATTATGGCTAAGAACACATTTCACCCTGCCCTTACTGTTTCTAACATCAAGAATCATATTCCTATCATTCTTGAAATAGAAAACATCCAATACGCGACGTGGACCGAACTGTTCAAAGTTCACGCATGCTCGCATCAAGTCCTCCATCACATTATCCCCCAACTCCTACAGCTACGGGGATTCCTAAACCCGAGGATGATCCTCAATTATGGACGACTCTTGATGCTACCATTCTTCACTGGATTTATTCCACTATCTCTACCGACCTTCTGCAAACGATTATTGAGCCAGACGCTACGGCGATGGCTGCTTGGGATAGAGTACGTGACATATTCCAAAATAATCAAAATTCTCGAGCTGTTACACTTAGCCGGATTTCTGCCATGTCAATATGGAAGATTTTCCTAACGTGTTAGCATACTGCAAAAGGTTGAAAGAATTGGCGGACCAACTTCGTAACGTTGGTGCGTCCGTTACCAATGATCCTTTGGTACTACAAATAGTTGCAGGCCTATCTGAGGCTTATAGTGGTGTTAGTACGCTTCTTCGACAGAGCAATCCTCTTCCACAATTTTATCAGGCCCGTTACATGCTTACGCTCGAGGAAGCCGGCTTGGCCAAAAAGGCGGCTACCGGTGCTAGCCCCGTGGTCATGATGACGTCCTCCACTCAGTCTTCATGTTTTGTTGATAATTCGGGCCAAAATCGTGCTCACGGTGGAGGCAAGAACACTCGAAAAAATAATGGCAAAAATCACGGGGGCAAACGCGATGGTTCCGGCAGTGGCGGTGCACACGCTTGGATTGAATCCTCCGGACCCGAATTGGTACATGAACATCGGCGCCACTACCCACATGACGTCCGACCAAGGTACTCTCTCGTCTTATTCCAATTTGAGCAACAATCGTGACATAATTGTTGGTAGACCTGTCCACCGGGTCGGGGACCCGCCCGGCCTGACCCAAAAGAACCAGGGCCAAGGTCAGCTATAAGCTAACCCGTGAGCCACTCGACCCGAAAAAGCGAGGACCCGATCAGCTTCAGGGTCGGGCCAGGGTGAGAATATTTTACCCGTCTGACCCGGCCCGACCAGGACCCGCATATTTTTTTAATATAATTTATATTATTTTTCCTTCATTAATATTTATTTTGTACTTATATATATTTTTGCCATTAATAAGTGATATAATGCATATTTTATAATATATGTATTGCTCTAATCTACATTGAGCTAGACATAAAATAAGATAAAAACAGTAACTGATTATTAATTATATATTTATATTATTAGTCGTTCTGTTAATATCACGGAAGCATGATGTAGGGAGAGAAAGTAGTTGTAAAGTGATGAAACTTTAAATGGTCATAACTCTGCGCTCGGATGTCCGTTTTACCCAAATTATTTTTGATTTTGCGTATTTTTTTGAGACAGGGCCGGTCAAACAGCCATAAGGCGGTTTGGCATAGCCAATTTTTAGAAAAACGTCAGTTTTCCCAATCAATTTGTATTTTCCCCAAATCGATTTCTAATTTTCTTTTTCTTTAGTCAAGATCTCACGATATACAATACATTTCAACGTCGAAAATTTGTGGTAATGTAGGGGTGAATGCCAATTTCAGTTTTGGAAATTCTCTTTTTAAAAAAATAAAATTCCTCGACCCGACCCGACCTTGACCTGCCAAAAATTCCTAAGGGTCAGGGCCAGGGTCAATATTTTTTTTAAAAAATAGGGTCAGGGTCGGCCCAGGGTGGGGCAAACAGAAAAAAAAGTCACCCGACCCGGCCCTGACCCGACCTTTGGACATGTGTAATTGTTGGTAATGACAATTTCATTCCGGTTCATGTTTACGGTCATAAAACTTTGTCTCCCCCTCCCCCCCTCCCCCATCCACCTCTTGTCTTGAAAAATACCATTCATGCTCCTAAATTAATTAAAAATTTGGTGATTGTCCGTAAATTCACCACTAATAATTCAGTTTCTGTTATTTTTATCCTTTTGGATTTTCTGTGAAGGATTTCAAGACGAAGATTCCTCTTATAATACGTGATTGTAGTGGAGATATTTATCCTATCACGCCCACATCCGGTCTCTCGAGTCAAGCCTTGCCATGTACTTTTGCAGCTCTTGCTCCTTCCTTGTGAGATGCATGTCTAGGTCATCCGGGGTCGTCAATTTTGTCTTCCTTAGCTAAAAACAATTTTATTTCTTGCAAGGTGCGCGTAGTACTCCGATTTATCAATCTTATTCTTTAGGAAAAAATGTTAGATTGTCGTTTGTCGACTCTCATAATCGTACTTTTATGTCATTTGATATTATTCATAGCGATTTATGGACATCTCATGTTATCAGTTCTTTGGGCCATTGTTATTATATTTTTTTTTTATGATCATTCTAATTTTTATGGACTTTTCTGTTAGCGAAAAAATCTCACGTTTTCCCAACTTTTTTAAAATTTAGAGCTTTCATCCGTACCCAATTCGAACGGAAAATTAAGAATATTCAATGTGATAATGGAAAAGAATATGATAATGGATTATTTCAGAATTTTTGTGGTAATAATGGTATCAATTTTTGTTTCTATTGTCCTCATACGTCCTCTCAAAATGGGAAAGCCGAACGCAAAATTCGTACCATTAATAATATTGTCCGTACTTTATTGGTCCATTCTTCCGCACCTCTTTCATTTTGTCATCATGCTCTACAAATGACTACTTATCTCCTCAATATTCTTCTTACCAAAGGTTTGACATATTCTTCTCCCTTCAAATATAATATAATAAGACTCGTTCGTATTCACATCTTAGGGTCTTTGGGTGCTTATGTTATATACTATTTTCGTCCACCACAATTAACAAACTTCAGGCCCGGTTTACCCCTTGTGTGTTTTTGGGTTATCCGACTAATCATCGTGGTTATAAATATTTTGATTTATCATCTAATAAAATCATCATTAGTCGCCATGTTATTTTTTATGAATCCCAATTTCCGTTTGCTAAAGTGAGTAGTCATGTGCCTAGTTCGTATAATTTTTTAGATGACGATGTCTCCCCATATATTATTCATAATTTTTCGGACTTGTCCCGCACCCAAAATTCACCACGGGCCCACTGCCCGCTGGACCCACTGCTACGCCGATCCCCATTGTTTCCAGTCCAGTTACTGGGCCAGTTTCAACCCCAGTTTCGGTAATTGGGCTAGTTGCCCAGCCCAGTATCGAAACTGGTCCAGTCTCGTTGCATGTTTCCAGTTTTGGGCCAGTAGGCCCACTTCATGCTGGCCAGTCCTTTCCCAATCCCGATGTTTCCCAAAATCCACCCAATTCTCCCCCGAGTCACAGACCGGTCACTCGTAGTTAACGGGGTATTTTTAGATCAAAAAGATATTTTAATTTTAATTTTAATGTTCTTAAATCCCTTCTACCCCGTAATCCCGTGTCCGCCTTAAATAACCCGAATTAGAAATTGGCTATGACCGACGAATATGATGCTCTTATTGCAAATAAGACGTGGGAGTTGGTACCCCATCCTTCTGATGTTAATATTATTCGGTCTATGTAGATTTTTACTCATAAAGATAATGCCGACGGTTCTTTTGCGAGGCTTAAGACTCATCTTGTAGGTGATGGTAAGACTCAATAGGTTGGTGTGGATTGTGGTGAGACATTTAGTCCAGTGGTCAAGCCAGCTATCATTCGCACTGTGCTCAGCTTGACTCTCTCGAAAGCATGACATATTCATCAGTTAGATATGAAAAATATTTTCTTACATTGTGATCTTAAAGAGACAGTTTACATGCATCAGCGCTTGAGTATTCGAGATCCTCGATATCCTCATCATGTCTGTTTATTGAAGAAGTCCTTGTATGGGCTTAAGCAGGCCCCATGGGATTGGAATAAGAGATTTGCAGATTATGTTTCAACTATTGGGTTCTCTCACAACAGGTGTGATAATTCGTTGTTCATCTATTATCGTGGTACTTCCTTGGCTTATATTTTATTATATGTGGATGATATTATCTTGACTGCCTCTACTGATGTTTTGCGCACGTCTATCATGACCATGCTCAGTTCTGAGTTTGCTATGAAAGACATGGGGCCCTTGAGTTATTTTTTGGGGATTGATGTCTCTCGTCATGCAGGTGGGTTGTTCTTATCCGAACTAAAATATTCAGCTGAGATCATTGAGCGAGCTGGTATCTCTTCATCTAAGTCTACTTCCACTCCAGTTGATACTAAACCCAAGTTGGGTGCTGCGGCTGGCTCACCTTATGAGGATCCGACCCTCTATCACAGTCTTGCTGGGGCTCTTCAATATATGACTTTCACGAGACTAGATATTATGTATGTCGTACAACATGTGTGCTTGTTTATGCATGATCACAGGGTTGAGCAGATGAATGCGCTCAAACGCATTATTCGATACATCTAGGGAACACTTGATTATGACTTACATTTATATCCGTCTTCGACATCTACACTTGTCTCGTATATAGATGCTGATTGGGGTGGTTGTCCGGATACCAGATGTTCCACGTCCGGCTATTGTATGTTTTTTGGTAATAACTTGGTCTCATGGTCTGCCAAGCGTCAGTCTACATTGTCACGTTCTAGTGCAGAGGTCGAATATCGAGGAATGACCAATGTGTTTTCTGAATCGTGTTGGTTACTTAATATTTTGTTAGAGCTTCATTGTCCTATTCAGAAAGCTACCTTGGTTTATTGTGATAATGTTAGTGTCATCTACCTTTCTGGTAATCCTATTCAACACAGCGCACTAAACACATCTAGATGTATATCCACTTTATTCGCGAAAAGGTACCTCGTGAAAAAGTACGTGTTTGTCATATTCCTTCCAGGTATCAAATTGCCGACATCTTTACAAAAGGTCTTCCCTCGGTCCTTTTTGAAGATTTTAAGGACAGTCTCAGCATATGAAGACCGCCCGCTATGACTGCGGGTGTGTGTTAAATATACACGTGATATACACTTAGTGTATATCACAAATTTGTCAAGGTTTTGTAAAGGTTCAGTTCGTGATGTACACGGTGCGTGTATATCACGGTTTAGGGCAGATATTATGTAATAATTTAGTGTAAATATTGTATTAATTAGTATTGTACACTTATCATAATTATAGGACTAGAATAGAGTTTGGGGAGTAAAATATGAATAAGATTTCTATTATGACAAATTATAAATTGTACATATACTCTTTCATTAATGAAAATAATCTCAATTTCAATCCTGATAATGATCTCAGAAGGGAGGAATCGAAGAACTTGAGAGATTGGGCAAGACATTCTAGCACTGACGGGTTTGCTTCAGGAAGAAATGGGCGTGACGGCGGCGATAATGGCAGATCTGGAAAAAAACGACGATGGTGGTGGAGTAGGTGAAGTAGCCGGAGAAAAGAAAGGGATTAGAAGAGTGTATAGCGGCGGATTGGTGGTATGGTGGAGAAAGTGGTGGCAAAGAGGAAAGGAAGAGGAAAGAATAAAAGGGGCTAATTAAATGCCTCTCACGCGCCAAATTCCACGTGAACTTCACTCTGTATGTCATGTCAGTAAAAAGTGCGTGAGTGATTCAAATTCGGGATAATAGAGATATTCAATTAGTCAATGAATAAATTGAGATATCTAATTAAAATTTGTGAAAAAGTGTAGATAGCCGGCGAATGATCTAAGCCCAATAAAATTCATCCAAAAACTGATAAAAACGTGGACTTAGACCCCATGCCGACACTACGGAAAGGCTGTTAATAATAGAGCCTCATCAGATTCCACGTATCCTTCAAAACCCACAAATATCTTAGTCCTACCTTGATTTTCCTCTTTCCCCCCCTCTTCTTTAGATTAGGAATCTTGGTCTGATTAGCTCACCCAATCTACGTACTTACTGACACAAATGTAGCAAAATTAAAGAGCTTGGCATACTGACGGAAAAAACACATGGCAGATTAGCGATGCTAACTAAACCATAAATTATTATTTTCTCCTTTCTAATTGATGTGATGTAATTTTATTTGATACGCATTTTAAGAAATAAAAAAAAAATTAATTTTATGATCTAAAATAAGTCAAGATATTTGTGTGATTATAGATATTTATAAAAAATAAAATTTAAAGTTAAATTATTATCAAATAAAAAAATATATCATTCTTTTTTTAATAGACTAAAAAAAGTGAGTTATTATTGGGGGGGGGGGGGGAGTAGTATTATTTTTGCGAATTGATGAAGAAAAAAAATTACTAATTCTATTCAGTGTTGCAACAAACATGTTTTTTATACAAATTTTTATCATGTAATAATATATATATTCCCACTTAAATTTGTCTGTAAGTTTAAAAAGGTCACTGATATTTATGTTCTCTCGTTTTGAGGTACAAATATTACAGGTGTGTCAAACCGCCCAACCACACAAATTTCTATAGTGATGCCATTTCCTTCTTTCTTTCCCACTGAAAACATGAAGCGTGTTGAACTAAAAGAAGTCAAACACCAATTACAGAGCAAAGTCCAATAACACAACACAACACATCGTGGCACGAAAATATCTCTTACACAAACACTGTGACCCGTCGGTGAATGATTTTTGTTTTTTAGTTGATAAAAAGTGGGGTAAATTTTGATTGCATACTTTACAGAGGAAGATTCAAACTTGTAACATTAATAACATTAACATCCGTATTAGTATTATATATATCTCTTAAGTATCACTAATTAAAATGTTTTTGTGAAACCCCACATCAAGAGTGGAAGAAATACATTACTATTTACTCCTTTATTAGTTTCCAGTCACTTGTCACTTGTCACTTGTCACTTGCCAGTCTATTCATACTATAAAGCCTTTTTGCTTTTACTTCCAAACAAACATTAGTTCATTGAAGAAGGAGAAACTTCAAATTAAAAGAAAGAACATGGGACGAAAAAGTGGAGAATCAAATTCAAGGAGAGATAAGGAAGATTTGTTGCAAAAAATGGTGTCTCCTGTTAGACGTGTTTGGGTTGCTGTTTCTGGTCGTGCCAAACCTCGTAAAGATGGTAAAAACTTACTCGCACTCATCTTTCTTATTCTTCAACTTCGCTATAGTATGTGTGACTTTTTGTAAGGTTGTTAACTTCATAGTTCAAGCTTTTCATTAGAAGATCTTTAACTGTCCCAGTATGCTAGCGATATAAAAAAAAATAGCTCGGTGCACTAAGTTTCCGCTATGCGCGGGATTCGAAAAAGGGCCACTACAAGTGTCTATTGTACGTGAGTTTGTGATAATTTGTAAAATACATATGCTTGTGACAAGTAGGATAAATAAAAAAAAGTATGTGAATTTTTCTTACTAATACTATAAAGTGATTTTTTTATAGTCGAAATAAAGTGACCTTGCATTTCTGCAAGAGATTGTTTTCACGGCTTGAATTCATGACCTCCTGATCACATGACATCAACTTTACCGGTTACTATATGAATTTGAAAAAAAACAACTACTAAAACAAATGAACAAACAAGAAACTTAAGTTTTAAATGGTCAAAAATTGTTTAGTTCATATTAGTGGTTCCTTAAATGAAAAATTGTGTATCATACCTAAATTTAAACATGAAACCCCATGGTTCTTAGTCCACTTTATTGACCAGGCAACACTCTTATGCGATATTAGTTTAAATCTTTTAATAATGTAGTTGGACAAACCTCTCTTTTTTCCTTAAAAATAATAGTAATATCGATTACTAGCTAAATCTCTAGTGAGCTTTCGCACTTGACAAATTATTAAATTGCAAGAGTTTCTTTTAGGACTCCATTAGTGGTTTCTTACGTCCATTAAATATACCATGAGTACTTATAGGTCTAATTTTCAGATAGCTTAAATATAGAATCTACCACTTCTGGTATCTCTACAGTCCATATATTACTCCCCTGTCTCAATTTTTGTGTCACACTTTCATTTTTAGTTTATCCCAAAAGAATGTCATACTTATTTATGAGCAATTTAACTTTTACCGAGATAATTTATAGCCACACATTATGTCTATGCTTTGTTTTAGACCACAAGTTATAAAAGTCTTCAAGTCTTTTTTAAACTCCAGACCAACACCATCACGTAAATTGGGATGGAGGTGTATGAGTTATCACTACGCTAGGGCAGAAGAGAAACTTTTAACTTCATAAATTTTGGCACTTTAAGATGCAAAGAAATTGGACAGTCGAGGAGAAGAGTGAAAACATAGACAGTAACTTTACGGATCACTAACATGCTTGTATTTTTCAGGTGCTGCACTATTGAATCTTCAAGGTGATATACAGTCCTGTGGATATTCGGATGTACAGGTGATGTGGGAATTGCTTGGAGGAACGGAGTCGGAGTTGACATCTCGGCAAGTTAAGCAGAAGACACCGACCATTGTTTAGGAATTTTGTACGGTTCAACTTCAACCATAGCGCTAAATCATCCTCCTCTCCAGATCACACTCATTTAAGATGGTATGCTGCACTGCATCAATAAGAGTATCTGAAGAGTGAAGAGATGTATGCCACTGGGTATATATTTTCCTAATATAGTAAAAAGTCAATGATGTGTTTCATATCAGCATGTGAAGTATGTTTATCAACTTTACCTCTATAACCAGCATGAAAATATCGGGACTGGCATGACGAGTATCAGTTGTAAATATACCATTGTCCTGATGATATGAAAAACCGGCACTAAATAAAGAAAAAGAACTGCGAAGAGCTCAAATTTTCTTACTTTCTTTGCATATGTCTGAAATACAGAAACAGAATAAATACTATCAAGGATGTAACTCATACCTGTTGTGGGGGCTTACAGACACAACTCTAATAAATTGGAGGTAGTGTTGTCGAAACAAGCCCATCCACAAGGTGACATCTGAGAAAAGAATAAAATCATATTCCTTAGATGAGTCATAAATAACAGAGTTTTTAATATGAAGCACTAGGCATTGCTGTGCTGCAATTCACCATCAGAAGGTCGATTGATAATAGTATGGAGTATGGCTATCCCCTTTACTGATGTGGCCAGCATAGGTGCAACAATGGCGTGTAACCTATTATTTAACACAATCCTGTTATGTAAACAAAATAAAAGAAAAACTGTTGAGAACTCAATTTCCTAATCTTTGTGAGTTCGGTGGATAGATAAAAATGCCAAAGCCTGCATCACTTGTGGTAGTCGTATCACCAGTGACACAATGCTGATAAACTGAATGTTGTCATGTCCAATGTTCAAACCACAGAAAAGAATATAAGAGAAGAAATTACATTTCATCTCCCACATGCCCCTTTGTAAAGCGGATGCAAAACAAAAGGTCGATTCGGCTTATGTAGCATGCATTTGTCCAAAAGCTTTAGCAGAGGGCTGGAGGTCAATGCAAAACAAAAGGTCTATTAAGATTCATTGCCATGAATTCGTCCAAGAACATTAGTATCCACCAGAGGGCTGAAGTTACGAAAGCTTAAAAGCTCCAAATACTTTCTTTTTCCAAATCCATACAGAATGCTGTAGAGATGCTACAGCAAAAAACATGTGGGGGCTTTACTTGCTTCTACAGGATGATGAAGCTCAAGGTTAGCAATTAATAATGATACAATAGTCAGATATTAAAAATTCTAGTAAAGCTCCATTAATTAGTAATTTGGTTGCAGTGTAATACCACGGAAAGTGGTAATGTAGTCTGCATTCTTTGATGTGCATTTCTAAAATGATACTCCCCATCCCAATTTATGTGGCTTTACCGCATAATTTAAGAAAGTACTCCCTCCGGTCAAAAAGAGTGTCCACTTACCAAATCAAGAAAGAATTAACCTTAATTTTCCAGATTTGCCCTTATTAAATGTTAGATGACCAAATCTCAATACCTATTTAATAGGGGGAATTTTAGTCAAATTAACTATTTTTGCCTAGGAGTTAGTATTTTCTTAAGGGGTGTGAAAATGGCTAAGTTGACACTCTTTTTGGTCCGGAGGGAGTAAGAAATACTTCTAAAATACGGCTTAGACAATTTTGTGGCTATAAATCATCTCATTAAGGGTAAAATGAGAATTTTATAGTTAAATTATTTCTAAATATAGAAATGTGACTTTTTTCGGGACAAACTAAAAAGGAGAAGTATAACGCATAAATTGGGACAGAGGGAGTGGATATTTTAAAGAACAGGATATTTCAGTATTATTATATAATCATTCAGTCATTTAAGAAAATCTAGCAATAAAGGAAGAAAGTAGTAACAATCAAGGGCTCGGAGTTTGACTAAAATTATCTAAGCATTCAATCACTTGAGATTTCACAACTACAAGCAGGGAAAATGTAAATAGGACTAAGCGGATAAGTTGTGGCCAATAGAGAAGGCCTGAAAGTATTGAAACAATTCAAATAAACCTAGATCCCTGCTGATAATTGAACATTAGGCAATTACGTACCTTTAGGAGCAACAAATTTGTAGTGCTTTCTACATGCTCCAGTGTTGATCAACGAAACGTAGATGCTAAAGCAGCATATAACTTGTCAAGGACAGATTGCTGAAGGGCTCCAATTGTGCTTCCTCCATTCAAATGTTAATTGCTGAGTTGGTTTCTAGAACGTTTTTTGGCATAAATTGAGTTTGGTTTAAGTCTTGGAAAACTGTTTTTCAATTTTTTTTTGGATAAGTCGTTAACTAAAAGGGGGAAATCGTGTTTGGGTTACATAAGACCAATGTATTCTAAAGCCTGAATATGGCCAAGCTTAGGGTTTTGGAAATATTTGTGGGAAATGCTTTTCCAAGACCAAGCCATTTCTGGAAGTTCCGAAAACCTAATTTAATCATAATTTAGCTGACTCGTAAAATAAAAGCAACCACATCCAGTGAAATCCATGCAATACGCAGATCCAGAAAGGCAAGAACGAGCAGATTCAGATGCACTCCAGGAGATCATTTCAATATCATTCTTACCCCCCTCCCCTTCTTTACAATCTCTTAGCTCCCACTAACCAAGTGTAGACACTGATAAAGCATATTTTACGATTCAGCATTACTGTTCATGAACATCATAAGGTATCCACATAAGATTCAGAACTGCAGCATAACTTTAAAGATGTCAACTATGCAATAAGCATCAAAGAGGGTTCTATCCTGTCACAGTTGAAACGCTATACCAGTTTCATGGCAATATGGTATTCTTTGCATATTTAAAAATGCCCATTTTTTGTTAATAAAATGACTTATAGCCACACAACTACTTATGGCTTATTTTCGACCACAAATGTCAAACTTCTTTCATTCATTCTTAAACTTTGTGCTCAATCAAACACCATTATAAAAATTGGGACGGAGGGAGCATAAGATTAAGGTCTCCCAAGTACTATGCCCCAAGAAAATTCCAATCCACCTTCCTTAACCTGGAGATTTGCTGATGTAACCGGAATTCGAACCTGTTAAACAGCAAACCAAGTAAACAATGTGCCATTGCATAGCTTGGACCTTCTTGAAGGAGTAAGATGAGAGAACCAGCTACAGGGCGGTTGATTTTTTCAGACTTTTAAACACATATCAGCAGTTAACTAATACAGAAGGGAAACATAACATGGATCCCTAGCAACAAGGGTCTTTTCACAGTGAGATCATGCTACAGAATTTTAACAGAAGTGGAGAACTTACTAAGTCCTTTGCCATGGAAACAGATCTGGAGATCCAAAGCTCCATTTCAAGGTAGCTTGCTTTACATGGACTGCGTGTAAAGAATCTTGTCTCACTCACGAGAATATTTGACCTATGTAGCAAGTGCTTTTTATGTGAGACATTCAGAGAGCATCTGCCACATGTTTTTGCAGTGCCAGGTTACTATGCAATTGTGGCAGCTTAAGTAGGATTGGATTGCAATGGATCATGCTAAGATCAACAAATGATTTACTGAAGTGCTGGCATAGAAAAGGCCCAAGGAAGAGGAAGCTACTGTGGTGGAATACTTTACCTGCATGCATCTGGTGGACTGTCTGGACTGAAAGAAAATAGAAGATGTATTGAAGATTCTGCGAGCTCCACCAACAAGATAAAGTCTAATTGTATAAGTTTGTTTTGCTTATGGTGTAGGATGGAACACATGAATGAGGCTGAAACAGTTCTAAAAACATTAGAATCCTACAAGATTAGACGGGGCACACTTTTGTTGTTTGTTCATTTGCTACATTGTACAGTCCTAATAGCAATTCCTTTGTGATGTTCTAATTTATAAAAATACTTTTTTTAAGCTAATTTATAAATTTACTTTACCTTCTCATGAAAAAGATTTCATGGAATTTTAACTCTAATGTAATATTAAAGTGATCATAACATTTTAAAATTGGAAATGCAGGACTGCAGTGCTGGAACCAGTAGAAGGACGGTTTTACTAAAAGGCCAGGTTGTTGAAAAGCCTCTTTCACTGGGCTGCATTAGCAGAAAATATTTCTCAGCATTACACGCAAAAAGGCAAACTATGTGTACAAAAAAAGTTTAAGCAGTGCAACATGAGTAGTAAAATGGCACGACATGATGCAAACCTTTTCTCTCTTTTTTCTTTTTGATAAGTAGTTGCAAACCTTTCTTCAGAATTTGTGTAGACTGAATCACTTACTGAAAACAAGAATAACCTATACCTTCAGAATGAAAGTTAGGTTTCCTTTACATTTATTAAAAAACACTTTTCCAGACAGAGTGTCATCACAAACTACTGCACAACAACTACTTTTCTATTGGCTTACATTAGCAATATGGCAGTTTGATAAAATCATAGAAAAGGGTAGGACGAACCTTGGCAGTTAATATCATCACAACTGTGTAGGACAAACCTTCACCATGTCCAGATTTTCCGTTGATTATCCACAGAAATGACCACAGATTGTCTGGAAGGAACTATCATGCTTAATCAGGTTGTCTCTTCATTTCCTCCATGTAAGATGCAAGAATAATAAACCCATAAAGGCGGCATCTAATTTGAGAAGGAGAGACAAACCTCAGCAGGAATATCAAGCATCTCTAAAAAAAAAACAGTAAAGAAGATCAATTGCTTCCTTTTTTTTTTGGGGGGGGGGGGAGGGGGAGGGGGGATTTAACGTGGAGAGCATGGATTGATAGGTAATGTGATTTAATTGGTAAAGAAAATTAATAGGCTAATGATGCCTTGTTCTAATTATGTCAGTGCAAAATTACTAACATATCTTTTAATTAGATTACTTTTGTATATGTTACATAGCCAATAAATATCTATGTACTTTCCCCATTGGACACACACAGCCCAACACTTTACTAATGTTGTCTCAATGCAAACTTGTTCCTTTCCATACTGCAGAAGTCCACTGAATCAATAAAAGGGTTCAAGCAGGCACCCTAGGGAAAATTAAAGAACAATTTTGAAGTACTTCTGTTTAACCCATTCTTGGAGATAGAAGCAAAAAAATTATAGGTATTGGAGCACGCAAGTGATGCCGCACTTTCTCACCCCCAAATACAAGCAGCCAATGAGAAATGTTCAGCAAACTTCTCTTTTCTTAATTGCTTCCTCCCACCAGCCCACCTCACTCCCGAAAAGATCCCTTCAAAGGCTGATTACAAAGAAGAGATAACAAGACATAACCCAATATATATATGAGTTTGAAACTAAACCAAAAATAATAAATGAAATTGATCAGATGTTTAAGGTTGGTGAAGCCTCTACTCCCTGGGAATGATCTTGTGCCTTGTTGTGATGGCTACAAGCCTCAAAATGTTCTTTAGGAATAACCTTTACATATACAACGTTTACATCCAAATGGAAACAGAGATCAATGCAGAATAGACTTTAAATTTCTGAAGTCCATTTGCAGTATAAAATCTAATATCCCAGTCCATCCTGACATATCTCTTATACTGCAAAAAGCACAAGATTCTCTCCAAACTCAGACAACTTGCCTAACATTTCTTCACAAGATTCCACCTGAATGAATCCTCTAACTCTCAAAATTCTCCCTCAACCACCTGCAGAAACCAGTGCAAACACTAGATCAACTATTAAACAGAATATGCCAACATTAGTTCCTAATTGTTTTTGTCTCAGCTACTACATTGTTCCTATACTTAATAACCCAACTGGCGTCCTGTTACCACTGCCCTTAGCATGTCAAGAGAGAATCATAGAAATCCAACTAGCACATCTTTTTTGTGAAACTAATTTTTTTTTTGAAACCCTAACTAGCACATCTCTTAAAAGATGATACAAGTCACTTCTGATATAAAAACTTTATTTCAATATTCACTGGGTCACAAAGTTGTGGATCATATTTCCTGAATACACATACAAATGGTATGTGACAATATAGCTTAACAGGTCAATGGAAACATTTTAGTTTACAATGTGTTAATCAGATGTTTTGATGCAAAATCCTACTTGTTTTTCTTATTATCTTAGTGACAATACTACACGCGTTCGTACATTATCTTTGGCTTCTTTTCCATTTCTGTAAATATGAAGCTAATACAAGTATTAATATATTCCACTTCCTTTGTTTATTAATAACTCATGTTAAAAGTTGCCCATTTGTGATGGTTCATCTATGCTATTTCTTTTTTTTTCTTTTAAGAAGTTAAATGCTAATTATATACTTAAATTCCTCAACCTGAAAAAGGATATCTCCTTATTCAGTTTTTTTTTTGGAAGTGGCAAGTATTATTGATGTCGCAAGAAAGAACAGCAATAAGAAAGTGCTGCTTACATCCTAAAGTAAAGGCAAAAACTAGCAAAAAAGAAGTAATAAAGGGAGGAGCACCGAGTATACGCTATACAAAAGATTCTATGAACTGAAGTGGAAGTCTCTTTTTTGTTCTTAATTACCTTTCCTTGAAAATTGGAGCATAGGGTATTTACAGCCCATACGTACACTTCCACGAAACTATTTTAGGACGGGAAGACTTGAAAAGATAAATCCATAACTGGCAAATTCACAGAAGATAAATTAGCAAAAATGGTTGATCATTGGCAGGCAGTGTAGTGAACTTACTGTTGTCCAGATTGTGTACAGCTTAGAAACACGTCTATCAAAGTGGAAGGCCTGCCTGTATTTGGAAAAAGAGATTATGAGTGAAAGACACTACAGATAAAGACCAAGAACTAAGAAAAAGGAAACGAATTCTTATATGCAAATGTATATATACTCTCTCTATATACATGCATTACATACATGTGTGTGTATGTGTGTGCATGCGCGTGTGTGTAAGAAAGTAATTATAGAACAGTTATGCATTAGTAAAGTTCGGGTTGTCAAAGCAAAGATACATAAGAGCAGTGAGAGGTAAGAAGATAAACTAATTTCTGACCTTTGCACCTTCTGGTAGGTATACTTGGTACTATGACCAGCAACAATTTCACAGTCCAGCAAGAGGGGCTAATATCGTCTTCATTTCCAACCTTTATTCCGTTTTCACAAGAAGTTATTTTGTTTACTTGCCTATCAGTTTTTCCTTCTTTTTACCCCCATCCAGTCAACCTATCACTGCCACCTATGCTTTTTTTCCATAGGATTCGGTAAATCCTCCAATTCAGAATAAGATCTCAACTTGTTATTAAGACCAGTTCCCAGTTGAGATTCTCTGACTACACGGACCCCATTGAAATAAGAGTAATGATACATCTTTGAGAGTTGAATACATTGAGACAAAAAACTAAGTATGTGATTAAGAAATACATAAGCTGAGACATGATATCAAAAGTAACAGCTAACTCTGTCAGCCACACTACACTTCTCAGTCACTGGTCAATTCTAAAGCATAAAAAATTTATTCTAATATAACTCCTGCGAGACTGGAAACTTCCCAAATTTTAGTTAAAAAGATGAAGAATAATACAAAACAGCAATGTAATTCAAGTAGTTAAACTGAAGTCATGCAAAATCTTTTAGGAAATGGACAAATATGGAATCTGAAATATCTTAATGTCAGTACCTAAGTTATTACACCATTACCAGTTAGTAGTAAGTTAGGTGTGTGCATATCATTGAAGTATTTGTCACGGACAGGACAAACAGAGTTCAATGCTTTATTGTATCAGCACAAAGCTATGCTTCACATACAAAGAGGTACTTTAAATAAATCCTACAATTTATAAGCAAATTAAAAGATCAGATACTTGGTGCTTCTAGCAACCGAGAAGAACAAAGAAGTTAATGAAGTCAAACAGCAAGTCAAATTGAGAGGTATCCCAGCTTTTTTGACCCTGTTGCGCTTTGTGAGTTATGAGATGGAGGCTCAAACAATGAAGTCCTTGGTGTAATTTAAATAGTAAGAAGATAAGACACAAAAATCAGCCATAGACATATGAACTTCAATTCCGGAATAAAAAATTTATAAGCTCAATTAAGCTACTGGATAAATGTATTGTTAATGTTGAGGTTCCAATCAATTATGATATTGAAGATACATACACATTCAGCTAGTGCATCATTCAGTTTCACCTTTCAGCTGAAGTACTAGGCTACACATTTATTCCAGCAAAACTGTTCTAAATTTGCTCATTGACTATAAATTACAGGAGAATGCAGATACCCAGAGAGAATTACACTAATGATACAACAGTGCAACCAACAAGGGCATTCTTCTTTCAAGTCCCTTTCAGTGGTTGCTAACGAATGGGGTGCCTCTGGCCAAAATTAAGGGCCTGCAGCAGGTCAAACAAGGATTCCTGGATCTTGTAATTATCACCTTGAACGAGACAAAGTTTGACCTCAACAGCTGTTTACTGGATCAAAAGGCCGTGAACAAAACTGTAGCAGAGTGACTGCACAAAACTTGGAAAGAACTGTGCCCTCTGATCCAGTTGGGACTGGTACAAGCTTGACCTGAAGACAGCAAAGTGCACATGTCTTATTCCTCAACTGCATGTGTTACTTTCTCCAGCAGCAGTGGCCAGTCTTCACCAAGTTGCTGGGGGTTCAGCTCCATGGCAACCCTAAAATCTTGCAATGATACCAGGCTACCAGGAGCATGTTCATGCACAGCTTCTGACGATCTACCACCATTCATCTGTAAATGATGACCTGGTCTGAGACCATTAACGAGCTTCATATAAGTCTGCTGCTTCTTGGCGTTGTTTGTTGTAGGTTCATGCCCTGACCTTGCTCCCACAAGTTGGAGACAAGATTTGATTAAGCCTTTTAAGTAAGAATCCAAACCATTATTCAACAGATTGGCACAATCCGTGGCAACCCCATCAAGGCCCTGTTCTGCAGCAATCTGCTCCATGCGTTCCCTCAGAGTTACACTGTCCAACAAAGCACCAAAACTAGAAGAGCTAATACATCTACCATTTGTTGCTAAAGGTACTGGTCTACGCGCTCCACCTACACTAACGGGGCAAAATGGAACCCCGAGGGGAGCTTGGAGACTCCTAGCATGCATCTCTTTCCCATCATCTCTAGATTTGTCTTTCGTGTTCTGTAAAGATACTGAATTTTCCAGTGATCTCTTCATAACAGAAACTTTGGCAGTTTCTTGATTGAATGCCTGCCTTCCGTCGTCTGTTGGCTGCATGTTTCCTTGATGATGCTGCCCTGCCCCCTTGACAATAGGTGGATTCAAATTCCCATTTTCCTTAATGATTTTGAAGTCACTCGATTCCATCGGCGTTGTTTGTTGAAAAGATAAACTAGTCTTCCCATTTGGTGTAAGCACACTACGATGATCCCCAGCCCTACGATCACGAAATACTGTCCTGGCCTTCCGAGGAGATAATGGCAACACGTCACCATTGGACAAACCCGGTTGACCTGAAGCCTGGTTTGAGGAAACATGCACTCCATTTCGGTCATAAGCATCATCTAAAGGCTCTTTACTGCCAACCGCTACACCAGGCTTCACAATACCACCTGCATTAATCGGTGGAGGAACTTTTGCACTACAGGCATTTCTCAGAATAGAACGAATGAACTGATTATGCAACGTAATGTTTTCTCTCCCCAAGATCCTAAAACACAACTTATCGAACTCAACCTTGCTTATCTTCAAGCTCAATAACCTACTTAAGTAATGAAAGTACTGTTTCGACCCCTCTGGTCCAAGTTTCTTCACTATCTGAGCTTTCAATTCAGAAAGATTAATCCGGGAATGCTGGTGTGGCGGTTGCATCTCCGTCAATACATATATTCCACCAACAACAAGCCAAAAATTCAATCTTTCCCACTGCTCAAACAAACAGAAGGCAAATAGTTCTCACCCAATTCACCACTAAATTAGGGTTTTGCCATAATTCCACAAACCCATAACACAAACAACATTAAATCCCTCTAAAACCAATCCCAGCATTGCCAAATCAAAACCCATCTCAAATCCTCTAACTTTTAACAGTTTAAGGATAGGAGTGGTTGAGTTCCAAATCAGAGATCCAAAATTTTCAACTAACTATCCCTCCAAAAATCCCAAATCCAAAAAACAAAAATTAATTCAAAAATTCAAGAAACCTACAACCCAATATCCAAAATCAAAACTTTAACTTACCCAAACCCTCCATTTCCACCAAAGTACAAATACCACCCTGTAATTCCAAGTAAACCCTCAACTTTATTCCCAATTCAATAACTTCAAATTCCCAACAATTCACCTAAATAACACCCAAAATGTCACCTTTTGCTAAAACACAAAACTTGAAGTTACCCACTTCAACTTCAAATTTATTCTGTAGGGAAATTGGGTTGAAAGAACAAAGATTTAACTTACCTTAAACACAGCGAAGTAAATTGGCTAACCTTATTGAGCTTCTTGAAACTGATTCAAAATTCAAGATTCAGAAAAAACAAATGAAATTCCCACTCTTTTATTTGGAAACCATATAGCTTCTTGTTCCATTGCTTTACAACATTGTTTCGCATTTTGATTTTCCTTTTGTTCTGTTAATTGCAAAAAATCACCAATTTGAATAAAAAATTGGAAGACCCAATTAATTTATCTTTATTTTTCTGGTCGATATATACTGGCCTTCCTTCTCTCTGAATCGGGGACTCTTTTCGTTTTTGTGTCTGATTAGAAAAGAGTTTATGTTTTTTTTTTCTTATACTCTAATTGTATTTTATTTTCTAAATTATATAGTGATATATTTTTCTACTCTTCATTGCATATAAAAAATTTACACTATCCACGCGCTCATTCTCTTGTAGCAAAGCACGCGAATTGTTATTGGGTGTTTTAGTGAGGCGTGAGCGTTGTGATATTTATTGAGCGTGGGTATAGTAGGTTTTAAAGGATAATTTTGGCATTTGAATTTGGGTTTTGTTTAGTTTCTGAGAATTATGTGTACAATTTTGAGGAAAAGAGTCTGTTTAAATTAATTCTTAAAATGATTTTTTAGAACAAGTTGTAATGGGGAATTTTTTATTATTATAAATCAAACACTGAAATATCTTTTATT
Source organism: Anisodus acutangulus (assembly GCA_029783415.1). Classification (NCBI taxonomy): domain Eukaryota; kingdom Viridiplantae; phylum Streptophyta; class Magnoliopsida; order Solanales; family Solanaceae; genus Anisodus; species Anisodus acutangulus. The sequence continues at coordinate 13,802,442 of CM056494.1, read as the reverse complement.
TTCAGAAATATTTTTGGTTCACATTTGATAGTATTTGCCTAGCATGAGCGGGTTTGAGTACTTCAAATAAAAAAAGTTATATTAAACTTTAAGAATACTTTTAGAAATATATTACATTCAATGGCCTATAGTAGTATCTTAATTTCAAAACTATATGAAAGTTATCATAATCACATCTGTAACGGTATACTATAAAAGTCTTTACGTAACTCATTATATATTACCAATTATACTTGGGTAAAAATTCAAATTTTCCCATAAATTCTGTGAAATTAAAATTTTATATTTGTGATAGTATTTGCCTAACATGATTATAAACTCAGAAGGGGCGGGTTTGGGCACCTCAAATAAGAATATTTAAATTAAAGTTTAAGAATATTTACATTAAAGTTTAAGATTTTTTTTTAGAAATATATTAGATTCACTGGTATAGTAGTATCTTAATTTCAAAATATATTATGGAAGTTATCATAATCATCTTTAACAGTACACTATAAAAGTTTTGCGTAACTCATTATAAATTTTACCAACTATATTTGAGCAAAAATTCAAATTTGTCCTTAAATTTTGTGAAATTAATCACTCATGCCCTCCATTAAAAGATCGCTTAAAAAATAACCTCTTTGTTACCAAATTTATCATATATGGCCGTCATTTTTCACGAGGCTCCAATTAACATATGCTATTTATGTGCTAATCATTTTAAGTTGCCACGTAAGTGAGATACGTGATAAAAGAAAGTTTAAATTTGCTCTTGAGATACGTGCTAATCATGTCAAATGTTAAAACGCATAAGGGTTCGAGATAACTTTTCTCATGCCCATGCAACTAGAAAGGGAGAAAAAGGTGGCAAGAAGCAATGGGAGATAAGAAGCAGCAATGAATATTAAAGCAGGTCTCAAGAAGTCGAAAGACAATGGCCTGCTCGCAAAGAGGGGGTGGGAGTTCAAGCAAACTAAGAGTAGTAGACATAGGCGAATTCAAGATTTAAACATGAATTCTATCTTTAAGATTCTTAAAACTTAATATATTGCACTTCTAAAATATAGCTTTTGTTGAAATTTTGCTGAATGTTTACATAAATACTTGTGTTCAATATTGAAAATGTTGAATTTAGGTGAAGACTAGGTTAATAGGGAGAGTGTGCCAATTGCCATGCCAACACAATAGTACAATGTTAAGGAATAACGTAAGAGTATTAATAGTAAGCTATCATAATAGAATCTTCTCTTAAAAATATTTGAGTTAATATCATTGACCCACATATCAAGTAGGGTTAACAATAAGCTTGATCTTAATTAGCCAAAAGGCTGATCGTTAAGGTACAACAGGGAGGCCGATGGCCACAACTAACAGAAGGAGAATTAGGGTGGCTCTCAATATTGGAGGTGGAAGGTAGAGTTGGATTCTTCAAATTTTCACACTACAAAAATAATTTGCTTCCCTGAAAAAGAATAATCATTCAAAAGTCTTACAAGTCATAACCACAAATGATATATCATATTTAAGATCAAATATTTTAAAAGTCTTAATTTCTTTATTAAAATAATAAAATTTCATGCCGAACAAAATTATGCGAAACAAATTGAAACATAGTGGGTACTACTTAAAAACTTCGTGTGGATGCATTTTCTTAGCTTGTCCTCTCAATTAACTTTTTCTTCTTAAGTTATACTCCATTTGGCTTAGTACAGCTTTATTTTTGCAATAAAATTTGCATACTTTCTTCATACTTTCGGTAGTGTTTAATTTTGGTATATTCTTATAGACTTTAAAATTAGCATCACTAATTAGCCTTATGGATTACGCATGAATGTATATATGTAAATACATACAAATAAAGATATGTATATTATTAAAATTTCGACGATTAAAACAGAAAACTCTAACCTTTTTTTTTTCTTCGAGCTAAGTAGCAAGGTAGAAGAAATCAGCAGGACCGAACAATAGAATTTGTGGCATGAATTAATTAATCTACGAAAAATAAGAAAATAATCAGATTATTAATCACACATCTATCAATATTGTGCAGGTTTAACCTATATAAATTATAAAAGATTATATAATTGAAAACGAGCACAATCTCAAAGAAAAGTTGTCAAACATGGTCTTAAGGAGGTATTTTTTCACTCATTGCAAAAAAAATATATAATGTATAGATGCAATTTTCTAACCGGATTTTAATTGCTTAAAAATATAGTGTTTAGTAACAACTCTACTTTTAAAATTTAATATAAAATAATAAAATATTTATGACCCTTGTTCAAATATAGTTTTTACTCATTGCAAAAATTCTTTTATAATGTACATATGCAATTTTCTAACCCTAGTAGGATTTTATTTGCCACTAAAATCTAAAAAATATAGAGTTTAGTAACACTCTACTTTTAAAATTTAATATAAAATAATAAAATATTTATGACCCTTGTTCAAATATAGAGATGTTTATAAATATAGCAAATAGTAGAACGTAGTACCTCTTTTTCTTATTTTCTTGAAAATAATCATATGCCTACTTTTTGCAAAGAAAAAACAAGAAAGGGCAAAAAAGAATATTTTGTTGATTACGTGAATGCCAGAATTACTTGCTGTCAATCAACATCAACACAATTACAAATAAGGAAAATATTTTTATAAGGTACAATTTTAATGAATTTTAAAGTCCTACATATAAAGAATTCATACAAACTTCAAATAAGAAAATACTTAATAAGAAAATTTTATTTGATTTTAAAGTCCTAAATTTTAGGTACATAATTCAAATAAGGTAAGGTTTAACAACTAAATTTTAATAGATTTTCAATTTCTAAATATTAGACAAATAATAGAATATAATTAAATAGTAATTTGAGAAAAATGAAAAATGACAATTTGTCTAGTATATATAGAGTCTTCTAATAAAGGACAAAAAGTTCAACCAATATTTCTAATACTCTTCGTGCTTTTAATATAATATAGATTATCTCTGATTTAGTGAATGTGCTGCTCCGCTCTACATAAATTTGTGTCTCTGTTTTAAATGCTTGCCTCATTATTCTCTAGATTATCATCATCATCACTAAGGGTTCACTCTTCTTAAATCAACATATTAATTACCAAGAAGGTAGGTCATACTTAACAATGTGCCATCAAGAGAAATCTTATATATAGTCATAGTCATAATCAGATGTATAAATTCAAAAAGCTTCCTGCAAAATTATACCATAAGCAGTGTCCTAGCCATTGTGATACATATATATGAATTACACATAACAATAACATATCCAGTGAAATTCCACAATGTGGGGTCGACAAAAGGTAGAGTGTACGCAGATCTTACCTCTACCTTGGTAGGTAGAGCGGCTATTTTCGGGAGACCCTCTGCTCAAGACAAAGCATAATCACAAGCAAAGCAAGGAAAGCAAGAGAAACAGTTAGACTCAGATAAGAAATTAAAGCAGTATGAACATGCTGATAACAAAATTGAATACGCCGTGGTAGCGCATTCTAACAAAAGGAAGCAGTAGCTAACGTAGCTAAATAAGATAAACAAAGTACACTAAAGAACACATAGTAGCATAAATCAAACTACAGGGGACTATAAAACAATATTGCGCCTATACGTGTGATAGGCTAATCGGGCCTACAATAATAACACTACAACTATCATTTTATAAGCGTAAGTAGGACTACGCTCGACTACCTACTACCTTTCTACCTTAATTCGTGTCCTCCACAACCCCCTATCTAAGGTCATGTCCTCAGTAAAAGTTGCGCATGCGCCATATCCTGTCTAATCACCTCTCCCCAATACTTATTCGGCCTACCTCTACCCCTCTTGAACCCGTCCATAGCCAACCTCTCACACCTCCGTACTGGGGCATCTGTGTCTCTTCTCTGCACATGCCCGAACCATATCAACCTCGCTTCCCGGATCTTATCCTCCACTGAGGCCACTCCCATTTTGTCCCGGATATCATCATTTCTAATCTTATCTCTCCTTATATGCCCAAACATCCATCTCAGCATCCTCATCTTCGCAACTTTCATCTTTTGTATGTGCGAAGTCTTGACTGGCCAACACTCCGCCCCATACAACATAGTCGATCTAACCACCACCATTTAGAACTTGCCTTTAAGTTATTGTGGTACTTTTTTTTCGCACAAAACTCCAAATACGAGCCTCTATTTCATCTACCCTGCCCCAATACGATGTGTGATATCGTCATCAATCTATCCATTCCATTGGATAATAGACCCTGGATACTTGAAGCTTCCTTTATTTGGAATGACTTGAGTACCAAGCCTCACCTCCACGCCTGTCTCATGGTCACTCCCGTTGCTAAACTTGCACTCCAAATATTCTGTCTTGGTCCTACTCAAACTGAACCCTTTAAACTCCAGAGTCTGTCTCTAAACCTCCAACTTGGTGTTCACTCCGCTGCGAGTCTCATCAATCAGGACTATGTCATTTGCGAATAACATACACCATGGTACCTCCCATTGGATTTGTCGCGTCAGTCCGTCCATCACCAAGGCAAATAGGAATGGACTAAGAGTTGATCCCTGATGCAGCCTCTTCATCACTGGGATGTGATCTGAGTCTTCTCCTATTGTCCGTACCCTAGTCTTAGCTCCATCATACATATCCTTGATCACCCTAGTGTATGCCACAGGTACACCTCTAACCTCTAAATATCTCTATAGAACCTCCTTAAGGACTTTGTCGTATGCCTTCTCGAGGTCGATGAAAATCATATGTAAGTCTCTCTTCCTCTCCTTATATTGCTCCACCAACCTCCTAATAAGATGAATATCTTCAGTAGTCGAACGCACCGTCATGAATCTAAACTGGTTCTCGGAAATAGACATGTCTCTCCTCACCTTCATCTCCACGACCCTTTCCCAAACTTTCATAGTGTGGTCAACAGCTTGATATCCATATAGTTGTTGCAACTCTGGATATCACATTTGTGTTTGTACAAGGGAATCATTGTACTCCACCTCCATTCTTTAGGTAATTCTTTCCATCTTAAAAATGATGTTAACCAACTCAGTTAGCCACCCAAACCTGCCCTGCCCCTGCCTGCGCTTTTCCAAATTCAACTAGGATCTCATTAGGCCCGATCGCTCGTCCCCTGCGCATCCTACGAATAACACCCTTAACCTCCCAAACCGTAATGCTTCTACAATACCTAAAATCTCGGTACCTACCAGAATGTTCTAGATCTCCCAGCACAATGTCTCTATCTCCTTTTTTGTTCAAGAGTTTATGAATGTAAGACTGCCACCTCCGCCTAATATGCGCTTCCTCCACCAGTACTTTGTCGTCCTCGTCCTTGATACACCTCACGTGATCCAAGTCACGGGCCCTCCTTTTCCTTGCCTTGGCTAGTCTGTACAACTTCTTATCCCCGTCTTTCTCCTTTAATTTCACATACATGCATTCAAAAGCCATCGTTTTCGCCTCCGTAACCTCTAGCTTTGCCTCCTTCCTCGCCATCTTATACAGTTTCATATCGGTCTACTTCTCCACCTCATTATTGCTTTCTACCGATTTTGCATATGCCGCTTTCTTCGCTTCCACCTTCTCTTAAACTTTACCATTCCACCACCAGTCCCCTCGATGCCCACCACGTTACCCCGCGAGGCCCCTAACACTTCTCTAGCTACCTCCCGAATACAACTGGCCGTCCTGTCTCACATTCTACTCCCCCCAGGCTCTCTTGGCCATCAACCTCTCCCTCATCTCTTTTGCACTAGCCATGGTCAAACTCCCCTATTTGATTCTTAACCTGTCATCCACAACCCTCTTCTTCTTCTCCATCTTGATCTCCAAATCTATCACCAAAAGCTTATGTCGGGTTGTAAGATCCTCCTTCAGAATAACCTTGTAATCTTTACAAAGACCTTTGTTAACCTCCCTAAGGAGCAAAAAGTCTATATGAGTCATAGCTACCGAACTATGGAAATTCACCAAGTGTTCTTCCTTCTTCAGGAACCTCGAATTGTCTATCATCATCCCACAAGCTCTAGCGAACTCCAAAAGTGAGACGCCTCCCCCGTTCCTGTCCCCGAGTCCAAAGCCTCCATGCACGTCGTCATAACCTACCGGAAGTGACCCGATATGTCCATTGAAATCCCCTCCTACAAATAACTTCTCATTGGGTAGTATACCTCCCACCATTTCGTTCAAATCCTCCCATAAACGTCTCTTCTCCTCCTCGTCCAAGCCCGCTTGCGGCGCATAAGCACTAATAATGTTCATAGTGAACCCTCCAACTATCAACTTAATCGCCATCATCCTGTCATTGACCCTCCTCGCCTCCACCACTTGATCCCTTAGCTCGCTGTCTACCAAAATGCCTACCTCATTCCTATACTTCGACCTACCCGAGAACCATAACTTATACCCATCTACATCCTTAGCCTTATGTCCTACCCATTTGGTCTCCTGGACACATGCTATATTAATCTTCCTCTTCTTAAGAATTTTAACTAGCTCTATGGAATTTTCTGTTAAAGTCTCAATATTTAAATACCCTATTATCAGCCTAACATCTCCCTTACCCCACTTACCCCTAATCCTCGCTCCCGTCCCCGACATAGATATGAATTACACATATGGAAAGACCATACACCAAGCAAGCCTAAACCACAAGGCAAAACGAGAGCTATAAATAGAGCGGCGTTGTAAAAGATGAAGAGGTAGATCCAATTACTTTGACTTTTATGTCATGCTGATGAATGTCAAAGAGGAGTTACAAAAGGTACTACTATAATTATAGTCATTAGTTAGGTCATTGGCTTACTATGTATAATGGAGTATAAGTACTATTTTTGTTTCGTTTTAAAAATTATATATTTTCAGGTGAAAATCAAAATTTGTTTGGGATTGAGAAATATATTGAGTCTCCACACCTGTTGGTGATAGAATTAATTGTTTTCAATTTATGGTTTGGGTAATTCTTAATTCCTTACCTTTTGAGCTAACTTTTAAAGTTGAATTAGGCTCATTGTCCATTTTCTTGTCATGGTATTAGAGTCAAGACACCTATCAATTTTTGTTTAGTCAATAGGCTCTTTTGTTTAGTTGATATTGGACACTCATCTTATATTGTTTACGCTTCAGATGACCACCCCTAGATATGCGATGTGTTGAGTCTCCCACATCGTTGGTGACATGATTAATTGTCTCGAGCAATTCCCACTTTTTGAGTTAGCTTTTTGGGTTTGCCCCCTTCCGCACTATTCCTTCAATCCTCACTAAAAAGAGCGATTGAGACTCTCGAGAACCTTTCCGAACCTATGTTTCCGCTGGGCGATTGAAAAAGAAAGGAGTATTTAGTCCTTTTACTACCTTCCATTCCACTAATATGATTGAATCAATTGCTCTTTGAACGACCAAGTCATTTAATATTGAGTTAAGCCCAAGATCCATTTTACATTTCACCGTTCCATAGTTTAGCTACTTAATAATTCAAACTGGTCCATTCAGCCACACTTAAGCTGCAGAAAATACAACTTTTTCTTAATCAATTAGGTATACAAAAATAGGATCGAGTGGCCAAAGTGGAAGGACGTTAAAAATAACAAATGGCACAAAAGCCTTGCATGCGATGATCTTGTCTATTTTTGTGCTTGCTGAGTATCCCCACTGAGAACTCTTATTACTTCTATAGTTCTATTATTGACATTCTACCTAAATGCAATTATTAAAATCAATTAATATCGATGACATGACTTTTACGGAATTTAGGACGAACTAGGGAAGGTAGATTTGTCCTGTAATACTTTAAAAGTCTCACTCTCACACAAGAAAAAACCAAAGAGACTACCTTAACATTTATTCTTATCTGCAGATGATTAAGTGACTACTAAATCTCAGTTTGATAACTCACATACCATGGAGATAAAGTTGGAGTAAAATTAGTCCTGATGATTCTAGTCCGCCGTTTAATAGCTCACACTCCTTGGAGATTTCACAAGGTTTGTTGTAGCAAAACTCATGTTATCATCTATACGATTCTAGTCCAATTATAAAAGAATTCTAGTTATCCATTTCAAGACTTTTTTTCTCTCCTACCCGGTAATTGATATCCGTTTTGGGTCCTGATTAATTCGGATTCGTCCCGAAAAATCTCACTTTGTAGGAAAGTGCTTCTATCCAAAGGCAATTCCATTTCCAGAATTGTATTAAGGATGGAAGGATACTATTACTTACCTCACCGCAACCTTTGTTGATCATTTCAAGACTCCCTATACTTCCCTTTTTTCAATAACTATAGTGTCTGGAGCAACTTGCATGCACCTAGACTAATTCTACAAAATGCCTGCTACCTCCCACAATTCTTTTAATGTTCATCGAAATGCTTAACATAAGGTATATTTCTGCTAAGTCAGTCAAACTATTTTGTTGATGAATGATGAAGTTACTTGAACTTAGGACTCATATAATCATATTAAAGTTGTTGGATATAATTGTTGGAATCAAAGCAGTACGGGAAGTAAATAAATATTACAAGTGTTCGAAAGGATAAACTAACAGCCAAGATTATAATTGCCGCAAGCTTGTTGAGTCTTGAATCTTGATAACCTGAAATCAAGAAACACTAAATCTGGATTGTTACAACTGTGGCTGAGTCGAGAGATGACTCTCTGTCTTTAAAACAAGATTGCCCTGTATATATGCTTTTACGTTAGCGGGCAATAGTCTCCCAAGATAAAACAAAAACTAATCAACACTACAAAATAATTAGGTTGATTCTGACGAATAAAACAAACATGAAACGACTTGCTGAAGAATGAAAAATTTAGAGGAAAAGGAAGAATTTATGTTCTTTTCTTTCTACTATTTCTGTATCTTTCTTTCTCTCTAATGTTTCTGCCTTCTTTCTGCTGCCCTCAAATAAGAGTAAGGTCTCAATATATAGTGTTTAGGAGGATGACCTCTCAACTAGCCAACTAATGGCTTTCAATAGCCATGTAATGACACTTATTGAGGGGTTACAATCAGCCAAATAATGGCCGAATTCAAGTGCCTAGTAATGGAGATTCAAAGCTCCAAAACCTTCCGCCGTGAGCCTCTTTCCAACTTTATCTTTCCTAAAACTCCAGGAACCAAACTGTAAATACCAAGCAATTTGGGTCCAAAAAGATAATATCATCCCCGGCCCGATCTCGGACCGGACGGGCGGCGCGCGTGTGGGCTTAGCCTCAAACCCAAGCATACCTAAGCCCTCCCTCCTTCAAACACATGGATTACCCTTGGGGTCCCAAACCTTTATCCATTTTCGAGGCTTATAAAAAGAACAATTCTTTCTTTTTCCACCGATGTGGTAGATTTGTCATACACCATATTTTCATGCCTCAAACACCTTACTTAGTGGACCAACATATCTTTCATTTCTTAACGAAATTTGACGATCCTTGGCCCTACGGTCATCTACTCACTTAGTAGATTATGCACGTGTGAAGAACCAAAGACTCCAACATGCGGAACCCGAGTGTTTAAGTCATTAAAGATGGGTGGCCGCAAACCATCAAAGTCAAATTTCCAACAAAAGTGTGTGTGACCACATCGCTTAAAAGTTTAAACTGAGTCGAGTGCGTTGATTTAATTTTCTTCTTCTTGAAATCTGTCGCGATGGTAAGCAGGAGAAACAGGGCATCTACTAGCAGTGGAGATGAATGAAAATGGATTAAAGGGTGAAGCAGAAACTAAGATTGAGGTTAGGGGTCTGAACGAGGTGTTAGCTAAGGGTGATTCGACACTTAACAGTGTCAGTGTTGACATACCAAGAGGAGTAATCATGGGGGTCATAGGCCCCAGTGGTAGCGGAAAATCAACGTTGTTACGAGCACTAAACCGATTGTGGGAACCCCCTAAGAACTCTTTTTTTGGATGGTAATGATATTTGTGATGTGGATGTGCTGTGTCTTCGTCGTAAGGTTGGCATGCTATTCCAGCTTCCAGTTCTCTTTGAAGGTATGGTTACAATTTTAACACAATGTTTTCTAATAAAGATAAGTTAAATTTGTTTCGTTGTACTTAATATTGATGTCCATAAAGATCAATGTGAAAATGTGAGCCTATTAGTGATGAAATGTGAAAGAATCTGAGCGTCCAATTCAAAAGCTCTAGGCAATTGGTGGAGTGGCCCACGACGTTTTAAATACATTTGAAAACCTTTACATGATCGATGAAGGACAAATGTATTTTCTCTAACACCTTCCCACACGTGTAACCCGATTCTAAGGTTTACAAGTAAATTAGATTTTTGATTTTTTTGTGTGGGTATTAGAGTGTGTTCTCAACATGACTAGTGGGGCTTAATAAGAGGGAGACAAACTAGGCTCAATAGGCTAATGAGTAGACCTGAAGCAATGTTAGTGGCTCGATGGACTGAATTTAGAGAAAGAGAAATCAAAACTCGTAGCTCCCTGGGCTGAGCGGCGAGAAAAGCCTAGAGTGATAGAACACGAAGATAGACAATTTAAATTTAACTCTGATACCATGTGAAAAAATCTGAACATCCAACCCAAACCTTAAGGATTTGGTAAGTGGCACGGGAAATTATAAACCCCTTGTAACCCTTACATAAATGATAGGACAAATGTATTTCTCTAACTGCAAACACAATGAAGCAACAACTCATACCATATGGAAGCACCCATAAACTAGACAGTCTTGAGCTTGACCAATCTAACAGATCATACTTTGTGCTCCATACAATCCCAGTGACTGATGCTTGATAACGAATCTGTAGGTACAGTTGCAGATAATATATGATACGGGCCCAAACTAAAGGGAAAGAAACTAAGTGACAACGAGGTTTACAAGTTGCTGATTCTAGCTGATCTAGACTCATCTTTCTTCAAAAAGTCAGGCGGGGAACTATCTGTTGGTCAAACACTAAGAGTTGCACTTGCTAGGACCTTAGCTAATGAACCAGAGGTAAACGAAATACAAATAAGACTGCATATGTTTTGCAAATTGAAGGAAATTTTAGCGAATCAACCGTTTTAAAACTAGAAAGAGGACTCTGTCTGACGTTTTCTTCGATCTTTTCTAAGGTTCTGCTACTGGATGAGCCAACTAGTGCACTTGATCCAATATCAACATAGAATATTGAGGACGTTATGGTAAAGCTGAAGAAGGATCAGAAGATAACAATTGTGATAGTTTCTCATAGCATCAAAGCAAATACAGAGAATAGCTGATGTGGTGTGCCTGCTTGTTGATGGGGAGATTGTAGAAATTATGAAGCCTGATCAACTCTCCGAAGCTAAGCATCCCATGGCACTAAGATTTCTTCAACTTAGCTCCTAGAGTTTTGTATGCGGAAAGTAACCTGCCGGTATAATCCTCACTATTTATTAGGGCTGGCCAATGGGCTGGGACGGCCCGACCCCGTCCCGAGCTCGCCCCGGTCCCGCCCCGACCCCGCAAAAAAAATAATAATAACGGGGGCGGGACTCGAACTCGGGACTGGACGATGTCTCGTCCCGTGAGACCCGAGCCCGCCCCAGGCCCGCTTGACCCGACCCCGCCCCGACCCCGTCCCGAGCCCGACCCCGCCCTTTTCCCCCCTTTGCAAAAATGGTCGTTGCACCAACGACCATTTTAGATTATGGCCGTTGGCCAACAACCATTTTAGCCCCCCCCCTCCCCAAACCCCCTTACCCCTTAATATTTATTTTTAACCCATAAGTTATTATATTTACACTTTAACCCAATTTTCCAACTATAAATAACTCATTTTCCCTTCATCTTTCTCACAAATCTTCCCACAATCTCTCTAATTTCTCAATATATCTCTCTACAAGTCTACATTGTTTGCTAAATATTCAATTTTATTTATTCATTTGGGAATTGGGAGTGAAGTTGGCAACTAGCTTGAGGATCTTCCATCGAGCAAAGATTCAATTTTCAACCTCTCGATTACACGTCGACGTTACGTCGGCGTTTGGTACATTCGTTCCTTCATTAAATTATTATTGTCTGTTTATTTTATTTAGCGCACTTAATTTTATTATCTTTAATTATTTATTATCATAATTAAAATGGAAGGATTAAAATGTATGTTTAAGGGTAAGGGTAAGGGTGCTTCTTCTAGTAGGGGCAACCAGGGCAAGGGTACTTCTTCTAGTCATCTTATTCCTACACAGGATGATTTTGTTGATACTCAACATTTTCCTACAATACCATTAGATTTAGACTAGGAGCTATTTTCTGGAACTCAAGAAGACTTTAATTTAGACGATGATCTAGATGATATACCCACTAATGTTGATGACAACACACCCACTAGTGCACCTTTAACTGAAATACCTCCTATTCCCCCTAGTATGAGACGAGGTCCAGCAAAACGACCATTAAAATCAGATGCATGGACATTTTTTGATAGGGACGTAGAGAATCAAGTAGACATATGTAAAATTTGTAAAAATGTTTTAAAATTTAAAACTGGAAAAGGTCACGGTGGAACGGGGGGTTTAATTAGGCACGTAGTAAGTGCTCATCCAGCTAGGTATGCCCAATACCAGGCTTCAAAATCGGGTGCGCAAACGCCCGCTCCATCTGGACAAGGTTCACATATCGACATCGTCCGGACCAAATGTGGTCAAATTAACCCTATGACGGGGGGAATTGTAGGCTCTAAATACAATAAACATAGAGATAGGGAAGCAATATCAAAATTAGTTGTTGTGGAGGGTTTGCCTTTTTCATTTCCTTCATCTCCCGATTTTATTCATTACATTAGAAATATATATAATCCTGCTTTTAACGGTTTTCCTAGATCAACTGTTAAGAGAGATGTATTTAAATTCGCGCATGAATATCAACAATATTTACGTTTTTCATTATATCATTTTAATGGCAAAGTATCTATCACGTCTGATATAGGTCGTAGTACTAACGGCCATGATTATTTAATTGTAACTTGTCATTGGATAGATTATAAATGGTCTATACAAAAACGTATTTTAGCGTATAGATATATAGATGATAGGCACACTGGTACTTTTATTGCAGAAAATATTTATCAAGTGTGCGATTATTACGGAATTACCGATAAAATTATGACTATTACATTAGATAACATTTCTAATAACAATTACGCAATTACAATTTTAAAAAATAGTTTAACTCCATCTTTTCCAGACCATTTTCATATAAAATGCTAGTGCCATATATATAACTTAATTGTAAAGGATGATCTATCACTTTTTGAAGACATTCTTAGTAAAATACAATTTGCTATAAACTTTATTTTTAAAAGTAATAAAGTACAACGTAGAAAAAAATGTAAAAAAAATTGTCATGATTGTGGACTACCTTATAGAAAAATTCCACAAGAAGTATCCACTAGGTGGAATTCTTTATACGAGCAACTACTTGTTGCTTATGACTATAAATTACCTATAACTTTATTTTTTAACTCTCATAATAAAAAGCCAGCTGATATGATTTTAGATAGTGATTCGGAAAAAATTTCCGAACTTATTGTATTTTTAGAGAAATTTTTTCAAGCAACAAAAGAATTTTTCGGTATATATTATCCTACTATTTCAACTATGTTATTTTATATAACTCTAATATTTTTATTACTTAGTGAATATATGAAAAACCAAATTATAAGGCGACTATTAAAAAATGTTTCTCAAAATAAAAAAATATTTTATTCCTATTCCCTCTATTTATATTATTGGTTCTGTATTAAATTCTACTATTAAAATAGACGGTACTAAATCACTAATTGAAACTATTTACAATTGTATAGAAGTACTACCACCTCCAAGTCCCAAAAATCTAAATCACCCACCACCTATTGAACAAACTAAAGAAGAAGTGTTGTCTAGCGTAGAACACCAATGCAAAAATATATATAGATTTTATCAACAAGAAAAATGCTAGTAACTTACCAGCTTCCATACCATCTTCTTCATCTTCAACACAACCTCACAAAAGACATGCTGTTTCTGCGGCTAGTATTGAAAGCCTCAGAAATAGAATGTGCGGTCGTACCTCTACTACTAACCAAATTAGCGAGTTGTATATTTTTGTTTTGCAGGGTTCTGTACCGTATCAAGAAGTTATCAATGAAGATGGACATGAAGACTTGCTGAAATACTGGAGGGGGAATGAGAAGACCTTTCCGACACTTTCATTGATGACTCGAGATGTTTTGAACATTCAAGCGTCGTCAACTGCGTCTGAAAGCGCTTTTTCTGCAGGCAAATATCAAATAGGAGACCACAGACACTCATTAGCCGGAGACAGCTTGGAAATTGCAGTATTATTCAGAGATTGGATACGAGCGGAGCGGAGAAAGGTGCGGTCAACCTGAGATCAACGAAGAAGATGATGAAAACTACAACGAAATCTTAACCAAAGGTAGTGGAAGCGACGTGGATCAATTTGACCAACAAATACCAATTCCAACCGAAGAACCACATGAAATCATCAAGCAATTAGAACAGGTTTTTTTGAGAATGTAATTTTTTTAATTGTAATTTTATTATGTAATTTGCAACTTTTGGACAACACCACAAAGTTGCAATTTAGATTTTAGACAATTGTATTTGTATTACAAAAAAATCATATGTCTATTAAATAATATAAGAGGCACAAAAACAGCCTTGGGATGTGTTTTATTACACTATCTTGTTTTGTTTATTGAGTTTTTTTTATACATATGTTATTTAAAAAAAAAAAAAAAAAACCCGCCGTATCCCGCCCCGACCCGATACCGACGGGATCGGGATCGGGACGGGACATGCTCCAGTCCCGCCAGACCCGACCCCGACCCCGACCCCTTTTCCCGTCCCGCCCCGACCCCGACCCCGCCAGACCCGAGCCCGGCCCACTGGCCACTCTTACTATTTATGAACAGTTCTGCGTAGTTATCTTTTAGTTGACTTGATAGTTTAGTATATACAATGGTGGAGCCAGAATTTTTACTAAGGAAATTCAAAAATATAAAGAAGTAAACACACGAAGAAGTTAAGGGAGTTCAACGTCTACTAAATATATATAAAAAATAATTTTAACCTTGTATATACACTATAATTTTTTTCCGAGGGGCGGATCCGAAGGGGTTCCGAACCCCCTCGGCCCTTATTACTAGCTCCGCCCCTGAGTATATATATGTTAAACTCAATTAAGAACTAGTTGGCAACAGACCAAATGGGCGACACACTTGTCACTTACCCTATTCAGAAAGTGTATTAACATATCTACTACTCCCTCTGTCTCGAAAAGAATGACACATTTTACTTTTTAGTCAGTCCCAAAAGAATGAAATATTTTCTTATTTGGCAATAATTTTACTTTAAACTTTACCTTTTACGCTTCATGAGATAATTTATAACCTGACAAATATCTTTGGCTTGTTTTAGACCACACGATTCAGAAGTCTTTTTAACTCCGTGCCCAGTCAAACTACATCACATAAATTGGGACGTACTGAGTATTAAGTAAACCAATATGAACTTTTCTGCTGAAACCATAGTGCTTAACTGAGGTTTAGCTACTGAAACTACTTGTATAAATACATTTGATGTGTACATTTGCAGTCGCAGGGCATGAATGATACAATTTAGTTTCCAGGAGTTTCACCACTTCTCTGAGCTGTAATCTGGAAATCTCAAACTTAACTGCGGAGTTCTTGATTTTCTTGTATCAGAAGCCATGAGAAAACATGAACTACTTTTTAGACGTTCACAAGCTGCAGCTAAAGTGATAGTGGTTGTAGCATCCACCAACAACGTATGGAAGAGGATAAGTTTTCCATGTGAATAAGATGTATCAACATCTTTTGCCATTACTTATTTTAAAAAATTATACTACTACTTGTTAGAGAACTATAATACGAAGGATGGTAAGATTTCCACTTGGATTGGATGTATCATCTTTTGTTCTCTGTTAATCATACAAGTATGAGATAATATCTCGGTAACTCAATTACGAGTGTTTCACTCTGAAAGTCACTCAACTATGAGTGTTTCACTCAGAAAGTCACTTAACTATGAGTATTTCACTAACAAAGTCACTCAACCTATTTAAGTGATTTTTTAATTACATTTTGCTGATTTTTATTTAAAGCCAAAATTGTAAGAAATAAATAAGTACACAATTTATAAGATACAACAACAACAATAACATACCCGGTGAAATCCCACAACGTGGGGTCTGGGGAGGGTAGAATATACGCAGACCTTACCTCTACCTTGGTAGGTAGAGCGGTTGTTTCCGAGAGATCCTCGGCTCAGGACAAGCAAAACAAAAAAGTCAGACCCGGTCAAAAACTTAAAACAGTAAGCAGTAAGAAAATGCTGATAGCCACAATTTATAAGATAATAGAAGGAAATATTCGTGAAAGCCACGGTTCTTTTATCTAATTTGGTAACGATTAGCGTTTTGAACTAACTATGATTTTTGTAACGATTAGCGTTTTTGACTAACTATGATTTTTGTCACAATATAATTTATATGATTCTTGGATGATTCTTTATTCAATGTAAGTACCATTATAAAAGGTATCCTAGGATTGTTTTTGGGTTTTCACCAAGTTGATTTTCATTAATTGAATCAGACAAATTAAATTCGGTTATTGTCCCATCAAATTTATTGTCTCTTTATATTTTCATCAGTTCAATCACACGCACATCTTTAAAAATAAATGGGTACTTATTTATTTTTTACAATTTTGACTTTAAATAAAAATCAACAAAATATAAGTAAAAAATCACTTAAATAAGTTTAGTGACTTTCTAAGTGAAATGTCTACATTTGAGTGACTTTCTGGTTAAAAAACAAAATTGAGTGACTTTTTGAGTAAAACACTCATAGTCGAGTGACTTTTTGATTAAAAAACAAAGTTGAATGTCTTTATGAGTGAAACACCCATATTTGAGTGACTTTCTAGTTAGAAAACAAAGTTGAATAACTTTCAGAGTGAAACAAAGACTTTCTGAGTGAAACACTCATAATTGAGTGATCATTTGAGATAGTATCTCTATAAGTATAGAGTTGGATCACGAGGACCAGGATAACCATGGTCAAAAAAAATCAAAGGACTGAGATAATGAGAAACAATGTCCAATTCGGTTTTAAAAACATTACACGCGCTATATTTGATAGCTAAAATGACGTGCCAATGGAGGACTTTACTCAAATAGAGTGAGATCCATCAATTCTTTTTAATAAAAAAGTATTTTAAATTCCAAAAAATACCACTTCCACTACAATCTTTCCTATGGTGCAACCAAGAAAAAAGGAGCAAATATTTGTAAAGGTTTAAAAAAATATATGAATCAATATCACCCAGGATTATATTCTCTAAACTTCAACATGTACATGAATCAGCCTAGGCTGCCTAGCAAAACAAGCAAGTGAAAAAAGAAAAAGGAAAAAGCAACTTACCGTCGCAAAGAAACAAACTAATTGTATGGATGAAAAATAAATCTGTTAACTTTATATCTGATTTACAAAGTCAGCTATCTCCTTCTACACTTTGATGTAGACTGAGCAATTTATGTCACTTTGAGCTTTTACTTTCTGCTTTATATTTTTGAAGCTCTTCCAGGGCACGCTCGAGCCTACATATCAAGGAAACAGAAGCTTCAAGACATTATAGATATATAATTTCCCAAATACACATGCAAGATTAATGTATAATCATAATACCTCCACCGTAAATCAACATTTTCACGATGTAAATCCTTCTCCCTTTCAAGAGCTGCCTCCAACTATGAAGAAAGAGAGAAGGATGTCATATAGTATGTTGCATCCCCCAAAAATTTGAAGAAACGAGAGAAATTACAAAACAGTAATTCCTCGTTTGAGATGCCAAAGTCACTTAAATAGATGAATTTGCAGAGAATGTCGCAACAAGATTAGTACAAATCTGTACCAGTGATTTCTCTACTCCAGCTGAATTTGATGGAATGCATCCCCCATCCACTGCAAGGTTAGCTGAACAGATCAAGTTAGACCTTTTATATGGATAAGATAAACGAAAATTCAAGAGGCATTAATTGTCGCACCTGTGGAGTCACTACGAGTCACTTGCCTCATTGCATTAAGAATACTCTCCTGTTAGAGTAGAAGCAGTTTTACAAAGTTTCTACGCAGAACAGAAAATCTTAGCAAGTCATAATTTTAGATCCATTCTTACTCTTCCAATAATAGTTGCCTGTAAAGCGTTTTGCAACATTGGAAATATGGACTGGGAAGAAAGATTTGCTGGTGTAGGATCAGGTGGTAATGGTTGAGTAGCAGCCAGATTTCCTGGAGTAACCTGCATAACCCATAAATTCTTTTGATAAATACAATAAAAAATGGAAAAAAAGAAGAGAAGAGGATAAGATCAGTGGTTTACTAGACTTTTACAGTTAGCAACTTGGTTTATGTTTAAAATTATTTATCTCTCTATTTCTGATTCATCATACATTAACAAGCAATTTGCACACTTTATCACTGCATTAATAACTCAATCCCAAAGCTCAAATTCCAAAATATTAAACAATTTGATGCAATGAAATTAAACATCCCTGAAGAATGAGTTAAA
The DNA here is from genome assembly GCA_029783415.1 of Anisodus acutangulus. Lineage (NCBI taxonomy): Eukaryota > Viridiplantae > Streptophyta > Magnoliopsida > Solanales > Solanaceae > Anisodus > Anisodus acutangulus. The sequence goes on along the minus strand of CM056494.1, from coordinate 13,783,885 downwards.
TGTAATAATATCGGTGGAAATTCGTGAAGAGACATATGTGTCACTGATGAGAATGACATTAACTACTACAGAGCTAGAATGATATGCTTAATACTTAAATCTAGCAAGGCAGTCCTTATCAATGATGAGAACGACATTAGCCACTACAAAACTCAAGAGATTCTTGAATATTTCTAACATCCACTAAGGCAGAAACACCAAATGAGATTACACATATCATCTCTGTATACAAGCTAAGAAACTATTTATTAGAGAGAACAAAAGACAGAGAGAGAGAGAGGCCGCGCGGGGGGTGATGCTGTCAAAAACCATAAGCTGTTGCTCTTTTGGAAATGAACTTACCTGCAGAAAGACATAAGAAACGATTCCCCAGTTCAAGGGAGACTCAGCATTATTATCAAGAATAGAAGTTAAGCGCTATACATTCACCTTTTCCAAGTCAACATTCTCAGAGGTAACTTTAAATCGTCCTCTCTGCTGAACAACTTGATACTTGGTCTTCTCCTCAAAATCTTCACTGCTACCGGCTAAATGCAGTTTTTATTTAGCAAGCAAATATTAAACCAATAAACGCAAGAATGTACTCAGATGAAAGTGTGTGTTTATAAGATCAATAATACATGCTGTATAATTATAACTTGCCTGAAGTTCTTGAATTTTTAATGCATACTTCGGCTGGCAAATCATCTGCTGTTTGAGGAAAAGCCACATTGCAACTGGATACGTTTTGGGGTGAACTTTTATCACTAAACACAGAAAAGAAAAGACAATTTTAGAAACTCTGCAGAAAAAAGGTGGCACCATGAAAATGGTTGCTTATCAAACTAAAGAAATAAGCAATTAAGAACATGGAAAATGACTTCAAGTAAAGGGAATTTAGAAATCAATGTACTCAGTTTGTATACGAACTAGAATTCCGCAGTTCACAAAAACATGTTAAAATAAATCCAGTAATGAAAACTGTGAATAAATTGTCCCAGGCATTTCACTCTTTTACCTACTTAATTGCCTGAAAATCGGTAATTTAGTAAAGAAACTAAGCTTTAATCCAATGAAAATCAGTCTGGAAAGTAGTCCGAGTTTCAGTCTAAGAAAATTTCAACTGAAAATTTTCTGATTTTTTAAGCAATTGGTTCACCCAAATGGCCTCTGATTTGCTACCTAATCATTACATTACAGAGGTAGATCAATAATTGGTAAAACCTTCTTTTTCATAGTTCACAATATCCCAAATTAGTTAGTAACATGTATTTTCGTTTTACTAACATCTTCAACAAAAAGCTTGAGTTATACATTTTTTGAGACACTTAACCACAAGGCTTGATGATGTTAAAGCCTCAGAGGTGCTCGAGGCTCACAAGCATCCAAGGAGTTGGTGGTAGAACATTGTCGCAAAAGGGATTTGAAATGTGTACGAAATCCACAAGCCAGCCATACACAACAGACTTTCCCGATGTTGGAGAAAGCAATTTGGAAACCATATTTTATTCCCTTATCTAACAAGGAATGGAAATTCAATAGTCACTTGTATCCTCTATTACCAAAATTAAGGCAGAGTACAGTATCCCTGCCAATTCAAATGTATTACAATGAGCGTAGAATCCCAGTCAAAGTATTCACTTTGAGAAACAAAGAGCTGATACTTAATAAGCCAAGACAAATAAAATGCTGAAGATAACAGATGCTACAACATAAGGTTTAAAGTTCACATGGAAAATGTTTAGCATGACATAGACCACCTCGGCGAAATATTCAAGAGAGTTTTGAGAATGCTATGTGTAGAGAATATAATCAAATATTAAAAGTGTGCTCTCTCTAACAGCTTAAGTTTTTAGATGAGATGGTCACACACTTCAACATGGTATCAGAGCAGACCAAAGGTCTGAGATAGAATCGCCGCCACCCATTATCAAAAAGAATTTCCACTGGACCATGAAAAAAATTAGGTCAACACGTGAGGGAGCGTGTTGAAAATATAATCAAATATTAAGCTCTTTCTAACAGCTTAAGTTTTTAGATGAGATGGTCACACACTTCAACACTATGTCATGTTAGGCTTTTTTTTTGTAACTATGGTGTCCGGGCCAGCAAGCGCGCACCTCAACTAATTCCATGGGATACCTGTCACGTTACACCAACAATAGATACCAGGTAAAGCTGTCCACCAAGGCTAGAACAGATGGGAAGAAATCACCTAGTGTTAATCTGAGACCTCATGGTACTTAACCCACTTCATTGACCACTAGGTCACACCCTTGGGTGCATGTTACGCTTTATTTTGCTTGATTGCATTATTTTGCTTTGAATGCTATGTTACACTTTCTCTATTATTTGCTATGCCTTGTTTACTTTTGTATTGTCCTTTTCAAACTGCATGTTATGTGTTACTTGAGCCGAGGGTATTTCGGAAAAAACCTCTCTATCTCCACGAGGTAGGGGTAAGGTCTGCATACACTTTGCCCTCCCCATACCCTACCTATGGTTGTAGTAATTTTGAGAAAATTAATATCATACCTTTGACAAGATTTTATGGGCATGCCCTCAGATGTTTCTGCTTGAGTCCCGTGTTCACCTTTCCCCACAAAATTCATCTCCTCATAGCATGGAGAAGAATTTTGTGAAATTTGAGCTTCATGGAATGAACTAGTAATGCTTAAATCATCATCAAACTTCTCATTTTTATCTCTGAAAGGTAGAAATATGTATAGTTAAGCAACTTAGCGAAAGTAACAATACCACCGTATAATATATATATTTGATGGGTCCTTTGAATTAGGAAAACCCCATGATACAAGAGCAGCTGGTGAGACTCTCAACATAAGATTGTTTACCTGCTATAAGCCATGGTGCGGTCGGCAGGCAAAGGAGGGGCAGATGGATTGTTATGATCCTGTTGAGAGGTGTATTATTAGGAGAGACCCAAAATTGCTCCCTATCATATAAAAGCAAAGGGAACAACGACATACGAATCCTGTAGCATCTGAACTTTGACTTCCAGAGGAGAATTGATGCTGACGCTTTGGAAGTTTTAGAGAAGATAACTGATATTGAAGCCGATTTCCTTGATTGTCAAGCCCTGGGAGCGAATTTGTACTCCCACCTTGGTCATTCTCACAAATAATTTCCTCATCTGGAATCTAAAAGTAAAAAAGGAAGGAAAAAAAGGTATTGTTTGAAAACATGCATTCATTTCCCTTGCTTTTAGGAAAAAATCCACAATGGATAATCCAGATATGATATCGTCTTCTAGCAAATTGCAAAGGTGAAAAATTAACATTTAGAAGACTATGACTAATTTGTGCTTGAGAAAACTTGATCGCCACTATGCCCTCTTCGCATCAACTGCATTTCTCATTGGAATCAAAGACTAAAGCACATGTATGAAGATATTATTGGTACAAGTGCAATAAAATATAGATTCAAATACCAAGGAAGCCTGTGCCTTCAAATCTTCAAGATTGAAGCTCCAGCTGCTAATCCCACGTTTATATTCGTTCTGTAGATGATGTTGAAGCAGAGTAAGGTTCAATTGATAATGTTAAAGGGGACTTTTAAAACAATGTACCTTATTAACTACAGACCAGAAATAGAGAAAAATGGCAGGGAACAAATACAGTTTTAAGTTCGTTTCTTTTCTTTGATTTTAAGCAAAATTCTTCATATTCCTTGTGTCAGACCTAGTTAATTCTTTTCTGTTTACTCTCAGATAGAAGTGGTATTCTTGAACTACAAATCTCTGTCTGGGTTGAATTATCAAATCCAAATTCAGAAAGGCTTTTCCCATGAAGTGGCAATCCTAATATTCATTCTCATGAAGCTTTTTGCTGGGGAAAATGGTGGGGTATTGTGTAAATTCCTAGAAGTAAATCTATTGAAATTGTGTGGAAAATGATATGATATTAGATATAAAGCATAGCAAAATAATATGATTGGCGAACTAAGTATAATCCCTCAATATCTTTTCCCAGCAAACTACCAGTATACTGTTTTGTGTCTAATCCATTAAAAAGTATTACCTATTATTCATCTGGTATATCAAATCTAAACAGCAGAGATGATTAAACTGCATTAACCTAGTGAGTTGTATGAGTTACCACCTGTACTTCTGGAAGCACTTTAAATAGAAAAGGAACCATCTTATTGCCCAATGCATGCCTAGTATATGTGTGTATATATGCTGGTTACATACTCTAGAACATGATGTGTATACCATATCATACATTATTACTCATGCACGGCTAAGATCCTTACGATTATAGAATCACAAGTATTTTAATATATTATCTCATAGTATACATATATAAAACCATCAGAGTCTTTTACTAGTGATGTGGCTATGGTTATGGCGCAGCAACCTGTGACATTTCTTCTTTCTGCCCATCTGGTATCTTCTTTTGTGCTAGCATGTCTTCTTCTTTTCTCTACAATTAAGAAAGGGTTTCTGTTACCATAAAAATACTGAGGCTATGTTGTCTCTAGATGGAACATATATGTCCTCAAAAAGGAGGGAATTATGAATCTTATTGTGGAATGGCAACAGACCTTCAATTCTTTCATGCGATCACCAAGAGCTGGCAAGCCTTCCAACAATGTTCTTGCTATGTAATCATTGGACCTAGCTTGTTTAAAGAAAGGATGCTTCAACATCTTTTTGGCTGAAGGCCTTTTTGAAGGATCTTTTACCAAGCAACTAGCAATCATTTGCCTAAAGGACTGAAAAGGAAAAAGAATTGCACAGATGTTAATAACATTACTGAAGGATAAACATTAATGGTTTGATAAATACCTTCGAGAACTCCCTGTCCCTCTCAGAATCAAGGCGTGGGGGATCATTTTGCAATGTCATTAGCAACACCTGCGAAGTGAAAAATATGCAATGCATTTGTGGTCAGAATTCAGAAAGGTTCCACAAGGAAAGGAAATATAGGATGTCACTGTCAGTGCACCTTCATTGGAGGGTATATTGAGAAAGGAGCATGTCCATGAGCAAGCTCTAAAGCAGTTATGCCAAAAGACCAAATATCAGCTCTGTGGGAAACCATTGCAAAATATATTTTTTTTAAATAAAATACTTTCCATATATAAAAGGACAGCCCGGTGCACTAAGCTCCCACTATGCGCGGGGTCCGGGAAAAGCAGGACCCATATATAAAGTAAATAATTAGGAAAAGCAGAATATTCAAATACACAGAAATGTTACTTGCAATCGTAACCATGCAATTGCTCCATGACCTCCGGTGCCATCCTGCAAAAGAAATCTCAAATTATGGAGAAACAACAACTTGTACTTTGAACCAGAATTTATCAATATTTTAATGCCTAGGTTTCTGAATGTGCACATTGTACACACATATCTGTTGCAACATATCTCATTGTTATGTATAAACAAGCCAATGTTCACGCTTATCAACTATTATAAACATTACATAATCTGAACAGAGAAAAAGACAGAAGCAATCTCTGGATTAAAGCATACCAACAAGGAGTTCCAACAAATGTATTCCGCAAACGCTGCCTGTCACCTGAATCAAACAAGTAGGCCGATACACCATAATCTCCCAACTTTATTCCACCTTGTGAATCAATGAGAATATTTCCAGCCTACAATAACCATACAAGTATGGTGACTTCAAGTACCAAATGTTCCAGAAAAGTTATCGCCCTCAACAGCTTAGTGATGTTCAACTGTCCATGCGGTTGCTAAACTACCATTAGGGGTTAAGAATTTGTCCTTTGTCATATTTGCATGAGATGTAAAACAGAAAAGGTATCCTAAATATTCTTCTTTGATTCCATGTCTAAACTCCAAAGAGATCCTCAAATGAAACTAATTAACAAATTGCAATAGAAGTCCAATAGACACCTTATGTAATGCAGCACAAGAATTCTAATAATGAAACCTCATGCATGAAGATGTAATCTCATCAAATTCATAAAAACCGGCTGGTGCGAAGAAACTAGTAATGCCTTTTTTGTAACAACTGGACTTACTTTGACATCCCGATGAATGTAGCCATGATCATGAAGGTATTCCAAACCCTTTAGCGCTTCACGTAACACTGTCGCAATAACCACCTCTTTAAAACCATCCGGATAAGCAGCCTTCAGTATGTGGAGACAGGAACCTCCAGCCATGTAAGGCATGACAACCCATAGATTGTAATCACAGACAAAGGAGCAGTGTGATTTAAGAACAGTGGGATGGTCAACTAGGACCATGATTTGTGCTTCCCGTGACACATAGTTCTGGACATAAATGTGAAAATTCATTCAACCAATTTGTCTCATCATATAATCAAATTATCAGCAACCATAATGCAAACAAACTGATAATATCTAGAAACCTAAGCATTTTCAAGAAGTAAATAATTCCTATATTATTCATCCAAAGATTAAAAAAAATGCATCTCATTCAATCCTCAAATTTCACCAATATGATAAGAACTCTTATCATTACAGATTGTCAAGCTTGGATTCGCCTGGAAAATCGAAGATCAAGGACCTCCTGTTCAAGGTGATAATTGCAAAACAGAGAGTTTTTGATAGAACAACTTAATTATTCTTCTAATCATGCTCTAAGATTACCATTGATCTCAATACTAACTAAGGCAAACATCTTTCAACGTGGGAATCTTACTTAGCCCCTTCTACTAGGTATAGGATAAGTCATAAGCATTATCAATCCCTTCATTTGAAAAGCAAAAATATTGCTCCCTCCGTTTCAATTTGTTTGTCTTACTTTCCTTTTTAGTCCGTTTAAAAAAGAATGCCCCTTTCCTTTTTTTGGCAACTCTTTAATTCCAACTTTTCACGTTGCATGTTTAAGACCACAAAATTAAAAGAACATTTTAGTACATTTTACATATCTTTAGTTGAAGACCACAATATTCAAAAGTCTTATTTACTTTCTTAAACTCCGTGTCAAGTCAAAACCAGACAAACAAATTGAAACGGAGTACGATTTTGTTATAACTCAATGGAAAAGCTGATATCCCTCCAACCATGGATAATAAGACCTTTATAAATACTGTTATTTCAGCTATTACCAGTACTGAAAAAACAAGTTGCCAAAGCTCAGTAAAACTTCAGAACTCAAAGACTGCTTTTAGCTCAACCATCCATAGGCACTTCAATGTGCAGCAACTAACATCTGAAATATTGTGATCACACATCAAAAATGAACCAAACCAAAAACTGAAGTATTGTGAACAGTGACGAAATTAGGAATATTGCTAAGGGTGTTCAAAATTTAATGGAGTATATACGTTTTAAAAAAGTAATGTTTGACCTATATATAGAGAGTACAATTTTCTATATATACATTATGATTTTCCGATGAGGAGTGTTAAACTGACCACTCTTCAGTCTATGTGACCACAGCATAAGAAAAAGTAACAAGCATCCAGCACTTCATATTCTTTTCAAAATTAAGAATTACTTTAATCAATTGAAGTAATAAGTACATAAATATGAAGCAGAAAATTAGTACCAGATCACATCTATCACGCTCGAAATCTAGGATTTTGATGGCAACGATCTCATTAAGAGGAATACAAAGAGCGCGATGAACCAAAGCGCTAACTCCTTGCCCTATCTCCTCATAGAGTGTGTAATGTACGGATCCAATCGGATATTGTGTTCGCTTTTCGCTTGGCTTCTTTGTTAATGTTTTCTTATCCATTATTCAAACACTCTGTACGTAATTCTTCGCTATTACACCCGCTCCACAATCAAAATCATTGACCTATTGAACGTCTAAAAAACACAACATTGCAGTTTGCATGAAATCCACAAATCTACGTATACAGAGAGCTTCAAATTCAATGCAGCGAAATTGATTCTACGGAGATTTAGTTCATATCAGTGGACTCGATTATATATATATATATATATCCTAAAAGCAAAATATGTAACCAATTACGATCTTACTTTAATCTTAAAATATAATAGGAACTTTGAGAAGGCTTCTCTTAGTATGGTAGTATTATTATGGAGATATAAAGGAAAAAAGCTCGGAAGGGCGGTGGAAGAGGGAATGAGTTTGCTTACATGAATGATGAATCCCGCCACATGTTATATAACACACATAACATTCCTTCTAAGGGTATAGTTCTACAGTCTACACCAATTTACTTTTTGGGGTTTATAGTTGCACTAGTTTTTTCCCCTTAATGTTTTTACTTAATTATTTGCCCTTAATGATATTTATTATTATTTATAATTTTAATATTTAAAAATAATTTACAATTTTATATTCTCATTTATCCTTAATTAAATTATTTATAATAAACAAATACTTAAAACTTGTTTTAAACTAAATTATTTTTAAAATATTAAATAATTTATCAAATTGTATCATTTATATAAATGGATAGAAATTATACCGTTCTTCCGTTAAATAGTTGCTTAACAAAGGACCTCGCCATCAGCCCATCACGTCTCAATGACTGATATTCTAACAAATCATAAAGATGCATCAAAGTGAAATTAATAAGATAATCTTCTGAAGAGTTACGTCTTTTTTATTATTATTTAAAAGTAAGTGTGACCAATGGGCCAGGTTCGGGGCAGGTCCCGGCGGGACGGGACACGATAGGACTGGGGAGGGCGGAACCCGGTCCTCCGGTGGGACCGGAGGGATCCGTTGATGTCCCGTCCCGTTCCCGTTGGAAAAGGGGACCGATCTTGACGGGGCGGGATCGGGGGTTTTTTTTTTTTTGCACTTAATTTTAAAAAATAACATATATAAACACTTTAATAATTGAAGAAAATAGTGTAATAAAAACATTTCAATGTTGTTTTTGTGTCTCTTATATTATTTAATAGAAATATGATTTTTTTTGTAATACAATTTCAAAATTGCAAAAAAAAATCAATATTTATAAACACCTTTTCTAATTTCTTCACAATGTCTTGTGGTTCTTCGGTTGGAATTGGAATTTATTGGTCAAATTAGTCGACGTCTCTTCCATCTCCGTCGGACAAGATTTCGTTGTAGTTTTCATCGTCTTCTTCGTTGATCTCCGATTGACCGCACCTTCTATTCTCCCCTCGGGCCATCTTTGATAGTGTCGGAAATGTCTTCTCATTTTCCCTTCAGTATTTAAGAAAGTCTTCACATCGTTCTTCATTGAGAACTGCTTAGTACGGTACAACACACTGCAAAATAAAAATATCAAACTCGCTAACTTGATTAGTATTGGTACCACTACACATTCTATTTCTAAGGCTTTCGATACTAGCCGCAGAAAAAACATGTCTTTTATAAGGTTGTAATGAAGAAGAAGAAGACGGTATAGAAGCTGGTTGGTTGCTAACACTTTCTTGTTGGTAATGTGTATATACTATTTTGCATTCATCGTGTATGCTAGACAAAACTTCTTCTTTAGTTGGTTCCTTAGGTGGTTGTTCATTTGAATTTTTTGGAGTTGGAGGTGAAAGTACTGATATATAATTATAAATAGTTTCAATAAGTGTTTTACAACCATCTATTTTAATAGTCGGATTTAATACAACACCAACAATATAAATAGCGGGAATAAGATTTTTTTTAATTTGATAAATATTTTTTTAATAGGTCCCTTATAAGATGATTTTTTCATATATTCATTAAGTAACAAAAATATTAGAGCTATATAAAATAACATAGTTGAAATAGTAGGATAATATATATCGGAAAATTCTTTAGTTGCTTGAAAAAATTTCTCTAAAAATACAATAAGTTCTGAAATTTTTTTCCAATCATTATCTATAAGCATATCAGTTGGATTTCGATTGTAGGAGTTAAAATAAAGTTATAGATCTTCTATAGTTGTTCATATAGAGAATATCACCTAGTCGCTACTTATTCAGAAATTTTTCTATAAGATAGTCTACAATCGTGACAATTTTTTTTATATTCTTTTTTTTCTTTGTATTCTATAACTTTTAAAAATAAAGTTTATAGCATATTATACTTTATTAAGAACGTCTTCAAAAAGTGATAGACCATCCTTTACAACTAATTTATAAATATGACACACACATTTTATATGAAAATGATTAGGAAAATATGGAGGTAATAGATTTTTCAAAAGTCTCATAACATAATTATTAGAAGAAGCATTATCTAACGTAACAATCATTATTTTGTCAGTTATACCATAATAATCGTAAACTTGATGAATATTTTCTGCAATAAAATTTCCGGTGTGCCTATTATCAATATATCTATATGCTAAAATACGTTTTTGCATAGACCAATTATGTTCTATCCAATGACACGTTACAGTTAAATAATCATGACCGTTAGTACTACGGCCTATATCAGAAGTAATAGATACTTTGCCAGGAAAATGATATAATGCATAACATAAATATTATTAATATTCGTGTGCGAATTTAAAAACGTTTCTTGTAACAGTTGATCTAGGAAAATCGTTAAAAGCAGGATTATACATATCTCTTATGTAATGAATAAAATCAGGGGAGGAAGGAAATGAAAAAGCCAAACACTCCACCGCAACTAGTTTTGCTATTACTTCACTGTCTCTATGTTTATCGTATTTAGGACCTACAATTCCCCCGTCGTCGGGTTAATTTGACCCTGCACTTGGTCCGGAACACTATGTGAACCTTGTCCCGACTGAGAGCGCATTGGCACACCCGACTTTGTAGCATCGTATTCATCCCACCTAGCTTTGTGAAAGCTTTGTACATGTCTCAATAAACCTCCTGTCCCACCTTGATCTTTTCCCATTTTAAATTTATAAACACTTTTACAAAATTTGCATCTAACTACTTGATTCTCTTGGTTCCTATCAAAAAATTTTCATGCAACTGATTTTAATTTTCGTCGTATGGGGCCTCGTTTCATACTAAGGGAATAAGAGGTTTTTCAGTTTCAGTTTGAGGTGCACTAGTGGGTGTGTCGTCTAGATTAGTGGGTGTGTCATTTAGATTATCTTCTAAATTAAAGTCTGGTTTAGTTGCAGAATATATCTCATTATCTAATGGTATATCATTAAAAAATTCAATCTCATCTATATGAGTATAATAAATCAAATCATCCTGTCTAGGAATAGGATGACTAGAAGAAGTACCCCTGTCTTTGTTACCCCTACTAGAAGAAGCACCATTATCCTTACCCTTAAACATACCTCTTAATCCTTCAATTTTAATTATGCAAATAAATAATTAAAGATAATGAAACTGAGTACGATAATTAAAATAAAGTAACAATAATAATTTAAAGAAGGAACGAAGGTACCAAACGCCGACATAACGTCGACTTGTAATCGAGGTTGAAAATTGAAACTTTGCTCGATGGATGATCCTCAAGCTAGTTGTCAACTTCAGTCCCAATTTTTGAACTTTGATACAATTATACAAATGAGTAAATAAAATAAAATATTTAGTAGGCAATGTAATTGTAGACTTGTAGAGAGATAGATTGAGTTGAGATATTAGAGAGATTGTATGAAGATTTGTGAGATTAAAATGAAGAGAAAATGAGATATTTATATTTAGAAAATTGGGTTAAAGTATAAATATAGTAACTTAGGGATTAAAAATAAATATTAAGGGGATAGGGGAGGTTTATGGGGTGGGGAGCCAAAAATGACTGCTGCACAACGACCGTCATTTTTGCAAAGAGGGGTTCGGGTCGGGATCGGGATCGGGGCGGGGTCGGGGCAGGGCTGGTCTGGGGCGAGACGAGCCCAGGTCCCGTCCCGGTTTCGAGTCCCGACACCATTTTTTATAGGGGGATCGGGGCGGGACCGGGCCGACCCGGCCCACTGATCAACCTTATTTAAAAGATACATACTCTAATATATTCGAAGTTGACAGTATATGGAGTTACATGATTTGGGGAAGCGACCAAAATATGGCTATCAAAAGTATCTGAACTAAGGGGACGTCCTGAATGAACCTACAAGGGGAAAGCATATTGAGGGGCCTAACACTAAAAGAACCTAAAGAGACCGTTGCTATATGCGGACAACATGAGCTATATATTAACATAACAGACAAATGGTTTGTGCCGCAGGTCATCCCGAACTGCTTGCTGAGCAAAAATAGTGGTTGATCAAAAAAAGTACATGAAGTTGTGCTGCTGCTGCTTCCATAAATTGCTAATGCATCTGCTACCATATTAATCTTCTGAAAATTTTAGTTGCATCTACACAGCAAGATGCAATTGAACTAGAAACACATGGTGGTCCGATAAAGTGTAGATAAAGATTTATTTATATCGGGTGTTTATATTAAATTAATAAACAATATAAACTATTAATGATATTCATGGTTCTGTTTAAGTCGGTTTTACGCTCAAAGAAAATCAAACCAATTAATCGAGACCAACTAAACTGAATATCAATTGATTTGGTTTTTGTTGATTTTATCGGATTTTTGGATTTTTTATCAATCTCTTATAATTATGTGACATACAATATTATCAAGCATATATTTCAACTACTACTATATATTTCCCAACAGATAACATTAACAAGCCAATTATTCTTTAAGAAAAGTTGTACTTCATTTGCCTATATATTTTTATGATAATTAAAAGTAGTGATAAATAATTAAGGATTCAATTAAGACAAGTTGTTTTTTAGCATGTAATAAATTATTAGACTTACTAAAATATATATATATAAAAACTATATATCAAACTAGAATGTAATGCTAAGAAGGTGTTTGGATTGATTTTTTAAAAGTGACTTATTATTGGAAACCACCGCTCTACCTATCAAGGTATAAGTAAGGTCTGCGTACACTCTATCCTCCCAGCCCTCACGTTGTGAGATTTCACTGGGTATGTTGTTGTTGTTGGTGTTTCTTATTATAAGCTAAAAGCTAAAGTCATAAGTTGGTACTAATACCCAACTTTTGACTTTTAGCTTATTTTTATACTTTTAACCTAAAAATAAGTGATTAAAAATACTTTTTTTCTTTCTCAAACACCACAAAAAGTTAAAAAAAATGTTTAAAAGTCAAAAAACACTTAAAATAAGCCAATCCAAATACCCTCTAAAACTAAATTACCTCAAAGACAAAGAACTAGACTAAAAACAAGAGTGCAAAATATTTAAGATATACCGTAAATTTAAAAAGTTTTATAAAAAAAATTACATATGTATGTGGAATATAATTATAAAATAGATATTTGTATAGTCATTTTGATTCGTTTTTTTGAATTTTTTTTGTTTAATATCCAAATAAATTAATATTTATCAATTTTTTAAAAATTAAAACCAAAATCAAACCAATAAAATATACCATAAATTTAAATAGTGTAATTTTTTTCGAATTGTTGATTCAATTTAATTAATTGTAGCATGTTATTGTTATATTTTTCACTTTATCATATCAAATTAGTCATGAAAAATTTCCTATTGTTATAAGTCAATAGTGGCCTGATTTATGCTAATGTCCCTTAGGATAACATTTAGTTTTGTTCTTTTTAAAAAAAAAGATGCGTAAATATAGCTCGTGATTATCCTTCAAGACAATATATAATTTGAATTTAATATTTACTCATATATTATTCAATTCAACCGTTAAAATATTATATTATCATCTAACGTTTGCATAATATAACCAACTAAGAAAAAAAAACAATTTCATAGCAAAACCCTAAGGGGACATTTTCTCTTCTATTTATAGCCATCTCTCTGCTCCTTGCAATCATGATCCCAAACTTAATTTACCAACTCTCCACATGGGTCCTTTACAGTAGCCACATTCATAACAGATAGTCATGGAACTCATATTCGAAATTATCAAAAGTAAAACACCAGACTATATAATATCCGCAGTACTTATAATATCCAAGCTTACAAAGTGTCTTATGTATGGTACGTTGTGTTTGGTCAAGTATTAAATTCCATAAAATTCCCTGAAGTAGCTCAATTCCTCGCGTGGTGGCGCCCTGTTAAATATGTCCCATAGATCACCGGCACTAACTTCCATAACATTTTCTGAAACAAGAGGAATATTACCTTCATCTCTAGTTCTCATATTATCATGAGGGCCCTCGACGAATCGTAGTGGATCATTTCCTTCAGTTTTCACTTCAATAAGCCCTGAATTTTGCTCTTCGGCTATGTGATTTACGACAGTATGAGATGATATGAACTATTAGACCTTTGGCCAAAATCTTTGGTCTTCATATTACCCAATACTGGAGCAGCTTGTAAATCATGGCTATCATATAAATAATTCGACTTCTGCATGGCTACATCATGGGGGTGATGCATTGTTAATGTTTCATTGGGCTGGAATTTTCTCTCTGGTGATGGTAGTGGTAGTTCTCCGTTGTCAAGAGTCTGTTCTTCTTCAGCTATGCGACAGTATGAGATGATACTGATGAAGTATTTGACGTTTGGCCAAAATCTCTGGTTTTCATATTATCCAATATTGCAGCAGCTTGTAATTCCTGGCTATCATATAAATAATTCGACTTCTGCTTGGCTATATCGTGAGGGTGATACGTTAGTAATGTTTCATTATTGGGCTGGAATTTTGGCTTTGGTGATGGTAATGGTGGTTTATCCTTCTCTCCCCGCTTCTTAGTCTTATAGGATAGCTCACCATTCAAGTAAGTAACTTTACCCGGCGCTTACTGTCTTCTTTCTCTTCATTGTTATGAATCAGGGCTTGGGCCCAATCAAATAATTTGTCATGTCCTTTAGCTCGAGTACGTTTTCTCCTTTGCGCTTTTTCCTATAATAAACTCTTCATACTACGAAATCATTGAACAACATGCCGTCAATGTAAAACTCTATTAATCTTCATTGGAGAGTCTTTCTCATTAATACAAATATATATAGTGTGTATAATAGGAAACCCTATTACAATAAGGATCCTCTATTTATCATAATTATACAATACTAAATATGGATAAATAATACACATTATACACATTAACACACACCCTTAGTCGGAGCAGAAGCAGGCCGGACGCTAAAACTGGATCTGAAGTCGAGAAAGAGTTGTCTGAGAAGGCCTTTCATGAATATATCTACATACTGATATGAAGAAGGCACATGCAACACCTTAACATGACCGAGAGCAACCTTCTTACAAACAAAGTGTATATCCATCTCAATATGCTTGGTTCGCTGATGCTGAACCGGATTATGAGATAAATATATGGTTGATATGTAATCACAATAAACCAAAGACGCCTTAAGCAGGGGACACTGAAGCTCCAAAAGAAGGTTTCGAAGCCAACAAATCTCAGTAACAACATTCGCAATGCCTCTATACTCGGCTTCTACACTTGAGTCATATAAGGTGGATTGCCGCTTGGCAGACCATGAAATGAGGTTATCTCCTAAGAACACACAGTAGCCGGAGGTGGAGTGTCGCGTGTCCGGACAACCTGCCCAATCAGCATCCGTATATGATAATAATCTGGTAGGTAATGAGGGGTATATGTGCAAGCCATAATCAAGTGTGCCCTTAACGTATCGAATGATACGTTTAAGGGCAGTAAAATGAGGCTCCCTGGGGGCATGCATGAATAAGCACACATGCTGAACAACATAAGCAATGTCAGGCCTGGTAAATGTAAGATACTGGAGTGCACCTGCAAGACTCCTATAAATAGTTGAGTCGGATACTGGAGCACCATCAACAACACTAAGCTTTGATTTAGAGTCAACTGGAGTGGACATGATCTTGCAGTTTGTCATTTTAGCCTTGTACACTATCTCCTCTGCATACTTGCGCTGACATAAGAACATAGTATCGGCAGAACGAGTCACTGATATTCTAAAAAAATAGCTCAACTTCCCCAAGTCAGTCATAGCAAATTCGGATTTAAGCAGTGCAATAATCCCATTTTTCAATAAATCAGAGAAGGCAGCAAGCACTATGTCATCCACATATAACAATAAATAGGCAATACGACTACCGCGATGAAAAATAAAGAGAGGTATCACATTTGCTGCATACAAACCCAATCTGCATAATGTATTGTGCAAAACGTTCATACCACGCTCGAGGATCCTATTTCAAATCATAAATGGACTTAGACAGACGACATACTGAGGGGTTGCTGGATGTACAAAACCAGGTGGCTGATGCATGTAAACAGTTTATTTCAGATCCCCATGAAGAAACACATTTTTCACATCAAGCTAATGAATCAGTCAATGCTTACCCAAGACAATGCTCAGAACAGTGTGAATGGTAGCCGATTTAACAACCGGACTGAATGTCTCACCACAATCGATGACCTCTTGCTGATTAGTGTCATTTGCCACAAGTCTCGCCTTATATCTCTCCAAGTCACCACTGTCTCTATATTTATGACGAAAAAGCCACATGCAACGGATCACATTCACCCCCTCCGGTTTAGGAACCAAATCCCAAGTGTGCTAATTTGTTAAAGCAGTAAATTTCTCACGCGTGGCCGCATTCCAATTAGGGTCTTGTTTGGCTAATTTGGTTTTTTTTGGATATTAGCGAAATGATTTGGGTGGACAGGTTAAATTACACTTTGGGTTTGAAAATCCCATGTTGGGCTCGGGTTTCCATATGGTGCGTGGGTTTAAGGGTAGGATGGATATTTGGGTGAATGTGTGGTGACGAGTTACTGGTGGCAGAACCTGGGTCGCGGTTTCCGTCGGATTGGCCAACGGTAAAGGAAACTGGGTGGTTGTTGTCTGATATTGACATCGGGTGAGGTAAGGGTGGCGATATGGGTGGAACTGCCTAATCATTGCATTTAAAAATTTAATATGCTCTATAAAGCACAATTTTAATTCCTTAATTATACTATCTCCCAACACGTTCCTTCACTTGTGGGCATGATTCCTTTTCAAAGGCAAATCAGGACATTTTTTTCTTTTTTGTCTTTTTAGTGGCTATATTTGAACCTAGAACTTCTTACATGTTTTAAAATCATATTGAAATGTCTGATTATCTCATTAAAAAGTTTAAATTTAAGACAAAATATACTTTCGCTTATTTAAGTGTACCATGTCTCAACAGGTAACGGGAGGCTCGATAGCCAACGTTGTTTGCAGCATGTTTTTACCAAGTCCCAAACATGGTGGGAAAATTTTAGATGTCAGTAACTCCTTAAGAGGAACGACCGAATTAGTATATTTAAGGCTTTGACACTCTCCAATAAATCAAAATGAAGCTCCGAAGTTCAGAAATTACCAAAAGAAGTGAAAACGGAGGTTAGATTTCCTAATTTTATACAATAAACGCTACTATTGGGTGGAGGACATTGGCACAAATAGGATGATTTGAGAGCCTTGTTTATATTTTGTCCCCATAAGGAAGTATTGCGGAAATGGCACCGGAGCTATACAATGAAAAAAATTATATTTTCAACTATTCAAAGTTATGTCATATGAGGCATGCCATTAATTTTATTTTAATTGTACATAGCTGTATCTTGTTTATTTATTTACAAGTTTTGATGGGTTAACAAATCTTGTCTTGTTCATAAATAATTGTAAGGGATGGAGCATAATTTTAGTAATATCTTCATTCTGCATACCTATCTTGTTAAATTATTCACAAGTTTTATCGAGTTTTCAAAACTTTTGCCCCATTCACAAATTATGAGATGTGGGGCATAATTTTTTATACTATTTTCATTCGAGGTACCCATCGTGTTAAATTGTTCATAATAGAATATTTCTCAATATTCTTTTATTGTTTTACCGAATTTCCAAAACTTTTGACTTTTTCAATTGGAAATAAATTCCAGGTCTACCCTATCTTTTCTTCATTTAGTGCTTTTGTAAAAATACAATTTGAAAAGAGCATTAAATGTTTTTAATGTGACAATGGCAGATAATTTGATAATAACCGATTAAAATAGGTTTGCTCAAAAAACGGTCTTACCTTTCTTTTTCCTACCCCCACACATCTTCCCAAAATGGTAAAGCCCAACGGAAAATTCGAACCATAAACAACCTCATTCGTGCCCTACTTGCTCACGCCTCGATTTCCCCTTAATTCCGGCATTACGCACTCTCCATGGCCACATATCTCCTAAACATAATCTCAAACAAGTTTCTAGCTCAACGGTCATCCACCCAAGTTTTGTTTCGTGGGAACCCCTCCTACCAACACTTGCATATTTTTGGATGTCTTTGTTACCCTCTCCATCCGACCACTCATAAACTCCAACCCCGATCTTCCTTGTGTGTGTTTCTGGATTACTCTGCCAATCATCGTGGTTACTCGTGCTATGACTTATCGAGCTGTAAAATTATTATTTCACGTCATGTCCTATTTGACGAGTCTCAATTTCCATTTGCATGTCTACACTCGTCACCTCGACATTCCTGCGACTTCCTAGATGATGGCCTAAGCCCTCTTATAATTCACCATTTACATAGTCCGTCGTCCCAGACCCCGACACCTGCCACCACCTCAGTCAGCCCGGGACTAGATGCCCACCCAGTTCTGCCGACGGCGGCCCAGAACAGCCCGCCTCAAGGTGATTCCATAGCCACTTCTTGGCAAACCGAGGTTCAGCCAGCCAGTACCGTCACCTCTGCCCTTCCTCCTCTTCCCGGCAGTCCAGCGGTAAACCCCCCCTCCCGTCCCATGTCTCAAGACACACTCTCGGACCATGGAAACCATGCACGGAATTCATAAACCTAAACGGTTGTTTAACCTTTCAATTTCAGTTGTCCCTTCCCCTGTCCCTCGTAACCCGAATGATGACTTGTCCGACCCTAATTGGAAATCCACAATGATTGACGAATATAATACTTTTATTGATAATAAGAAGTGGGACCTAGTACCCCCTCCACCTGATGCTAACATTATTCGTTCTATGTGGATTTTTAGACATAAAAAGAAATTTGATGGTTCTTTTGAGAGGTACAAGGCTCGTATTATATGTGATGGCATGTCTCAACAGGTGGGAGTGGACTATGATGAAACGCTCAGGCCACAACCATCCAGACCATCCTTAGCATTGCCATAACAATTGTAGCATAGATATCCAAAAATTCATAAATGTTTATAGGAAGGATCCCAAAGATAGAGAACTTAAGTGGGTGACTTGTGTTTGAGATACTTGTTTGGGAAAATGTTCAAGAGATAGGTTGACATTGAGAGTGCGTAATGCCAAAAATAAGGGGGGACAGAGGCGTGGGCAAGGAGGGCACAAATTAAGTTGTTTGTGTTTCTAATTTTTCATTCGGCTTTTCCATTTTGTGGAGAGGTATGTGGACAGGAAAAATGAAAAACAAGGTCGTGTTTGGCACATAACGGTTTGAATTGTTGATTATCAAATTCCTTTCCATTGTCACATTGAAAACATTTGTTATTCTTTTCAAATTATGTCTTCATGAAACCAATAAAGGAAGAAAAAATAGAATAGACTTGGGACTTATTACCAATGGGAAAAGTCCACATAAAGTTGGAATAATCATCCAAAAACAACAAATAATATCTATGCACGGTCGTGCTTAAAATGGGAGAAGTCCATAAATCACTATGTATTATATCAAATGGCATTAAAGTACAGGTGGATGAAGAATAAAATGATAATTTGACATATTTCCCAAAGACGCAAGATTCACATATAGGAGTAGTAGAGACATGTTTGCACTGAATAAATATATTTTTGCTAAAACAGAATCTCCCGGATATCCTAATTTATTATGTCATAAGAAAGACGAAAGAGCTGCAAAGATTGATGGAGGGGAGGCTAGATGGCAGACAGTGGTTGTGATAGGATGGAGGTCATCGATGTTGTCACATCTCATTATTCGCGTTCCTGTCATAAGGTCATTCACAGAAAAATCAAAAGGATTAAATTCAAGGGAAACATTATTGTCCGTTATGAAACGATACATATATTAGATTTTTGATGAGTTTCGGGGCATGGAGAACATTGTTTAAGATTAACAGTGGATGTGGTGGGGGAGAGAGATTATTGTCCATAACCTCGAATGGGAATGTCTTGTCCACTACCAACAATAATATTTTAAAGTTGTTGCCACTGCTGTTGTTGCTGCGGGTGGCTACCGGCCGGCAGGGGTTGCCCTCTGTCGCCGCTGCCACTATTTCCGATTCGGCCTCCGCAACTTCAGCCGAAATTTTGGCCTTCGTTGTTGGTCCAGGATTGTGAGCCATGTTTTAGGTCGTTGGCTTGTCGGTGTGGCAGGGCAGAGGCCGAGCCTCTCGAGTCGGCAATTGGGCCACCGATGGTCACGAGGGCGACGTCGACGGTGATTGCATTGGCCGCGACCCGCTTAGTTTTTCCGTGTTTCTTCAAGGATGAGTCTCGAACGAGCCTCATAGAATGGAGGTAATGTCGTGCTTTATTGGAGGATGGTAGCGACGCAGTCATACGATTCATTCAAACCCGCAATGAGTTGCATTACCAATCATTGATTGCTGACCAGTGCACCGACATTTGAGAGTTGATCGGCAATCATCTTAAGCTCTTGACAATAGGCCGACGCATTGGGAAAATCATCCTGCTAAATATCATTGAATTGATTTTCCATATATAAAATGATGCGGTCCCGAAATAATTTAGTACTTAATAACAAGTGGGAACAAGGAATTAATGACCAATGTTTAGTGGGAGACAAAGTACTTAATTACAAAAGGAGGGGTTAGTGTCATGTCCACGTTGGACCATGACAATTGTAGTAATATAAGATGACTAATATTGGATGGGGTTTTAAGTAGACACCACCGCATGAGTCACTAATTGCGTCTTTATTGAGAGTCCGCGTGTAAAGCAAAGAAAATTACATTTACCTCTATTGTCTCACTTTAGCAACAATTCACTATAAGGAATTTGTTTTTGTATAACATGTGGTTCATAGTAGCAGAACGTTGCTACCATTTCTTTGCTGCAACGTTAGCTTTTATTTTAAGAAAAATAAATTTTAGTTCTTTGTAAGAGAAATATACGGGTTTTGCGCATCGCTCAATCTTGTTGTTTCGTTTATCGTTGAGTTGTAATTTGGGCTTTCTTCGAAGGGAAGTAAGGTGGAAGAAGGGGGCTTCTTGAAAGATAATATTGGGGTGCATTACGGGCTGCTTTAGTTGTATTGTGGACACAAAATGACTAAGGTATGTTAAGACAAATCATTTCTTCTAGTGTCTGCTTTAGTTGTATTAGTTGTATATGGAAAAGATGTTAGTATTCATAATGTTAATCGGAGGTGAAGCGATATTACATCACTCCGATAAACTTTTAGTGTCTTATTGTCATATCATTAATGCATTATATTCATAGACACGCCTTGACCTCAAGGGAGTTATATACTCTACTATATGTATGCATTATATATATATATATATATATATATATATATATGTATGGGATATGGGGAAAGGGAAGGCGTTATATACGCACATCACCTGCAGCTAGTACATATATACACGATAATGATTATGCCCACAGAGGCCGATATGATATGATGGGATGCCCACAGAGGCTTGATGGCGTTATATGAATGACCACATTTGCATTGTGCATGGCATGTAGGCATATTATGGCCCTCAGAGGCATTCTACATAGACTTGATACTTATGCATATTATGGCCCTTAGAGGCATTCTACACAGACATAATATTTATGCATATTATGGCCCTCAGAGGCATTCTACACAGACATGATACTTATGCATATTATGGCCCTCAGAGTCATTCTCTACCGGTTGGTTGTTTCTTGTCTCATGTTACTTTCAGGTCTCTGTTACGCTATTTTTCATACATGACATACTCGGTACATCAGTTGTACTGATGTCCCTTTTGTCGGGGGACGCTGCGTTTCATGCCTGCAGGTTCAGGTAGTCAGGGAGATGGTCCGCACTAGTAGGTTGCTGGTTCAGTTGATATTGGAGCACTCTACTTGTTTCAGAGTTGCAGTCTAGTCGTGGTACGATATTTTTTATTTGCATAGGGGTATGGTGGGGCCCTGTCACGACTTTACAGTGTTACATACTCTTTAGAGGCTTGTAGACAGTTGTCCTGTGTATAATATTCGTGTATGGCCTTCTCGGCCTTAGTATGTATATATGCATAGGTTAGTTCCTTCCCTTTGCAGGATTTTACACAATACCTTTCTAATTTACTATTTTCATATGCCAACAGGGTATCTCGTGACGGCCTCGTGGCCCATGCAAAATTACGGATATATGTTAAAAAGATGATTAGTGGTACTCTGCAAGTAAGGTCCGAGTGCCCGTCATGGCCCTTCGGTTTGATTCATGATAGAAAACTACTTTCCAACCGCTCCCAAGTTTGTTGTGCAGTAGCTTCGATTTAATGATTGTATACAATAGATCATTCGAGATTGTGTCGTAGATCTATTGTAGAACAACAACATCTAAACATGACCAAAGTTCATCATCATGTTTCTCCAGGGGTTCGGCAGTGGGCTTGGCTTTTGGATGGATGATGTGATCGATGACTTTGTATATACGACAATGGATCTTAAATAGTTTCTCCCAGGAGGAATACTGAACTCTTTTCATCTCAAGAGTTATGAAAATGAAATTCTTGATATTGTTGACTGCAAGAGCAGGATGGAATTTAAGTTGTTCAGTCATTGAAAATTGGGAAAAAAGGGGGGAGGAGAATGTCCGAGAATTGGAAGAAAAGGGGGGGGAGGACGACAGATGGAGGTCGGCCGAGAAATTGGGCGACGGCTCGGGGAGAGAAAAGAATTGGGGTTTGGCTTCTGATACCATAAAGGAATATGTTCACCTTGTCTTTCATTAATTATTGTGTACAATATATATAGTGTTACATGGCTACAAACTAGGTAACTAAATCTTTCTAATTACAATTGGAATAGAAATTTACCTAATATAAAATATATACAAAAATATGATAATATTTTAGCAATGGTAATATATAATATATGAAAATATTCTATCAAATGTATCAAAATATCTTCTGAATTTTATGGTCTTAAACATATTGTATAGGATGTTGAAATTAAAAAATTACTAAACATAGAAAATAACTAACATTCTTTTTTTAAACCGACTAAAAAGAAGGTAAGAAACGTAATTTGGAATAGATGGACTATTATTAGTTCCCAAGATGTTGATTAATTACCTAGCTACGCCTCTATATCTCGAGACTCCTCTCCGCTGCTCTTTCTGAAAAATAAAACTCTCATACTTATTCAAATTAAGTGCATACATAATGGGAGGCTTTGTTTCTATGGAGGTCGACATGTACCTTCTCAAAGAACCAATATATTCTTCTCTTCATTGATCTTCCATTTCCTTTATCTCTTTTCATACGTCAACAACTACATTATTCATTACCAAAGAAAAAATAAATAAGAATTGGGATTAGTATAGAACAGAAATTTGCACCTATCAAAAAATTAATTACTAATATTGAAAAAAACAGAAGATGGAAGATTAAATTACGGGGAAATTAAGGATGGTTTCTTGTCCCCAATACTTCAATACTGCCAAGTCATATGCATGTGCAGCTGTTTCTTCGTCATCATAGGCCCCTTCAAAAAATAAGAAAAGATTCACCTCACTGTGGCAAGCAGCAAAGCTTACTTTCTTTTAAACAATTTAAACCTAATTCCCTTTTAGAAATGGAAAATCGTAATGCACAGTACTTATTTGATATGCATTGAGTAGGCAAAGGATTTTCATAATAAAATGCATAATAATTCCAAAAACAAACAAAAAAAGAATTTATTTGAATGATAATGATAGAAAACTTACCCAAATATACTGCATTTTAATTGGATGTCATCACAACCACCATTTACACAAGAGCAACCAAACAGAAAGAAAAAGAACAAAAAGATCCCGTCAAATGTAGCTGAACAACATCATAGCAAAATAATAATCAGCAAATCAACAACAAAGACATGAATTTCTCTAGGGTGTCTAATGTTTAGTATGTATGTACAAAAAGTAATTTTTGATCTAAAACATAGTATAATTTTTTGATTTGGATATTCAACTAACCACCCATCGGTGTGTATGGCTACGCGATTGCACTGAATAGAAAATAACCAAATAAAAGAGGAACAAAAAATGGTGAAC
Source organism: Anisodus acutangulus (assembly GCA_029783415.1). Taxonomy (NCBI): domain Eukaryota; kingdom Viridiplantae; phylum Streptophyta; class Magnoliopsida; order Solanales; family Solanaceae; genus Anisodus; species Anisodus acutangulus. Next base: position 13,759,862 of record CM056494.1, on the reverse strand, counting down.
CTTGTCTTCCTTTTTTGGTCTGCTTCTCGTTCCAGAAATTCTTATCCCAAAAATGAGCTTCGTATCGACCCGTCCACCGGTGCCTAATGATCGTACGTACCCAGCGGAAATGAAATTACCAACTTATTAACCCACAAAACGAATATTGACGTGGAGAAAAATTAATAAAAAATAATGCAGTATATGAAGATATACATATATATACCTAGTGACACCTCTGTAGATGGAGCTACGTTGCGGTGGCGAGTTTCGGGTGATGACTTTTCTCTTCCTCTTCCCTTTAAAAATGTCATTACCACCGCTATTACTCGGTTTTGAGGTTTTCGCCATTTATGAAACTTTGAGATAATTTTGATCGCTGAAGTAAATAGAAAAGGATATATATGTATATATATAGAGAGAGAGAGAGAGAGTCCGTCAAAATAATAATAAGAGGAGATATAACGATGGAAACTGGAGTTTATGTATGTATATGGATGGCTGGCGCTCGATCACTGTTACTATTTGTGTTTCTTCTGTGTCTCTCTCTTCTTCAGAAATTCAGATTATTTGCCTTTTCTGCCTTACTTTATACTGTTATAGGCGTATATATTTAATATTACCAAAATTTTATATACCTTTTATATTAGGTAATTTATATTTCAATTGTGATTAAAAAGATTTAATTACCTAGTTTGTAGTCATTTAACACTATATATATTGTACACAATAATCAATGAAAGCAAAGGGAACATATTCCTACATGGTATCATAAGTCAAACGCTAATGTTTTCTCTCCCCAAGCCGCCGCCCAATCTCTCGGCCGACCTCCATCCGCCGTCCTCCCTCTCTTTTTTCTTCCAATTCTCGGACATTCTCCTCCCCTCTTCTTCCACAATTTTCAATGGCTGAACAACCTAAATTTCATCATGCTCTTGCACTCAACAACATCAAGAATTTCATTCACATAACTCTTGAAATGGAAAAAGTTAAGTATTCCTCTTGGGCGGAACTGTTTAAGATCCATTGTCGTGTATACAAAGTCATCAATCACATCATCCCTCCAAAATCCAAGCCCACTACCGAACCCCTAGAGAAACATGATGGCGAACTTTGGTCACGTTTAGATGTTGTTGTTCTACAATAGATCTATGACACAATCTCTAACGATCGATTGCATGCAATTATTGAAACCGACGTTGCTGCACAACAAACTTGGGAGCGGTTGTATTTGGAAAATCAATTCAAGGATATTTAGCAAGATGATTTTCCCAATACGTCAGCCTATTGCCAAAATCTTAAGATGATTGTCGATCAACTCTCCAACGTCGGTGCACTGGTCAGCAATCAATGATTGGTGATGCAACTCATTGTAGGTTTGAATGAATCGTATGACGGCGTCACTACTATCCTCCAACAAAGCACGACATTGCCTCCATTCTATGAGGATAGTTCGAGACTCATCCTTGAAGAAACACGGAAAACCAAACGGGTCGCGGCCAATGCAATCACCGTCGATGTCGCCCTCGTGACTACCGGTGGCCCAATTGCCGACCCGAGAGGCTCGGCCTCTGCCCCGCCACACCGACAAGCCAACGACCCAAAACGTGGCTCACAATCCTGGACCAACAACAAAGGCCAAAATTCCGGCCGAAGTTGCGGTGGCCGAATCGGAAATAGTGGCAGCGGCGTCAGAGGGAAACCCCTGCCGGCCGGCAGCCACCCGCCGCAATAGCAGCAATGGCAGCAGCCCTCGTCGTGGGATGCCTACCCACTATGGGATGTGTGGGCCCCACCGCTTGGGTTGATCCACCGTGTCCATATCCAACGTCATCTTGGGCCCCACATTCGTCCCAACAGCCCCAGCCAGGCATCTTCGACGCGCGTTCACAACAGGCATACAATGCACAGATCTCTACTCCTTCAACTTATGCACCAACGGATATTGAGGCGGTTATGAACACCATGTCTCTCAATGAACCAAACGACGGTTGGTATATGGATACTGGCACCACATCTCATATGACGGCATCCGAAGGTACTCTCTCGTCTTATTTCAATATGAGTAATTTAAATCGAAATATTATTGTTGGTAGTGGACAAGGCATTCCCATTCGAGGGTATGGACAATCATACCTCTACCCACCACATCCATCGTTAGTCTTAAACAATGTCCTACATGCCCCGAAACTCATCAAAAATCTAATCTATGTGCATCGTTTACAACCGAGAATAATGTTTTTCTTGAATTTGATCATTTTGGTTTTTCTGTGAAGGACCTTATGACAAGGACACGAATAATGAGATGTGACAGCACTAAGGACCTCTATCCTATCACCACCACCGTTGGTCATCTAGCCTCCTCTCCATCAACCTTTGTAGCTCTTTCATCTTCTTTATGAAATAATAGATTAGGACATCCGGGAGATTCTGTTTTATGCTCCCTTAGCAAAAATAAATTTATTCAATGCAAACATGTCTCTACTACTCCTGTTTGTGAATCTTGCATTTTTGGGAAACATATCAAATTGTCATGTTATTCTTCATCCACGTGTACTTTAATGCCATTTGATATAATACATAGTGATTTATGGACTTCTCCCATTTTAAGCACCGTCGGGCATATATATTATGTATTTTGGATGATTATTCTAACTTTCTGTGGACTTTTTCCAATTGGTAATAAGTCCAAAGTCTATTCTATTTTTTCGTCATTTAGTACTTTCATAAAGACACAATTTGAAAATAATATCAAATGTATTCAATGTGATAATGGAATGAAATTCGATAATAAAAAAATTCAAACTGTTTTGCGTCAAACAAGGGCTTGTTTTTCATTTTTCCTGTCCACATACCTCTCCACAAAATGGAAAATCCAAATGGAAAATTAGAAACATAAACAACTAAATTCGTGCCCTCCTTGCCCACGCCTCTATCCCCCTATTTTTGGCATTACGCACTTTCAATGGCAACCTATCTCTTGAACATTCTGCCAAACAAATCTCTTAAACATAAGTCACCCACTCAAGTTCTTTATCTTCGGAATCCTTCCTATAAGCATTTACGAACTTTTGAATGTATATGCTGCCCCCTTCATCCCTCCACTCAAATCAATAAGATGCAACCTCGGTCATCCCCGTGTGTCTTTCTTGGTTACCCCCTCCCCTCTATTATAGAGGATATAATTGTTACGACTTGTCAAGCCAAAAAATAATCATTTCTAGGTATTTCATATTCGATGAGTCCCAATTCCCATATGTCAATCTCAATTCTCCACCTCCAAATTCCTATGACTTCCTAAATGATAGTCTAAATCCCCTTCTAATCCATCACTTGCAAAATCAATCATCACAACCTTCCGTCTCGACTGCCTCTCGGCCAACCATCGCTTTCCCCAACACTACTGCCCTATCTCGGCAATACCCACCCCCACTCCCGGTCCTATTCCCAGTCCCACTGCCACGTCTCAACCACCACTTCCCAATCCCGTCCAACCTCTAGCTGCACCCCGATGGACAATGGAAACCCATGTTATACATGATATTCCCAAACCCAAACGACTATTTAACTTGTCAAATTCGGTTGCCCCTTCCCGTGTTCCTCGTATCCGAAAGATGCCTTGTCTGATCTTAATTGAAAAAATGCAATGATTGACGAATATATGCTCTTATTGAAAATAAGATGTGGGATCTAGTACCTCGTCCTCCTGATGCTAATAATATTCGTTCTATGTGTATTTTTTGACATAAAAAGAAATTTAATGGTTCTTTTGAGAGACACAAGATATGTCTTGTAGGTGATGGCAGGTATCAACAGATGGGAGTGGGTTGTGCTGAAACTTTCAGCCCGATAGTGAAATCGGCGACAATTAGGACCGTTCTCAGTATTACTTTGTCCAAATCTTGGCCCATTCATCAGCTTGACGTCAAAAATGATTTCTTGCATGGGGATCTTCATGAAACTGTATTTATGCATCAACCTATGCGATTCAAGGATCCAATTCATCCAGATTATGTGTGTCTTTTGAAAAAATCACTCTATGGACTGAAACATGCTCCTCGTGCATGATACCAATGGTTTGCTGGATTTGTATCCTCTATTGGGTTTTTACATAGCAGATCTGATCATTCATTGTTCATCTATCGCAAGGGTAATAACATGGCATACATCCTACTATATGTTGATGATATCATAATCACTACATCTTCTGATACACTTCGTCGATCCATCGTGTCACTCCTTGCCTCTAAGTTTGCTATGTAGGATTTGGGCCCCCTAAGCTATTTTTTAGCATTGATGTTATGAGATATGTGGGTGGATTATTTCTTTATCAAAGAAAGTACGCCGAAGATATCCTTGATCGAGCAGGCATGATGTCTTGCAAACCGGCCCACACGCCGGTGGACACTAATTCCAAACTTAGTGCCTCTTCGGGTTCCCTGTATGCTGACCCGACTCACTATCGCAGTTTAGCAGGAGCATTACAGTATCTCACTTTCACGAGACCAGATATATCATATGTCGTACAACAAATATGCTTACATATGCACAGCCCGACGGATGCACATATGAATATGCTCAAACGTATTTTGCGCTATGTACAAGGTACTCTTCACTCTGGCCTCCACTTGTACAAGTCCACACTCTCTGGTCTCACCTCTTATTCTGACGCTGACTGGGGTGGTTGTCCAGACACTCGTCGCTCCACGTCAGGTTATTATGTCTTCCTCAGAGATAACCTGCTTTCTTGGTCTTCTAAAAGACAACCTACTCTGTCTCGATCCAGTGCCGAAGCCGAGTACTGAGGAGTCGCAAATGTTGTCTATGAGTCTTATTGGATACACAACCTTCTATTGGAACTTCACTGCCCAATCCGCAAGGCTAATTGGTCTAATGTGATAATGTCAGTGCGATATACCTTCTGGCAATCCCGTTTAACATCAGCACACTAAACACATTGAGATGAATATTCATTTTGTACGTGAAAAAGTGGCTCGTGGCCAAGTTCGTGTCCTTCATGTTTCATCCAGATATCAGATTGCTGATATATTCACTAAAGGACTTCCGCGCATTCTTTTTTATGATTTCGGAGTCAGTCTCAGCGTACCAGAACCTCCCACTTTGACTACGAGGGTGCGATAGAATATTTTCATATATTATATATTACCATTGCTAGAATATTATCATATTTTGTATATTTTTTATATTAAATAAATTTATATTTCAATTGTAATTAGAAAGATTTAGTTAACTAGTTTGTAGTCATATAATACTATATGACAAGGCTGGCTATTTTCAACTAACCACTATTAGTAAAAGTAAAGAGCTTAAATTATTCACCGTTAATATAAATATTTTTTAACACTATCATATCATTTTTAATATCACCTCTTTAATATGTGGAATTAGGAATAAATTTTATGTTTCTAAAGGATTTTGGGTAAACTGTTCAATTTTCAAAGCCTTCTCTAAAACCATATTTTGCACGTTTCCGACATTTTTGGCAGACTTTTCCAAAAACCATTCACTTCCAAAAAAAATATTTAAGGTGGAAAATCAATGATACGATGTTGAAAGAGATGGTTAAAACTTAAAAGATAGGAAAGATAAGGACTAAATTAGTGAGCTAAATAGTAAGGATCCCCTAATGAGTTACGGCTTGCGGCGTGTGTTGATGCTAAGTTAAAGTAGGAGCACCTTACTTGACTAGTCGTCGCTCTACTTCTTCCTTGGCCCTTATTGACTCATCGTTGTCCTGGCTTAGCACGTGCCTCTTCATATTAAGTTGGGTCCTACCCCTATCCTAAGCCAAGGTACATATAATATCAGCTTAAAACAAGGTGTTTTAGTTAAATATTTACTTCGTTTTCCTCATTAAAAGTTAAGCTCAGACCAGTCAGCTATTTTTATAACCTTTAACATCATTTTTATTCAAATTATATGAAAAACAATACTCCATCCGTCCCAATTTGTTTGAAGGTTGATCAATTTAACGGTCAAACAATTTTTTTTGACTTAATTTAAAACATAGATTGTTCGAGTATTTTATAATAAAATTTACATATTTGAAAACTACATAAAAAGTACTATTAGTCTGCATAATTAATAATTCACATTATATGAAAAGAGTTGGAGAAAATCATAGTCAAAGAAAGAGTTGTTTGACTCTCAAACTGATCAACCTTCAAACAATTTGGGACAGATGGAGTAATACGTGTTGTACAATGTAAATTACTATAAGAATAACAACAACAATAACATACACAATGTAATCTCATAAATGGAATCTAGGGAGGATAGGATATCTGCAGACCTTTGTGATGGTAGAAAGATTATTTTTAATAAACTCTCGAAATAACAACATGGTACCAAAAATAAGTTTAAAAAAAAAAAGGAAACCGCAACAAAATGGCAAGATAAACGCATTACTACACACGTAGTACTAAGTAGTAATATTACTAATGCTTAAAAAGGAGAAGAAGAGAATAACCCCACCCCTCCTTTTCTCTCCCACTTAAAGGAGCGTAAATTATAAGAATATTGAACAGTTATAATATTGAAGAAAAAACCTCAAATGTATTGTTTTCTTGACCTGTTTTTTTGGTCTGGGACGATCTGGGCTTCAAAATGCTAGAATTGGCCCAGCCCAGCGCTTTGGTCCCTGGGCCTCCCAGCTTGTTGCCAGGTACAAATCTTTTTTTTTTGCGCAGATTCCTTTCAAAGGCTGTCTCTAATTTTTGCCCCTCAAATTTGGAATCTCTAATTTTTTCCCTTCGCTCAAAAATATTCCGAGGTTCCGAGTTCGAACCCCTGCTCAGTCAAAAATAAAAAAAATTGCAAAGTTGAGTTTGGATTTGCAAAACAGATTTTTGTCCTATGTTTGAAGGCAAACTCTGTCTTTAAGGTAGATTTTGCATGCAAACTTTGTGTGCCTTAAGGTAGAGTTTGCTGCCTTAAGGCAAACTTTGTCGGATGAGGCATAGTTTGCAGACAAACTCTGCTTGTAGAGTTTGAAACTCTGCCTTCAGGCATAGTTTGCAGGCAAGCTCTACCTTGCGAACTCCAAACTATGTCTTGCGATTTCTTTTTTAGTTTTTGTCTGAGCAGGGATTCGAGCCCGGAACCTAAGAATTTTAGGCGAAGGGTAATAATTAAAGATTTTTAATTTGAGGGGAAAAAATTAAAGACCATCCCAAAATAATGGCATCCGTGTGAATTGCCCGATATAAATATGGTCCAATTAATACCGGGATGAGCCGAGAGTATGTCACAAAGCTAGCACACACTACCGATATTTAGCAGGCGTTTGCCCATGAAAATCAAATATTTTTCATTTTATTTAGAATTTTCAGGTTTGGTGATAGAAATGAGGGAGAAACGTTGATGTTGGATTTCACAAAAGCTTTTGATTTGGTGATAGCAAACTCTAGTTTCCAAAAGAGGGAGGAACACTCGGTCATCTTTCGGAGTACGGTGGCCAAGATTACCTACTTTCCATGAAGAGCAACAAAGGTTTATACACTTACTGCAAGGTTATTCCGAGCGAGAATCTCACGACTCAATATAGGCTACTGGTTATGGATCTAGAGATAAAGAGGAAAAGAAGAAAGAGGGCTATGTATGGTCAACCTAAAATTATGTGGGGTGCTTTGACTAAGGACAATTGCCCAGGAGTTGTGTGAAGAGGTTGCGGGCATTGGGAGCCTGGAGGAGTAGTGAGGACGTGAGTAGTATATGGTCCGTGACGGCAGCTAGCATTAGGGAAGCAACTAGGGAGGTGTTAAGGGTCTCGAAGGGTCACTCTGACGGTCACAAAGGGAACTGATGGTGAAACAAAGAGGTCAAAGATAAAGTGGAAGCTAAGAAAATAATGTATTCAAAGTTAGTGGAGAGTGTTGACGAGGAGTAGAAGAGGACAAACATGGAGCATTACAAGAAGGTGAGAAAGGAGGTAAAGTTAGCGATAACGGCAACATTCAGGCGCTTGTATGAAGAACTAGGGGAAAAAGGTAGGGAAAAGAAGTTGTACAGACTAGCCAAGGCGAGAGAGAGGAAGGCTCGTGACCTAGACCAAGTGAAGTGTATCAAAGACGAGGAAGGTAAAGTTTGATGGAAGATGCTCATATTAGACATAGATATCAAACTTACTTCTATAAACTCTTAAACGGAGAGGGAGACCGGAACATCGTACTGGGCGAATGGAGGACTCCAAGAGTAGCCCTGATTTTGGATACTGTAAGTGAATCAGGGTTGAGGAGGTAGAAGTGGTTATGCGCAAAATGAACAGGGGTAGAGTAACAGTGCCAGATGAAATATCGGTAGAAATTTGGAAGAATGTGGACAGGGGAGGCTTGGAGTGGATTACCCAGTTGTTTAATGTCACTTTTAGGACGTCGAAGATATCTGAGGAGTGGAGATGAAGCACGGTGATTCTATTGTACAAGAACAAGGGGGATATCCAAAATTGCAATAACAATAGGGGTATCAAGTTGTTGAGCCATACGACTAAAGTATGAGAGAGAGTGGTAGAAGCAAGGATGAGGAAGATAATGTCTATTTTAGAGAATCAAATTGGATTCATGCCGGAGCGTTCGATAACAGAAGTCATTCACCTTGTAAGGAGGTTGGTGGAGCAGTATAGGGAGAGGAAGAGAGACTTGCACATGGTGTTCATTGACCTGTAAAAGACATACGACAAAGTTTTGAGGGAGGTGCTATGAAGATATATGGAAGCTAGAGGTGTTCTTGTAGCCTACATTAGAGCGATTAAGGACATGTATAATAGAGTCAAGACCCGGGTGAAATCAGTAAGAGGTAGCTCTGAACAATTTTCTGTCATAATGGGTTTGCATCAGGGATCCGTTCTAAGCCTATTTTTTTGTCGTGGCGATAGACGCACTGACACGTCGTATTCAAGGAGATTTGCCTTGGTGTGTGCTTTTTGTTGATGGTACAATAATGTACTGATTGACGAGACGTGAAATGGTGTTAACACGAAATTGGAGGTTTGGAGGCAAATTGTAGAATTGAAAGGTTTCAAGTTGAGCAGGACTAAGACAGAGTACTTGGAGTGCAAGTTCAGTTGAGGGATTCAGGTAGCGGATGAGGACGTGCGGCTTGATACTCAGGTCATCCCCAAGAAAGAAAGTTTCAAGTACCTGGGGTCGATCATCTAAGGCAATGATGAGATTGACGATGATGTCACACACCGTATTGGGAAAGATTGGATAAAATAGAAGCTCGCATCAAGTGTGTTGTGCGATAAGAATGTACCGTCTAAACTTAAGAGAAATTTCTACAAAATGGTGGTCAGACCGACTATGTTGTATGGGCGAAGTGTTATCCAGTTAAGAAAGCTCATGCCTAAAAGATGAAGGTCGTTAGGATGCGGATGATGAGATAGATGTGCGAGCATACTAAGAGAGATATGATTTGGAATGAAGTGATTCAGGATAAGGTGTGAGTGTCCTCCGTGGTGGACAAGATGCCGGAAGAAAGGTTGAGATGGTTTGTTCATGTATAGAGGAATGCGTAGATGCTCTAGTGAGAGGTGTGAGAGATTGACAGTCGTGATCATGAGGAGAGAGAGGGGTAGGCCAAAGAAGTCTTGGGGAGAGGTGGTTAGGCAGGATATGATGCAGTTTCAACTTACCGAGGATATGACATTTGATATGAGGGTATATAGGTCGAGTATCAGGGTAAAAGGCTAGTTGGTTTCCACGAGGATTTATTTTTTGTACTAGGAGTTTGATTATCTTTGTGCATTAGCTTATACTTTTTAGATCTCTATTATGACTTGATTGTTGTATTACTTTATTTATCTTATTATATTATTGCTATTACTGTTTATTTACCTGTGGTAGTTACTGCTTTTTTTTTAGAATGCTTTAGCATGACTTATTCGCTTTCATTACTTGCATTTTCATACCGCTTTAAATTTCTTGCACGTGTCTGACCGTTCATTTTCTTTTGCTTTTATTTTTGTTTTTGCTTTTGCTTTTGCTTTTGCTTTTGCTTTCTCTTGAGTCGAGGGTATTTCGGAAACAGCCTCTCTACCATGGTAGAGGTAAGGTATGCGTACATTGTACCATACCCAGACCCATATTGTGGGATTACACTAGGTATGTTGTTGTTGTTATTTAGAATTTTGAAGTTGGAGTTGAAGATGAAGCTGTATTTGGTTTTAATTTTTACAAAGAATATTTAATTATTTGAATGTACCTAAAGTGAAAAAGTGGGGGGGAAAAAGTAAAAACAATCTTTTAGTTGTATTTGAAATTAGCCAAGCGCTGATTTTCAAATAAAGTGAAAAAAAATCAAGAAAAAATGAAAAACTTGCATGGCCAAACGGTCCTTAATTATGGTGTCAAGTGTTAACTGTCAAATGGCGGGAGAAATAGTTTTGTAGTCCACTTACAAAATGTTAGTTTTATGTTCTTTTTACGAGACATCTTCATTTTTACGTCATCTGAAAAATGACACATAAAAGCTATGAAAAGACTATTTTCTTTTATTCATGCCTTTTCTCTGACGAAGCCATCAGAATCCGGTGAGGCCCACACTAACGCTAGCGAGAGAGTTCGATTTCGAATTTGACTGAATTTGTGTTTTACGACAAACATTAATTAAAATTGGAGAGCTTCACTTCTCCATTTGAGTGAATAAGGTTGAGCTTTTTTTATGCTGCTTCACTTGGAACAGAGATGAACTCTACTAGAACATCACCAAAATTAAGTTTAAGGCCAAACACGTCAAGTTTCCATTACAGTATGTCAAAATGGATACCAAAAAAGTTCGAAAAGAAATCAAATGGAACACGGAATGAGAATGGCCAAACACGTCAACCTCCCCTTGGATTTGTCGCGTCAATCCATCCATCACCAAGGCAAATAAAAATGGGCTAAGAGCTGATCCCTGGTGCAATCCCATCATCAATGGAAAGTGCTCCGAGTCTCCTCCCACTGTCCATACCCTGGTCTTACCTCCATCATACATATCCTTGATCATCCTAGTGTACGCCACATGTACACCTCTAACCTGCAAACATCTCCATAGAACCTCCCTAGGAACTCTGTCATATGCCTTCTTGAGATCGATGAAAACCATATGTAAGTCTCTCTTCCTCTCCCTATACTGCTCCACCAACCTCCTAATAAGATGAATGACTTTTGTGGCCGAACGTCCCGGCATGAATCCAAACTGGTTCTCGGAAATAGACATGCCTCTTCTCACCCTCATCTCCAAGACTCTTTCCCAAACTTTCATAGTGTGGCTTAGCAGCTTGATACCCCGAGACTCCTTACATTAATATTAGGGTAGTGCTATCTCAATAAGTTTTTATTACTTCCGGAATCATATCGGCAGCTTAAACTACTCTAGGTTACTTTTTAGATGATATTGAACCATCCTGCTGCATGATTAGCTGACTGTTCAAATACCGGTCACTGCTTTAATAACAACAACAATAACAACATATACAACGTAATTCCACACAGTGTGGTTTGAGAGGTAAGATGTGCGAAGACCTTACCCCTACCTCTCTCACACACCGTGCGATAAAACTCAACTACCTACTAACCTTCTATCCTAATTCTCGACCTCCAAATCTTCCTATCTTAGGTCAGCTCCTCAGTCACATGGAGTTATGACATGTCCTCAGTCACTGCTTCAATGTCACTGGTTATTTACTTTTTACTAATAATAATGTTACTATGTAGGGAGTATTTGGAATTTTAAGCTTCCCTGTTGCACTGGTCATTTTGGTAGGAATGATGACTCGTGAAGCCCATGTACACAACAGTACATATAAGCGTGTAAGTTGCCTTCGCTCACCTTAGAAATCTTTTTATCTTTTGTATTTGTCTCATTTATGTATATTTCTGGGACTGGCAAGTCAAAAGTTCTCTGATGCTGGTAAGGCTATGTGGATGACACTAAAATGCGAGTATGTCTGGAGGACATGTATCTACATGTACATTTATCTAGCATTGAGTTTGCATATTCATGAGGGAATGTTTTACTGGTATACAGATGCAAATGATGGACTATCTTTCTCAAAGGTAGTTCTTCCTCCAACCTATTAAGCGGGAATCGCTGCAAGGCAAAAAAACGTGTGTTGTTGTATTTGTATTATATCTCTATAACCTATTGTTGACAACTATCTCGATAACCTATTTGTTGACGACTTTGAAAATGATTCAAGACACAACTTCCAGCTAATTTGAAATCTTTTAGAGTTGAAAAATTCCATCTTAAAACAAGAGTGTGAATTGGATTGCTATGGTCTATGCAAGAGATGGTAGGGTCCATATCTTCTGTTGGTGCGGTGGGCTCTCTTCATGGTGTCCTCCTCTACCAGAATGCCTTTAAAAACCATCATTTTCGTGGTGTACTTTTCTGGACTCAGTTACTCTATGGTGCTTCGGGGTTGGTAGATTTAATATTGGTTATTAGAGAATATTCTCCGAATATTCGCCGTATATTTTATAATTATGATAGATGTATATTTAAGGTAACTTAGGATTCTAATTGTTTTAGGAATCAACCTTTGTAAGGTAAGTTAAGATTCGTACCATATTAGGAATCAACCTTTGTAAGGTAAGTTAGGATTCGTACCATATTAGGAATCAACCTTTGTACATCTATATATATTGTGAATAATGAAAGGAATTCCTAAAGGAAATTATTCTATCTTACATGGTATCAAGAGCCTAAAACCTAAACCCTACTCTTCTCCTTTCTCCCTCCCTTTCTCGGCCACACCAGCAAATTCTCGGCCAGAACCAGAAAATTCCCTTCCCTCGGTCGGCGGAAACCATGTCTTCCCCCACAAATTCTAGTTCATCCACTGGCACACTTGACAACTCCTCTCAACGTTCAGTATCTTCTTTTCATCCGGCATTCGCTGTTAACAACATCAAGAATTTTATCCCTATAATTCTTGATCAAGAAGACTGTCAATATTCCATGTGGATGGAACTATTCTATATTTATGTATGTGCATACAACGTGCTCGATCATATTGACGAATCTGTTCCTCGTCCCACCGATGTTACAAACTCAATCTGGCATAATCTTGACGCCATCGTCAAACAATGGATCTACGACACCATCTCCAAAGACCTGTTGTGCACTATCATGAAAACAGGTGCTTCGGCACGTGAACTTTGGGTCCGGCTAGAAGAAATCTTTCAGGACAATAAAAATACTCGGGCCGTGTATTTGGAAGCGCAATTCAACAATACCCGCCTAGAGAATTTTAAATGTCCGAATATTATAAGCAACTGAAACTCATAACCGATCAACTATCCAACGTCGGGACTTCTATTTCAGAAACCAAGATGGTGCTTCAACCTGTTGCGGGTTTACCGAAAAGTGAATATGACACACTCGCAACAATGATTCAACAAGCCGACCCTCTCCAAGTTTCAACAAGGCACGTTCACAACTATTGTTGGAAGAAACTAGACGTGCTAAACAAGAGGAACATAATCAAAAGGCGCTAGCCGTTGATGGGATGGCAACACCTGCGGCCAGCAGCAACCAGCCACCACAGAATGTCCACCAACAACAGTAGTCCAGCGGCGGAGGTCGTGGCGACAGGGGTCGCAACAACAAGGGCAAAGGTCGCGGCAAGGGCCAACGCAACCAGTGGGATGGACAACAGCCATGCTAGAATCAGCAGCCTATCCAGTGGGGTGGACAGCAGCATGCGTGGCCCAACCAGCAGAACTAGGCCTCGCCTCCAAGCCCATACCCAACTGCAAGGGCCCAATTCCATCAGCCTTGGCCGACTGGCCTCTTGGGCCCTGCCTCAGCCACCAGGCAGGCCCACCACCAGCAGCAGCAGGCCCACTTGGTTGCATTCCAGCAGCAGCCTGGCCCCGACTGATTTGGACCAGGCCTACACCACCGTGAACCTTCAACAGCCCGACGGCAATTGGTACATGGACACCGGAGCCACATCTCACCTCACCCGGTCATTAGGTAACCTATCTCAACTACGTCGATTAAAGTGTCCTCAATTTATTACTGTCGGCAATGGTCATCGCATTCCAATTGAAGGTTACGGCAACACACACACCAAACATCCACACGCGCCCTTCTCCCTAAACCACGTCCTATACACACCTAACATCATTAAAAACTTAATCTCCATTAGAAAATTCACTAGCAATAATTCTGTGTCTGTTGAATTTGACCCTTTTGGTTTTTCTGTGAAGGAACTCAATACGGGGAAAATGCTTACATGCTGTAATAGTGTGGGAGAGCTCTACCCATTCACTCAATCTTCCGCTGTCAGACCGCAAGCACCTCTATCCCTTGCGGTGATCTCTCCCTCAACTTGGCACAACAGACTCGGACACCCCGGAGATCCAGTTTTTACTTTTCTTAGGACTTCTAAGCGTATTCAATGTAATAATGGGAAAATTGCCCACCACTGTTTTTCTTGTCTACTAGGCAAATATACTCGTCTTTCATTTATGTCATCAAACAGTGTTACTTTTTCTCCCTTTGATATTGTTCATGCTGATTTGTGGACATCTCTGATTGTTAGCTCTTTGGGTCATAAATTCTATCTAGTATTCTTGGATGATTTTTCACATTTTGTCTGGATTTACCCACTGAAATTCAAATCTGAAGTTTTTACAAAATTCCTCGAGTTTCAAAAATTTATTAAAACACAATTTGAAAAATCTATCAAATCATTCCAATGTGATAATGTACGTGAATTTAATAACTCGGCATTTCACAATTTCTGTTCTAAACAAGGCATGGTTTTTCATTTTTCTTGTCCCTATACTTCTTCCCAAAATGGAAAGGCTGAAAGAATTATACGTACCATCAATAACATGGTTCCCGTACTTCTATTTCATGCCTGCCTACCACCGCCTTTTTTGGGTCTATGCTGTCAAAATGGTAGAATCCCTTCTTAATATTTTACCAACTAGCACACTCCAAAACAAGACCCCTACCGAAATCTTATATCGTAGGCTATCATCATATGATCACCTACGTATTTTTGGATGCTTATACTACCCCAACATGGCCTCCACTGCACCTCACAAACTTGCCCCTTGCACTCTGCCATGTGTCTTCCTTGGTCTATCTCCTAATCATCGAGGCTACTTGTGCTATGACATTGCTACTCGCAAAATCATCTTCTCCCGTCACGTCACCTTTGACGAGACAACCTTTCCTTTTTCCAATCTCCGGAAATTTTAGACCACCGATTACATCTTTCTCGATGAACCAATTCTGTCCCCAGTCATCCAAAATCTATACCAACAACAACCTACTTTTTCGACAGTCTCGCCACTGTCCGACACTACCCCAACATCTCCTTGCTCACCCCTATAGCCCCAGTCGAGTCACCTGCACCACCGGCGACACTGCTGCCCATCACTCCAAAGAACTGGCCCCGCAGCTTTTCGATCCAACAAACACCCGTAAAACCACCCACTGAATCGCCGCCCACCGGTCCGTAATCGATGGACCAAAGAACCTCCCAGCCCCGACCCACCACCACTGCCGTCTCATCGCATGGAGACTCGTGGAGAACACGGGATCTTCAATCCCAAGGTTCACTTCAATCTCTCCACACAAACCTTATCACCCATTCCAAAAAAATCCAAAAATAGCAAAACTGGACCCAAATTGGAATGCGGCCATGTGCGAGGAATTTAACGCTTTAACCAAGCAGAACACTTGGGATTTGGTACCTAGACCCGAAGGTGTGAATGTTATCCGGTGTATGTGGCTATTTCGGCACAAGTTCAGAGACATTGGTGACTTAGAGAGGTATAAGGCAAGACTAGTTGCCAATGGCACTAATCAGCAGGAGGGTATTTATTGTGGTGAGACATTCAGCCCGGTTGTTAAACCGGTCACTATTCGAACTGTTCTCAGTATTGCTATGGGCTTGCATTGGCCGATTCATCAGCTCGATGTCAAAAATGCATTTCTTCATGGGGATTTGAAAGAAACTGTATACATGCATCAGCCCTCTGCTTTGTTCATCCGGCAGTTCCGCATGCTTTGTTCATCCGGCAGTTCCGCAGTTTGTATGTCATCTCAGGAAATTACTATATGGATTGAAATAGGCACCCCGCGCTTGGTATGATCGTTTTGTCAGGTATCTTCTGCAGATTGAGTTTATATGTAGCATGAGTGATAACTCTCTCTTCAAATTTCACCGAGGTAGCAGCACTGCATATTTGCTATTATATGTCGATGACATTATTCTTACTGCCTTATCCGACGGGTTGAAGAATGAAATCATTGCTCAACTCAAAACTGAATTTGCTATGACTAACTTGGGCAAGCTAAGTTATTTTTTGGGTATATCGGTGACCAGATCAGCAACCACTATGTTCCTGTGTCAGCATAAGTATGCAGAAGAGATAGTGTACAGGGCCAAGATGGCAAATTGTAAAATTATGCCAACTCCGGTGGACTCAAAATCCAAGCTTAGTGCCAATGACGGTGCGCCAGTTTCTGATCCCACTCTATATCGGAGTCTAGCAGGTGCTCTTCAGTATCTTACATTCATTAAGCCTGATATTGCATATGTCGTTCAGTAGGTGTGTATGTTTATACACGACCCCCGGGAGTCCCATTTTGTCGCCCTCAAACGTATTATCAGATACGTTAAGGGCACACTATACTTCGGATTACATTTATACTCCTCTGCCCCAACCAAGCTACTTGCCTACACGGATACAGATTGGGCAGGATTCCCCGACACACGTCGCTCCACCTCAGGGTACTGTGTTTTTCTTGGGGATATTCTTATCTCATGGTCCGCCAAGCGGCAGGCCACACTTTCCCGTTCGAGTGCTGAAGCAGAATATCGCGGTGTTGCTAACGTAGTTGTTGAGATCTGTTGGCTCCGAAATATTCTTTTGGAACTCCACTGTCCACTCCGCAAGGCGTCTATAGTCTATTGTGACAACATATCTGTCATCTATATGTCTCATAATCCGGTCCAACATCAGCGGACTAAGCATATTGAGATAGATATCCACTTTGTGCGAGAGAAGGTTGCCCGTGGTCAGATCAAAATATTACACGTGCCTTCCTCCTATCAGTATGCAGACATCTTCATAAAGGGACTACCGCGATAGCTCTTCACCGACTTCCGATCCAGCCTTAGCGTTCGACCTCCTCCCGCTCCGTCTGAAAGGGAGTATTAGCGAATATTCTCTGAATATTCGCCGTATATTTTGTAATTATGATAGATGTATATTTAAGGTAACTTAGGATTCAAATTGTATTAGGAATCAACCTTTCTAAGGTAAGTTGGGATTCGTACCATATTAGGAATCAACATTTGTAAGGTAAGTTAGGATTCGTATCATATTAGGAATCAACCTTTGTACATCTATATATATTGTGAATAATGAAAGGAATTCCTAAGGAAAATTATTCTATCTTACATTGGTCTCACGTGTAAACTTAAAATTTGGTATCCCTGATTATGTTGTTGTTGTAAGCGATGCATCATTCTCTCATATGATTGGGCGTCTCAAATGGATGTCTCTTCTTGTACTCAGTTCAAAGCTTTGCCCCTCAGGTATTGAAGGAACGTTTTTTGCTTTTCTAATGTCAATTGATCATATTGGTATGCTCACATCATCCTGGGGTGGAGGCCTCTTACTTCATGCCTTCAATGTTACAAGGACACGATTTGACAACCTTTGGATAGTGATAGTGATCAGGAGCTTTTTAAGAATCCTTCCAGTTTGCATTCTGTTTCTGATACCGAGCAGTGATCCAAATGTTTCTATTCTTCCAACTGAGACGTTGAAGAGTAAAAAGGGCGACGATATGTTGGAAAATAAGAACATGGAAATGGCTCCTCTTGTGAGCAGTGTCGATCAGCATTTAGTGGTTACATGAGTGCAAATTGTAAAACAAGGAAAGTATACTCTGGTGTGAAACTTCATGTGCTCTCCTATGTGCTCTCATATTTCTTCTTCTATTGCTTGCTGATTCAGTAACTTATGTTACAGCAATGCAATTGATCAATTACTACATTGAATCTATGATCAAGATATGCATCGATACAGTGAAATTAACATGGTATCAAAGCTTTGAAGAAATTGATGCAATTGGACATTTTTTATACATGCAAAGCATTTTTGCAGTAGATCTGTGCATAATTTGATGGATTGTGTCGCATGCAATAGTTTCTGGAGGTGATACTGTATTGAGCAAGTTGTTGGGAGTGATGTTGTCAATATTCAAGGAGATGCAGACACATGCAAGTTGAATCAAGAAGATAGAAGCAGATATGTGAAACAGATCACTGGTTTAAAATTGATACTGTTTTTTTGTTGTGAAATAGATCGCAGAGGTTAGATAGATAGATCTTTGTGTATCGAAGATTAATATTGATATTATAGCACACATAAAGAGTAATGGGAAGTAGTTGAGAAGACTCAACAAATGAATTCACAGCAGTGATCACATAGATCACAATCATCCATTGTATCTGTTTCCTTCATATGCACCTGGCTCTCTGTCTGTAGGAATTGTCTTAAATGGAATGGACAATTATACACTGTGGAGTAGAGCTATGAAGTTAGCTTTACTGGGAAAGAACAAGATAGGGTTCATTGATGGAAGTGTGAGAATAGATGCCTTTCATGGAGATCTGGCTAGATTATGGGATAGATGCAATGCAATCGTGGTATCTTGGTTAATGGAAAATGTAAGCAAGAGTTTGCTTACTGGAATGTTGTACAACTCATACTCATACAATAAATGGGGAAGAGTTGAAGGAGATATTTGACAAGGTTAACAGTTCCAGAGCTTTTCAATTGCACAGAGAGATAGTTTCCATGAGACAAGGAACACTATCTATGTCAATGTATTACTCCAAACTCAAAGATTTATAGGATGAGTATGATTCTATCATACCAACCCCATCCTGCTGCCCAAAAGCAAGAGAATTTGTGGATCACTTGCAGTATCAAAGACTATTGCAATTTCTTATGCGACTAGATGAAAGCTACAACCAAGTTAGGAGTCAAATTCTGATGATGCAGCAAATGCCTACAATAAACCAAGTAGGCCTGTCCAACGGGTCGGGGACCCGCCCGGCCTGGCTTGACCCGGCCTGACCCGACCCGAAAAACCAGGGTCAGGGTCGACTTATAGCTGACCCGCGAGCCACCCAACCCGAAAAAGCGGGGACCCGATCTTATGTAGGGTTGGGCTAGGGTCAGAACATTTTATCCGGCTGACCCGGCCCGACCCCCGACCCGACCCCGACCCACGTATTTTTTAATATAATTTATATTATTTTTCCTTCATTAATATTTATTTTGTACTTGTATATATTTTTGCCATTAATATTTAAGTGACATAATGCATGTTTTTATAATATATGTATTGCTCTAATCTACATTGAACTCGATATAAAATAAGATAAAATGGTAGCTGATTATTAATTATATGTTTATATTATTAGTCGTTCTGTTAATATCACGGAAGCATAATATAGGGAGAGAAAGTAGTTGTAAATTGGTAAAACTTTAAATGGTCATAACTCTGCGCTCGGATGTCCGTTTTACCCGATTTTTTTTTATTTTGCGTACTTTTTCGAGACAGGGCCGGCCAAACTGCCACAAGGCAGTTTGGAACTGCCAATTTATAGAAAAATGTCAGTTTTCCCAATCAATTTGTATTTTCTCCCAAATCGATTTCTAACTTTCCTTTTTCTTTAGTAAACATCTCACGATACACAATAGATTTTAACGTCGAAATTTCATGATAGTGTAGGTGTGAATGTCAATTTTAGTTTTGGAAATTCAATTTTTTTAAAAAAATTCCTCGACCCAGTCCGCCAAATCTCGTCCCCCTTCCGATGGGTCAGGGCCGACCCATGACCCGTAGGGTCCCCGAAGGGTCAGTGCCAATGTCAGAATTATTTTTAAAAAATAGGGTCAGGGTCGGGCCAGGGGGGCAAGCAGAATAAAAATCCACCTGACTATAGCTTTGGATAGGTCTAAAACCAAGTATATGTCATGGTTAATCAGGAAGAGAGTCAGAGGATGGTGGCATGAGCTAGCAGGGTGATGTTTGAGTCAGTGGAATCATTTGTCATGTTCACATCTAGGAATGGAAATTTCAGAAGTGGAATGCAGAAATAGAAGAAACAGTATAACCCCAATGCATTCTGTGATCATTGTCATTTAAAAGGTCACTCAAGATTGGAATGTTATAAATTGTTGAAGTGTGAGTACTGTCACAAGACTGGACATATACATGATGATTGTTACAGACTGATTGGATATCCAGAGAATTTTAAAGACAAAGGGAAGAAAGCTTATGCAGTCACATGAGGGAACATGTTGTGTGAGGACACTGGACAGGAAGGTGCAGTACAACATCAACATGTCATGAACACACTCAAATAACCACCAAATTTTTTGAAAAATGCACAGCCATTCACAAGCCAGAGACACACTGCTGAAGCAATACCATACATGCAGTTCACACTTAGCCAGCACAAGAAACTTCTTGATCTGTTGAATAGCAGAGAAAAGGACAATGTCAATGCAAAAATGGCAGGTAAGTATGTTTCTGATTCAGAAGGACTGATAAAGTGGATAGTAGATACAGGTGCAACTAATCATATGATTAGTGATCAGAAGTACTTACATAGTAATTTGTTGCATTTGTTGACAGAAGGCACATGAAAAGTGCATTTTCCCACAGGAGATTCAGCCAGAATCTCACATGTTGGGGAGTGTCATTTAGGAGGAGGTGATGTCCTTAGAAGTATTTTGTGTGTGCCAACTTTTAAGTTTAATATGTTGTATGTCTAAAAAATGACTAAGGAACTGAATTATAGTGTTACATTCTTTCCAACATATTGTGTGTTTCAAGATCTCTCATCTGGGAAGGTGAGGGGGATTGGAAATGATGAGTTTGGATTGTATATATTGTCCCTGGATGATCAAAATAAAGGAGGAGAATTGAGTAGATGTTTGTCTGCAACTCAACATGTTGATGCAATCACTTGGCATCAAAGATTATGACATGTGTCCATGAATGTCTTGAAGAAAATAGCATGTTTCAAGAATGATGCTGATTTTGTCTTAAATAATTGTGAAGTATGTCCTTTAGCTAGACAAACTAGACTTCTTTTCACTGTTAGCAATAATAGACCAGCAAAGTCATTTCAACTATTACACATGGATGTATGGGGACCTTACAAAACTGAAACATATAATGGAATGAGATATTTTCTAACCATTGTAGATGATCATACTAGATGGACTTGGATTTTTTATGAGGTTGAAATCTGATGTTTTTACACTGATCAGAAATTTCTTTGTTGAAGTTAACACTTAATTTGGAGCTAAGGTTCATAGGGTAAGATCGGATAATGGGACTGGGTTTTTTAACCAGAATTGTAATGATTTGTTTCTACAACATGGTGTCATTCATGAAAGTTCTTGTCCACATACACCACAACAAAATGGTGTAGTAGAAAGAAAGCACAAACACATCTTAGAAACAGCTAGAGCCATTAAGATTTAGGGAGGACTACCAGACAGATTTTGGGAACTGTGTGTGGAGAATGTTGAATATATAATCAACAGAATACCCTCTACTGTTAAAGAATAAATATCCATTTGAAATGATGTATAATAAGATGCCACAGCTTAATCATTTGAGAGTATTAGGTTGTTTATGTTTTGCAACTGTCAACACCAAACATGATAAGTTCAGTCCAAGGGTTGTGAGGTCTGTATTTTTAAGATATGGATCTGCTCAAAAGGGATATAAACTTTATGACATGGAGAACAGAATTCTCTTCATGAGCAGGGATGTATTATTCATGGAAATAATTTTTCCTTTCAAATGAGGCACAAATGAAGTTACCAGTCATATCCAGACACATGAGTTCCTTTGCTATGAAGACTTAGTTTGTCAACAGAGTTTTGACAATTCACCAGCAAATACCAGACATCAGGAAGATGGTCAACACAGGCAGGATGACATGCAGAATGTGCATGTGCCTAATGTGGTTCAGCATCATGGTCATGATCACATGGGGTCACCAAGTATTGGCATGGACACAAAATCAGGTCCTGAAGTCAGAAGATCCAAAAGAAACAGCAAACCTCCTATATGGCATAAAGATTACATCACTACACATGGTTCCTCTAGTTGTGTATATTCCATATCTGATAACATTACTTATACTAGTTTATCAACGGGATATCATAATTTTGTGGCTAAGGTTTCTCTTGACACAGAAGCACAAAATAATTCAATAGCAGCAAAAGACCACAGATGGGTTGAGGAAATGAAAGTTGAGATCAAAGTTTTTGAGGACAATGGGACCTGGAAGCTAGTCACTCTACCAGAAGGAAAGAAGGTCATAGGATGTAGATGGGTATACAAGATAAAGTACAAGGCAATAGGAGATGTGAAGAGATTTAAAGCCAGGTTGGTAGCAAAATGGTACAACCAGAAGGAGGGGCCTGATTATCAAGAGACTTTTTCACCAGTAGTGAAAATGACCACAGTAAGGGCTGTGATTTCCCTTGCATCAGCACAATACTGGATAATTCATCAGATGGATGTCTACAATGCATTCTTACAAGGAGATCTTTTTGAAGAAGTGTATATGGAACACCCAGAAGGATTTGATGTCAAAGAAAGGAAGAAATAGGTGTGTAGGCTACTGAAATCTCTTTATGATCTAAAACAGGCATCAAGGCAATGGAACATTAAGCTGACTACAACTCTCATCTCTTCTGGCTTTCAGCAGAGTCATAGAGACTATCCTATTTTTACCAAGCAGAAGCATAGTAGCATTGTGATAGTACTAGTATATGTTGATGACTTATTTATTACTGGAAATGATCCAGTACTAATTCAATCCTGTAAAGAGGCATTGCAGTCCACTTTCAAGATAAAAGATCTAGGAGAGCTTAGATACATTCTTGGCATTGAGTTTGCAAGAAACTCACAGGGCATTCTCATGCACCAGAGGAAATATGCCTTGGAACTTATTTCAGATATAGGGCTTGCAGGTGCAAAGCCTGTATTTTCCCCTATGGACATGAACCAGAAATTCACAACTATTGATTTTGACAGACATGTTTCTACATCATGCTCAGATTCCATTCCAGTAGAGGATTCTGATTCTATGCTACAAGATCCTAGTGCTTACAGGAGGTTGGTTGGAAGATTATTATACTTGACAACTACTAAACCGGACATTGCATTTATTGTACATTGCCTGAGCCAATTCATGCATGCACCTAAGAAATCACATGTGGAAGCTGGTCTCAGAATTGTCAGATATGTGAAGCAAGCACCAGGATTGGGAATCCTAATGTCCAGTTCAAGCACTCCTCAACTCAGGGTGTTTTGTGATGCAGATTGGGGGTCTTGTGTTAATAGTAGAAGATCAGTTACTGGTTACCTAGTAATGCATGGTTCTTCATCAGTTTCATGGAAATCAAAGAAGCAAGATACAGTTTTCAAGAGCTCTGCAGAGGCAGAATACAGGGCTATGGCAGCCTCAGCAGCAGAAGTGGTGTGGCTCACAGGCCTATTCCAAGACCTTGGTGTGGAAATCCAAACTCCAATATCAGTGCACACAGACAGCAAATCTGCTATTCAGATTGCAGCTAGTCCAGTTTTCCATGAAAAAACAAAACACATTGATATAGACTGCCATTTCATCAGGGAGAAAATACATACATGATTGATCAACATAGTATACTTACCTTCTGTGGATCAACCAATTGATCTGCTTACAAAGGCCTTTGGTCGACAACAACATGCTATGTTACTATCCAAGCTAGGAATGAAGAATATCTTCATATCTCCTAGCTTGAGGGGGAGGTGTAGAAGAACTAGGAAAATGTGTCCTAGTGCCATGAAGTTAGTTAGTTCTCTAAAGTTAGTTTCCAGTTTCTGAAGTTAGTTTCAAGTTGTTAGAAGAGTAGTTAGTTTGTTACATGGTTAGTTAGGGTTGTTAGAGATAATTATCTAGAATCTGTTAGAATCTTCTAGAAATGATGATGTGTATATATACTCTTGTATTGGTACTTTCTGAGATAATGAGGTAATATTCTCCCAAACTCTCATATCTCATTTCTCTCGAGTTCCTCTCCTCTTGATCATATTTCTTCTTCTATTGCTTGCTGATTCAGTAACCTATATTACAGCAAGGCAATTGATCAATTACTACATTAAATCTATGATCAAGATATGCATCGATACAGTGAAATTCACATTACGAGATGATTAAGCATCAAACATTTCTGAATCTAACAAAAAAAAGAATTCCATCATCTTTTCGTCAGTAGAACTAGTATTGTACACTATAAAGATGTCTTGGTAACAAAAGTTCTAATTATAAAAACATATCATACTGACTTACAGTAATTACTTAAAGGAAATATAAAAATTATAGTTGCGTCGAAATGTATAAAAACCTGTTTATATTAGGACAAGCTTCAAAGCAAGTCTGAACTTCACCTATTAAAATCTTGTCTAATATTGTTATCATGTTTAGACGAAGTGGTTGTTCTCAGTCTCTGCATCATAAAAGTTTATATCACAAATTGAACATTCTTGATAATAACAGCATGCATCCATAATATTTTGTATCTTCCTTTAGGGATGAAGCTCTATTCTCTATATTCAGGAAAATAGTCTTCTAAAATTTTCATTGCATAACTTTGTCTTGTCTGCATGCAACTCAGAAACTACATGTCTCTTTTGCAAATCCCACTCGTGACTGCTTTATGTCGTATATGACCCTAGTGTTCTTCTGCTGATAATTTCCAATAATTCCTATCTCATCATCATATTGGAGGCTAGCTAGAGCCAAACAGATCTGTGATGCATCAGTCTTTACAAAATAAAGAACCCCAGTAACATCCACTTCCATCTCAGCACCACCCTCAAACTGCATCTTAAAAGTGGGAATGTTCACTTCTTCATATGCAGAGAGATCAAAACAAGTATCAAGAATTGAAAATCCTGGCTTTAAAGGGTACCCTGAAAATTGTTTCAAGAACACTGCTTTAAAAGATTTGTAAATTGTTGGAGGGAGCCTTGTGATAACTGTTCCAGAATCAATCATAGTCCCACTTTTGCCAAAAACTGAATCTTGAATAGCCACCCCACCTATACTAATCCCGGTTAAATTAAGAAAATAGAAGCTAAAAAGCTGTGGATTTTCAACCATTTTAGTGTAAGAAATGGAAGTAGAGTTCTTGAAAATTGAAGTGTCATTGTCACCCCCTAATATTAATGAGCCAGTGGACTTTGTTCCAGTTGAAGGCAAACAATAGGAGAAAACACCACCAAAAATCCCAGATGCTTGAGATATCAAAGAAAGATTACTCCTTCCAAGTCCCATAAGCCCTGAAGCTAAACCAAAAAGACCTCTATTATTCCTTCCACAACCAAAGACAAAATTCTCAACAGATGTACTTCCAAGAACCAAATGATCTTGGCCAAGTTCACCTCGAGTGTACGATCCATCTCCATAGCTGACAACATAATTACATTCTTTTAAATCATTCTCACATAATCCTGAATTTCCAGTTGCAGATTGAAGAGATTGACAAGTCGACGAGTTGCATGAAACTGATCGATAAGTAGGAGAAACAGAGGGGTTAAACAGAGGTTCTGGTTGATTGTAACACAATCTACAAGGTTGGCACTGGACCCATGTCAGATCACTTCCGGTGTCAACAATTACTGTTGCGTTTCGACCGCCTAGTGTTACTGTGACAATGTAATTTAGACTATGCAATTTGACACCAGAATTTATAGGAATTTGGATTTGTGATGAAGTTTCAATTTTTTCAGAAATGATGTATTTGATTTTGGCTTGTATGGACCGAACTCGAATATCATCAGCTACCAGTTGTTTTTGCAGTTTTTTGTTCATGTCACTAATTGATCCAGAACAATAATCTTTGTGCTTCATTTCCAATATTGTTGCTCCATTTTCACTTCCTGGAAAACAAAGATGTTTGTAATTGAACACGCTTCAAATAGGCAATCCTATGTGTTAGGAAAGATAAAAGATTATAAAATTATGCCCAACATAAAATTGATAGAATATACCGCGTATATCCCAGTGATATACACGGTTTTCACAATTAGTGTACCAAAAATAGAAGTAGTTAATTATGTTGTATAATTACCATAATTGTAGAATTCTTGTACAAGTAGAATTATAATATTAGAAGTTTAGTAGGAATATGACTTTCCATATTTGAAGATTGTAACTTGTATATATACCTATTCATTCAATAAGAATAATCAAGTGATTATTTTTTTCATGGTATCAGAAGTCTAAGTCTCAAATACTAGTCCCAAAAAATTCCTTCCGTTGCCTCGGTTTCCGTGCACCATTTTTTCTCCTCTTTTCCCAAATCCCTCATTCAACTATTGTTCTTTCGTTATGTCTACGTCAAAGAACATGTTTCATCCTGCCCTTACAGTTTCCGACATCAAGAACCACATTCCTATTGTTCTTGAAATGGAAAACGTCCAATACGTGACGTGGGCAGAATTATTCAAAGTTCACGCACGCTTGCATCAAGTCCTTCATCACATGATCCCCCGGCACCTGGCGGGGCGAATGTGCCTACCCCCGAGGATGATCCTACGTTATGGACAACCCTTGATGCTACCGTTCTCTAGTGGATTTATTTCACAATCTCTACAGACCTCTTACATACGATTATTGAACCCGATGCTACGACGATGGATACTTGGAATAGGGTACGTAATATATTCCAAAATAATAAAAATTTCCGTGTTGTCACTCTTGAACAGGAATTTTCCCATGTCCACATAGAAGATTTTCCTAACATCTCGACCTATTGTAAAAGGCTGAAAGAATTGGCGGACCAACTCCGCAACGTTGGTACGCCTGTTACCAATGATCGTCTTGTTCTTCAAATGGTTGCAGGCCTTTCTGAGGTATATAATGGCGTTGACACACTACTTCGTCAAAGTAATCCTCTGCCACCATTCTATCAGGCTTGTTCCATGCTCACGTTAGAAGATGCCGGTTTGGCTAAAAAGATGGCTACCGGAACACATTCCGTCGTAATGATGACTACGTCAGACGACTCTCACACATTCTCCAAAAATTCGGGCCAAAACCGTAATCACGGTGGCAGCAAAAAGGATCACAGTCGTAAAAATAATGACAAAAATCGTGGTGGCAATCGCAGTAGTAACGGCGGCAGTGGGGGAGGCCTGAACAGTGGAAGCAAAAGCGGGCCTCGGGGTAGTGGGCTGTAGGCCACCTAGCCACAGCCCTGGGTCCCCGGGCAGTGGGGCTGGGCCAGTGGCCATTGGCCATTGGCCCAATAACCCCTATTTTCCAGCGTCTGCATATCCCAGTTCTTGGGCCCAGTCTCAGCAAAATTACAGGCCCAATGTTTTGGTCCCCAACAGTGTCCAGCAATCCAGGGTCGGGGCAGCAGGGGGCCTGCTTAGGCCTCGACCTCCGCAGGCTTTCCATGCTACAGGCCCAAATCTGATTCTGACACCTACAGATATTGCGGACGCAATGCATACACTTGGCTTAAATCCCTCGAACGTAAATTGATACATGGACACCGGAGCCACTTCTCATATGACGTCCGATCAAGGTACTCTCTCGTCTTATTTCAATTTGAGCAAAAATCGTGGCATTATGGTTGGTAATAGGAATTCAATTCTAATTCATGGTTATGATCACACAAATTTATCTTTCCCACATCCATCTCTAGTCTTGAAAGATGTCTTTCATGCCCCCTACTTAATTAAAAATTTGATGTTCGTCCGAAAATTCACAATTGATAATTGGATTTCTGTTAATTTTGATCCTTTTGGGTTTTCGGTGAAGGATTTCAAGACGGAATACCTCTAATGAGATGCAATAGTAGGGAAGAGCTTTACCCAATCACCACCACCACTTCCATGAG
Organism: Anisodus acutangulus; assembly: GCA_029783415.1. Classification (NCBI taxonomy): domain Eukaryota; kingdom Viridiplantae; phylum Streptophyta; class Magnoliopsida; order Solanales; family Solanaceae; genus Anisodus; species Anisodus acutangulus. Next base: position 13,731,900 of record CM056494.1, on the reverse strand, counting down.
TCCAGCCTTGCCGTCTACTTTTGTCGTTCTTGCTCCTTCCTTGTGGCATGCACGTTTGGGTCATCCGGGGTCATCTATTATTTCTTTCTTACATAAAAATAATTTTATTTCTTGTAAGGGTACGCATAGTACTCCACTTTTTCCTTCTTGTACGTTAGGAAAACATGTTAGATTACCATTTGTAGCTTCTACTTCTCGCACTTTGATGCCTTTTGACATTATTCATAGTGATTTTTGGACATCTCTCGTTTTAATTTCAGTGGGCCATCGTTATTATGTCTTATTTTTGGATGATTATTCTAATTTTTTATGGACTTTTCCTTTATCCAAAATTTCTCTAGTTTTTTCCACTTTCTTAAAATTTAGAGCAATCATCCGTACCCAATTCGAACGGGAAATTTAAAATGTTCGATGTGATAATGGCAAGAAATATGATAATGAGTTGTTTCGGGAATTTTGTGATACTAATGACATAGTTTTTTATTTTTCTTGTCATCATACGTCCTCCCAAAATGAGAAAGCCGAACAAAAGATTCGTACCATTAATAATATTGTCCGAACTTTATTAGCTCATGCTTTCGTACCTCCTTCTTTTTGACATCATGCACTACAAATGACTACTTGTCTTCTTAGCATACTTCCTACCAAAGGATTAGCATATGAATCTCCCCTTAAACTTCTTTATAATAAAGATCATTCGTATTCACATCTTAGGGTCTTTGGGTGTTTATGCTACCCACTTTTTCCGTCAACTACAATAAACAAACTTTAAGCTCGTTCTACCGCTTGTGTTTTTTAAGTTATCCGTCTAATCATCGTGGTTACAAATGTTTTGATTTGTCTTCTAATAAAATCATACTGAGTCGCTATGTTATTTTTTATGAAGCTCAATTTCCGTTTGCTAAAGTGTGTCGTCCCGGGCCTAGTTCATATAATTTTTTAGATGACGAGGTCTCACCATATATTATCCACCATTTTTTCGACTTGTCCCATGACCAAATCACGCCAGTAGGCCCACTGCCTATTGGCCCATAAACACTGGACAGTGGACCAGCATCACAGCCCAGTCCCAATCTGGGTACTATTCCGCAAGACCAGCCCATAACTGCTTCAGATCTGCCTCACCAACCCGTGTCGGCTTCAGCTCCTATTTCCCGCGTTGGGCAAGCAGGCCCAATGCATGCTGGCCAGTCTGTCACCCTTCCGCATATTTTTGAAAATCCACATAATTCTACCTCGAGTCATGGACCCGTTACTCGTAGCTAAAGGGATATTTTTAAATCAAAATGGCATTTTAATCTCAATTTTGATGTCCCTAAATTCCCACTACCACGTAACCCAGTGTCTGCATTACATGACTCAGTGTCAAAAATTATTACTGTAATACAGAGTTTTAAGTACCTAAAGCTTGGCTTGTATAGCAACATTGTTAAGAGTCACACATCGGATATGGAATGAGAATATAGACTCATTATATGGACTTGGACAATCCTCACCTTACAAGCTAGCTTTTGGGGTTGAGTTAGGCCCAAGATCCATTTTTTACCTAACTCAACCCCAAAAGCTAGCTTGTAATGTGAGGATTGTCCAAGTCCATATAATAAGTCCATGTTCCCATTTCATATCCGATGTGAGACTCTTAATACTCTCTGCACGCCCAAACCTTGTTAACTGGAACGTGGATAATATAATTTGGGGGTCCAACATCGGTGAACAAAGAATTGGAATAGGTCTGGCTCTGATGCCATGTAAAGAATGAATTTTGAGTCTAACTCAACTCCAAAAGTTAGCTTGTAAGATGAGGATTGTTCATGTCCATATAATGAGTCCATGTTCCCATTACATATCCGATGTAAAACTCTTAACAAATATCACATATTAATGTGTTATAGAATCACATTTAAAACATTGTAAAAGTCAATGTTTGTGGTATCTTCAATTGTATTCCACTCATTACTACTTTTAGACTAGTGAAGAATAAATTAAAGTGGAAATGGTGGGGGTGTTGAAGGTGACATAAGCTACTATATGAAAACAGTCTCTTGCATAAATACAAGGTAAGATTATGTAAAATAGATCATTGTGGTTCGATCCTTCCCCGGATCTCGCGCGTAACAGGAGCTTAGTGCACCGAACTGTCCTTTTATCCCATAAATGTATTGATAATATCAAAAGAATAAAGTTAATGCCCTCTCGTACTAAATTAATGATCAATGACTAGCTAGCTTTACAATCTTGTTTTGCCAAGACTTACTTGATTTTTGAGAATGACAACTTGGGTTGTTGCTCTGCTGTGTCCTTTGAAGTCTTTTGAGTGGAAGAACTTGCTCCTTGTCTGCATTGCCAAATGCCCCATAAGTTGAAGTGAGCAGAATGACAAAAAGAAGAAACACTGAATATGGCCAAAGAGACATTGTTAATTAAAGCTAGCAACTTTGGAGATGGAACTTGAATGTATTTAGAAAAGAAGAGAATGCAGAAGAAAGAACATGGAAGAATGAGAAAAGAGGAGAGAGTGGAATGTGGATGAGATTCTTATGAGTTGGAATTAGGCATGAGAACAAAAAGAGAGGATGGCGAAGATGCGGAATCAAGGTTTGAAGTTTATGGGCTCTGAATTTGGCATCGAACTCATAGTTTGTTTTAGTTATTGGGTTCATAATTACATATTTATATATGTTTGATAAATTTTTTAATACAAATACATGATCTAAGCGAAGTTATTGGATTCATTTGAACTACCGTCTAATATTATAGTTCCAGCCCAGCTGGCAAGAGGACCCACAAATGCATGGAAAATTATTGGGAGTTCACGTGCAGATACTCGGGAAGAGAAAGTTGATTGTGTAGTTAGAGTATGCATTAGCATGTCATTGGTTTTCTAAGACAAATATAGATAAAGAGTACTCTCACTGTCCCTTCACGGAATCAACTGTGACAACTTGTGATATACAGTACCCAAGTGAAAGAATGGCTTCTTCTGATTGAATGGAAGCAGTAAACTTCTAAAGAAAACAAAAAGAAGCAGTGGAGTTAGTGTTGGTGTTGTCAGTTTTGTGTATATGAAGCTCTCTTTAGTTTGTCCTTTCCCTAATCCTGCTGCTATATATGTCCATGTCACGTAGGCCACACACCATGGGTCTTTCGGTAAACTTTGACAAAGCTTTCCTCGTATATATGAATCAATCTCTTTTACACTTTTCTTTGTTTCTCATTTCTTCATGATATGTGAGTAAATTTCACTACACCCCTTAACCTATATTCCATCCGTTTCAAAATGTTTGTCTGTTTTTTACTTGACATGAAGTTTAAGAAAGCTATAAAAAAAATGAATTTTATGACTGTTAACTAAAAACATGTAAAATGTATTAAAATGTCTTTAAAATTTGTGGTCTTAAACATATCAGGTGAAAAGTTAAAATTAAAGAATTACCAAAAAAGAAAAGAGACATTATTTTTAAACGGACTAAAAAGGAAAGTAAACAAATATTTTGAAACGGAGGGAGTAATTGTTTAGAGATAATATCCGCTCCACCTTTTGAATGAGATCATAATTTTAACCCTCTTGAGTGGAGTAGTATCATTTTTCGAAGAGCTTTAGAATTTTAAACAAATACTCCATATTTTTATTTCTTTTTGCTTAAAGATTCAATAGACAATAAGCATATGGACCACTATAACCATTTATAATTGGAGCACACATATATAGTCACTTTTCATCTCATAATCCATATTCCATGTGTAGGCATGAGATCTCAGTTGCACCAATACCGGAGTACTATAGCTGAAGGTTCTTAAAACACCCCCGTCGATGAAGGCTGCAATCTTGAAAAGTCTCAACTTTGTACTGTTATTTTCCTTTGGGTGATGGGTAGTGTTCAAGTTCCATACATTAATCGTGTATATAAATATTTACACTATTAAGTTACTTATAATATCATTATTATAAGGGAATATGAAAAATATCAATTGGTAATTTGATAACTTAGATCACCAGCTATATAGTACATAGAGAACTACATGGCCCACCAACTCACACCCAAAAATTCCAAAACAGAAAATATTGTAAACTGGAATTGAAAGAAATAATCTCTTGATTATTTTTATTAATTGAAAAAATATATATACAATTTACATATTTTCATAATAAGAGAATCATATTCCTATTCTACACTTAAAATCTTATTCTACTTGGACACCAACTATACAATTATGATAATACAATTATGGTATGTCTACAATACTAATTACACTCAAATACTACCTAAACTAATATACAAAATCGGAAATATACATATGATATATTGTATATCATATGTATATTTAACACACACCCGCAGTCATAGCAGGCAGTCTTCGAACGCTGAGACTGTCCCTAAAATCTTCAAAAAGAACCGAGGGAAAACCCTTTGTAAAGATGTCTGCAATTTGATACCTGGAAGGGACATGGCAGACACGAACTTGATCACGAGAAACCTTTTCGCGAACAAAATGAATGTCCATCTCGATATGTTTAGTGCGCTACTGCTGAACCGGATTACCAGAAAGGTAGATGACACTAACATTATCACAATAAACCAAGGTCGCTTTCTGAATAGGACACTGAAGCTCTAACAACAAATAATGTAACCAACATGATTTAGAGACCACATTAGCTACCCCTCGATACTCGGCCTCTGCACTGGAATGGGATAAAGTCAACTGACGCTTTGCAGACCATGAGACCAAGTTATTACCAAGAAACATACAATAGCCAGACGTGGGCAAATGCGGTGTCAGAACGACCACCCGATCGGCATACGTATACGAGACAAGTGTTGACATTGATGAAGGATATAAATGCAAGTCATAGTCAAGTGTACCCTGAATATATTGAATGATGTGTTTGAGCGCATTTATGTGCTCAACTCTGGGATCATGCATAAACAAACACACATGTTGTACGGCATACGTAATAGCTGGTCTTATGAATGTAAGATACTGAAGGGACCAAGCAAGACTGCGATAGCCGGTTGGATCCTCGTATGGTGCGCCCGCTACAGCACCAAGCTTAGGCTTAGTATCAACTGGAGTGGAAGTGGACTTACAAGATGAAATCTTAGCCCTCTCAATGATCTCAGCTGCATACTTACTCTGGGATAAGAATAACCCACATGCATGACGAGTGACAGCAATCCCCAAAAAATAACTCAAGGGCCCAAAGTCTTTCATAGCAAACTCAGAACTGAGCATTGTCAGGATAGACTAGCGTAATGCATCGGAAGAGGCAGTCAAGATAATATCATCCACATATAATAGTATATAAGCCAAAAAAGAATCGCGATGATATATGAACAAAGAATTATCCGACCTGCTGTGAATGAACTCAATAGTCGAAACATAGTCGGCAAATCTCTTATATCAGGCCCGTGGAGACTGCTTAAGCTCATATAAGGAATTTTTCAACAAACAGACATGATGAGGATATTTGAGATCCCTAAACCCCAAGGGCTGATGCATATAGATTGTTTCCTTGAGATCACCGTGTAAGAAAGCATTCTTCATATCTAACTGATGAATGGGTCATGCTTTCGAAAGAGTCAAGCTGAGCATAGTGCGAATGGTAGCCGGTTTGACTACCGGACTAAATATCTCACCACAATCCACACCAACCTGCTGAGTCTTACCATCACCTACAAGACGAGCCTTATGCCTCACAAACGATACGTCAGAATTATCCTTATGAGCAAAAATCCACACATACCGAATAATATTAACACCAGATGGACGGGGCACCAACTCCTACATCTTATTATCAATAAGAGCATTATATTCGTCGGTCATAGCAATTTTCCAATTCGGGTCATTTAAAGCAAACACTGGGTTACGGGGCAGATGAGATTTAAGAACATTAGAATTTAAATTAAAATGTCTTTTTGATTTAAAAATACCCTGTTGACTACGAGTGACTGGTCTTTGACTCGGGGCTACGAGTGACTGGTCTTTGACTCGGGGAAGAATTGGGCGGATTTTGGAAATTTCCTGGGTAGGGCGAGCGGTGGGCTGTTGGCCCAACACGGAAGCGAGCCAGCGACATCGGATCACGAGGAACTTGACCAGTTCGATATTGGGGCGCCTAAATCTTTGAAACTATCGGTGATGAGACTGGGGACATGGGCCTGTGACGGACCAGCGGGCAGTGGGCCCGCTGGAGGATTTAGGGTGCGGGAGATGTTCGAAAACTGGTGAATAATATACGGGGATATACCATCATCCAAAAAATTATACGAACTCGGCACGGGATTTCTAACCTTAGCAAACGGAAATTGGGATTCATCAAAAATTACATGGTGACTAATGATGATTTTATTAGAAGATAAATCAAAATATTTGTAACCACGATGATTGAACGGATAACTCAAGAACACACACGGGGTAGAACGGGCCTGAAGTTTGTTAATTGTGGTGGACGGAAAGAGTGGATAACACAACCACCCAAAGACCCTAAGATGTGAATACGAAGGAGTCTTATTATATAAAATTTGAAGGGGGGACGAATATGTCAAACCTTTGGAAGGAATAATGTTAAGAAGATATGTGGCCATTTGTAGAGCATGATGCCAAAAAGAGGGGGGGTATGGAAGCATGAATTAGTAAAGTGCTGATAATATTATTAATGGTACAAATTTTGTGTTCGGCTTTCCCATTTTGTGAAGACGTATGAGGGCAAGAAAAACAAAAATTGATTCCATTATTTGCACAAAATTCCCGAAACACCCACTGTCATATTCTTTGTCATTATCACATTGAATATTTTTTATTTCACGTTCAAATTGGGTTCTAATGAATGCTCTAAATTTTAAGAAGATGGAAAAAACTTGAGATTTTTTCGCTATTCGAAAAGTCCACAAAAATTTAGAATAATCATCCAAAAAGAGAACATAATACCGATGGCCCAAAGAACTAAGAACATGGAACGTCCATAGATCACTATGAATAATATCAAATGGCATTAAAGTATGAGAATTAGAGTCTACAAATGACAACTTAACTATTTTCCCTAAAAAACAAGATTGACAATTCGGAGTGATACGCTCATCCTTACAAGAAATAAAATTGTTTTTCTCTAAGGAAGATAAAATAGACGATCCCGAATGACCTAGACGATCATGCCACAAGGAAGGAGCAAGGGCTGCAAACACTGACGGCAAGGCTTTACTCGATGGACCGGAACATGGCGTGATAGGATAAAGATTTTTCCTACTATCACACCTCATGAGAGGACTCCCCATTTTGAAATTCTTCACAGAGAACCCAAATTGATCAAATTCTATGGACACAGAATTGTCAATGGTGAATTTTCGGACAGACACCAAATTTTTAATCAATTTTGGAGCGTGAATGATATTTTTCAAAATAAGGGGTGGATGAGGGGGAGACAATGTTTTATGACCATAACCACGAATTGAAATTGAATTACCATTACCAACAATTATACCACGATTGTTGCTCAAATTGGAATAAGACGAGAGAGTACCTGAATCGGATGTCATGTGAGTAGTGGCGCCGGTGTCCATGTATCAATTTGGGTCCGAAGGATTTATTTCAAGCGTGTGCATCGCGGCTTCGATGTCAGTAGGAGTGGGGCTCGCTGCTTGAATATCCTGGTAGGGCCCAGGCCTGCCTCCCATGCTGACCGGTACCCCACTGGATCTCTGGACTGAGACTAGGCTGGAGTAGCTGGGCCGAAAAGAAGGCTGAAATTGGGCCTAATTACCATGGGCTGGAGGCGCTGAAAAGCCGAGATTGTTGGGCCACTCCCACTGGTCCAGGTCCATGGCCAGGGGGCCCAAGGCTGGGACCAGTGGGGCTGAGGCCCACTGTTGATGGGGCGGGGCCTACTGCCATCGGTACTGCTCACGTTACCACCACGGTTTCTTCCATTATTTTTCCTAGTATTTTTTGCACCACCGTGAGCACGGTTTTGGCCCAAATTATCAACACACCCTGGAGAATTTGTGGAGGACGTCATCATGACCACGGGACTTGCCTCGGTAGCCGCCTTCTTAGCCAATCCAGCTTCTTCCAAAGTAAGCATGGAGCGAGCTTGATAGGGTCCCAACGCCACTAAATGCCTCGGAGAGGCCAACAACCATCTGTAGAACCAGACGATCTTCACTAACGGGCACACCAACGTTGCGGAGTTGGTCCGTCAATTCCTTCAACCTTTTGCAATACGCTGAAACATTCAGGAAATTTTCCATGTTGACATGGGAAAAGTCCTGCTCAAGAGTAACAGCTCTGGAATTCTGATTATCTTGGAATATGTCACGCAACCTATCCCAAGCAGCCATTTCCATAGCGTGGCTCAATAATCATCTGCAACAGGTCAGTAGAGATAGTGGAATAAATCCACTGAAGGACGGTGGAATCAAGCGTTGTCCATAACTTAGGATCATCCTCACGTTGAGGCACCTCCGTATCCTCAGGAGCCGCGGGATTATGTGATGGATGACTTGATGCGAGCGAGCGTGAATTTTTAACAACTCTGCTCACTTCGCGTATTGGACATTTTCTATTTCAAGAATGAGAGGTCTGTGATTCTTGATGTTAGAAACAACAAGGGCAGGATAAAACGTGCTCTTTGTCGTGGACATAACGAAAGAACAATAGGTGATTTGAGGAGAAAATAAATGAACACCACCGACGGTCACAGAATCCGGGAAGGGGGGTGGAAACCGAGCACAAGGTCGACGGAAAAGAAGTTGAAAAAATAACCTAGACTTCTGATACCATGAAAGAAATAATCCCTTGATTATTTTCATTAATTGAAAGAGTATATATACAATTTACATATTTCCATAATAGGAGGATCATATTCCTATTCTACTCCTAAAACCTTATTCTACTTGGACACTGACTATACAATTATGGTAATACAATTATGATAAGTATACAATACTAATTACACTCAAATACTACCTAAACTAATATACAAAATCTGAAATATACATATGACATATTGTATATCATATGTATATTTAATAGGAATGAGCAAATAAAGCAGAATAAAATAGCAAGTTGACAAGTCTATGTCGCTGAAAGCAACTTGCCATATATAAAACAAAAAAGAGGAGGAGGATCACATCAAGCTTCTGCCTCCAATTGCTGAGTGTATTCACGAGGCGGATTAGCTCTTGTTCCCTCCTAAAAAGACTGATGAAATTTGGTGAGGTAATAGATACAATTTTATATGTGAATTAAGATTTTAATTTTCAATTTTCTTGAAATAAATTTTGCATGTTTAGAATTACACTTATAAATCAATATTTTAGAGTTAATATTCTTATAACAATCTTCATATTCTTGGATGGATTCACAAAACTTGTATGTGTTCCATTGTTCACAAGTTATTAGAGACACGTCATTACCTTTAATACAATCTTTATTCTTCGATCTTGTTAAAAAGTTTACAAGTCTTGTCAAATTAGTAGAACTTGCTTGTGTTTAATTATTCACAAGTTAGATCGGATGCTTCATAATCTTAGTATAATATTCATTTTATTATCTTGTTAAATTGCTAATAAAACTTAATGAATTGGTAAAATCTGATTGTCATCAATTGTTCACAAGTTATGACTGGCACATCATAACTTTAATATAATTTTATTAATTTGTTCACACATCTTGTCAAATTGGTAAGACGTGCTTATATTATAGCACCGAGACTATGTTATATAAATTTCTTAAATGGAGACAAAACTTAAACATTAGCCCTCGGAATATGAATTTGTGCAGATTTTCTTTCAGCCGAAGCTATTTGATATAAATTTCTTAAATGGAGACAAAACTTAAATTTAAACACTAGCCCTCGGGATATTGTATGTACAAATTTTCGAAAGACATATGCACTGTAGTAATGAATTGGGCCTATAAGGGCTTATGGCCCATGTAGTTTGGGCGTCTCATGAAATGTCAATCTACAAAGTTCCTTCTACACAGCAGAAGAAATAATACAGCAAGTAAATAAAAGGAAGACTTTGATTTAAATTATTAAATATAGCTAAATTTGTAATGGAACTGGAGTAGCAATTTAGAAGTTGCAATGCTACAATGACCGTTCGATCAAATAATTATAGTCACTGTTCAAATATATAAGAAATATATATTAATTACGTATGAAATATGTACGTTATACATTAATATATTTAAAATATACATTTATCAATAATTATTTTGATGGTCGATCATATATACCAATTTCATTGAGGATTCATATAATTGAGATGATCTTAAGTTTGGATTGGAGGCATACTTCTCGTTCTCACATCCACTATTAATGAATTACCCCTACCCCTAACAAATTTGAAAGAAGAAAAATAAGCTAACTTCGTGTGCTCTTTTGAATTAAAAAATCGATTTTCTTTTAGGGAGATCAAAATTAATAATCTTTGAAGACAATTTAAACAATATTTCATTGGTATATGGATATTTCTTGAATTTTAATTCGACCCTATCTCGCCTTTGCTATATTCCTACCTACAAATAAAATAATTTGAAAGTATATGATATTTCAAGTGAATGGAAAGTAACATTGCACATGGGAATAAAACAAAAATTTGAAGAAAGAAACACAAAAGCATAAGCCGGGATTTATTTATTCTAAGATGCCACGGGACCTTGTACTTCGCTCGAGAAAAAATAGTATCCTTTCCGTTTTAATTTATGAAATGTAATTTAATTAGATATAAAGTTTTTAAAATTTGTCTAAAAATATCATTATTAGATATTTGTGCGAATATACATAAATTTATCTAAAATTAAAATTAAAATTTTAAAATTAAATTATTTTTTATTATATAAAATAATATTATTTTTTCTTTTGACAAACTAAAAAATATGCCACGCAAATTGAAACAGATAAAATAATATAGGGAATTACTACTATCTTTTTTTAATTTTCAATGTGTTCTTCAGTGTCTTCTCCTTCTAAGAGGACACCATTCCTCTCCTAATGAACACTTAATTCAAATAAATATGATTAGTCAAAAAGGAATCTGACTGTAGCTGGCAATAAGACCAAATTGCCACTGTGCTGATCTCATCATCCATCACTCATCCAAAACACATTTTTTCTCCACGTGGCATGAATAAGTCGAGGGGTCTTTTTTCTTTTACTTTTTCTCTTTTCTCTTCATCTGCTGCTTTTCATAATTTTTATTACCATTATTTATTTTGACTAAACAATTATTCTGTCTAAACATTGTTTAGTTGTACTATTATTAACTTAACGTATTGAAGAAATTTAAAAATTACTTTCTCCATCCTAATTTAAGTGTCTTAGCTTGACTTAACAAGAAATGTAAGAAATAAAGAGAGACTTTTGAATTTTACGACCTTAAATTAAAGATGTGTGAGTCTTTTAAATCTTGTAATCTTAAATTTGTCTTGAAATTAAAAAAATTACCAAATAAAAAAAGAGATATTTTTTTAGACTGACCAAAAATGAAGTAAAACACTTAAATTGAGACATAGAGTAACATGTAAAATGTAAGATTTCTATTAATACTTATCGTACTTGTTAGATTCATAGCAAAGTTAATTTAGTTTTCTAAACTTAACTTGCAATATTGAATTTAACTTCTTATTTATTTGTGTAATCTTGAATTTTGAATTGTAAATTTCACTTATTTATATTATTTTAAAGAATAAATTAGATCATAGAATTATAACATATTGGTATTTTGTACGTCTCAATTTATGTGACACAATTTGATTAGATATAAAGTTTAAGAAAAAAACACTTGAGACTTGTGGGTCAAATCGTGTCATACATATTTGTGTGACTACAAAACATATTATTAAAGATAAAATGAGAAGTTTGATGTTAAAATTATTTCTACATATCTAAAAGTTCAAATTCTTTTGGTCAAAAAAAATATTTTATGGAATAAAAGTATCTTGAGTTCATCAATATTTTATTCATACTAAAATTGTAACTTACGCTTTTTAAAGAAATACAAGTTTAAAGTGAGAAAATTGTTCTTCCGCTATATTTATATTAGACTTTTAAATGAGAGAGTACCACAAAAAAAAATTAACAGGGAAAGGAGAAAAGTAAATGTAAATCGCTAAAAATAAGAGTAGAATACATTCGAAGAGTAAACGAAGAAGTAACAAAACTAAAAAATAAGTGAGTAACATCCGGGGAAAAAGCATAGAAGAAAATACATATATTAGTTGCTTTTACGGTTCAAGATTTGAAATTTAAAGTATGCAAAAAATTAAATAATATAATTGTTGGATATGTAAAGCACGTACGGAAATAGTAAATAACAATTATAGTGATAGAAAGGATAAACAACAAAGATTACAACAACAAGTTGTCAATCTCTTAATCTTCAATTGGAACTTCAACTATGGATCTTGTATTCGAAAATACAAGAACATGAACTGCTACACTTGTGGGTTGTAAATCCGCTAAGAATCCGAACGGTTAGAGTCCTTTGAGATTCAAGTTCACACCTGAAACACTTAGCAACCAATTAGATAATCACAACACCACCGGCTGAGTCAAGAGATGACTCTCTGTCTTTGAGACAAGATTGTCCCCGTATATAGGCTTTACGGAAGTATGGACAATAGTCTCCCAAAATAAAATAATAAACTATAAAATGTGCAAAGCCTACACAAATGATCTCAGCGAAGAACACGAGCAATGAAGATTGCTAAGAGAAGGATTGCTTATCAGAAAAACTGATCTCTTTGTGGTGTTGTATACTTGTATGTATATTGTGGGCATTTCTGTTCTTTTATAGAATTGAGCCAAAGGCCTCAATTTATAGGTGTGCAAGATGGCCTTTCAAATGCCCCATGCAATGGCCATTTAAATGCCATGTAATGGCCCTTTAAACCACCAACTAATGCAGGCAAATAATGGATGAGTTATGGAGGAAAAACTGTCATGTTAATGCTCCAAAACCTCTCCATAATCAGCCAAACCTTTGGACTTCCGTCAAGCACTCACTGCCTGGTAAGCGTCGTGGCTCCAGTGGCCAAACAGAGAATTAGCGTCGCGACGCTGCAAGGGGGGAGTCGCGGCGCTCTGGCGCTGCGGTCCAGTCCGGGAGGCGCCGCGACCCTTCTCAGCTCCGCGACCCTTTCTGACCTGTTCCATCTTACACCTCTCACAATCCTTCCTTCCTTTACCAACGTGGAACACGTGTTATTTATCCAATAACCGTCCATCATTCTATGTCTCAAACATTTCACTTACATACCAATATCTCTTTCATTAACGAAATTTACGATACTTGGCACTAAGATTGCACGTGTGTGGAAACGACACTTCCGACGTGCGGGGCCCTAATTATTCGAGTCATAAATAATGGGATAAACTTAATTTCACATTAGTAAATTTCCAGCAATCCCCTCTTGAAAGAGATTTTGGCACACACACAAGGTGCCTAATTTCAGCAATTTTTCAGCGAAAAGATATTGCATCAGGAAAGGTAGCTTCCGCTTTGAAGCTTCCCTAGTTGAATACCATCGGACTTACTTACTGCGCGGTGAACGTGATGTCTTGAACCATCAGTGTTTAATGTAAGCCTAGACAATGGTACCAACACAATACATCCCCTTTATTTGTTTCTTCTTATTGTTCTGTCCGTTGTGGCCGTGGACACACTTGGATTATTAAGTGCGTTCATTTGAGGCGGTCTGTCCTCGCACTTAAATAGGTGATCTCCTACAAGGTATCCTGTTATACCCTACTTCACAAGTGTTAGGAATCATTAAAAGTTTTTCCAACCTTAACTTCAACTGTTTGAGGATCGTTAAAGGTTTGGAAGCTTAAACTTTACCAACCATGCAGGTAGCACTTTAATGTCTATTGCGGGAACGGCTTTGGATTTACGTTTCTTTACAGAAATCATCATCCGAAGCGCTCAACTGAACCATTTGAAGCTTAGTTTTCCCATTGAACCAAATTCTTGGGATCTCCAGTCAGTATGATTGGATTACCACCGCAAAGGTTCGTATTGTTTTGGTTTTAAGCCCATTCCCCTAGACATGCAAAACTCTTGATCTTCGGGTAGTCCCTTAGTTAAAGGGTCTGCTATATCCTTTTAATAGTAATCAAGGAAGTGACACCCGTGGTGATCAATTGCCATACGGTCTTATGTCTCCGACAGATATGTCCAGACGTCTTCATTCGTGTCCTTCCTGAAGCCGACCGACTAGACACAGTGTATAACTGTTGAAGGCACGGGTTTCTCCCAATAAGGGACGTCCTCTAAGGAGTCGTGAAGTTACTCAACTTCTTTCATGTTTTGTTTAAAGTGATAAACTCTGATTCCATCATGAATCGGCCGATGCAAGTTTGCTTAGAGGATTTTTTTACATCTACTTGTGGCGTTGGTGTTATTCATATCTGATGTCCAGTTTGCATCACTGAGTTCTCCCAGAACCGCTGAACATCCAGAATACTGTAATCCGTAGATGAGCGAACATTTCAGATATCGTCATATCCGATTTAACGCCTTCTATCGATCATTTCCAGAATTATAAGTGAACCTTAGTTCAACTGATCTGCTTTGTAGGTCGATACCAGGTCGGTTGTAGTGTGTACAATACATTGAACTACATGTGACATGCGCATATCACTCCTTGTATATGGGTGCACCATGATTCCAATCAGTTCTATGATTCATATCCATTGGTGGCTTCAACGAGACTTTCAACTATCTCACAACTGAGTTTGGAGTTAGAACAGTCTGTTAGATGTCTTAGAAATCCCAATTCCTAAGATGTCATCTGTGATACCCATATCTTTCATACCGAGACTTTTGTTTCAATATGACTTCCACTTTCAGACTGTTGGTTTTTTCAACTGTTGGCTTTTTAACTTCAGAGTCAATGTTTATGTTGTCAAATTTATTATTTCTGTTTTATCTGAAACTTCCATGACCAAAATGTAAATATTTTAGGGACCAAAATGAAAGTTCAGGAAGAAGCCCAACAGTCCAACAAACCAACTCTGATCCTCCCCTTCCTACTCTCCAGTTATGAAGGATGTTTCAACATCCATGTCACGCAAGACTGCAATGGCCCTGGATGTTAAGTTATTCATAGTGAAGCACATGTACAAGTAGTCGAGGTCTTATACTCGTCAGTAGATCCATCTACTATGTACTCACTTTTGAGTATCCACTTTCACAACCCAAAGGTTCTTTTCCCAGAGGAAGGTCAACCATTACACAAGTATGGTTCTATATGATGGAATCTATTTCTCTCTTTGTAGCTTCTTTCTAAAGCAGCGCTTCTGGAGAAGACAATTCTTTGTTAATTGTACATGGTTCGTTCTCAACCATACAAGTTAGAAGGCCTGGAACAAGTCTTTGTCCCCTCTTTGCTCCGTCTCGGTTCAACATCTAGAATCCTTGAGTTCTGTAGATCTGAAATATTAAGTTTCGGATAGTCAGCAACTTTCGAGTCTTGTAGCTCTGAAACATCTAGTTCCGGACAATCAGGCACTCGCGGGTTCTTGTTAACCTCGAGCAATTACTTCTTTTTCTTTTTCAAGGAAAGTCATCTTCAAAGAATTCAACATTCTTTGACACCAAGAGGCGATAAATACTACTGTTATTTGCAGATCCAGTGGATATGCAATTTACAGTCTTAGGTCCAACTTGTCTTATTTCGGTATTCCAACCTCTGCCACGCCACCCCACAACACAACATTTATAGGTGGGATCATTTTCATGTTTCACATGGAGGGTTATCCTTATCTTTATGCGTGGTTCTGTTGAGAATCGCATTAGCGGTAAGTATCGCCTTACCCCACATATTTTCGGCGTACGGCTTTGCGCTTGGCTAACACCGTTAGACTGAGGTGAGTAATGAGCAGTTGTTTAATGAACGATATTTCACATTCTCCCCCTCTATCACTACGAATTCCTCAATCCGTAGGCTTAGTTGATTTTCAACTTCTGCTTTGTAGCGCTTATCCGCTTCAACAGCTTCATCTTTGTTTTTCAACAAACAAAGGATGTAATACATTGTACCATCATCAATAAAGGTCATAAAGTACTTGTCTCCCCCCTCTATTTTGTATAAACTTCAAATCATTCATGTAGGTGTGACTAAGTTCTAGAGGGGCGGTGCTTCTTTCGCTATTCCTCTGACGAAATGGAGAGGTGATTTTGCCTCTTCGCCTACCACACTGTCATAATTTTATAATACAATACTATCTCATAACTCCATTGGAATAAATTCAACTACTTGGATTAATTCTCGTCGTCACATGTATAGCACTAAAGAAAAACTATTCCGGGATAACATCCGTTTATACACTAATTTCCCGTATTAACATATGTAAGTGTTCCTTATATTCAATATTCAAATCTTACTTCCTTAATGACGTTCTTAATTATCGTCTTAATCTTACGAGGTGTAACACACACATTCATTTTGAGGGTTTATGTCGATAAAATGCAACAATCTCAACTTCGTTAGCTTTTGAATGACTTTCTATTTAACGTGTCTTAATTTATGATGACATAGATGCACGAATTACAAATATAACATTCATTTAGCTATAGACATACTGTACCATTCTTAGTTATTACAGACATGTTGGACTAGTCTCAAACCAGCTTGACCAACAACGTTCCTTAAACCAAGTTTCGGACATGTATCACCTCCTTTTAGACTGATCTCATTCCCTGAAGTCTTTTTTAGGACAACCTCTCCAACCCCTTCTACTTTAGAGGTGACGTTACTTCATATGAACAACCTTTTGCCAGTAGTTAGGGCGTAACCGGATCATATGTGATCTGGATACTTTGGCCCACTCTAATTGCTTTGGCAGACTGAGTGTCCAATTTCTTTTCTGCCTTTCTTTTGGCCTTCAGATCATTTAAGACCTGGAAATTCTGGCCCACCTCACTAGGTGTCCATTACTTTTCTGCCTTTCTTTTGGCCTTCAGATCATTTAAGACCTGAAAATTCTGGCCCACCTCACTAGGTGCCCATTACTTTTCTGCCTTTCTTTTGACCTTTAGATCATTTAAGACCTGGAAATTCTGGCCCACCTCACTAGGTGCCCATTACTTTTCTGCCTTTCTTTTGACCTTTAGATCATTTAAGACCTGGAAATTCTGGCCCACCTCACTAGGTGTCCATTACTTTTCTACCTTTTTTTTGGCCTTCAGGTCATTTAAGACCTGGAAATTCTGGCCCACTCCAGTCGCCCGTAGGCTTTGTACGACTGAGTGTCCAATATCATCATATCAAATGAAGGATCTTCTATCAGATAGTGTGACAGGTTCAACGTCTTAGGGTAAGTCATTATCTCTTAGTCTTCTTCCCTTGTGATTGGTGCCCAGGGAAATCCCTGGCGCTTACTTAAAAGTGGTAACAGTTTTCGCACAGTCAGTGGATCTCTCTCATTCGTATGTGCGAACATACTTTACACACTTTTAATAATTTCACCCAAAAGAATGAATCTTTTAAGTTTTCTTTACAATAGTCCAATCTTTAACAAGGAAAAAAGGAGATTCAATATTTGATTTTAAAGTGTAGGAAATATAAGGTTTTAATGAAAACACTTTCATATTCCCAGCCTTGCTTTACACACTTTTATTCAGATATTAAATAAACACATTATAGATAAGGAAGGATAATTAACTTAGACCTTTTGGATTCAGGCCTACTTCAATTAGACTGGGTGTCCATATCCTCCTTACCATAATTCGGATCCTTTGTCTGGGACAGATATAGGCCTTTTGCTACATGATAGAACATCATCTTCAGCCTTCTCCTTTTGTCCCGGTTAACATCCGCAGCCTTTCGTGGGCGCTTGTTTCCACCACCCTCGGGAGCGGTGACACCAATTCGTCCCTGATCTTTAGTCGTACTAGCATGACTATCAGCAGTATCTTGAAACTCAGCATCAGATCCAGATATCCCACATTTGACGAAAACAGATTTGTAACTGTCATCTAAGAGAGAATCAAAACTAGGACTAGATTTGAATGCACGGTTATTGACAGAGACAATGTTTGAACTGTCAACAGAACTGTTTTCAAGAAGAAAACCACAGTCATATTTGGGACCATATCTGCTCGCACACATCTTTCGAGCACTAATACAATCTTGTCTTAAAATTATTGGATATGTAAAGCACGTACGGGAATAGTAAATAACTATTACAGTGATCGAAAGGATAAACAACAAAGATTACAACAACAAGTTGTCAATCTCTTGATCTTCAATTGGAACTTCAAACATGGATCTTGTATTATGAAATACAAGAACATGAACTGCTACACTTGTGGCTTGTAGATCCGCTGAGAATCCGAACGGTTACAGTCCTTTGAGATTCAAGTTCACACCTGAAATACTTAGCAACCAATTAGATAATCACAACACCACCGGCTGAGTCGAGAGATGACTCTCTGTCTTTAAGACAAGATTGCCCCCGTATATAGGCTTTACGGAAGTGTGCACAATAATCTCCCAAGATAAAATAATAAACTATCAAATGTGCAAATCCTACACAAATGACCTCAGCGAAGAACACGAACAATGAAGATTGCTAAGAGAATGATTGCTTATCAGAAAAACTGATCTCTTTGTGGTGTTGTATACTTGTATGTATATCGTGGGCATTTCTGTTCTTTTATAGAATTGAGCCAAAGGCCTCAGTTTATAGGTGTGCAAGATGACCTTTCAAATGCCCCATGTAATGGCCATTTAAATGACATGTAATGACCCTTTAAACCACCAACTAATGCAGCCAAATAATGGCTGAGTTATGAAAGAAAAACTGTCATGTTAATGCTCCAAAACCTCTCCATAATCAGCCAAACATTTGGACTTCCGTCGAGCACTCACTGCCTGGTAAGCGTCGTGGCTCCAGTGGCCAAACAGAGAATTAGCGTCGCGGCGCTGCATGGGAGAGTCGCGACTCGGCGTTCTTGACCAAGTCCGAGGCGCGTGACCCTTCTCGACTCATTGCTCTTTCGACCGTTCCATCTTACACCTCGCACAATCCTTCTTTCGTTTACCAACGTGGAACACTTGTTATTTATCCAATAACTGTCCATCATTCTATGTCTCAAACATTTCACTTACGTACCAATATCTCTTTCATTAACGAAATTTACGATATTTGGCACTAAGATTGCACGTGTGTGGAAACGACACTTCCGACGTGCGGGGCCCCAATTATTCGAGTCATAAATAATGGGATAAACTTAATTCCATATTAGTAAGTTTTCAACAATAATTTGAAATTGAAAATTTAGAAATTTGAATATGTAGAAGCAGATATGTTTCCAATGTGGTTTTTATTCATCAGGATACAAGTATTTAAATTCCTATTGAGGGCATGAAACTTAAGAATTTAATTGAAATAAGAAAATACAAAATTAGCTTTATATTTAAAGATAAAAATAAATAATAGGAACTGTAATAAAAGTCCAAACATAAATAAATTATATTAAAAATTAAAATTAAAATTAAAATTAAAATTAAAATTGTTGGCCCGTGGTGCGCACGGGCTTCCTTCATCTAGTTCATATATATACACGCAAGTGTACATCATTAATTCATTTTTATTGCATTTCTATATCAGATGACATTATAGGTGTTGAGTGTTGACTCAGTTGGAGGTGTCTCAATCACTTTAAAAACTTGTATAAATCGAATTCACTAATAATTGATAATCTATTCATAAAATACATTTTCCTAGATGATATTCTATTGACTGATTGATAATCTATTGATGAAAAACAATATAATCTTAAAGAGAAGTATTTTACACCAAAAAATATGTGACTTATTTCCTTGTACGCATGAGTTGCGTTATTTAGTTACCAATATATTCACTATTCTTATGTGGATACAACAATTGTAGGAAACGAAAAATAAATAAATATTACAATTGCTAGAAAGGATAAACAAAAAATTACAACCAAACTGGAAATCAAGAATGAAACAAACTTCTTGTGTGATTTGCTGAGTCGAGTGATGACACTCTATCTTTAAGACAAGATTGCCCCGTATATCTTCTTTTACGTTATCGGGCAATAGTCTCCCAAGATACAACAACAACTTAACAATTGAATAAAGGAAACTCAAGTGTTACTCTTGAAGAACTTTGAGTGTAGTAAACTTGCTAGAGAAAAAGAAAATGAATTCAGAAAATTCTGTAAAATATTTCTAAGTGTTGAACAATTGAACCAAATGTCTCAATTTATAGTGTAGTGAGATGTCCATTCAATAGCCATGTAATGACATTCAATACCCATGTAATGACATTTATTGAGAGGGGTTACATTCAGCCAAATAATGGCTGAATTCATGTGCCAAGTAATGGAGATTCAATGCTCTAAAACCAGCCCAAAGGTCAGAACTTTCCAACTTTCCGTCGCAGCATTCTGCCTCCAAAGCGACTCGGCTCTGTGAATTAGCGCCGCGGCTCTAGTGACTGGCCAACCAATTAGAGCCGCGGCGCTGCCTGGGAGGCGCCGCGGCATTCCAGCTCTGACGGTGTGGCTCCGCGGCCCTTCACGGCTCCGTGGCGATTTCCGACTCGTTTCATCTTACACTTCTTCCTTCGTTTACCAACGTGGAATACTTTGTTATTTGTCCAATAATCGTCCATCATTTTATGTCTCAAATGTATTACATACGTATCAATATCTCTTTCACTAATGAAATTTGCGATACTACGTGTGCACATGTATGGAAACGACGTTTCCGACGTGCGGGCCCCCAATTGTTTAAGTCATAAATAATGGGATACATTTTATTCCACATTAGTAAATTTCCAACAATCCCCTCTTGAAAGAGATTTTGGCGCACTCACATGGTGCATTTCCCAGCAATCTTTCAGCGGACCGATGTTGCATCTGGATAGGTAGCTTCCGCTTTGAACCTTTCATAGTTGAATACTATCGAACTTTCTTACTGCGCGGTGAATGTGATATCTTGAACCATCAGTGTTTAGTGTAAGCCAAGTCTACGGTACCAACAACAACTTCCCTTATTCAGTTCTTCGTAATGTTTTGTCCGTTGTGGCCGTGGACACTTCTTGGATTCTTAAGTGCGTTCATTTGAGATGGTCTATCCTCGCACTTAAATAGGTGGTCTCCTACAAGGTATCCTGCTATACCCTACTTTACAAGTGTTAGGAACCATTAAAAGTTTCCTCAAACCTAACCTCAACCAGTGAAGATCATTAAAGGTTTTGGAAACTTAACCTTTACCTTCACTGCAGATAGGACTTATAGTCTATCGCGGGAACGGCTTTGGATTTGGTGTTTCTTTACAGAAATCACTATCCGAAGCGCTCATGCTTGTATCGAAGCGCTCAACTGAACCTTTACAACTTAGTTTTCCCATTGAACCTAATTTCTGGGATCTCCAGTCAGTAAGGTTGGGTTACCACTGTATTGGTCCTTATACCTTGGGTTTTAAGCCCATTCCCCTAGACATGCAGAACATCTGATCTTTGGGTAAGCTCTTTGTCAGTGAGTTCGCTATATTATCCTTTGATTTTATGTAATCAATGGATATTATACACATGGTGATCAACTGCCTAACGGTCTTATGTCTCCGTCGAATATGAGGAGATTTGATGTTGTACATAGAACTTTGTGCCCTTGCTATAGCCAATTGACTGTCGCAATGGATTATTACAGAAGGTACGAGTTTGTCCCAACAAAGAACATCCTCTAAGAAGTCGTGAAGCCACTCAGCTTTTTCTCATACTTTGTCTAAAGCGATAAATTCATATTGCATCGTGGATCGGGCGATGCAAGTTTGCTTAGACGATTTCCAAGACACGGCCCTACCACTAATTATAAATACATACCCACTGGTGGGCTTGGTGTTCTCTATATCAGATATCCAGTCTGCATCATTGTACCCCTCTAGTACAGCTGGATATCTCGAATAATGTAACATGTAAGTTAGTGTGTATTTCAGGTATCGTAGTACTAGATTCAACGCCTTCCAATGATCATTACTCGGATTACGAGTAAACCTAGCCAACTTGTTGACTGCATAAGCAATATCAGGTCGGGTGCAGTTTGTTATATACATCAAACTCCCAATCACATGTGCATATTGCTCATGGCATACGGGTGCACCACGATGTTTATCAAGCTTTTGATTTCTATCCATTGGTGACTTCATAGGCGAACTGTCAAACATCTCGAACTTTCTCAACACATCCTCGATGTAGTGAGACTGAGATAAGACCAATCCGTCAGACGTCTTAGAGATCTTTATCCTTAAAATGACATCTGTCATACCCATATCCTTCATGTCGAAGCATTGTTTCAACATGTTCTTAGTCTCTAGGATCAAGCTAGGACTGCTCTCTGTGATCAACATGTCATCTACATACAAGCATATCATAACGAACGAGTCAGAGTTACCTTTCATGTTGACACATTTGTCACATTTATTAATGGAGAAACCCTTCGATAATAGAGTACTATCAAATTTTTTGTGCCATTATTTCGGGGCTTGTTTCAGCCCGTACAGAGATTTGACAAGTCGACAAACTTTCTTCTCTTGCCCTGGAACCACATACTCCTCGGGTTGTTTCATATAGATTTCTTCTTCCAAATCACCATTTAGGAAGGCTGTATGGACGTCATCCGAGACACCGGGAAGTACGTGTCAAAATAGTCAAGGCCTTCCTTCTGCCAATAGCCCTTGACTACCAACCTGACCTTGTACTTATCTATAGACCCATCTGCTTTATACTTTCATTTGAGTATCCATTTACAACCCAACGGTTTATTTTCCGGAGGAAGATCAACCAACTCTCAAGTATGGTTATGCAGAATGGAGTCTATTTCACTCTCAATAGCTTCTTTCCAGAGCGGTGCCTCTGGAGTTAACAATGCTTTATCAATTGTCCTTGGTTCATCATCAACCATATAAGCTACAAAGTCAGGACCAAATGATTTATCCTTCCGGGCCCTTTTACTTCGCCTTGGTTCCATCTCTGGAGTCTCCAAGTTCTGAGAATCTGGAATACTAGATTCCAGATATTCAGCCACTTTGAAGTCCACTAGATCTGAACCATCTAGATTCGAGCAGTCAACGACTCCCGGTTCCTGAGAACTTTGTTTATAACTTCATTTGCGAGAGGTTATGTCCCTTTCCTTTCTAGGAAAAGTATCTTCAAAGATTGAGCATTCTTTGATTCCATGATTGTACCCCCGTGGATATCTGAAATATCTGACTTATGCACTAATGAAGCGATAAGCACTACTGTTATTTGCATATCCGATAAAAATGCAATCTACAGTCTTAGGCCCAATCTTGACTTGCTTTGGCTTGGGTACTTCAACCTTTGCCAAACAACCACACACATTTAAATATTTATAGGTGGATTTCTTTCCCTTCCATGATTCATATGGAATTTTGTCCTTACCATTATGTGGGACTCTGTTAAGAATCGTATTAGCGGTAAGGACGACTTCTCCCCACATATTTTGGGAAAGATCGGAATTGATGAGTAAGACATTCATCATTTCCTTCAATATGCGGTTCTTTCGTTCCGTCATACCGTTCGACTGAGGTGAGTATGGAGCCATCGTTTGATGAACAATGCCTGATTGGGCACAATATTCCTCAAATGGCGATACGTATTCTCCCCCTCTATCGCTACGAATGGATTCTCATGCTTAGTTGGTTCTCAACTTCTACTTTGTAACGTCGGAATGCTTCAAAGGCTTCATCTTTACTTTTCAACAAGTAAAGATAACAATACCTTGTGCTATTATCAATGAATGTCACAAAGTACTTGTTCCCCCCTCTAGTTTGTGCAAACTTCAAATCACATATATCTGTGTGAATAAGTTCTAGAGGAGCGGTATTCCTTTCGACGGATTGAAAATGAAGCTTTGTGAGTTTTGTCTCTACGCACACCTCACACTTATGTTGAGGGTTTACGTCGATAGACGACAACAACTCCAACTTTACCAACGTTTGGATGGACTTGTAGTTAACATGTCCTAATTTATGATGTCATAAATTAGAGGACTCAAGCAAGTAAGAAGAAGCTTCAATATTATTGCTTGCACGTAGTATAGACATTGCGTTAACTTTGAAGAGGCCTTTATAGACGAAGCCCCTTCCCACAAACGTTTCATTCTTGGTGATTACAAATTTATTGGACTCAAACACTAGCCTAAAACTAACATTAACCAATAAATGACCTGAAATTAAATTTCTCCTAATCTCAGGAACATACATCACCTCCTTCAGAGTGAGCTCCTTTCCAGAAGTCATCTTCATGACTACCTTTTCTACCCCCAGTACGTTAGAGGAAGCGTTATTACCCATGAACAATTTCTTGTTTGTAACTGGTATATAAGTAGAGAAGGCATCTCTATTGGAACAGATGTGTCTTGTAGCACCCGTGTCCATCCACCATTGCATAGGATTCACAACAAGGTTTGCTTAAAGCACCACCGCTGAGAACTCCACAATCATAACGTCCAGAAGCCTGTCTTTGACGACGTTAACATGTGCCTTGCCCTTAGCCTTGGCCTTCTCTTATTGCTCAGTCTTGAGCTTAAGGCAATCCTTGATCATGTGACCAGGTTTCCCACAGTGGTGACAATTTCCTTTGAACTTCTCCGCCGCTTGGGTCATGTCGTCTTTCTGGAACTTGCGCTTCTTGCTTGGGTTCCCTTTGGCCTCAGCCAGATTTGCCTTAGCCTCAGCGGGTTGTTTACCCCTAGGCAAGGCCTTCTTATTATCTTCCTAAATTTGGAGTTTGATAATAAGTTCTTCAAATGTCATCTCCTTTGTCTTGAGTTTTAAGTAACTCATAAACTCATTCCACGAATAAGGTAACTTTTCAATCAATGATGCAACCAAAAACTGCTCATTTGGTTTCATACCTTCCAAATCCAGGTGATGTAGAATCATTTGGAATTCCTAGACTTGGGACATCACTGTTTTACTATCCACCATTTGAAATTTCAGGAATTTCCCAACGAGGAATTTCTTAGTACCTGCATCTTGTGTGTTGTACTTCTTTTGCAGCTTCCTCCATAACTCTTTGGCGGTGCCAACGGTGTAATACACCGTATAGAGAGAATCTGACAAGCAGTTTAAAATATAATTATTACACATGAAATCACTATGACTCCATGCATCAAGAATCATCTTCATGCCATTAATGACATGTATACCTTGGCCCCTTTCAACCATTTCAGTAGGCGAAGGGTCCATTTCATCTCCAAATTGTGGAGGATCTTCTGTTAGGAAATGAGTCATTCCCATAACAGTTATATAGAATAACATCTTATATTGCCATCTCTTGAAATTGGAGCCAATGAACTTTTCTGGGCGTTCATGATGGAATCCAGCGGGTGGAGGAACTGAAGCGTTCCCTTGAGCAGCAGAAAAGGCGTTGATTGAGCCTTGAGCAACCGGAAAGGCATTGGGTGTGCCTTGAGCAGTGGGAAAGGCAGAGGAGTTGCCTTGAGTAGCAGCAGCAACATAATCAGAAGCGAGTTGTTCTCTTCCAATAATCTTTCTAAGCACTTACAACAAAATCTTGTCTTAAAATTGTGGGATACAACAATTGCAGAAAACGGAAAGTAAGTAAATATTATAATTGTTATAAAGGATAAACAAAATATTACAACCAAACTGGAAATCAAGAACAAAACAAACTCCTTGTGTGATTTGCTGAGTCGAGTGATGACACTCTATCTTTAAGACAAGATTGCCCCGTATATCTTCTTTTACGTTATCGGGCAATAGTCTCCCAAGATACAACAACAACTTAACAATTGAATAAAGGAAACTCAAGTGTTACTCTTGAAGAACTTTGAGTGTAGTAAACTTGCTAGAGAAAAAGAAAATGAATTCAGAAAATTCTGTAAAATATTTCTAAGTGTTGAACAATTGAACCAAATGTCTCAATTTATAGTGTAGTGAGATGTCCATTCAATAGCCATGTAATGACATTCAATAGCCATGTAATGACATTTATTGAGAGGGGTTACATTCAGCCAAATAATGGCTGAATTCATGTGCCAAGTAATGGAGATTCAATGCTCCAAAACCAGCCCAAAGGTCAGAACTTTCCAACTTTCCGTCGCAGCATTCTGCCTCCAAAGCGACTCGGCTCTGTGAATTAGCGCCGCGGCTCTAGTGACTGGCCAACCAATTAGAGCCGCGGCGCTGCCTGTGAGGCGTCGCGGCCCTTCACGGTGATTTCCGACTCGTTTCATCTTACACTTCGTACACTTCTTCCTTCGTTTACCAATGTGGAATGCTTTGTTATTTGGCCAATAACCGTCCATCATTCTATATATCAAACGAATTACATACGTACCAATATCTCTTTCACTAATGAAATTTGCGATACTTGGCACTACGTGTGCACGTATGTGGAAAATGACATTTTTGACGTGCGGGACCACAATTGTTTGAGTCATAAATAATGGGATACACTTAATTCCACATTAGTAAATTTCCAACATCTTATTCATTTTCATTTACTTCAACTCATACTATTGTCGAGATTAACAATGATATAATTATTACCAAAATACAACACCACTCAGCACATTCCTATACTAGTGTAAGTTATTTATGTTTTATGTTGTACATATTTAGTAATCATCTGATGTTAAATTCCTATCATCTTAGTGTCCTTGAATGTGTTTTGAGATATTAATATGCTCAAATGAGTTCAGAGGATTGATTTCATACTGTTAAGAGCCCCACATCGGATATGAAATGAGAAAATAGACTCATTATATGGACTTAGACAATCTTCATCCTACAAGCTAGCTTTTGGGGTTGAGCTAGGCTCAAGATCCATTCTTTACATGATATCAGAGCCATACTCACTCAAATTCTTTGTTGGGCCCCCAAATTCTATTATTCACGCTCCAGTTAATAAGATCTGGGCGTGTGAGAGAGTGATAAGAGTCCCACATCAGATATAGAATGGGAAAATTGACTCATTATATGGACTTGGACAATCCTCACCCTACAAGCTAGATTTTGGGATTAAGTTAAGCCCAAAATTCATTCTTTACCCATACTAATGAATTAAATTGTGTTCGATGAGTTAGGAACATTTTAAGACAAAATTTGAAGAAAATACACCGGATTAACGAGCAGAGAACGAAAGAGGTTAATAGTGAACTTCGGTCACACATCAACCGCGATGTACGTGGGATGCAACGTGAAGTTTTCATAATATATAAATTGGCTTAAGCCATTAAATTGTCTATAGCGTTCATTTAGATACTTCAACCCAATTTTGTTCATAGTAAACACCTCTATCACTTCCAATTTATACCACTTAAACACGTTTTAAATAATCAATTATTTACTATAATAGCTAAAGATAAACGAATACTAATTAAACTCTTAAAAAGTTAAAAGGAAATTGTAGTAAAACAAATAGAGGTGTAAAATCACTCATGATTGGTCCTAAAAAGACAGCGCGTGTTGTTAAAGCCGCCGAAATTTTTAAAAGGAAAGAGCTGATGGGACGTGCCGACACGCGTATTTATTTCTTAATCCACAACACGACAAAATGAGCAATCATCCAAATAATATCTACAAAGCAGCCCATCTACGGCACCAATCAACCACTTACGTGTCAATCTCGCCACAGGAAACCTCCACGTGGCTTCCCATCTAATCAAAGCCGCTAGCCGGAAATCGTACAACACACGAACCTTTTCGGATGTGTGGGCGCCCACGAATTTTATCCAAACCTGTCACGTGACTACAGCTTTCATCCTCCAGTTTCGTGAGGGTCCAGCACGTGGGATATATGCTCTAGTGCGTGGAAATTACACTACATTGCCTAATAATTGTACTTCTGATCCTAACTTAATATATATATAGGCATATGAAAACAAACAAACATTTTTTTTAATTTTTTCTTGCAAGATGTTTCAAAATTCAAACTGCTTTCGCAAACAAACGTCGCCATAATTTTGAAGTAAGTAATCTTTTTTTACTGTACAAGAAACTTGTTTTGTCATTTCAATTGATTTAACACTTGAAATTCAAGCATCACACGAGTTTTCTTTAATTATATATTTTTTTAATTTTAAATGATTAATTATTAAAATTTATTATATTTTTTAAATATATAAATTTTATTTTAAAAAAATTATAAATTTTATATTTAAATTTATGAGCAAAACTTAAAAGTTTGAATCTCAAAATTCGTATAAATATAATTTGTGATAGAAGAGAGTAGTATATAGAGTATTTTTGTAATCACATGGCTCTAGGAATATAAAATCAAATTTATTAACTTAGCATAACACATTGAATAATACTTTGTATATATAACTTTGTCAATGGGAGAATCGATAAATATTTTAATAAATTGAATATAAAATACTCCATTTAATAAGGCACTAAAAGGGCCAAAGTAAAATGTTATTTTATCTGTCTCAATTTATATAACACATTTTTTTAGTTTACTTAAAAAAAGAATGATATAATTTTTTATTTAATAATAATTTAATTTTAACTTTTACCTTTTACCTTTTACACTTAATGAGATGATCTATAACTATATAAATATATTTGATTAATTTTAAAAAGATATTTTTAAAAAAATTTGTATCGAGTCAAACTATATCGAGGGGGGAGTATTAAAAATCGATGGACTAAAATCATAAATAATTTCTCAAAATAAAAGAGAAGTTAGCTGGTTGTCACCTAGTAGTAGCCAAAAGTCTAAGGCTGGCCAACGGGTTGGGTCGACCCGACCCCGCCCCTATCCCGTTTAAAGAAAAAAATATCGGTAACAGGATTTGAACCGGGACGGGATCTGGGCTCGTCCCGCCCGGGCCCGTGCCGCCCCAGTCCCGATAGTCCGGTCCCGCCCGATCCCCTCCCATTTGCACAAAATAACCGTTGCACAACTGTTATTTTATATTTTGGTCATTGTGCAACGGCCATTTTTGACCTCCCCCTCCCCTAACCCCAACCCCAACCCCAACCCCAACCCCAACCCCTTAATATTTATTTTAACCCCTAAGTTATTATATTTATACTTTAACTCAATTTTTCAACTATAAATATCTCATTTTCTATTCATCTTTCTCACAAATCTTCTTACAATCTGTCTAATCTCTTAATCTATCTCTCTACAAGTCTATATTGTCTACTAAATATTTAATTTTATTTATTCATTTGGGAGTGAAGTTGACAACTAGCTTAAGGATCATCCATCGAGCAAAGTTTTAATTTTCAACCTCTCGATTACACGTAGACGTTACGTCAGTGTTTGGTACATTCGTTCTTTCATTAAATTATTATTATTTCTTTATTTTAATTAGTGCACTTAATTTCATTATCTTTAATTATTTATTAGCATATAATTAAAATAGAAGGATTAGAGGCATGTTTAAGGATAAATGTAAGGCTTCTTGTAGTAGGGGTAACAAGGGCAGAGATACTTATTCCAGTCATCCTATTCTTAGACATGATGATTTGCTTGAAAATGAATTTTTTCCTGAAATAACATTAGATTCAGACTAGGAGATATTTTCTGCAACTCAACAAGACTTTAATTTAGAAGATAATCTAGATGACACATCCACTAGAAATTATAAAGAAACTAAAAAAAATGTTTTTTAAATATAATTTTTTTAATTGTAAATTTACTATGTTATTTGAAATTTTCAACATCACAAAATTACAATTTTGACAATGATATTATAAAAAAAAAATATATAAGAGGCACAAAAACAACATTGACATGTTTTTATTATATTATCTTGTTCAATTATTGAGTTGTTTATATATATATATATATATATATATATATATATATATATATATATATATATATATATATATTTTAAATTAAGTGTAAAAAAATTAAAAAAGGAAAAAAATCCGATTCCGCCCCGACCCATAATGCCAGTCACGCCGGAGACCCGGTCCCGCACTACCAGTTCGATTGGGTCCCGTCCTGCCGGGACCCGCCCCGTACCCGCCGCGTTGGCCACCCCTAGCCAAAACACACATTACCTTCTCTTTCAACTCAAAAGCGTGACTTTCACTGGAATTTTCCAAGTCTACTCAACACGGCTCTGATATTTTTGGTCTTTCTCTCATTCACTCAATTGAAAATTTTGTCTTTTGTGATGCCTCAGTTGATGAACAACGCCGATGTGCCGCCGGAGTTTCGGTGGCAGAGTGGAAATATATTGCCGGTGAAGAGAGAAGAGTTTGAGAACTCTTCGGATGAAGAACACTGCTCACTCAACAACAAACGATCCAAAATCTCCTCTTCTCTGCAAGTCAGCTCTTCTCTCTTTCTCCCTTCAGTTTGTTCTATTCTACACATATGAAGTTATAAACAATATAAGCTTATTAACTTTTGCTGTTCTTTCAAACTAATGCTTCTTTCTGATCCGCTGAACTTTTGTGCGTAACAATCTCATCTGAAAACTTAGCTTAAGCGGTTAGAGAGACATCTTTTTAATATTTGATTATATTCTCAACATTGCTCCTCACTTGTGAGCCTGATTTTTTTCATGGGCACTCATAATTGGTGGCGGTGAGATTCGATCCAGTACCTCTGCCTGGCTTTGATCATAAAACATAAGCGGGCACACTTTTAATATTTGATTATTTTCTCAACAATTTCTATTCTCAATACTCGTATTTGTGCTTTTTCGCTCTGCATCTTGTTTAGTAACATATGTTCTGAATTCAACTACACACAGAGTTTATGATGTTAGTTTGACTTTTATGATGTTAATCTAATTTGTTTATAATGATAATAGGTCTTGGGTTATGTCAAAGTATTGGTTAAAATGTAAGTTTTATAGTGAAAATCTCATCTTGCTATCTGTTAATATATGCTCTGAGGTTTACTAGACACGGAATTCATGATATTAATTGGATTTGTGTATTATGTTAGTTCTTGTGTGAACGTTTCAAAGTAATAGTTAAAATGTTGGTTTTATGGTGAAAATCTCATCTTATTATCTGCTATATATGCTCCTGGACACGGGGTTTATGATGTTAATTGGATTGTGTATTATATTAGTTCTTGTGTGAGAAAGTTTCGAGATAATGTTGGTTTTATGGTGAAAAATCTCATCTTATTATCTGCTATATATGCTCTGTGTTGACTGGACACGGAGTTTATGATGTTAATTGGATTTGTATTATATTAGTTCATGTGTAAGAAAATCTCAAAGTAGTGGTTAAAATGTTAGTTTTATAGTGAAAACATCTCAAGGAAATGTGTAGTTTTGAGTAGTTAAATGTATTTGAATTCTTGGAAGTGAGATAGAGATAGTACTATTAATTGAGTTGCATCAAACATTTCGGGCTTACCAAAATGGGAAGTGCTTGGTAGCAAATAAAGTAAAGGAGTATAAATAACCATTTTAGAAATGTTTGTAGGAGAATTATCACTTACCAAATTGGGAATAGGAAGTTAGCTTATCATTATTGATGCCTTGAACTGCTTAAAGAGATACCAGTGAATCTATATCTACTATTATCTTCACTGAGGTCTGAACCAAGGCTATTTTGCAGCAGCAGGGTTTAGGAGCTTGTGGTTTTCCAGTTTCGCCATCGCAATTTGGTTTGGTAGATGAGCCCAGTCCCTTAGGTTTGCGGCTAAGGAAGAGCCCTTCACTGTTGGATTTGATCCAAATGAGGCTTTCTAAGGGGAGCACCTCCAAGGTGGGAAGTCAGGGGAAGAAGGAGCAGAAAGGAAGCACCGGAATGACGGAAAAGCTCAAGGCCTCGAATTTTCCTGCTTCAGTTCTGAGAATTGGGAGCTGGGAGGTATACTTAGTTTCTTCTTAAAATAATTCGCAAATAATGTTCAGTCTGAATATTCCATAAGTGAATGGAATTTTTTTTTGTGTCTACAGTATAAGTCAAGATATGAAGGGGATTTGGTTGCAAAATGTTACTTTGCCAAGCATAAACTTGTTTGGGAAGTCCTTGATGGTGGTCTCAAGAATAAGATAGAGATTCAGTGGTCCGATATCATGGGGTTGAAGGCAAATTACCCAGATGACGCGCCAGGAACCTTGGATGTAGTGGTAAGGAGTAATTAGCAATTTGTTTTTGCTTTGGTCTTCGTGGAGTTATTTCCTTCACTGCATTAGCAGAACAGGCTCCAGTGTTGCTCTCCTTATTAACCTTTAGTTGATGAGGGTGTTACGGATCCTTGTATTGCAGCTGGCAAGGCAACCTCTTTTCTTTAGGGAGACAAATCCACAACCAAGAAAGCACACTCTGTGGCAAGCAACTTCAGATTTTACTGAGGGACAGGCTAGCATACACAGGTCTAACTATAATCCCTGTAGTTCTTTTCTTCTTCATAAGTAACTATTACACCGTTGTTAGTCGTCAGCCAATTTTATCTTGTTTTCTTGAAATCTCTGTGGACATCTATTGTCTGGACACATCTGTTCTTTTCAGCGTGTCTTTTCCATTCTTTTTTTCCCACTTTGGCAAGCATTTCAAATCACTTGTTTGACCTGCTTAGTTGATGCATGGAGATAATGACAGAAAGCTAAATCCAGAAAGAGGTTTGCCTGTCATGAATCAATACTATTGGTGTATTTGACAGGCATGAAGTGCTCTAAATGCTTCATGGATATCACATGGATTTCTTTATTTATTCATATGATAAGTAGTGGTCTTATTAGGTTTAGAAAAGATGGGAAGACTACCGTATTCACACGAAATCTCTATCTTGACTAAGATTAGTTTATTTGACGAGTTATTTTTTGTTAGGAGAGGCGAGACAGAAATTTGTGATTGAGTGTTAGTTATTTTTGTAGGGGAAGAGAGGTAATACTAGAAAGATAAGGTAGAGTGCAACATGCACTCAATTTAGTGAGTAATGGTTAATGCCTGTAGGAATGGCAACGGGGTAGGGCGGGTTAAGGTTTTGCGGGACAGTGGGTTTAAACTTATGCGGGGTG
Organism: Anisodus acutangulus; assembly: GCA_029783415.1. Lineage (NCBI taxonomy): Eukaryota > Viridiplantae > Streptophyta > Magnoliopsida > Solanales > Solanaceae > Anisodus > Anisodus acutangulus. The sequence continues at coordinate 13,698,916 of CM056494.1, read as the reverse complement.
GGAGCGGGGGTGGGTTCAAGCTTGTTTTTAAAACTTCAAAGCGGCTTCGAGTCACTTTTGACCAATTACAAATTAGATAAATTTCTGCAACTACAATAAATAATTTATTGCAGATGTCTGGATTTATAAAACGGGGCCACAAAAATGATGACTTTCGAACACTTTCTATGCTGCTGCCAAGGAACAGATTGATTTATTTTTATTTGTTAATTGAAAGCAAGAAGAAGGAAACAGATATTATGAGGCACTGCGGGTCAGGGAGGTGCGGGGGGGGGGGGGGAACTGAAAAACAAAAGTGAGAAAATATATATGAAATAATTGCATTATTCTTCATCAAATTATGCATTTAAGTATTGAATGGGAAAGCTCGGCATTTCTTTTGAGTTTTTTTTCTTTATAGTCAGGTTCATTATCTTAGTTCCAAACCAATCTTCAAGACGTAATAACATTTCATTGATTCATATTATTGAATAAAAAGCATAACAAGTAACACATATTTTGAACTATTCCATGCGTATAATTATGTAGCTGGGGGCAGGGCAGGTATATGTGGTGTGTGGCGGGTTCAAAACTAAATTTTTTGCTTTGTGGAGCGGGTTAAGGCTGAACCTACACCACAACCGCCCAGCCTCTCCCTGTCACCATCTGTCCTTTAATGGTTCTCCTTGTGGCCTAATTTTACTGAAAGAGCATTTCAGTACAACAACCGAATGAAATGTCTCAGTAGATGTTGTTTGAAGTCTATTGATTCTCCCACATCGGTTGTGGGATGAGAATTTGAACTCCTTACAAGGACTTGGGCAATCCTCCCCTCATGAGCTAGTTTTTGAGGTTGTGTTGGGCCCAAAATCCATTCTTTTCATGGTATCAGAATCAGACCCATCCCAATTCATTGTTTACCCGATGTTAGGCCCCCATCATATATTGTCCACGCTCTAGATGTCTGCGTTGGGGTGTTGATTCTCCCACATCGGTTGTGGGATGAGAATTTAGACTTCATATATGGACTTGGGCAATCCTCCTCTCATGAGCTAGCTTTTGAGGTTGAGTTAAGCCCAAGATCCATTCTTTACAGAGTTTCAATAGCCAACTAAGCTTTCCCAATTTCAATTTAGTCTTAGTAAAAAGTTAACACCAACGCCAATAATTATTAGTATGATGAAGGGTTTTGATACCATGTTGCACCTGTAGTAGCTTTTGTACTGTATCACAGTGATTCCAAGTATTATAATTATATTTATGCTGGTTGTAGACTGTTTTAGGTCTGTTCACTATTTCTAGCATTTCCTTCACTGTGTGTTAATGTGGTTCAGTTTTGATGTTAAAACACACTAAATTTTCTTTGGTTACAGGCGACATTACTTAGTATGTCCACAGGGCTTGTTGGGAAAGCATTTTGAAAAGCTTGTGCAATGCGATCCTCGTCTTAACTTCCTGAGTCAACAAGCAGAGCTAACATTAGATTCTCCTTATTTTGAATCACGGATATCGGTATTCGAAGACACACATGTAAGTGACCGTGAATTTGATCTAAATAATGAAGGAAGTCCCCATTTTCTCGACTTGCAAAGTGCCACTTCACCCTCAGGAGCTTTGTGTTCTTCCTCCAAAAGTGAGCAAGATCCTGTTGGTAGACCTTCGGAACGTACTCACCATGAAAATCCATCCCCAAGCTCAGGTAAATATGTCAATTTGAGAGTAGTACTAGGATGGGTGACATCCTGGGAAGTCTTCGTGTTGCATCCCTCCTTTTGTCGTAACTCTGGTTATCGTCGTCTATTTAATATATATTTTCCTTATAAAAAAAGGTAAATATGTCAATTTTATTTGAGAAGTACATTAAAGTTTTCTTAACTTGAGTTCTCTGGTGAGGTATGTCTTTGAAGATGTCATTGTAGTTCTCTTGGGCAGCTTGGTTGATGATCATCATCCCTTAACCCCCACCTTCCCCAAAAAAGGTGACAAATTGATTGCCATTTCCTTTTTAAGGAGTGGAGAGGAAGTTTGCTACCTGTGTTGCTGGTACAGTTGTGTGTTTCTTGAATTTAATTCACATTAAGGAGGTTGTCTCTGTCCAAAAAGAGCAATATGACCGAAATTGGGTCTATGGACATGTTATCCTATGTTGAGGTTTATTGTTCTCAACCACTCTATGGTCTATTCGAAATGATTAGGAATTGGTTCTATATTGCTATCTGAATGTATATTGTTCTTGTTAGTGTGCCGTTTCTCTTGGATTTGTTTTGGTTGTCTGCAACTTTACATTTAATGTGCAGTTATTGATACAGGGGTAAGCGAAGATTTGAAGAGTAGGGAAGTGGAGCAATGGAAAGGGCTCAGTAACCTCAATCAACTCAGAATGCCTGGAATACATCCCTCCGTGTCAATGAGTGATTTAGTGAGCCAGCTTGAGCAACGTGTATCAGAGCAGAAGGCATCAAAAGTCATCTACCTCGCCAGTAATGAACGGCAAAGCTTGGAAATCCTGGAAGAGCTCTCCAAATCCTTGCTTAGTGACACTCAAAATGTGTCAGCATCAGATGAGAAATCTCTTATGTCAAGGGTCAATTCTCTGTGCTGCCTTCTTCAAAAGGATCCTGCAACAGCTCAAAAGAGTGAGAACCGTGATGATGTTGCGATGGGTGAAAGAAGAGTTGATGAAATAAATTTCATTCCCACAGCACCGTTTGGAGAAGTTAAAGAAGATCCTTCTACGCCGGAGGATGAATCAAATGATCTCTCTGTTTGCAAGCCAGATTCAACAATGTCAAGGAAGGACTCTGTCGGGGATCTGTTGCTGAATCTTCCTAGGATAGCATCACTGCCCCAGTTTTTGTTCATGTGCGATGATTCTGCAGGTAACCAGGCTAGATAGTCTTGGCTCAAGTCTACATCAGATAATCATTAAAAAGGATAGCTGTAGTTCTATTGTATATATTAAAAGTAGGTTAGCAACAGTGTGTTCAGTTTAGGATATTGATCTTTGATGTATCAGTGTAGGACTGTTCATGTATAGAATGTCTTCGTTCCTTTGTATCAAACGTTAGTGCCGTGCATGTCTTCCAATGCTTTCCTGTTTGGCAATGCTGCATTATTTTGTTGAAGTATAAAATTGCCCCTGTGTACGCGGGATAAACACATGAGATTCAGACAACACAGGACAATATTTTAACGTCCACGAGAAAAAAAACAAACACTGGAACTGTTTTGAGATTCCCTATAGTTTATAAGCAAGAGAGTGGGTAAAGAATGGATCTTGGGCTTAACTGAACCCCAAAAACTAGCTTGTAGGGTGAGGATTGTTCAAGTTCATATAAAGAGTAAATGTTCTCATTCCATATTCGGTGTGGACTCTTAACACTCTCCCAACGCTCAACGCCCAGACCTTGTTAACTGGAGCGTGAATAATATAATTTGGGGGCCCAATATCGATGAACAAAGAATTGAAATGGGTCTGGTTTTGATACCATGTAAAAAATGAATCTTGGGCCTAACTCAATCCCAAAAGTTAGCTTATAGGATGAGGATTGTCCAAGTCTATATAAGGAGTTCATGTTCTCATTTCATTTTCGATATGAGACTCTTTAACACTTTCCCGCACGTTCAGACCCCGTTAACTGGAGCGTGGATAATATAATTTGGGGGCCCAAAATGGGTGAACAAAGAATTGAAATAGGTCTTACTCTGATATCATGTAAAGAATTGATCTTGAGCCAACTCAATCTCAAAAGTTAGTTTGTAAGGTGAAGATTGTCCAAGTCTATATAACGAGTGCATGTTCCATTTCGATGCGGGACTCTTAACAGAGAGTTTCTCTAGTCTTCACAAGAAAAGTCAATAGTTTTGATATCCAGAGTGAGTATTGAAGCAGATGGCGTTAATTCAATTCCCATGACTCCGAACCCAATTTTAAAAAATGTAGTATATTATTAGTACTTAATGTACATTCCTAAGTGTCCTAATAAAACAAAACAAAACAGAAAATTCGACAACCCACTAGATTTTTGTCACTTGGACATTGCATGTTGACCCACAGGAGGATGGATCAAGTCGAGATTAATACTGTTGCACAAGCGGAATCGGTCAACTTATCAGATCAGTATGACCTTAATTAATATCATGGTCAACGTCTTAGTTTAATGTTTGGCCATTTTAGACATTTCAGAATTAATTCTTTGTTTTCCTCCAATTAAAAATTCAATTGTTTTATTTTATTTATACGTTTCCGTCATTAAATGTAGTCTAATTACTATACACGGTGATTGAAGTCAATAAACTGATTGTTAATGGCTGAAATTGTCAACAGTGAACAATGTCTTTGTACTTTTCAAAGCAGTGTGTATGTATAGACAACAAAGCAAGCAATACCTAGTCAGAAAAGAAAGGAAAATGTTCACACGTCGTTAACCATAAAAATGATGTTGGAAATTTGCCTTTGGTGGGGAGATGCGTCCACCCGTATTTAATAACTTAAATATTAGGGTTCTGCATGTTGGAGGCTTTATCTCTTCACACGTGCATAATCTACTAAGTGAGTAGATGACCGTAGGGTCAAGAATCGTCAAATTTCGTTGAGAAATGAAAGAGATATTGGTCCACGAAGTAAGGTGTTTGAGGCATGGAATTATGGCGTGGACAAATCTACCACATCGGTGGGAAAATGAAGAATTGTTCTCTTTATAAGTCTCAAAATTGGCTAAGGGTTTGGGACCCCAAGGGGTAACCCATGTGTTTAAAGGAGGGATGACCTAGATGTGCTTGGGTTCAAGGCTAAGCCCACACACGCGCCGCCGCCCCCCGTTCGGGCTAGGGTCACGGGTCACGGGTCACGAGCTTCTTCTGATATTATCTATTTGGACCCCAAATTATTTAATATTTACAGTTTGGTCCCTGGAGTTTCTGGAAAGATGAATTTGGCAACGACGGAAGGCAGAAAGTTTCTGCCTACCGTTTGGGCTTATTTTTGGAGCATTAACCAGCCATTACTTGCCTGTTAACTCCTCCATAAACAACCCTCCTTTAATGGCCATAAACCTGCCATTAACAACCCCTCACTAATGGCCATTAACAACCATGTTTTGGCAGTTGAGGAGTCCATCCCTTATGCTATATATTGGAGCCTTTTGGCTCAATTGTGCAAACAGAATATAGACAGAAAAACGAGACAACATATATACACAGAGACAAACAGAAGAGAAACTGAAATTCAATCCAAAACGTGAGCAGAAACGTTGGGACTAAAACAGAAACTCTTCATTCCTTTTCCATTATTCAGCAAGTTGTTTCGTGTTTGTTTTCTTCGTCAGAATCAACCTATTTGCTTTGTAGTGTTGATTAGTTGCTGTTTTATCTTGGGAGACTATTGGCCGTTAACGTAAAAGCATATATACGGGGCAATCTTGTCTTAAAGACAGAGAGCCATCTCTCGACTCAGCACACAGTTGTAACAATCCAGATTTAGTGTTTCTTGATTTCAAGTTATCAAGATTCAAGATTCAAGATTCAACAACTTTACGGCAGTTATGAATATTGGCTATTTGTTTATCCTTTCGAACACTTGTAATATTTATTTACTTCCTGTACTGCTTTACAATAACCAACAAGTTTAAGACAAAATTGTATTAGTGTTCGAAAGATGTCGGTCGAAAGTTGTGTGACCAAATCTGGATATGGCTGTGGTTTTCTGGTAGAAGAGAGTGATGATTATGCTATTGAAGCTCAACGTGTTCATGGTGTCACCGCTCCTGAGAGTGGTGGGAGCAAGCGCCCACGAGAGGCTGAGGATATCAACTGGGACAAGAGGAGAAGATTGAAGATGTGGTTCTATATTATAGCAGAAGGCCTATATCTGTCCCAGACAAAGGATCCGAATTATGGTAAGGAGGAAATGGACACTCAGTCCGATGAAGTGACTGAAGTGAGCCAGAATCCGAAATTGGGATAAGTAATTTTTCTTCCTTGTCAAGAATAAGATTAAATGATGTCTGATTAAAAATGACTTAAAGTAAGGAGGAATATGAAAATGTTTTCACGAAATAATTTATATTCCTTACGCTTTAAAATCAGAAGTTTAATCTCATCTTCCTTTCCGTTTAAAGATTGGATTTTGTAAACGACTTAAAAAGATCTGTTCTTTTAAGTGTAAATTAAAAGTGTGTAAAGTATGTTCGCACATACGAGGGAAAAAGAACCACTGACTGTGCGAAAACTGTTACCACTCTTAAGTAAGCGCCAAGAATTGTCTAGGCACCAATCATAAGGGAAGAAGACTAAAAGCTAAAGACGTTGAGCCTGTCACACTATTTGGCAGAAGATCCTTCATAGGATGATATTGAACACTCAGTCATACAAAGCCTACGGGCGACTGGAGTGGGGCCAAAGTTCCTTTGATATGATGACATTGGACACTCAGTCATACAAAGCCTACGAGAGACTGAAGTGGGGCTAGAGTATCCAAAATTCATTTGATAGGAAAAATAATGGACACCTAGTGAGGTGGGCCAGAGTTTTCCAGGTCTTAAATGATCTGAAGGCCAAAAGAAAGGCAAAAAAGAAATTGGACACTCAGTCTGCTAAAGCAACTGGAGTGGGCCAGAGTATCCAGATCACATATGATCCGGTTACGCCCTAACCACGGGCAAGAGGTTGTTCATGTGAAGCAATGCCACCTCTAAAGTAGAAGGGGTTGGGGAGGTTGTCCTCAATAGGACTTCAGGGAATGGGATCACTCCAAAAGGAGGTGATACATGTCCCAAACTTGGTTTAAGGGACGATGTTGGTCAAGCTGGTTTGAGACTAGTCCAACAGGTCTGTAATAACTAAGAATGGTACAGTATGTCTGTAGCCAAATGAATGATATATTTGTAATTCGTGCATCTATGTCATCATAGATTAAGACACGTTAAATAGAAAGTCATTCAAAAGCTAGTGAAATTGAGATTGTTGCCTTCTTTCGAAATAAACCCTCAAAATGAATGTGAGGTAGGCTAAGAGGTAAAATCACCTTTCCATTCCGTCAAAGGAATAGCGAAAGAAGCACCGCTCCTCTAGAACTTAGTCACACCTACTTGGGTGATTTGAAATTTATACAAAATAGAGGGGGGAGACAAGTACGTTGTGACCGTCTTGGATGATGGTACAACGTATTGTAACATTTGCTTGTTGAAAAGCAAATATGAAGTTGTTGAAGCGAATAAGCGCTACAAAGCAGAAGTTGAAAATCAGCTAAGCCTACGGATTGAGGAATTCGTAGTGATAGAGGGGGAGAATGTGAAGCATCGTTCATTAAACAATTGTTCATTACTCACCTCAGTCCAACGGTGTTAGCCAAGCGCAAATCCGTACGCCCAAATTATGTGGGGCAATGCTATCCTTACCGCTAATGCGATTCTCAACAGAACTACGCATAATGATAAGGATAACCCTCCGTGTGAGACATGGAAAGGATCTCACATACAAATGTTGTCATATGGGGTGGCTTGGTAGAGGTTGAAATACCGAAACAAGTCAAGTTGGACCTAAGACTGTAGATTGCATATCCACTGGATCTGCAAATAACAGTAGTGCTTATCGCCTCTTTGTCAAAGAATGTTGAATTCTTTGAAGATAACTTTCCTTGAAAAGGAAAAAGAAGTAATTGCTCGAGGTTAACAAGAACCCGCGAGGGCTTGATTGTCCGGAACTAGACGTTCCGTATCTACAGGACTCGGAAGTTGTTGTTTATCCGGAACTTAATATTCCAGATCTACAGAACTCAGGAATTCTAGATGTTGAACCGAGGCGGAGCAAAGAGGGGACAAAGACTTGTTCCAGGCCTTCTAGCTTGTATGGTTGAGAATGAACCATGGACAATTAACAAATAATTGTCATCTCCAGAAGCCCTGCTTTGGAAAGAAGCTACAAAGAGAGAAATAGATTCCATCATATAGAACCATACTTGCGTAATGGTTGATCTTCCTCCGGGAAAAGAACCTTTGGGTTGTGAAAAAGGATACTCAAAAGTGAGTACAAAGTAGATGTATCTACTGACGAGTATAAGGCCTCGGCTAGTTTTGGGATTTTTGTGATACTAATGGCATAAATTTTTGTTTCTCTTGTCCTCATACGTCCTCACAAAATGGAAAAGTCGAACGCAAAATTCGTATCATTAATAATATTGTCCGCACTTTATTGGTCCATGCTTCCGTACCCCCTTCATTTTGGCATCATGCTCTACAAATGACTAATTATCTTCTTAACATACTTCCTACCAAAGGATTGTCATATTCACCCCCTCTTAAAAGCCTCTATAATAAGACTCCTTCTTATTCACATCTTGGGTCTTTGAGTGCTTATGTTATCCGCTATTTCCGTAAACTACTATTAACAAACTTCAAGCTCGTTCTACCCCTTATGTGTTTTTGGGTTATCCATCTAATCATCGTGGTTACAAGTGTTTTGATTTCTCATCTAATAAAATCATAATTAGTCGCTATGTTATTTTTGATGAAACCCAATTTCTGTTTGCTAAAGTGAGTAGTCCCGTGCCTAGTTCGTATAAATTTTTGGATGAAGAGGTCTCCCCGTATATTATCCAACATTTATCGGATGTATCCCGCACCCAAAATCTGCTAGTGGGCCCATTGCCCGCTGGACCTACTGTTCCGTCGAATGCGCGATGGGCGGACACTCGACCCGATGCGATCTCGATCTTGTTCGATGGTCCACCCACTGCCCCGATCTCCATTCGATTCAAGTTCCGTCATTGGGCAAGATGCCCATTGCACGCTTCTTGATCGTCACCCACCAAATTTCACCACGCCCAAAATCCACCCGCTTCCTCCTCGTGTAAAGGGCTAGTTACTCGTACTCAAAAGAGTATTTTTTTAATCCAAAACGATATTTTAATCTCCATTCTAATATCTCTAAATCTCAGCTACCACGTAACTCATTGTCTGCCTTAAATGACCCGAATTGGAAATTGGCTATGAACGATGAATATAATGCTCTTATTAAAAATAATACATGGTAGTTGGTCCCCCGTTCTTCTGGTGTTAATATTATTCGGTCTATGTGGATTTTTACTCATAAAGATAATTCTAATGGCTCTTTTGCGAGACATAAGACTCCACTTGTATGTGATGGTAAAACTCAACATGTTGGTGTGGATTGTGGTGAGACATTTAGTCCGGTGGTCAAACCGGCTACCATTCATACTGTTCTCAGTCTGGCTCTTTTAAAGGCATGGCCCATTCATCAGTTAGATGTGAAGAATGATTTCTTAAATTGTGATCTTAAGGAGACCGTTTACATGCATCAGCCATTGGGTTTTCAAGACCCTAAATATCCTCATCATGTATGTTTATTGAAGAAGTCCGTGTATGGGCTTAAGCAGGCCCCACGGGCTTAGTATAAGAGATTTGCAGACTATATTTCGTCTATTGGATTTTCTCACAGTAGGTCTGATAATTTATTTTACATATATCATTGTGGTACTTCCTTGACTTATATTCTATTATATGTGGATGATATTATCTTGACTGCCTCTACTGATGTTTTGTGCAAGTCTATCATGACCATGCTCAGTTCTGAGTTTGCTATGAAAGACTTGGAGCCCTTGAGTTACTTCTTGGGGATTGATGTGTCTTGTCATGTAGGTGGATTATTCTTATCACAACGGAAGTATGTCGCTGAGATAATTGAAAGGGCTGGTATGTCATCTTGTAAGTCTACTTCCACTCCAGTTGATACTAAGCCCAAGCTGGGTGCTGCAGCTGGCTCACCTGACGAGGATCCCACTCACTATCGCAGTCTTGCTGGAGCTTTTCAGTAACTTACGTTCACGAGACTGGATATTACGTATGCTGTACAACATGTGTGTTTGTTTATAATGTGTATTTATTTATGCATGATCCTAGGGTGGAGCACATGAATGCGCTCAAACGCATTATCCGATACATCCACGGGACACTTGCCTATGGCTTGCATCTATATCCATCATTGGCCTCTACACTTATCTCGTATACCGATGCTGATTGGGGTGGTTGTCCAGATACTCGACGCTCCACGTCTGGTTATTGCATGTTTCTTGGTTATAACTTAGTTTCATGGCTACCTATTTGCTAAATATAATTCCCAACAAAAAGCTTGCATATCAAACACCCACAAAAGTTCTCTACCAGAAAGATCCGTCGTATTCCCATCTCCGGGTTTTTGGATGTCTTTGCTATCCCTTAATTTCATCAACCTCTCAACATAAATTGCAAGCTAGATCAACAACTTGTATTTTTTTTGGGATACCCAACAAATCATAGAGGTTACAAGTGTTATGATTTATCGAGTCGAAAAATAATTATTTCAAGGCATGTCAGTTTTGATGAAAATAACTTTCCTTTCTCCAAACTACACGCCTCTAATCCATCCACCTATGAGTTTTTGGATACAGGTTTCTAACTCTCCCACATCTGGTACAACCTACATCCCCCCCACAGGTGCATTAGCTGTCGACTCATTCTTATTCTAATGAATCGGTCCAACAACAACAGGAAAATCCAATTCCTACTCAAGATGAGTCCACCCAACCTACTCCTATCCAATCACCAACAGGTAGTGGCGACAATGAATTTATACTACCCCAACCTATAATAACTCAACAACCTACCCAAGCCAGTCCACAAATGAATCCTCCCCCATCCCCACAAATAAAAACAAGATCCCAACATGGATTTTTTAAACCCAGAAGACTCTTCAATCTTCATACAACTACTAAAAATTCCATTTCTCCTTTGCCCACAATCCCATTAATGTATTAAACGATAATACCTGGAAAATGGCCATGAAAGATGAATACAATGCTCTTATTCAAAATAAGACGTGGGACTTGGTGCCACGACCATCGAATGCTAATATTATTCGAAGTTTGTGGATTTTCAGGCATAAGAAGAAATCTGACGGATCTTTTGAAAGGCACAAGGCCAGACTTGTAGGTGATGGTGCAGGACAACAAACTGGTGTAGATTGCGGAGAAACATTCAGTCCAGTGGTCAAATCACTATTCGGACAGTACTTAGCATTGCACTATCAAAATCTTGGTGTCCTACTCAGCTAGATGTCAAAAATGCATTCTTACATGGACATCTCAATGAAACTGTCTATATGTACCAACCATCGGGTTTTCGTGACCCTCAACACCCTGATTATGTGTGCTTGCTCAAGAAATCTCTGCATGGGCTTAAACAGGCCCCCTCGTGCTTGGTACCAGCATTTTGGAGATTATGTGGCAACATTGGGATTCTCTCACAACATTTCAGACCACCCTCTATTCATTTATCATCGAGGCAAAAATATGGCATATATTCTTCTTTATGTGGATGATATCATCCTAGCCACTTCATCAGATGCCCTTCGACAATCCAGTATGTCTAAACTAGGCTCTGAATTTGCTATGAAAGATTTGAGTCCACTAAGTTATTTTTTTGGGTATATCTGTCACCCGACATCAGAAGGATTATTTCTTTCACAAAAGAAATATGCAGAGGAGATTATTGAGCGGGTCGGCATGTCTTCCTGCAAACCATCCCCTACACCGGTGGACACAAAAGCAAAACTAAGCATATATTCAGGTAATCCCTATCATGATCCGACTGAATATCGTAGTCTTGCCGGCGCATTGCAATACCTGACTTTTACAAGACCCGATATTTCTTATGCGGTTCAACAAATATGCTTATTTATGCATGATCCAAGAAACCAACACATGTCTGCATTGAAGCGTATCATTCGCTACATTCAGTGTACACTTGAATTCAAACTTCACATTTACCCTTCTTCAATAAATAAACTCATCTCATACACTGACGCAGATTGAGGTGGATGTTCGGATACTAGACGGTCAACATTTGGTTACTATGTTTATCTTGGAGATAACTTGATATCCTGGTCTGCAAAACGACAACCTATCTTATCCCGATCCAGCGCTAAAGCAGAATACCGCGGGATGGCTAATGTCGTATCAGAATCCTGCTGGATTCGAAACCTACTCCTGGAACTTCACTGTGCAGTGACGAAAGCCACATGGGTCTATTGTGACATTGTTAGTGAAGTTTATCTTTCCGGCAACCCAGTTCAATATCAACGCACTAAACATATTGAAATGGATATACATTTCGTACGTGAGAAAGTCGCTCGAGGTCAAGTACGCGTCCTACATGTTCCATCACACTATCAAATTGCCGATATTTTCACCAAAGGACTCCCACTGCAACTCTTTGATGACTTTCGAGATAGTCTCAACGTACGTAAACCTCCCATTTTGACTAAAGGGGTATATTAGAATAGAATCTGATGTATATTCTTGTAGATAACCTAAGCTTGATTTTAGTAATCATAATCATCACAAAATCAATGATTATGATTTGATTTAGCTTAATCTTAGAGATTGATTTAGCTTGATTTTAGAGATTAGATTTTCTTGATTTCAGCCATAACTCTAGCTTACATTCTTGTATAAAAAGAGACTCTACATCAACGAAACAATCAGGCAAAACATTTCAAAGCATCTTCTATTTCTATTAAGTGTAACTCCTGAAAAGGAGTAGAAAGGCATATTCATGTTACTATGATTTTTTGGAGAGAGAGTGAAACAACAAGGTAGAAAATATAAATGAAAATTTTCTCATATAAAATTTATTAAACATAAGTCTTTATATAGACACATAATTAAAGTAGTAGACAACTAAAATATTAGACTCTTATTAAAATTAAAAGCTATTATCATACTAAATCAACTATTAGATTTCTCTCCCAACTAAATAACTATATTATTCTAGAAAACTGTAGCGGCAACCGATGCAAAATCCAATAATTTAGTGGTTTTACTAAATACTAAGTGTGTTGGCAAGGATATTGTAAAAATAACAGAGTAGCTAGTTAGCGAAAGAATAATTAAATTAGTACCTAGCAAAGTTCTTGCTTCAGCTCCTATGAAAATGAGGCAGTAGACAAGAAAAATGTTAGCTCTGATGAAGAAAATCATTTTGGTCATCGTTATTTGTTGCTTAAAACAGACCTCTTGCAAGTCTCCATTTATAGACAAAAAGTAGAAAAGCTTAATTAAGTGCGCGGAGTGCATTACCACCAAACTTCTTTATTGGAACTGATGTTATACTGTTAAGTGTAGAATAATAGTATATATTTAAAATTGAACAATCTATCAGAAGATCTAACACATCTTTAATTAATTAGTCCTATTGCGTTGGTATAATAACATATAAGTATATATTTAATAAGTCAGGATAAAGGTTAATACAGTAAGCTCGCTGATCAACTCACTCTTTTGTTTTCTAGTTCTCTTTTAATATATATATCTGATTTAACTTTATACATTAATAGTGCAGAAATATTTTACTTGATGTCTCTATCTTTATTTTAATCGTTATTACTATGATTTTTAGGTTAACAAATACGATAAGCAATTACTTTTATTGTTATAGGCTACTTAAACATCCAACCCTTACCCCTCAAAGGTAGAAGTAATGTATGTGTATATCGTATCCTCTACAGACTTAACTTTGTGGGATTATACTAAATATTGTTGTTATTATATATTGTAGATCGACGATGAATCCCTTAATAAAAATCTTGCCTTCTCTGTTGATCGAAAAGATTATCAACCCGACTTATTAGCTTCTTCCATTTTCTATTCTTTTCGAAGATTATTATGTATACTTTTAGTGCACATTGATAGTGGAGTTAGTTTTTACTCCACCCGTCCCAATTTATGTGACATCATTTGATTAGACACGAAGTTTAAGAAATAAATAAAGACTTTTGAAATGTGTAGTCCAAAACAAGTCTTATATCAATGTGTGGCCGTAAATTATCTCATAAAGTTAAAATTGGTTCTAAATATAAAAAATTGATATTTTTTTGGGACAAATCAAAAATGAAATGATGTCACGTAAATTGAGAACGATGAAGTAATATTTTTTTTGAAATAAAAGGAACATCTTTGTAATTTGTACATAGTAGCGATGTAGCATATATATATATATATATATATATATATATATATATATATATATTGAAAATTATGGAAAGATAACCTCTTAGTGTAGACAAAATACCAAGCCAAGGAAAGCATAATATTTCTTCAATTGGAATTCAACGACTTTTGCTTTAATTGGTTAGGTAAGATTAAATATGTAAACTATAGGTTAGTCAACCCTTTATACTTTTTTACTCGGTGTTCAGTATTTGTAGTAGAGACGATTAAATATGGATCGTATGTTTCAAAGCTCATTTTGAGGGCAGCATTCCACCCTTTCAATTTATACGGAACAGGGAAAATAATAGAAATGGTCCTTTAAAAAGGACACAACGACCGTTATTCCAGTTAGCAACGATTTTTTTGCCAAACTTGCTTCTTTCGTCTTTCTCTCTTCAAAGAAACGCAAGTCTTTCACATATCAAAACTAACCTAAAATAAAATTAAAAGACTAAGCCCTAAACTTTCTTTGCTCATTTTGTTGTGTAATACACACAGCTTACTTGCAAATATTTGTTGGTTCGACGTTATACTTAGAAAGCCCTAACCTAATCTCTCATATCTTTGTTTTGTTTCCTTCATATTGTTCTTGGTTGTTTTGTTGCAGAGCAAACAAAGCCAATATTTTTTGAGGCAATTCAAGTTTCATTGTATGGTGGAAGAAGGAAATTTGGTGCAGCAAGGAATGGAAAGTAAGAAAAAAACTGAAGTTAAAGGGAAGATGGACCTAAAGAGTACTGTAAACGAATATGGTGATGGGGTATCATGGTATAGAGGAGCAATGCTAGGGAAAGAAAGTTATGGTTATGTTTATTTGGCTAATTTAAAGAACCCCAAGTCGAAAAATCGATACTTGCCATCAGTTATTGCTGTGAAATCTGCTGAAGTTTCTGTTTCAGGTACAATTCAGAAGGAAAGGGAAGTTCTTAATAACATCAAGGGTTGTCCTGACATAATTCGATACTTTGGCGATGAGACTACGAGTGGTGAGAATGGTAAGATGGCGAATAACTTGTTGCTCGTGTATGGTTCTGGTGGAACCCTAGCTTAGAGGTTCAAGAAATTAGGGAACAGAAGGTTGCCTGAATTTGAGGTAAGGTGTTATACTAGGTCTATGCTTAGAGGGTTGAATTATATTCAAGCGATTGGTTATGTTCATTGTGATATGTAGCCTGATAATATCCTGCTTGTTCCGAATTCTAGCAAGGGTAATAGTACTGAATTTATGGCTAAAATTGGTGATTTGGGATTGGCAAAGAGAGAAAATCAGAGCAAAAAGAGGAGATTGGAGCCTTATTGGAGGGGTACTCCGATGTACTTGTCACCTGAAGCTGTAGCTGATAATGTACAAGAGTTTCCAGCTGATATTTGGGCTCTTGGATGTATTGTGCTTGAGATGTTAACTGGAAAACCTCCGTGGAATCGGAAGGAAGATATGGATGCTGAGGATGTACTAAGAAAGATTGGGGAAGGCCATGAATTGCCTAATATTCCAGGGGATTTGTCTAAGGAAGTGAAAGATTTCTTGAAGGGTTGTTTTGTGAGGAAGCCTAGGTATAGAATGACTGCTGAAATGTTGTTAATTCATCTGTTTGTAGAGGGTTTATGTGATGATGATGGAGTGGAAGAAGA
This sequence comes from Anisodus acutangulus, assembly GCA_029783415.1. Classification (NCBI taxonomy): domain Eukaryota; kingdom Viridiplantae; phylum Streptophyta; class Magnoliopsida; order Solanales; family Solanaceae; genus Anisodus; species Anisodus acutangulus. The sequence continues at coordinate 13,683,261 of CM056494.1, read as the reverse complement.
ACTAGAGGAGGTTGAAGATATAAATGAAGTTGATTCTATGCAATTGGTTACTGAGACTGATGATGAATTTTCCTATTACGATCAAGAAGATTGCAGCTGCATATCTGAAGAGGACGACTCCCTTGATTACTGGTCGGAAGATGATACAGAGATTACGGAGGATGAAATGGCCTCTTGTTCTGCTGAAGAAGAGATATTAAAAGTAGAAGAAAGGATGAGCATTAGAAGCTCTAGCATTGATAGTGGTTTTAATAGTGCGATTGATACATCAATGCAAGTACCTTCACGGAATCCATCAAATAATTTGCCTAAATGTCCATTAAAATTTACAATTCCTGCAGTCTAGGATTAGGTGGTAGGGTGGAAATATGATTCATTTATTCCTTTGTTGTCTACACTCTCTGTAGATTTTATGCAACTCATATTGACTGAAATTTAATGATAAGTTTTTAATTCTTTTATCCTTATGGCTGACATTTGCTCAACCTTCTAATTTTCTGTTTCCAAGTCCTAAACACACTGAATTTTTGTTTGTTCCTCCATGTTTCTTTCTAGACTTATTACCCTTTCATTTCTGGATTTCATATATATATAAAGAATATGTATAAGTTAGCTCAGCTTCCTTCTATCAGAAATTATTGTTCGGCAAGCAAAGATCTTTACATTGGCTGGAATACGCACTTGGATCTAAACATTAGATTACTAGCTGGAAGCAGTTGCTTCTCTTTGTTATGGGAACTGTTATATTAACCACTTAATTCTCATGGTTATTGTAGGAAGCTGGCCAGATAATCAGGATTTTGATCACCATATGTTGTCTCAACGGCAATGTGTTTCTAGTAGCAAATCTTGATAAATCTAGTGTTTCATCGGTGTCTGCTTATTTTGGAATTCATGAACCACCTAGCAATTTGATGAAGCTTCTGTAACCAGCTTTTGATCAACATTTTCCTGGCTGGAAGCCAAATGGTTAACTTTCCTAATGCTCACTGCAGTGCACTTACCCAAAATCTCATGAATTAGATCCCAATTATGTATGTTATATGTTCATCATGAAGGTTCTTTTACTAGCCCTTTTTTCCAGGGACTGAAGGCACTAATCCCTTCATTCTTTTATCACTGCTTTATGTGTTTCCTATCTATTTGAGGCCAGTCAAAAGATTCTATTTGATGCTTAGATTCACTGTTCGGGAAGGAAGAAAAGATAGGTACAAGAAAGTAGGAAATCTTGAGTAGCCATATGTTTCGTTATGAGTAAGCAGCCTATACAGTGAAGGGTAACTACTCATTTAGGTTTAATTTAGTGACTTGAGATAGTATCTTATATTGTCAAGCTTTCTCCATTTGCATCATGTCATCTTCGAGTATAAAAAAAAAGGGCAGCCCGGTGCACTAAGCTCCCGCTATGCGTGGGGTTTGGGGAAGGGCCGGACCACAAGGGTATGTTGTACGCAGTCTTACCTTGCATGTTGCAATAAAATTATATCTTTTCATCTTTCATGAACATTGCTACTGATAATGTTCTGTCTAGCACGTATACTGTTCTCTGGATAACATTCACATGTCAAGCTCATGATCTAATCAGTAATCATACTAGTTTTTTCTTGTTCAAAGTGCAGAAGAAATTGGGAAGTTATCCCTGAAAAATTCTATTAGAATCAGAGAAAATCAAATGAAATAAGCGAGCATGAAAATTGTGTAAACCTTGTGCTCCTTTCGACTGTGAAGAACTAATAGATCTTACCATGACCCTAGATTTTCTGTCTATTTTGAAGTACTGTTGAACTTACTTATCCTCATTTCAAGCCTCTATATTTGCTTTTTCATGAATTTTCTGGCTTCGTAAGGCAAGATTTGTGCAACCCCTAATGTAGTTATCTTTAAATTTTAATTCTTAGTTCCTTACTTAGATAATGCTTGTCTGAGTGTTGAAAAGCAACAGGAATCCTTATCCCTCATGTTCTTCTTTAGGAAGGGGTGATAAAAGAGCAGTCTCTACAGTGTTGGTATTACAATTCAAGTCAATGTTTGATACTATATGCTTTATAACCCATTTACAGAAACTTAAATGATGTAAAGCGAGCGACTGAATTAGAATTGCTGCCGAGGCAGAAGTGAATTGCAAGCCTGATGAATGGCGGCTTCTGAATTCAATGCTGATGGTGTTGATGATGATGAGGCACGTAACTAGAGGGTATTATCTATTCACGATGAGAATAAACTGCAGGTATTGCATTGATCTACTTCCTACTCTGGAGTGTAGCTACTCCCATCCATTTTCCATTGTTCTTTCTATGCTTTTTAGACAGGCTTTCCAAGTCTCACAAAGTACTGACCATCTGTTTTTTATACCCTTTAATACTTCATGCCAGCTTGTATTGTTTCTACATTATGTACTTGGCTTGGTTCAAAAGAGATTAATCATGTGGAGGTTTAACCTTCATAATGCACTAGCAAGATTGAATGTTTTGGTTTTTCAGGTTAAACAGAGTTGGCGTGACTTCTCATGCCTTAGCATCCGTTGATCAATATCGACCAGTCAGTTAGTATGAGCCTCAAATTCATCAAGGTATTAAAAGAATCTAGGTGATAGGCCACGAAATATTTTCTGGAAAATGTTGCTACTAGTTTCATTTTCTTTTGGCATAAACATATATTCAAAGAACTGACACAGAAGATTCATATATTCCTCTTACTTTATGACAAAAGAACAAAAAGTTTGAAACTTTATTTTTGTCTTCATTGTTGAACACTTGAACTTGAACTTATTTGTTTTTAGTTTCTAATTTTCTACAACAAATGTGACAATTAAAGTGAAGAGAATGGCGGTAACAGAACCAGGGATCATAAAAAGCTAATTAGGGTCTACGGAAGAGAAAAGACTAGGATGAAAGTTAACGCATGTAAGTTTCATTTTAAATTCAAACTCCGATTTCATACTTTTTAAACTAAATGATATGCTTTGGAAAGCTGATAAAGGCACTATAAATTGTACAATTTAACCTGTTTAAAATTATTGAAAAATTATAGTAAAAGAATTGTTTAAACTTCATAAATTATAAGAATCTCATAAAATGAAAAAGAGAGCACTAATACAGTCCCTGCAAAACAAAAAAGGAAAGAAATCCTAGCTGAGTTAAGCAAAATGCTAAGTAAACCATTTGGATGTATACTATCAACGCTTACATGATAAGAAGTTCTATTCTTACTGTCCTTATTTCCCCTTTCCCCTGCATGTAGATGAGAAAAAATTAAAGCAAAAGAAAAAAAAATTAGTGGGATGCACAAAATGTTTAATCAACAGTCAAAGCTGACCTCCTCAATATTGATGTCAAAGTCAATGATCCGTTCAACATGCAAAAGGAGTACAGATTTGTCCCAATTAAAAGAATTCGACTGTGGGAATACATAGAGGAAAAAGAAAAGCTTCGAATTTTTTTCATTATGATTTGTTTAAGCATTTTTTCTTTGTTTGAGTGATCTTTAATAAAGTTTGGACATGCATTCACAGCTTAGCTTTTAGCCTTTTACACACTTGAATATTGTGTAAGCTCGACATTTGGGGGTACTAATATTATTCAAATGGAATAAGAATTTAAATTTAGTATTATCATGTCTTCATACTTTTATATCTTTGCCAATATACTTTAGGGTAGGTACATTCTTAATAGTTACTCGCTAATGTTACCCTTCGTTTTTGTTAGCAAATATTATGTTACTTTTCGATCCTTTTCGTATTATCACCTTAGGTTGGACCGGAAAACTAGTAGTACAATTATATTAGTTATAATAGATAAGTAAAACCTGAAAGGCATTTTTCATATTTGTTATTGACAACTTTCTTCCCTTCACCTGTTCACTAGATATGACTATTGGAAGGGGCAAGAGAAAAATAATATAATGTTCTGAGTGACTATGAGATATTATCTCCTCATTTCCAGGTCTCCTAAGTTTTGTCCAAATTGAGGAAGGACTAAAGAGAGAATTTGTCCAAGCCATCCTTAAAAGAACATGTCCTTCCTTTTTCCCCAAAGCTGCCTTTCTACTTCCAATATAATTCATTTTAGATGTATAACATAAGATTTTAACTTTTATGGATCGATGGTATAAAAAGTATTTACACAATTAAATTACTTAAAAGATAATTGCTGAATTGCACTAATTGATAATCTAGAATACAAGCTAAGTAACATAACATAATAGGTTAAATTGCACTACTGGTGTAATTAAAAGTTCATTATGTTGAGAATGTATTATAAATTAAATTAATGACATAATTGCCGAAGGAAATTAAGTTATATGGAGTTAGACCTCTGTAAATGCCAATTCAAAGGGTCTAATTTCATGGATGATCACTTACCTTCATTTTAATACACTAAAATCACTAATATATTGTTTTGTAACGAAAGTCACTCAACTCTACTTAATTATCACATAAAGTTACTTGCTATTATTTATAAGAAAAAAGCCTGAATGCGTGCAACCATCAGAAAATTGGCTAAAAAGTATGATAAAAGGAAGGCATCATAGTAGCTTGAATTGTGTTCGTAGCACAATTAAAGAATTAAGTTCCAATAAAATATGGAATTTACCCTTTTAAGTCTCATCAAAGGCCAAAATATCTGTCATGCTAAGGTATGTGAAGCAGCAACGTAGAAAATATTCCTTTCATTATCCACAGAAACAAGTCCAATTAAGCACCGACAGGACCTTATCTTGGATGTGTATATGTGTTGTTTATTATTCTTTTCTAAAAGAACAAGACGTACGCCCCACCGTGAAACACATGAGAAAAAAGGATTCCCTTTTCATTTCATGTGTATTAGTTTGATTGAGAAATTTAAGAAAGTATATAAATTTTTTAAATAAAATGATCTTAAACTAAATATGTATATATAATGTATTAAGATGATTTTATGGTATTAATTAAACATGTCAACTATACTGTAATTAAAAAATTGTTAAATAAAAAAAGTGACATTCCTTTTTAACCGGATTAAAAAAACATATAATTTGAAACAAAAGGAGTAATGTAACTTTATGTAAGTTACTAACTCATAAGTTGAACCAAATATTGAAATTATATTTAACCTTTTAAGACAAGCAAATATTTTGGTTCCATTTCTGGCGTTGGGTATATATGCCCTTATAAAAAGTGAATGGAGAGTAAGTAAGAAGTAAAAAAAAGCATGCAAATCACATGTACACCACCTCAAAGAAGGTCCTATATAACACCCTCTTATTGTCATCAAGACTAGTCACATCTTCGATGCAAATTGCTTGAGCGGTACTTAAACTCATATTTACACACTTAACCGGCCCTAATTAACTTCTCTACTTATCTCTCCTTTTCCATTAAATATGAAGAAGTTTGGTTTCGGTCCTTGCTTTGTCGTATTGTTATTATGTATGGTAGTCTTAACAAGTGCAGCTGCTTCTGAAATTTCTCATGATGTATCAATAAACAAAGTTAGCAAAGCTGTCCAAAAATATGTCTATATTTCTCACTGCACTTGTGATCATGTCGTGACTTATGATATGTAGCATCTTGCTGTGAGTTTCTATGTATGTGAGTGAAATGATGCCTTTTATGTAACATTTGTTTTCTATGATTGCATGACTAATTATCAGTTGTTCTCATCCTTTTTCTAAATGTCTTTACCCATCGGTGGTCCTTAATATTTTATGTCTTGCTTAAACAATGTGCCCGTACGAAAAGTGTGCTATGTTCATTAGTAGTTAATGAATAAATGGAACAAGAAACTACAAAAGAAAATCTTCTAGAAAAATGGGTAAGCCCAATTCCCTGGCAATCATTGACTTCTCAATTTTTTTTGTTTTTGCATTTTTAATATTTCTAAGATACACATATATTTGTCACGCATTAAAATTTATTTACATATTATTTTAAAAAAATATATTTTATAATAAATTTTTATTTAGAATAAAGAATGAAGACATTAATTTTTTGTTTAAAATAAAAGATTATCAAATAGTGTAATTATAGTTATCCAATCACATGACATTAAGATTACACTATAATGGTGAACAAACAGGTGATTGTAAATGTAATTCCTTGATTGTCAATCTAGTAATTACATGGTGGTTTCTAAATAATTTCTTTAACAGTACTGAACATTTTTATCAGGAATTATGAGCTTAGTATGTTAGAAAAATACAAGGAGGAGCCAAATTAGTTGCATTCGGTTAGTCAAGGCTGGTAATTTCAAAGTCGTTTCATTCAACGATTTTTTTTGTTTTCCAACCGATATCTTGTATCCGTATTAGAGCTCAACTATATTCAAATTTGCACCACGTAAGATTCCATTCGGGAGAAGCGATTCCTACAAAAGATTTTTCTATACTCAAAATTCAAACATGAAACTTTTGATTAAGGAAGCAGTTCATCCATTGCACTGCATCCTTGAGTGATTTCAACGATTCTATCACAATTCACAGCTATGTAACCCCATCTGATCCATGTAATTAAAGATTACAACAATTAAGAATTCATCAAGCTTAGGTTAAAGAGATGTAGCTAGCATCCACATCTACATTGCATGTGCGCCACGCGTCTGCTTATTTAAATAATTACTATTAGCTGGCTTTTGAAGAATATTGAAACTCTCAAAAAAAGAAAGCACCGGCTGAGTCGCTGTTGGCTCCTGCTCTCCTAAACTACATTCCAAATCTGCGCTTTAGCTCCTCGTACCGTACTATTACTGTTCAGGCACGTGTTTTATGACCTGGCTCCACGTTGGCAGCAATCTATTTTAAGTTTTTAACTCCAAATTTTTCTTCTCCTTCCTCCTATTTAGCTACTTTATAGGAGTACTCTTTAATCCTACTTTATGTTATTTATTGAATCCAACTTAATGTTATTTACTGAGTCCAACTTAATGTTATGTAAAGCTACTTATCATATTTAAATAGTACTACTTAATCTTACTCCTAGACATGTTCAAAGCTCGAATCGAATCGGTTCAGGGCTGGGTCAAGTAGCTTTTTTTTTCCTGCTTGCCGACCCTGGCCCGACCTTGATCTTGTTTTATTTTTTAATTTTCAGATCCTGGGCCTGAACCTTCAGGGACCCTAAGGGTCAGGGGTCGGCCCTGACCTGCTCAACAAAATAAAATAAAACAGTAAGCAAACACTGCAATTCTACCCAATCCGTTATCCGATATAATTTGTCACCAATTAAAAATTACAACAAACATAAACATGAAATCATTAAAAGTTACACAAAAAAGAACTGAAGCAGATTCCACAATTTTAGCTGTAAATCCATAAACAAATAAGAGGCAAGTACAAAGCAACATCACGATAATTTATCAACATCAGCATAAGCATCATCATTGTCATCATCATGACTAGATTCTTCTTTGTTTTCCCCTTCACCTATATAAGTAAAAAATAAATATTTATAAAATAAAAATAATATAAATTATATTAAAAAGACATGCGTGTCGAGGTAGGGGCGGTGATTGGGCCGAGTCAAGTGGGTAAAAAATTCTAACCCTGGCCCGACCCTACATATGATCGGGTCCCCGCTTTTTCAGGTCAGGTGGCTCACGGGTCAGATATAAGTTGCCCCTGGCCCTGGTTTTTTGGGGTCGGGTCGAGCGGGTCCCCGACCCGATGGACAGGTCTACTCCCCGTCCCATATTACTTATTCACATTATTAAAAATATTTATCCCAAATTACTTGTTAATTTTACAAAACCAAGATATAATTAATTAAATATTTTCCATCTTACCCTTAATATTAAATATTCTTAATAATAATTAATATTAATTAGAATGTATTTATTGGAGAGAGATAAGGATATAGTGATAAAAATATACTTTTTATTTATAATTTCTTAAGAGCGGGTAAAAAAAAAAGTGACAAGAGAGTACTTAATAATCAGTAATCCTATTCCTCTTCCTCCTCTTCTTTTTTTTTTTCTTTTCTAGCTAGATAAGGGTGAGCATTGTAAAAGTGAAAAGCATACGAGAAGCGTGAGAGAATGTTAAAAATACATTAGATTGGGTCCAACCACAAGTGTTATTGCTAGTTAATTAGCTAATTAGCTCATTAGTTAATGTTCCATCTAGACCTTAATCGATTGCTTATACATACGCCATTATGGGTGCAAGGAAATAAATATTTTCCTAATATTTCTTGGAAAACAAATTATACGACAATTAGCTTTAGCTATACAGAAATACACGTGCATCATTTAGAAGATATCTAAGATGCAGAGATTAAGGAATTTATCTGTTTTGTAATAATCAATTCTTGCCGATCAGTAATTCAGATTGTGGTTGCAAATTCCACAAGGTAACTGATAGAATATATGAAACATATATTCTTTTGATATAATTAGTAATTTTATATATCTATAATTAATATAGCAATATTTTGTATTAGTTAGATGAATATTTGATTTTCGTAATTATAGCCTAGTATGACTATTGTATATCATGTATATAAGCTAATTACATTAATGAGATCACCAAATGATTATTCTCTTTCATGGTATCACCAGTCTAGGGCAAACTTTTTCCTTCTTCACCATTCCGCCGTCTCTCCTCGGCCGTCCCTTCAATATTTTCTGTCGCCCTAATTTTTTATTCTTCTTCCTCAATCATGTCTAACACAAAGAATATCTTTCATCCTACTCTTGCAGTCTCCAACATCAAGAACAACATCCCTATCGTCATTGAAATGGAGAACGTCCAATATGCGACATGAGCAGAACTGTTTAAAATTCACGCAAGGTCTCATAGAGTCCTCTGTCACATCATCAAACCGGAAAAAGGCAAGGAGAAGGCGCATTCCACCGATGATGAAATGGAGTTATGGGCAACTCTTGATGCTACGGTCCTCCAATGGATTTGTTCCATCATCTCTACGGACCTCTTGCATACAATTATCGAACTCAAAGCCACGAAAGTGGAAGCTTGGAATAGGTTGCGTGATATATTCCAAGATAACAAAAATTCTCGTGTCGTAACCCTTGAACAAGAATTCTCTCACAAAACTATGGAGGATTTTTCTAATGCCTCCGCCTATTGTCAAAGGTTCAAAGAATTATCGAATCAACTCAAGAACATCGGCGCGCCAGTCACGAATGATCATCTCGTTCTTCAAATGGTTGCGGGTCTCTCTGAGGCGTATAATGGCGTTGGAACTCTTCTTCGCTAAAGCAATCCTATCCAACCTTTCTACCAAGCACGTTCCATGCTCACTATAGAAGAAGCAGGATTGGCTAAAAAGGCCGCAACCGGAGCACATTCCGCCATGATGATGGGCACGTCCCGAGACACCGATGGCTCTCAATCTTTCTTTGAAAATTATAGTCAAAACTGTAACAACGGTGGTGGCAAAAAGGGTCAAAACTACGGCGGTGGCAAGGGTGGTGGCGGACGTAGTGGCGGCGGCGGTCGAACCACAAGATCGAGCGGCGACCTTGGGCGATGGGCGATGGCCCATTCGACCGTGCCCTTATCCCACACAGAATTAGGTCAGGCCCAATGGCAGGCAGCAGATGCAGACGGCCCAGCATCGACAACAACAAGCTTGGCAGTAGCCTGGCCTGCTTGGGCCTCGGCTACAACATGCCTTCGCTACTGCGGGCCCAACAGTCTCCCCGACCCATACGGATATCGAGGCAGCAATGCATACACTTGGTCTAAATCCTCCGGATATAAATTGGTACATAGAAACCGGTGATACATCTCATATGACATCCGTGCAAGGTAATCTCTCGTCTTATTTCAATTTGAGAAAAAATCATGGCATAATTGTTGGTAATGGTCATTCAATTCTAATTCGTGGTTATGGTCATACAATTTTGTCTCCCCTAAACCCTTCTTTAGCCTTGAAAAATGTCCTTTATGCTCCTCAATTTATTAAAAATTTAGTGTATGTTCAAAAATTTACAACTGATAACTCGATTTCTATTGAATTTGGTCCATTTGGATTTTCTATGAAAGATTTATGAACGGGGATACATCTAATGAGATGTGATAGTCGGGGCGATCTCTATCCCATCCCCACCACCATCACCACAAAATAAGTCACACCATCAACGTTTGCCGCTTTAGCATCTTCCTTATGACATACACGTTTTGGTCATCCGGGAGCGTCTGTTTTTGCCTTCCTTAAAAAAAACATTATTGAGTGTAATAACACTCGTAGTGCTAACGTTGTTTTTCTTGTTCGCTTGGGAAACATGTTAAATTAGCCTTTGTTGCCTCTAATTCTACTACTATGTTGCCTTTTGATATTATTCATAGTGATCTTTGGACATATCCCGTTTTGAGCTCTTCAAGTCACCATTATTATGTTTTGTTGTTGGATGATTACTCTAATTTTTTGTGGATATTTCCGTTATCTAAAAAGTCTCAGGTTTATTCCACATTACTGTCATTTAGAGCATTCATCTATACTCAATTTGAACGGAAAATTAAGAACATTCAATGTGATAATGGAAGAAAATTTGATAATGGACCATTTAGAGAATATTGTAAGGTTAATGGTATATCTTTTCAATTTTCATGTCCACATACGTTATCACAAAATGAGAAAGCCGAGAGAAAAATCCGCATCATTAATAATATTGTTCGTACATTACTAGCCCATACATCATTTCCAGCTTCATTTTGGCATCATGCATTACAAATGGCAACTTACATTCTCAACATACGCCCTAGCAAAGGATTAGCCTACCACTCTCCGCTCAAAATTCTTTATCAAAAAGACCCTTCGTATTCTCATCTTAGGGTATTTGAGTGTTTATGTTATCCTCTATTCTCATCCACTACCATAAACAAACTTCAAGCCCGCTCTACTACTTGTGTATTTTTGGGTTACCCATCTAATTATCGTGGTTATAAATGTTATTATTTATCCTCTAATAAGTCATCATTAGTCGCCATGTCATTTTTTATGAAACCCAATTTTCGTTTGCTAAGTTGCATAATTCCGCATCCAATTCTTATAATTTTTTATATGATGTGCTCTCACCGTATGTGGTCCACCGTTTGGTCCAACCCACACCTCGGAACATGGACTAGCGGGCACAGTCAGGTCCACTTCCTGCTGACCTAACTCTCTATTGTCCACATATTCTTCCAGCAGGCCCACTGCCTGCTAGCACAAATAATTCCGTCCCTGAGCTTCTTCCAGCAGGCCCACTGCCTGCTGGCCTAAATACTTCCGGTCCACAGCTTCTGCCAGCAGGACTACTGCCTGCTGGCTTATCTCATTCCAACCACCCTCCATCCCATGTCCTCCTAACCCGAATCCAATCAAACACCACAACATCTGAACTGGGCCAACCCACGGCTTCCACCCAAATCCAGCCCACTTCTATTCAAGGACAAGGGCCCGTTACTCATAGCCAACATGTATTTTTAGACCAAAGAGGCAATTTAATGTCAACTCTATATGCACTAAATTCCCCCTACCACGTAATCAAGTGTATGTCCTTCGTGACCCGAATTGAAAAATGGCTATGGATGATGAATATAATGTTCTTATTGAAAATAAGATGTGGGAGTTGGTGCCCCATCCACCTGGTGTTAATGTAATTCATTCTATGTGGATTTTTATTCATAAAAAAAAATCTGATGGTTGTTTTGAGAGGCATAAGACCCGTCTTATAGGTGATGATAAAACTCAACAAGTTGGCGTAGATTGAGGAGAGACATTTAGTCAGGTGGTCAAACCGGTAACTATTCGCATTGTTCTCAGTCTAGCTCTCTCAAAAGCATGGATCATTCATCAACTGGACGTGAAAAATACGTTCTTACACGACTAACTCAAGAAAACTGTATTCATGCATCAACCCTTGGGTTTCAGGGACCCCGCTCATCCTAATCATGTGTGCTTGCTGAAGAAATCCTTGTATGGGCTGAAACAGGCTCCTCTGGCCAGGTACAAAATATTTGCAGATTATGTGTCTACTCTTGGGTTTTCTCACAGCATGTCTGATCATTCTATATTCATATACCGTCACGGTACTTCTATGGCCTACATTCGATTATATTTGGATGATATTATATTGACTACTTCCTTTGATAAACTTCTCAAGTCTATCATATCTCTTCTCAGCTCAGAATTTGCTATGAAAGACTTGGGGCTATTGAGTTATTTTTTGGGTATAGCTGTCACTCATCATGCAGTTGGTCTATTTCTTTCTCAGAGGAAGTATGCAGCAGAGATCATTGAGTGGACTGGCATGTCAGCCTTTAAGTCATCGCCTACTCCGGTTGACACTAAACCGAAGCTGAGTGCTACTTCTAGCATGCCATATGCGTATCCATCCTTGGTGATAACTTGGTCTCTTGGTCGACTAAACGTCAGGCTACTTTGTCGCGCTCTAGCGCGGAGACCGAATATCGAGGGGTCGCCAATGTGGTGTCTAAGTCCTGTTGGTTGTGTAACCTCATCTTAGAGCTTCACTTTCCTATTCGAAAAGCTACATTGGTCTACTATAATAATGTAAGTGCGATATATCTCTCGGGGAATCCTGTACAACATCAGCGCACTAAACATATCGAGATGGATATTCAATTTGTTCGCGAAAAGATTGCTCGTGGACAAGTACGTATCTTGCATGTCCATTCACGTTATCAAATTGCTGACATCTTTACTAAGGGCCTTCCCTTAGTTCTGTTTGAAGATTTTTGGGACAGTCTCAGCGTACGACAATCGCCCGCTACTACTGCGTGGGTGTGATAGAATATATGCAAATATATTCTTTTGATATAATTAGTGATTTTGTATATCTGTAATTATTGTAGCAATATTTTGTATTAGATATGTGAATATTTGATTTCTGTAATTATAGCCTAGGATGACTATTGTATATCATGTATATAAGCTAATTATATTAGATCACCAAGGGATTATTCTCTTTCACTAAGGAGAAACTCGTAAATCTCCTAATTAAACTAATATCTACGTTGAAAATACTACAAAGAACTTATAAGATAATCCGTTGATATATTTTCTTTAGAGAATTTTGTGAATTTAACTTTCAAGTTTGATGTCCTAATTTTATCAAAGTTCTCAATCTAAAGCCAAATATCCAACAACAACATACCCAGTGAAATTCCACAATGTGGGGTCTGGGGAGGGTAGAGTGTACACAGACCTTACCTCTACTTTGGTAGGTAGAGCGGCTGTTTCCGAGAGACCCTCGACTCAAGACAAAGCACAAGCCCAAGCAAAGTAAGACAAAGAAAGTGTGTAAGTCATGATAGCGAATTCTGAAACAGAAAAGAAGCAATAACTAATGCAAGTAAATAAGACAAACAAAATACACATAACATCATAAATCGAACGACAAGGGACTATAAGGCAATATTGTGCCTACTAGTATGATAGCCTAAGCGAGCCTACAATAATAATACTACAACTACCAGTTTGTAAGCGTATGTAGGACTACGCTGGACTACCTACTACCCTAATACGTGTCCTTCATAACCCCTTATATAAGGTCATATCCTCAGTGAGTTGCACATGCACCATATCCCGTCTAATCACATCTCCCCAATACTTCATCAGTCTACCTCTACCCCTCTTGTACCTACCCATAGACAACATCTCACACCTTCGCACTGGAGTATTTGTGTCTCTCTTGTGCACGTGCCCGAACTATCTCAACCTAGCTTCCCGCATCTTATCCTCTACCGAAGCCACTCCCACTCTATCCCAGATATCATTATTTCTAATTATATCCCTCACACATCCATCTTAGCATCCCATCTCCGCAACTTTAATCTTTTGGACGTGCGAAGTCTTAACCGGACAACACTCTGCCCCATACAACACAAAACTCCAAATGTGAGCCTCAATTTCATTCACCCTGCCCCAATACGATGTGTGACATCGTCATCAATTTCTCCATTCCCTTGGATAATATACTCGAGGTACTGGAAGCTCCCTTTCTTTGGAATGACCTGAATACCAAGCCTCACTTCCACGCCTGTCTCAAGGTCACTCCCGTCACTAAACGTGCACTCCAAGTATTCTGTCTTGGTCCTACTCAGCCTGAACCCTTTAGACTCCAGATTCTGTTTCCAAACCTCCAGCTTAGCGTTCACTCAACTGCGAGCCTCATCAATCAGGACTATGTCAGCTGCGAATAACATATATCATGACACATCCCCTTAGATTTGTCGCGTCAGTCCATCCATCGCCAAGGAAAATAGGAATGGGCTAAGAGTTGATCCTTGATGCAGCCCCATCATCACTGGGAAGTTCTCTAAGTCTCCTCCTACTTATGTACCCCGATCTTCGCTCCACCATACATATCCTTGATTGCCCTAGTGTATGCCACATGTACACCTCTAACCTCCAAACATCTCCATAGAACCTCCCTAGGGACTTTGTCGTATGTGTTCTCAAGGTCGATGAAAACCATATGTAAGTCTCTATTCCTCTCCCTATACTGCTCCACCAACCTCCTAATAAGATGAATGACTTCTGTAGTTGACCGCCCCAGCATGAATCCAAACTGATTTTCGGAGATAGACACACATCTTCTCACCCCCATCTCCACGACTCTTTCCCAAACTTTAATAGTGTGGCTTAGCAGCTTGATACCCCTATAGTAGTTGCAACTCTGGATATCACCTTTGTTCTTGTACAAAGGAATCGTTGTACTCTACCTCCATTCTTCGGGCATCTTCGCCGTCTTAAGAATGACGTTAAACAACTCCGTCAGCCACTCCAAACCTGTCATACCTGCGCTCTTTCAAAATTCAATTGGGGTCTCATCAGGCTCGGTCGCTCGTCCCCTGTGCATCATGCGCATAGCACCCTGAACCTCCTCAACCTTAAGGTTTCCACAATATCCAAAATTCTGGTACCTACCAGAGTGCTCCAGATCTCCCAGCATAATGTCTCTATCTTCTTGTTCGATCAAGAGTTTATGGAAGTAAGACTGTTACCTCCGCCTAATATGCGCGTCCTCCATCAATACTTTGTCGTTCTCATCCTTGATGCACCTCATGTGATCCAAGTCTCGGGCCCTCCTCTCCCTCTCCTTGGCTAGTCTGTACAACTTCTTATCCCCGCCTTTTCCCCTCTAATTCCGCATATAGACGTTCAAAAGCCGTCGTTTTCGCCGCCATAACCTCTAGTTTTGCCTCTTTCCGCGCCATCTTATATAATTTCCTATTCGTCTACTTTTCCACCTCATCCTTACTTTCTACCAATTTCGCATACGCCTTTTTTTTCGCTTCCACCTTCTCTTGAACTTTACCATTCCACCACCAGTCCCCTCGATGCCCAGCACAGCTACCCCACGAGACCCCTAGCACTTCTCTAGCAACCTCCCGAATGCAACTGACCGTCTTGTCTCACATTCCGGTCGCATCCCCACTACTCCCCAAGCCCCCTTGGCCATCAACCTCTCCCCCATCTCCTTTGCACTAGCCATGATCAAACTCCCCCATTTGACCATCGAGTCAATTTCCGATTAAAGCTTCAGCTTCAGAAATATAATTTCATTCAACAACTTCATAATTCACCTGATCTACAACTCTTTGTTAGCTAGGATATTCTTGCATTAAGGAAAGACTCGATCAACTTGGCTACTAGTAGTCGAAATAGGGGAATAACTAATAGACAAACTTCTATCCGCCAAGTTGTATTGCATGAAGCTAAATCGAGTCAGACAATAGATATTTTCGCATAACATATCTAGAGAAAAGTAGAAGCAAATTAAATCTTCGTAATCCAGTAAATAAGAAATTTTGAAAAGCAAGTTACTCCGTCAATTCAATTTTATGTGTTTTAAGTTAATTGACCACAAATTAAGAATGTAAAAAAAACTTTGGTTTGTGATTTAAACTAAAGTGTATAATATATGAAATACTTAATAAATTTCATGACTTTGGATATATCATTTCATTCCTTTAAGAGGATTTATTAAGAATAAGATGAGAATATTAATCCTTGTATCTCCATTTATACGAGGGTCAAAACACTTATTTTTTATCATAAATTCAGACATAGATATTATAAAATTTTAAAATAAAATTTATTTATTTAAAAACTACACAAGAAGCACTACACATCAACATAGCTAATAATTCCGAATATTTAAGAAATATTTGAGAAAAACTATAATAAAAATAAATAGTTTTTGACTTCCTAAAAAGTAAAATATTCATATAAAATAGAATGGAGGGATTATTAAATATAATAGTATTACTATTTTTAAAATATATGAAAGTCAACTTTTTAAAAATATACTCTTACATGTTCATTTTAATTATCGTGTTTACTAAAAGTGATTGGTCCAATTAGATGTATTTTTAAGAAGTCAAGATATAATTAAGTATTATTTTTTATTTTTAGTCTTACTCATTTAATATAACAAAAAATTAATAATATTAAATTAAAATTAAAGAATAAATAAAAATAATTTAATTAAATACTTTCTTAATTTATTTATTTTAAAAAGCATATAGAAGAAAAAAATAACAAGTAAAATAGATAGGAAGGAATAAGGAATGGAAAGAAATGAAAATAGGGAAATAGTCAAAAACGAAATAGTCGGCAAAATAATCAAATGACTCTGGACCTATATCCGAAAAGTTGACTTCACAGTTAAACTAATTGGACAATCTGTTATCCATGAGGATAACATTGTAGAAGCTGATGTAGCATAAAAATAATTAAAATTAAAAAATAGGCGAGTGAAGTATTAAAATATTTTTTAAGCTTTAAGAAAACTTATAGTTTTTAAACCCTTCTTCTTCACCCCCACCCCTAACACCCAAACCCTCTCTCTTCTCCTTCTTCTTTATTTCAGCAGCCTCACGCTACCCCCACCTTCAGCCCCAAACCCTTTTTCTCTTTTTTTCATTTAACCGTCACGCCGCCGTCCCACCTCTTCGCCTCCACCTCCACGCCACACCACCCCCAAAACCCTTCGTCTTCTTCATTCTTTGATCAGGTTGGACGATTCAATAGTAGGTCTCAGGACGATTCAATGGTAAGGACTAAGGAAGAAGAAATCGGTTGAGCAATTATGGTTGTACTGGTGGTGTTTTGATTTTTGGTGGAGGATTTGGTGGTAGATGGTGAAATTTATGTGTAATTGTGATTTTTGGTGGTAGTAAGTTGTGTGTTTGGTGGTGGGTGGTCAACTTGCTGGTGGTGATTTGGCGGTTATGATTGTGGTGGTGATGTGATTCCGGTGGTAGATTTAATTGTGTGTTGAGTTTATGGTGGCAGTGGTTGTGACGTGATTCTGGTGGTGGATTTGATTGGTGGCGGGCTGGCGCAATGGTGGTTTAATAGTGAGATGGTTTAGTGATTAAGAAGATATATTTAATGAAGATTTTAATGGTTAATTAAAGATTAATTAATATAAATATAATTAACAGTAAAAAAAATTAAATGAATACACAAAAAATATATATATAAAATTAAAATTTAGAAAATTTTCAACGTGATGGTGAGCGGGTAACACTTCACTTATTCAATATATATATATATATATATATATATATATATATATATAAGTTCTAAGTTATTGAGGTGATATTAAATTTACTTTTAAATGATTAAGGTAATAGAGGTTAATAGATGCTTGATTAATTTAAATATGAACTAGATTTTCCAAATATAGTTCAGGAGTATTTTACCTTTATTTAACAAAACAAAGGAGGCATATAAAGATTCCAAAGCAATGGCTAAAAGTCGGAAAGGTCGCGAAGAGGCAGTCTCATTTTTCTCTGAAACAAATACTAAAAACACAAGAGACTGACACGTCACCTCCACTTTGTCCCCCTTATGTGACCCCAATACAATACTATTCTTTCTCTCTCTTATCCCTTTTTAGTTTTTTCTTCTCTTTTACATGTATTTAAACTGACGCGAACATCTATCTTCATATATCCACATTCTTATTTCAATTCTCCTTCCCGTGTTTTTTTCCATCTTGTTGACCTTTACATGAACAATGATAGAATCGTCCGACAATCGTTTGCCATGACGGTGGAATGTGATAAAATATAGTAGAAATATGATTTTTCATATTTAGAGATGATAATTTATATATATATCGAATTCATTAATGAAATTTTCAAACAATTATTCGACTCAATATTATATTAGCGAAACAGTCTCATTCACATTTGGTTTGCCGTATTTGATCCGTTCTCATTCAATATTTTATTATTCATAATCTATTTAAACATGAACTTCTTGGTTCCCTTAGAATCACATTAAAATTCAATCCTTTTTTTTTAAAGAAAAAATATATTCAATGGCGACTGCAATGGGAATGCTGGGGAATGTTGGGGGTTGTGGGTCTGCCTCTGGTTCTTGGAATTGTTCGAAGAAGAAGAAAAATGGTGAGAAAATTATATTTGGGGTGTCTTGTGTTTATTCGCCTTCCGTGAGTGATCCTTACAAGACCTTGAGGATTCAACCTGGTGCGTCTGAAACTGAAGTCAGAAAGGCTTTTAGACAGCTTGCTCTTCAGGTATATATGTTCTTTCTTCTGTCCCAATTATGATACTTTTCGCTTTTATATGATTTTTTTTTTTGAAAATGTAAGTTTTGATAAAATATTTTCTTTATCATATTGACGTGAGACGGAGTCAGAATTTCAGTTTTACTAGTAAATTTTAACATGTGTTCATCTTTAATAAAATTTTCAACACAAATACCTTATTTGAGAAAAGGTTACTGGGCCAAAACATACATAGTTTGTAACTTTTTATGCCTCCGCCACTACTGATGGTAACTTATAGTAGTATTTTTTGTATAATTTTTATATATCTAAATTTTAATTTGAAAATATTAAGTTGATCTAATCTAGTTTAGTTTTAAAAATTAATCAAATTAATTTATGGGAGTGAAAAATCCCACATAAATTTGGATAAATGGAGTAATATGTTTGATATAGAAATTTTCTTTTCATAGGTGTAAAAGCAGTTTTATGGTTATAATCCTTTTCTTAAAGATAAAGATGATGATTGAGTAACAAATACGATTATTAGGATTCATCTCAGTATTAGTAATTGTTTCGTTTAATGGAAAACAAGGGTGCTTTTTTGCCTTTTTATCGTGCTACTTTAGTTTTTGTTGAGCTTCTTTTATGTTTGTAGATATGTTAATTAATGAAATTTGGTTTGATTGAATTTCAGTATCACCCAGATGTCTGCGGAGGAAGTAATTGCGGCATTCAGTTTCACCAAATTAATGAAGCATACGATGTAAGCTTATTACTCATTGAATGGGCAATCTCAATAAGATTGGGTCTAAAGCCCAACTTCATTAGAGATATTCTAATTCTTTTAAAGTTTATCATATACATTTTTGTTTAAATTCTATTTTTTAGATGCGTAGTCATTAATTATTATTTTATATAATAGATTTGTTTTAACAAACTCTTTTCAATTGATAATATAGCTAATTCATTCAATCTTTTCCGAAGACATTATTGATCTAAGTAATATTTTATCAATTTTAATTTCAAAAAACTTCTTTCACGGCTGAGGCAAAAATTATAACAACTATTTACATTATTCTATAAGTAATATATGTATTTGAAAAGAATTAAGTCTTTTTATTTATAACTTGTAAGCCGTAGTAAGTTCTCGTTTAAGAGACTTTTTTATATTGAGAATAAAAATAGTAAAATGGAGAATGAAAAAAGTAAATACATGAATAATAATTGGGTCCATATCAATTTTTACGATAGAAATGAGATAACACAATAGTTATCCAATTATCACATAAAGTTATTTCATTCTCAATTATGGTAAGAATCACCACATTAAAAAGTAAAAAGTTATTGTACTTTCTCTTAAAAAAAATTAAATTTAACAGTTCATACAACTTCTTTTTAAATAATATATATATATATATATATAATACAATTTTTAGAAAAAATGGAGGAATTAAAAAATTAGGGCCCAAACGATTGCTTTAATGGTATTATAGCCCAGTCACCCATGCATTGAACTTGACATTTCTTGTATTTTATAGTTATAAAATTGTGGATAATACGTTGCACTAGCTCTAAGTTGAAATAAAAAAGGTTCGGTGAAGCAGAGAATATAGGGAACCAAATGAAAGGCTGAGGAAGATAAAGCTTAGATTCTTGATAGGGTGATTTGTATTTTTCTAATAATCCTACTAGATTATCCATAATAGTAAAATTAAAGCGCACTTTCATTTATTCCACTAGCAGAGCATCAAAGGATTATACTAAAACTTTATTCCCTAAACAAATCCTCGGATAATTTAATCTTGTAGGGAACCTGTGAACATCTTTTAGGCAATAAGTCCTTTTCACTTTTGTTTGAAAGTTGAGAGGTGCCCATTACATTAATATAATAATATGTTATTACGTACTAGAACTTGTTTGTGTAGGTCCTTATATTAATATTTTCTCCATTATTCAGAGTCTCTTTAATTTGATTTGGTGCAGACTGTGATGAGTAATTTGAGAGATGAACCCAAGACCAAGAGGGCAGAAATGGAAATTTACGAGGAATATGATGATGATTCTATGAGAGGGATAAATGATCCAGATTGGGATATGTGGGAAGAGTGGATGGGATGGGAAGGAGCTGGTATTCGGGATTATTCTTCTCACATCAACCCATATATATAATCTTTAATCAATCTGGATTATCAAATACCCAAAAACCCAACCATCTTCAATTCAAAGATGGTTCGAGGTTTCTGTACATGAGTGGAAAAACGGACTTGTGTATTTTGTACATACATGGAAGTATCTCCTCATTTGTAACTGATTATATATCAATAACAAGTTATATTACTTGCAAATATTTATTGTCCTGATTCCTCAAATAATGGTAATTATGAATAATACAGCTTCGAGAACTTATAATTGCTCAATATTTTGTTTCATAATCCGTTCAATGTTTATCTATCTAAATGGAATAAGTCAATATGAATTGATTAATGAGTTGAAATCCAAGAAGTTCAATTTGTAACTGATAGAAATCGACCGTGTATGCACTTAAATTGTATATATTTAGGTTTTGTATAATTCTTGTATAAGTATAATTATGATATTAGTATTATAGTAGGAACATCTTTTAGCTAATAATTTTTTTCTTTTCGTTTTCTCTTCCAAATCCCTTAATCTCCTCTTGTTCTTTCGTCATATCTAACTCAAAGAACATATTTCAACCTGCCCTTGCAGTCTCCAACATCAAGAACCATATCACTATTGTTCTTGAGATGGAAAACGCTCAATACGCGACGTGGGCCGAATTATTAAAAGGTCACGCACACTCGCATCAAGTCTTTCATCACATCATCCCCTCGGTAACAAGCAAGGAGAAGGTGTCTACCCCTGAGGATGACCCTACGTTATGGATGACTCTTGATGCCACGGTTCTCCAGTGAATTTATTCCACTATCTCTACGAACCTCTTGCAGACGATTATTGAACCCGATGCTATGGCAATGGAAACTTGGAATAGGGTGTGTGATATCTTCCAAGATAACAAAAATTTTCGTGTTGTCACTCTTGAACATGAATTTTCCCATGTCAATATGGAGGATTTTCCGAATGTCTCAGCCTATTGTAAAATGCTGAAGGAATTGATGGATCAACTCAGGAACGTTGGTGCGTCCGTCACAAATGATCGTCTTGTTCGTCAGATGGTTGCAAGCCTAAACGAGGCTTATAATGGCGTTGGGACACTTCTTCGTCAAAGTAATTTACTTCCGCTGTTCTACCAGGCCCGTTCTATGCTCACGTTTGAAGAGGCCGATTTGGCCAAAAAGGCGGCTACCAGAGCTAATTCTGTTATGATGATGGTCACATCCGATGATCCTCACTCGTTTTCAAATAATTCTAGCCAAAATCGTAACAACGGTGGCGGCAAAAAAAGTCAAAATTGAAGAAATAATGGCAAGAATCGCGGCGGTGGCAGTGGCAGTAGCGGTGGTCGGACCAGTGGCGGACGTGGTGGCAGTAGGCCGGCTGGGCCACAACACCACTGGTCGCAGCCTTCGCCTAATGCTTACTGGTCGTGGGATTGCTGGGCCAGTGGCCAGTGGCCCAACACGGCATATGTTCCCAACGAATTAGGCTGGCCAGAGGCCCAATTTCCAATTCCCGTCGTCCCAGGCATGCTGCTTGGGACTCGACCTCAGTAAGCATTCGCTGCTACGGGCCCAATTTTAGGTCCAGCACCTACGGATATTGAGCCCGCGATGCACACACTTAGGTTAAATCCCCGGACGCAAATTGGTATATGGACACCGGCGCCACTTCTCATATGACGTCCGCAAAAGGTAACCTCTCGTCTTATTTCAATTTGAGCAATAATCGTGACATAATGATTGGTAATGGCAATTCAATTCCAATTCGTGGTTATGGTCACACAAATTTGTCCCCCCCCAACATCCACTTCTAGTCCTAAAAAATGTCCTTCATGCCCCCCACTTAATTAAAAATTCGATATCGGTCCGAAAATTCACCACTGATAATTGGATTTCTGTTAGCTTTGACCCTCTTGGTTTTTCTGTGAAGGATTTCACGACAAGGATACCTCTAATGAGATATAATAGCCGGGGGGTTGTATCCAATCACCACCACCACCATTTTCATGAGTCAAGCCACTCCGTCAACATTTGTCGCCCTTGCTATTTTTTTGTGGCATGCACGCTTGGGTCATTCGGAGTCGTCTATTATTTATTCTCTTCAAAATAGAAAATTTATTGATTGTAAGAGTACGTGTAGTACTCAAATTTGTCCATCGTGTCCATTAGGGAAACATGTTAACTTACCATTTGTAGCCTCTTCTTCTCGTACGTCGATGCCTTTTGACATTATTCATAGTGATTTGTGAACATCTCCCGTTTTAAGTTCTTTGGGCCATCGTTATTATGTGTTATTCTTGGATGATTATTTTAATTTTTATGGACCTTTCCTTTGTCGAAAAAGTCTCATGTTTTTTCAACTTTCTTAAAATTTAGATCTTTCATCCGTACCCAATTTGAACGGAAAATTAAAAATATTCAATGTGATAATGGGAGTAAATATGATAATGGGCCGTTTCGAGAGTTTTGTGACACTAATGGTATATCTTTTCAATTTTCTTGTCTTTATACATCCTCACAAAATGGGAGGACAGAAAGAAAAATTGGTTCCATCAATAATATTGTCCGAGCATTATTGGTCCATGCTTCCGTACTCCCTTGTTTTTGGCATCATGTGTTACAAATGACTACTTACCTCCTTAAAATTCTCCCTAACAAAGGTTTAGCTTATCAATCCCACTTAGAATTTTTTACAATAAAGATCCCTCGCATTCTCATCTTAGGGTATTTGGGTGCTTGTGCTATCTACTTTTTCGTCCACTACAATTAATAAACTTCAAGCTTGGTCTACCGCTTGTGTGTTTTTGGATTTTCTGTCTAATCATCGTAGGTACAAATGTTTTGATTTATCTTCCAATAAAATCATCATTAGTCGCCATGTTATTTTTTATGAAACTCAATTTCCGTTTGCTAAAGTGTGTATTTCCATGTCAAGTAATTATAATTTTTTGGACGATGCTCTCTCCTCGTATATTCTCCAACAATTGGCCCACCCTAACCGTGAGTCACATCTGCCAGCAGGCCCACTACCTGATGGCCCAAATAATACCACTACCGACCCGTCTCGTGACCTAGGTCCAGATTCTGCCCCTGGTCCCTGGCCAGCAGGCCCACTACCTGCTGGGCCTGCTGGCCCATCCCTCGACAGTCCCCCATATCCCCAGTTCATTCTGTTTCTATTCCGAGTCAAGGACCCGTTACTCATAGCAAAAGGGATATTTTTAAACCTAAACAATATTTTAATTTAAATTCTAATGTCACTAAATCACCCATACCACGTAACTCAATGTCTGCCCTTCATGAGCTGAATTAGAAAATGGCAATGGATGATGAATATAATGCTCTTATTGAAAATAATATGTGGGAGTTGGTGCCTCGTCCGCCTGGTGTTAATATTATTCGTTCTATGTGAATTTTTACTCATAAGAAAAATTCGGACAGTTCTTTTGAGCTACATAAGGCCCGTCTTGTAGGTGATAGTAAAACTCAACATGTTGGCATGGATTGTGGTGAGACATTTAATCCGGTGGTGAAATCGGCTCCCATTCGAACAATTTTCAGTCTAGCTCTCTCAAAAACATGGTCAATTCATCAGTTGTATGTGAAAAATATTTTTTTACACGATGATCTTAAGGAGACAGTCTATATGCAACAACCCTTGGAATTTAGGGACTCCAATTATCCTCATCATGTCTGTTTGCTGAAAAAGTCCTTATATGGGCTTAAGCAGGCCCCACGATTTGATATAAGAGGTTTGCAGATTATGTGTCTACTATTGAGTTTTCTCACAGCAGATCTGATCATTCTCTGTTCATCTACCGTCGTGGTACTTCTCTAGCATACATTATGTTATATGTGGATGATATTCTTTTGACTGCCTCCTCTGATAATTTGCGCAAGTATATCATGACACTTCTCAGTTCAGAATTTGCTATGAAAGACTTGGGGCCCTTGAGTTATTTTTTGGGAATAGATGTCACTCGTCATGCAGGTGATCTATTGTTATCACAGAGGAAGTATGCGACTGAGATTATTGAGAGAGCTGACATGTCATCTTGTAAGTCCTCTTCTACTCCGGTTGATACCAAACTGAAGATGAGTGCTACGTTTATTTATGCATGATCCGCGGATTGAGCACATGCATGCGCTCAAATGCATTATACGATACATACAGGGCACGCTTGATTATGGATTGCATTTATATCCATCATCTGTCTCTACTCTTATGTCGTATACATATGCTGATTGGGGTGGATATCCAGATCCCAGACGTTCAATTTCTGGTTATTGTAGGTTTCTTGGTGATAACTTGGTCTCTTGGTCGGCAAAACATCAGGCTACTTTATCGCAAGCCAGTGCGGAGGCGGAGTATCGAGGAGTAGCCAATGTGGTGTCTGAGTCATGTTGGTTGTGTAATATGTTATTAGAGCTTCACTTTCCTATTCAGAAAGCTACCTTGGTCTACTGTGATAATGTTAGTGTCGTCTATCTCTCTGGGAATATGGTCCAACATCAGCGTACTAAACATATCGAGATGGATATTCATTTTATTCGCGAAAAGGTAGCTCGTGGACAAGTACGTGTCTTGTATGTCCCTTCACGGTACCAAATTGCTGACATCTTTACTAAGGGTCTTCCCTTGGTTCTGTTTGAAGATTTTAGGGACAGTCTCAGCGTACGACAACCGCCCGCTATGACTGCGGGGGTGTGATAGAAATCGACCGTGTATGCACCTAAATTTTATATATTTAGGTTTTGTAGAATTCTTGTACAAGTATAATTAGAATATTAATATTATAGTAGAAATGTGATTTTTCATATTTAGAGATTGTGTATTGTATATATAGACTTATTCATTAGTGAAAAATAATATCTTTCCGTAACCAAGTCAAAATCAATATTCTTAATGTGTCAAATTGGTGGATTTAGACAATTTCAGGCGGATACAGTCAGATTGAATCCGTAAATGGGGATTCTTTTATTTTGTGCCGGCTTCTTTAGTAGGTGGATCCAGATTCTTTCATATACTTTTGAATCCATTAACTTGTAAAATAAAAAAGAAGCCTCCTACAGTTATATGTAGTATTTGTGACACAAAATATTTTTTTATTTTTGTAAATGGGCATAACGTTGGCCGAGTAATGGGCTAATATCATTTCAAGTTCGGATGAACTAGACAAATTTTACTTTTTAAGTTAAAACTGACACATAAATTAGAAAAACATAATCTAGTTTATGACTGGTTCTATGATGTGCGAAGAGTTCATTTACTACTACTTTATCTGAACCCCAGTTTGGATGGTTGTTTCACGTGGTTCTTGTATTGTTTTTTATGAAATTATATTTGTTTTTATTATTTTTAAAATTATATTGTAAATTCGTTGTAATTCCGTGGTTATATAATCATGAAAACACTTAATTTTTTAAATTACGAATTTGATGATTTTTACGTGGTTACGTATTTCATTTACTCATTATACCCTCACCCCACCCACCCCCTCCATCACACCCCCACCCTCCCCATGCACACCCATCCACCCGCCCCTCCATCACACCCAAACCCACCCCCATCACACCCAAAACCACCCCGCAACCACCTACCACCCCCACCCCACAACCACCCACCATCTACTTAGCTTTTAAAGTTTCTATTTTATTCTTTACCTTAGATTTATTAATATATATATATAATTTAATTTATAATTAAAGAATAAGGGTATTTTATTAAATTTATACTATTATATTTGGATCCTCAAGGACAAATGATTGATTTACCTATTCAGAGCAATTTGCGCGGAGGGCTCTCTTTAACAGAATACATCATTTCTTGCTACGGTTATTCCAAAGATGTGATCTTAGAGCTCGCTTACACTAAGTATACCATCAGTGGGAACTTTGCTTTCTGGTTGGGAAGTATCTCTGTCATTTTCACTTCTCATTACTCATTTCGTTCACTTTTTCTAACATTTCTAGTATTCGATTATTTTAGTTTAGATTGTTAGTATTTCGAATTTTATTTAGAATTTACTTTTTTATTTATAAATTTTTAAATAAAAAAAGTAATAAATACAAAAAATAGAAATAGTAAGGAAGAGTAAGATTTTTTCAGGGAATGATTGGATTTTCGAATTGAGAGTATTAGCGAATATTCTCCGAATATTCATCGTATATTTGTAATTATGATAGATGTATATTTAAGGTAACTTAGGATTCATATTGTATTAGAAATCAACCATTTAATGTAAGTTAGGATTTTTGTTGTATTAGGAATCAACCTTTGTACAACTATATATATTGTGATTAATGAAAGAAATCTCTAAGGAAAACTATTCCAATCTTACATGGTATCAAGAGCCTAACCCTAATCTCTACTCTTCTTTCTCTCCAAAGCCGCCGACCCCCCCCCCCCCTCAATTTCTCCCTTCTCGGCGACAGCACACCTGGTTGCCACCATGTCTTCCTCCACAAATTTCGGTTCCTCCACTAGCACTTTTGATAACCCTTCTCAACGATCATCATCTTCTTTTCACCCGGCTTTCGCCGTTACCAACATCAAGAATTTTATCCCTATAATTCTTGACCAAGAAGACTGTCAATATTCCATATGGACAGAACTGTTCTATATTCATGCATGTGCGTATAACGTGCTCGACCATATTGATGACTCCGTTCCTCGTTCCACTGATAGTGCCGATTCAACATGACCTCGCCTTGACGCCATCGTCAAACAATGGATATACGACACCATCTCAAAAGCGTAGTCCTACCTACGCTTACAAACTGATAGTTGTAGTATTATTATTGTAGGCTCGCTTAGCCTATCATATTGCCTTATATCATATTGCCTTATAGTCCCTTGTCGTTTGATTTATGCTACTATGTGTATTTTGTTTGCCTTATTTGCTTGCATTAGCTATTGCTTCTTTTTGCGTCTTTGTTTTTCAGAATGCGTTGTCATGTCTTACGCACTTTGTGTGTGTTACTTTGCTTGGGCTTGGGCTTGTGCTTTGTCTTGAGCCGAGTGTCTCTCGGAAATAGCCGTTCTACGTAGAGGTAAGGTCTGTGTACACTCTACCCTCCCCAGACCCCACATTGTGAGATTTCACTGGGTATGTTATTGTTGTATTATATGCATTCGTATTGTAGCGGAGAAGAGGTTTTGTGCAATCAATTCAGAAGATTGATGTGCCAGTGCCATCTCAGATTGCTTAAATTTTACAAAATCTCGTCAATCCAGTTCAGCCTGATCACGTCAGCTGATTAATTAAGTTTTAGAAGATACTATAGGGTAGTCCAAATTGGACCTGCAATCACCATTTATCTACATGTTATCCATTTAACACGTCGGATGTAAAAGTAATGACAGAGAATGAATGGTTCAAATGAAACTGTCCAGCTGAAACCAAACAGCACACAGGATCTGTAATCAGCTTGATGTGGAATATATTCGAGCCCTAGATGCTCTGCGTGCAATAATCAGACAAAGGCACTGAAGTAGTGAATCTATGACGCACGAACATTTTGGTGAAGTCTACTTGGAATGGGATAAAATAAATATCGGATATTTATCTCCGACTAGAATTCCGACCAATCTTATTTAGTATGTCGATTGAATCATTTATCAGAAAGAAAAGTTTGCTAGAACCACATCATCTTAAGTTGAGTTTAATTTAGAAACATATTAGCGACAGAGACTAACCTGATTAAGAGCCACATTGATAACAATTATTAGTGAGAGAGAGAGTTCCCATTCCAATGGCAATATTCAAATAAGAGATCTGACATGGCACCAGCAATCGCTTTAGATATTCTGCTGACAGTTTATTACCTAGTTGTTTTGGATATCATAATCCATTTCTTGAATGAAGCTATGTCTTGGTTCAGTCTTATCAGGAGTGACTGCTATGTTAGACGTGCACTCCAATTGCTTGTCCAGGTTTTACATTTCTCTATCGGGGTTCATGGGTGTAAACTGCAGGGTATACAAACTGTTGGGAGAAGCTGGCACTTACTATGGTGTACGCTTTGGGAAGAATATCCCTTGGGTAACAGAGTTTCCTTTTGGAGTAATAAAAGATCCTCAGTACGTTGGCAGCATTTTGAGTCTACTAGCTTGCCTCTCTTGTATATTATCTTATGGGTACTGGGATATGTATTTATGATACAAGTAGAATCCGAGGAAGATCCAGCTACTCGTGCAAATCCGCTTTCTTGAGTGTATAGAAGATACAGATGCCAACCTATTTCCTTCTAGGATTAAAAAGTTGTAGGCAATCAAGAGAAATTTCCTTCTTTTTTTCTATATTGACAGAGCAAACTGAATGATTTGTCAGTTAGTGCAAACTTTTCAAAGTAGCACGCAACTCTGGACATGATGTGTGGAGGTCAGAAACTGCAGATATTATGTGATTATGATTGAAGGGGGAATATATAAGGCATCAAAGATGTGTATCTTTGTGAGGGGGGAAAGTCCCGAAGTCGAAACCTCCCACCTGTACCAGAGGCCTCTTGGCCAGGTGGGATGTAAATCGAGGGATATGCGCGAGTGGCAGCCCTGCAAGGAAGAGAACCAACGGAATACGAACCCAGCAACAACCGTTGCAATATTTCAGCAAAGACTGTCACCACACGGATTCAAACCCGCAACGTCGGAGTGGTTGTACCCCAATCACCTTGCCACTTACCAACTCGCATGTACCCGGGGGCATCAAAGATGTGTATCTTGAATGGTCAATTAATTGAGTTTAAAAGTCATGTACTGGAGGAAGAGAAAAAAAGAAAGAAGAATACTGCTAAGTAGATTGAGGACTTGAACATGATTTTGATTTCATGCCCTTGTTGAGATCTCTTTATCAGTGGTGCAGATAATCAACGAGGTAGGGTCTTTGACAGATACATATTAAGACAGCAATAGCTGAAAGAATAAGTGAAGTCCTAGTTGGAGGAGTTGGACCATCTGAAATGTACTTGTTCATGCAAAAGCTGGAATCATAAACGACTGTCTCATTAGTTGCTTTCAGATTCGATTATTGTGTTTACTGTAGTGATTATTTATTATAGTATCATGCTTGTTATAAATATTGCATGTAACATAAATGTGATGCCGCAAAAAAATTATACAATGTCAGCTACATAACTTAAACTCAAAGACAATAAGTTTTTTGAGTATCCAGAAGCAAATCAAATTGGATATATCTTGATCTCATTTCAATATTCTCCAAAGTGGTCAAATTCAACAACTTAAAAGCTCAAGGACAATACAGTCTCAATCTAGCCAACTCAGAGCAAGTCCATGGGCAGGGAGGGATCCAATATGGCTGCTGTTGAAAATTTATCCAGTCCAGCAAGATCCCATTCTCACGTGCACCTCTAAGTCCAACTTAGCGGTCCGAAAGTTACTACTTTTCCTGTATTTACATTGAACAATAACTTGTTTCCTTTTCCCTAAGAACTTTCCAAATGAGTCAAGTTGGAAACATTGAACAATTGTCTAGTAGCCTATCCATACACAGAAGTTGACTGCATTGGTAACACTGGCCTCCGTGATAAAAAATCATGAGGAACAATCAATTCCTACTGTAATAAATATGAGCGCAATTGAAATTCCTGGGAGTAAGTTGACTGCTCTGCCAGACTTTTGTTTACCATCGACCTGTCTGATTATTATGTTGGAGGATTTTTCCCGATATGGCTGCAGCAAGTGCTGCTTTAAAACTTGGATCTTTGGTCAAGGAAGTAGCCATTTGCTCTATCAAGAACTGTTGGAATTCTGGCCTGTTTTGATATTCACCTCCTGTTGCTGTTGTTCTAATGCTATTGCCATTTGTAGGACTAGTACTGTGATTCATCTTTGTATCGGGTTTTTCTACTGTTTTCGGTTCAGTAAGATCGAGTGTAACGGTTGGTCCTGAAGGATTGAAAGTTGTAGAGCAAGGTACTGAAGCAGTAGTACCCGCGATAGTTGTCACATTTAAACGGCTGGCAGTGGAATTAGTATTAGTACTTGCACCTGCTTCTTGTTTTGAATGGTTATGTTCTCCTTCATATGTTGCTACCACAATAGACTGATCTTCTATGCTTCTTTGAACCTGTCAAACGCCAGATGCACAACTCATTATTAGAATATGCGCGAAAACTGACTCGAACAGAACTAATTCATTCTTCACTATGATTGTGAACTCATAATTTAAAGGGATAATTACATTTTTGGACTGCTTTAAAACATAATAGCCGGTAAATGTATATGTTTTGTATATTAAGTATATATATACATACATTATACATTAATATACATAATTAGTGAATATGTTTGTAATTTTAGTTAACGCCCATAATTAATTTTGGCGACGGGCCAAAAATGAAAAAATCCCTAATTAAGTGGGGATTTAATTAGAGTTTTTACCTTCTTCTTGACAGGGCAGCCAGGTGCAAATGAGCACTTGAAGTAAGCTCTTGGACAAGGGTTGTCTCTGGTTACTTTCTGACCATACTTCCTCCATTGATAACCATCCTTTACAATCTGCAAATATGTTCACATTGCTTTATCTCATCAGTATCGACGCGCAGAGGACATAATTAAGTAAATAATAGCGTGCTCTCTCTAAAAGTTTAATCAAATATAGTCTGAAGTGTCATTGTGGACTTACAAGAGAGGTATCAGATGAATCAGTCTTCATAGAAATAATTGAAACCTTGGCTTTTATGTGCTCTTCTTTAAGTTTCTTGTAACAAGACTCTTCATCACTTGAACTGCTTTCTGATAAACGTGCATGAACAACATCCAAATTGTTATTCTTCATGTTGTTGTTGGGATTGGAGGTGCTTTCAGCTTTTCTTTTCCTTGACACAGCACTATCATCTGCTACAACATTTTGGGTGCTCATATACTCCATTAATTGGTTTCTTAAAGCATTGTAATTTTCACAAACCACAGTTAGCATCTCTGTTAGCTTCTTGTTTTCACTGCTCACTCTATTTAGTTCCTCTAACAAATCCCCTGCCACATTTTTCACCAACATGTCTCTGCTCAATCCAGTGAAATCACTCTGAACTTCTTGTTTCTGAAACCAAAAAATAAAACAAGAAACAAACATCAATATTAAGCATATTATACATTTGGGCCGCCAGATACTGTGTCTAGTGGTATAAATTCGCCACAACAAAAAATTGGGCATGAGCAATAGAGTCCAAAAATCTAAAATCCCCAACACATACCGGAACTTTATCACGAACTGGACGAGGCCAAAAACTCAAATCCAATGAAGTATCAACCAAGCTAGTGAATTCCATAGCTTTAATTTCTTCGACAAGTTAATGAAAATTCCAAGAATCCACAAAGCTATAGATCTTTCTTCAGGTGTAAGAAACAAACACTTTTTTTTCTTCTCAAATCTGATGATGGTATACAAATGAATGTAAAAGGTTTAAATAACAAGGCTTAGAAGAATAGCTGACCAAGTTGTAGGAAGGTGGGAAGAAAATCAAGAAAGAGATAAATATTAAATTGATGCAAATTGAGAGTTGAAAGTATCCTTCATTCTTTCTTCTTATTCACAGCTTACTTATAGTTGTCAAATTTGTACCTATAGCCAACACAAGTGGTGGGTAGAGTAACACGTGTATATTCAATAAAGTTATTATTATACTGCTTTTCATGTCGGCCCATCATATTTTGAATTTTTCTCCTATAGTCAAAGTCAAGACAACCATTACGAAACTAGAAAAAAGCACGTATATCATATGGATAAAAGAAAATAAAAGAATTTTAAAAAGGGCTTGATTCTTGATATAGCATATTACTCCCTCCGTCCTAATTTATCATTTAACTTATCACGAAATTTAAGAAAGAAGGAAGACTTTTGAAATTTATAATCTAAAATAAGTCTTATATAAATATATGGCTACAAATCATCTTATAAAATTAAATTATTTTTAAATATAGACTAGTGACATTTTTTGGGGATAAATTAAAAAGAAAAATTATGCAACATAAATTAAGACAGAGAATGATAGAGTAATTATTAATTAATATTATAATTAATAATTATTGTAATTGATTGTAATCTCATTTGCATATGGTAGGTAGATTAACATTAATATAGATAGATTAGATGACATAATTCTAACCTCATCAAATCATATTCCTAGCATAATTGTAGCTTGTAATGGTGGTATAATTACCACATGAATATTGAAGAAAATATTATTACATGGTATCAAGAGATTAGGAAAAAGATCCTACCCTAAATAATTATACACCTCACCGTCAGCCACCTCCCCTCCTCCTCCCACTATTCGGCCGACCTAATTTTTTTTTCATTCTACTTTTCTTTTTCCGGTCAACAATGTCTGACTCTAAATCCACATTTCATCCCGCTCTTGCCGTTTCCAACATCAAAACTCATATTTTCATCACTCTTGAGATGAAATATGTTCATTACGCAACTTGGGCAGAACTCTTTAAAATTTGTTGTCGTTCCCACCGGGTTATTCATCACATAATCCCACCGGAAAAAGGCAAGGAAAAGGTGTTAAACACTGATGATGAAAAAGAACTTTGGCTCACACTTGATGCGACAGTTCTTTCGTGGATTTATGCAACCATTTCTAGCGATTTGTTGCACACAATAATGGAACCCGATTCCACAGTGATGGAGGCTTAGAATCGCTTACGGGATATCTTCCAAGATAACAAGAACTCCCGAGCCGTCACTTTGGAGCAAGAATTCTCTACCACCAATATGACGGATTTTTCAAATGGTTCACCTGTTACAAATAATCGGTTGGTTTTACAATTGGTTATCGACCTTACCGACACATATAGTGGCATGGGAACACTTATCCGACAAAGCAATCATCTACCGCTTTTTTACAAAGCCCGTTCTATGCTTATTCTTGAAGATGCGGGTTTCGCCAAAAATGTCGTGACCGTCTCAAATTCCGCCATAGTTGTCGCTTCAACCAATGAAGCTACTACACATTTTAAACCGTTACTACAAAATCGGGAACAAAAAGGATGAAATTGTAATAAAAATCGAAGTGGAAATAACAGTAATGACAAAGGTGAAGGCCACCGGAATTCCAGTGGCGGCGAAAACGACGGCAGGGGCGGCAGATATTCCGGGCAACAGTGGCAGTCCCGAGGCCAATGGGGAGGCAGACCACCATAGTGGTCCTGACAGTGGCCTTGGGTTGTGCCACCTTGCCCTTTCCCGTCAGAAAGTTGGGCCAGGCCCAGTCCAAGGCACACTGGCCAACCCACTGCCAACCACCAACCTGGATATGGGCCCAAAAATAGTGGGAGCTCGACGATATTTGGGCCACTGCCGAACCAGTAGTAGGAGGCCCATTCGGCAGTGGCCAGCCTAATCGACATTGAGTCTGCCATGCATACTCTTGGACTTAATCCGCCTGACGCAAATTGGTATATGGACACCGGAGCGACGTCTCATATGACGTCCTCCCAAGGTAATCTCTCATCCTATTTTAATTTGAACAAAAATAATGGTATAATTGTCGGAAATGGTCATTCTATTCCAATTCGTGGTTATGGTTCTACTACATTGTCTCCACCAAGCCCACCATTAACTTTAAAGAATGTCCTTCATGTTCCACAATTAATTAAAAAGTTGGTGTCAGTTAGAAAGTTTACTACTGATAATTGGGTGTCTGTTAATTTTGACCCTTTTGATTTTTTCGTGAAGGATTTTCAGACGGGACGCTTCTAATGAGATGTGATAGTCAAGGGGAGCTCTATCCAATTACCAAACCCAATCAACGAGTCAAGTTACCATCCACTTTTGCAGCCTTTGCACCCTTATTATGGCATGAACGATTGGGTCATCCGTGATATCCATTTTAGCCTCCCTCAAACAAAATAATTTTATTTCATGTACTCAAACATGTAATTCAAGTATGTGTCGTTCATGTCCACTTGGAAAATATGTTCAATTGCCATTTGTTCCGTCTAATTCATGCACATTTATGGCTTTTGATATTATCCATTGTGATATTTGGACTTCACCCGTTTTGAGCTCTTCGGGCATAGATATTATTTGATATTGCTAGACGATTACTCTAATTTTTGTGGACGTTTCCCTTGTCTAAAAAATCACAAGTTTTCTCCACATTTCTCATTTTTAAAGCATTCATCCGAAAGCAATTTGAATGGGCTATTAAAAATATTCAATGTGATAATGGTAGGGAGTTTGATAATAGGCATTTTTGGGATTTTTGCAATGCTAATGGTTTAACCTTTCACATTTCATGTCCTCATACCTCCTCTCAAAACGGGAAGGCGGAAAGAAAAATCTGAACCATCAATAACATCATTAGAACATATCTTGCTCATGCCGCACTACCACCATCTTTTTGGCATCATGCACTACAAATGGCTACATATATTTTGAACATACTTCCCCATAAAAACTTATCCTATCCAGCTCCTCTAAAAATTATATACCTAAGGGACCCATCTTACTCTCATCTACGGGTATTCATGTGCCTATGTTATCCCTTTTTTTTATCCACCACAATCAACAAACTCCAACCCCGGTCCACTCCTTGCTTTTTTTTGGGATATCCTTCTAATCATCGCGGTTACAAATGTTCCGACCTCTCCTTTAATAAAATAATTGTGAGTCATCACGTAATTTTTAATGAAATAAATTTCCCATTTGCCAAAATGCATGAGTCTGTACCCCCTACCTATGATTTTCTAGACGACGGTCTGCCCCCGTATTTGTCCCAACATTTTTCATCCCCTATCGAACCCATTATTTCAGCCAGCCCAAATATTTAGGGTGACTTGGGCCCCGAAATAGTGGCCCATCCGCGGCACACCACTGCCCAGAGGACTGGGCCTTCTGTTCTGAGCCCAATATTACCCACTGGACCAGGGCCTCAAGTCCAACTGCCTAGCAGTGGCTTGGGCCACGACCCAGTTCACTACCAACTACCAGGCAGTGCAGTCTTACCCGTCAGCCCAATCCAAAATTCGGCTCAACGTCCGATCACTCGTAGTCAACACGGCATTGTAAAACCCAACACCAAATATAGCCTACATACCCGAGTCTCAAAATCACCATTACTTCATAATTTTGTGTCTGTTCTTAATGACCCGAATTGAAAAATTGTTATGGATGATGAATTTAGTGCTTATTAAAAATAGGACATGGGGGTTGGTACCTCGTCCCCCTAATGCTAATATAATTCATTCTATGTGGATTTTCAGTCACAAAGAAAAATCTGATGGTACTTTTGAGCGGCATAAAGTCCGTCTTGTAGGTGATGGGAAGACACAACAAGTTGGTGTGAAATGCGGTGAGACGTTCAGTCCGGTGGTTAAACCGGCAACTATCAGAACAGTCCTTAGTTTGGCTCTCTCAAAAGCATGGTCACTTCATTAGTTAGATGTCAAAAATGCCTTACTCCATGACCAACTAAATGAAACAGTATACATGTACCAACCTTTGGGATAGAGGGACTCCAAGTATCCCAATCATGTGTGTCTGCTAAAGAAATCATTATATGAGCTAAAGCAAGCCCCTCGGGCCTGGTACAAGTGATTTGCGGATTTTGTTTCACATATTGGTTTTTCCAACAACCATTCTGATCATTCTATGTTTATCTACCGTCAGGGTAATAATATTGCTTATCTTCTTTTATATGTGGATGATATTATATTAACTTAATCATCCGATGCTCTTTGCAAGTCCATCATGTCACAACTTGGCTCTGAATTTGCTATGAAGGATCTAGGGCCATTACACTACTTTCTAGGGATAGCTGTGACACGTCATGCATGTGGTTTATTTTTATCCCAAAAGAAGTACACATCAGAGATTGTTGAACGTGCTGGCATGTCCTCCCGTAAACCGTCGGCAACTTCGATGGATACTAAACCCAAATTGAGTGCATCCTCCGGCTAGCCATTTTCCTATCCGAAACTTTACCGCAGCTTGGCAGGGCCCCTGCAGTATCTTACATTCACCAGACTGGATATTTCTTATGTTGTGCAACAGGTGTGCCTATTCATGCATAATTCGATGGATGATCATATG
The DNA here is from genome assembly GCA_029783415.1 of Anisodus acutangulus. Classification (NCBI taxonomy): domain Eukaryota; kingdom Viridiplantae; phylum Streptophyta; class Magnoliopsida; order Solanales; family Solanaceae; genus Anisodus; species Anisodus acutangulus. Next base: position 13,646,589 of record CM056494.1, on the reverse strand, counting down.
CATGCTCTCAAACGCATTGTGCGTTATATTCAGGGTACTCTAGAGTATGACTTGCATTTATATCCATCGTCGACATCCACACTTGTCTCCTACACGGATGTCGACTGGGGAGGATGTCCGGACACCAGACGCTCCACTTCTGGTTATGGCATATTTCTTGGCGATAACTTGGTATCTTGGTCCTCCAAACGGAAACCAATGCTGTTCAGATCTAGTGCCGATGTAGAATACCGATGGGTTACCAATGTTGTGTCTGAATCTTGGTGGCTTCAGAATCTTCTTCTGGAACTTCATTGTTCGGTTTCAAAGGCGACATTGGTATAATGTGATAATGTTAGTGCTATCTACCTCTCAGGGAATCCGGTGAACCATCAACGCACTAAACATATTGAGTTAGATATCCACTTTGTTCGTGAAAAGGTTGCTCGCGGACAAGTGTGTGTCTTGCATGTCCCGTCGCGCTATCAAAATGCAGATATTTTTACTAAAGGTCTTCTGCTGATATTACTTTAAGATTTTCGGGACAGTCTCAGCATACGCCTACCTCCCGCTTCGACTGCGGGGGAGTGATAGAATAATTATTAATTGATTGTAATCTCATTTGTATATGGTAGGTAGATTACCATTAATATAGGTAGATTATATGGCATGATTCTATTCTTATCAAATCATATTCCTAGTATAATTATAGCTTGTAATGGTGGTATAATAAGAATATTGAGAAAAATATTCTTAATAGTATATAGGTTGAATTTTGAGTCTCGTTTTGACCAATCTGCTAACATACATTCATATAACATCATTTGGCACGTCAGCATTGACTTTTGTTCAAAAATTAAATCATAGGAAGGAGCTTATATATATATTTTTTTATATTCAGCTTTCCGGCTTACGCCAGACTATTTTTAGAGATATAGTCTCGGTCCTTCAGCACTACTAACAGTAAATCACGAGATGTGTCCTACCTCAGAAAAGAGCAAATTGCTCCCAATAGGGTTCGAACTCACGCTGCAGGCCTCCAGTTGGATTTTAAGTTCTCTTCCTTTGCCATCCAGCTATGCCGGGGACTAAGAGGAGCATATTTTATTTGATAGAAGTCCTTGTTTGCGAAAAATTGTCACGTCCTCTCTATTTTTATTTCCTCCAGTGAGGTGTGAATTCTGACAGCAAAATATTGAAATAGGATGAATACTTATTTGCACTTTATATCAATAATATCAATTCATCATAGTTAAGCGAAAATAAAATAAAAATATATATTAATTAATTATAATTAAGTGATAAAAAAACTTAAATACAACTACATAGCATGGATCTACTGGTTTGATATGAACCTCCAATACAAATAATTTATTAAACATCTATTGAAGTGCATAAAACAATAGGAACCATACAATTCACCAATTTAGCTATCCAATACGTGTTCTCTATGTGTATGCCACGACAGTTAGGAGGCAAGGATAGTCTTATTTTCTGTTGGACAGAAATTGATTGTAGTAGATAAATAAACAGATATGTCCAATACTTCAATTCTAACATGTTTTGAACCAAGTACTTCTGTTTCTTTCTTAATTCTGATTAATGAAATTATCAATTTTATCCTATCATAGCCAAAACTAGTTGCTTGTAATAACTAGATGGTTAGGAAAGCTGTGACTTTTGAAAATTTTGAAAGAAAAAAGTTTGAAATTTCATTACTTCATTTTCTAGAAAAGGAAAATTCAGAATGCATTAAAATGATGCCATTGACGGATACAAAATGTTTGAGATTCAATTCATTAAGAAAAGGACTCTAAAACTTTGTCAATGTATTTCACACGACAATGTCTTTTTTTCATCAGTCAAGTATGGGAGATTAACTTGATCTCTACGGTAGACAGATGATGAAAATAAATTAAGATGCAATGAACAGTAATGTACGTGTCAAAGTTGGTTGCCCGCCTGCCTTAGCTGTTTAGTTCAAATTTATCTATCTTATAATTAGTTGCGGATTCAAGATTTTGGCTCAGCGTGTTTAAAAAAAAAGCTAAACATAAAAAATAATGTTGTTAAGAATCAAACTTAGTATGTTGGAGACAATTTTAAACATCTTGGACCACTTAAGCTAACTTTTTGCATTGTTTTCGGGTGTTCAAAAGTTAATATATATGTACATAAACATAGAAAATATACCCTAAATATAGAGTGTAACTTTTTGCCGACGGTGCCAACACCTAAATCCGCCCCTGCTTATAATTCAATGTTTTAAAAGGCGTGAGCGTGAGGCGAGCCGTTTTATCTAATACAAGGCGAGGCGTAACCCCCGAAGCGTGAGGCTTGTTCTTGAGCCGAGGGTCTACCAGAACAACCTCTCTATCCCCAAGGTAGGAGTAACGTCTGCGTACATTTTACCCTCTCTAGAGCACACTTTGTGATATTTTACTAGGTATGTTGTTGAATATTTTATAAATAAATAAAACTAATATATGAATGATAAAATAACTAGACAGACAGCTAGAAATGTCTGTTGAGTTACCAATTCTCTAATTTGTAAGGAAAAAATGCAAAGATAAAGGTTTAAAGAAGAAGAATAAAGAAAGAAACATATCAAAATTAAATAGCATAGCGGTTCAAGAGTCGACAAGAAAAAATATTGTTGAATCGTAAATTCAACCCTCAACTGTTTTCTTAAAATACTAGCAAGAAATCTATTGTCCCAAATAAAAAAAGCATAACTTTAGACAATATATTCTAGCTAAGAGTTGACATTGAAATATAATTAAAAACAAAACTGAAATAGAAGTGTATAAAATATTATTATGATAGTCGTAAAAGGTAAACTCATTTAAATTATCAAATGTGAACTGGAAAAATAAAAGCAAAAACTTATGGATGGAGGAAAAAGTTGGAAAACGGAGTAGTAATGCGTCAATGGTCTGAAGTCAAGAGCAATGACGGTGATCAAATTTCCACCTCTCCCTAATTACGCAAATAAGATAATTTTATGCCGTTATTTATCTTTTAGTTCCGTTTTAAAGAAGTTGTGCCAACATAATATTTATGTCTATAGTTAGAGTTGGATTCCTGACTAATCACCAAATGATTAGTGCAAAACTCATGATAGAGACCAGAACTTAATATAAAAGATCTTGATGAATCACCGAGAATTTTAATGAAGGTCTTGCCACAAGTCATGGCGAATCAATAAAATTTTAGAGTAAATTGTGTTATCATTTTGGAATAAATTATTCATAAATTATGAGGGATACCGGGATTTTAATGAGTGGACTTGCCGTAAGTCCTGGAAAATCATTAGAATTTTAGTACAAATGTATAGTAATTTTGGAACAAATTGTTTACAATGTCCTTGATGGAGCCCAAGAAATTTTTGAGAAATTTTTCCAATTAATTTTTCACGTTTTTTTCTTCAAATTTGATTCAAATTAGTTCAAATCAAACTCTAAATAACTTCAAAATTGATATTTGTAAGGTGTCAAAAGCTACTGAAAAGTAAAAACAAGAGATGAAATAAATCGAATGTCAATTCTGTTTTCAAATGTCAGCAGTTATGTCGTCTGACATTAATAACAACATTTTAGCAAAACATAAACTTTGAAGAGTAAATGCAGCTGAATTTAAAGAACACAAATGTTTAAATTTTCATAAGTTATATATATATATTTATATAACTTATGATGGTCAGTGACCAAATGTATTGTATATATATTATATACAAATATACAAATTTCTTTCTTTACAGATTTACAAGATAAAATGTAAAGGAATTAAAAGTTGAAGTCGTAGATGACTTCTGCATGGAAAATCTAACTAAGTAGACATAGCCAACCTCTCATTACAATCGCTCCTTACAAAACTAATCTAGAATCTAAATAGCAATTGTAATGTTGGACAGAATGTTGTCAACACACTCAGGCAACACTTGTGATCCAGATTTCTGAGATGAAATCCCGAGAGCTCTCTTGGTATTTTTACATTCTGATTCTGGATATCGATTCACTATAGTAGTCACTCTATTTATAGTAGAGAGTCTTCCTTGAACTCATCGATCTGTTGAGAAGGTTGAGGAAAAAGTGGGCAGCTGGTATGTTTGTTGGAGAAGATCATGGAGTGAAAATCTCAACAACTTTGACTTGTTCCTTACTCGACTTCTTCCCCAAGCTCTGACTCTTTCTCCCACATTTTACACAACTCAATTCACCACCCCTAAGTCATTTTTATTTCAAGGTAAAATATTACTACTTAACGTGAAGTAAGGCAAAACTATTTTTTGAAGATGTTGGTCCGAATGTTATGACATTTGTCCCAACATTTTTATGCATTCAAATCAGTACTTAAGAGGATATGTTGGGTCAAATGTCACAACACCAAACCCAACATTAACAATATCCCTCTTTTTGCCTTTTTTTCAAAAAACACATTACAAAATGTGCAAACCACTTAGTGCATTATCACAGACGTTGTCCAACACATGTGATTATTGACAAGCTCCCCCTTAACCTGTGATGGCATACAAGCAAAACTTGTATATACCAGTGTATACCAAATCATAGGATTAGAAGAAAAAATATATAAGCACACATATACACATATCATCCAATATATACAAAACACAAATAGAAATAAACCATTGTCAATAAATATCCACATCAATCCATCAAACCATTGAACAAACATTTACAGCTCAGGTTCAACAACATCATTCAGCTTCCTCTTTGCTCATCATACAGTAGCAGCAACTTCCAACAGCTTTCTACCCCTGCATAACAACTTCAACTTCCTTTGCAGCATAGCAACTTTAGCTTCTTCCCCCTGCATCAGCATCATCTCCCACTTTTTGTGAAAAAAGTAGCATCATGAAATGGTCTCTAGCTTGTATCTGGACATTTCTTGCAGCATCAACCTCAAAATTTGTTGGTTGATTTTTCCAATTTGACCCACAAGCCATTATGTAGACAGTGTAGACTGTCTTGGACCAGTGTTGCCCAGAATGTTGGTGACATTTCTGGCAACATGTTTACTTTCAGCTTTCTTCTTCCAGGGCAATACCCAAAGATGAACAATAAACATCTATAGGGTTATATAATATATCCAGGATAGTTAATGTTTAAAGGTTCATAAAAACCTTTAAATAATATTGCTTTAGAAAGATCCTTAGGGAGATTTGAGGAAGAAGACTGTCCCGGTTGCTGAGGTGTATTCGATGGAGGGCTAATGTTCATGGGAGTGTTGGATGGAATGTTGGTTGACATTGGTGTTGACATTGGAGAGGTTTCTACTGATGAATATTGTGGAGAAGGTTTTGGGAATTTAGGGTTTTAGATTGAGAATGGAGTTTGGAATGGTGATGATTCCATCGGATAGGTAGGATTATACCCGAGGTGTGATATGATTCTCTTTTTTTAAGGGGAAAATCGAAAATGATAAAAAAAAATAGCAAATTTATATACATGGCTAACCTTTCATAGCAACAAAATTCCTTAGTTTTAGGAGTTTCAGATTTATCTAACAACTTACACCTAAAATTTTGGGATAAAAAGATTAACATAACGGTAGGAATTCAATTTAATTTTATCATTTAAAAGTTTGAAATTCCTATTAAAACAATGCACAAAAATAGGGAGAATTTGATAATTCAACAATCAGATAAGCACAACATTCCAACACATATCACCTTATGAAAATGTCAACGGCAATGTTGGCAACATTTTGGACAACCCAATTATTTTGATCCCACAAGAATTTTTCATTTTGGCAACACATCAAGACACATTTTATACATATTTCATGAGTTTGAACACTGGACCAATGTAACATTTTCTCATCGTGTCCTTGATCTAATCATAAAACACATATAAAAAGTTTTTCGTGTAAAAAATAAAAATACTTATTTAGTATTTTCAAAATTCTTTTGAAGCACTCGATACTCATATAGAATAGGAACGGTATCTTTTCAAGGGTTTTGCCCATTTTGTACAATTGTCAAATATTTGTAAAGATTTTGCCTTATTTTGATACTTTTTTTATGATATATATGTATTTATATAGCACCGCAGAGAACTGTATCATGTTGGAATCACATTCTTATTGAAGGATCATGCTTGTGTGACCAAGAGTTATGCACTATACAACAACAATAATCAGTCAATGATATTCCATAGATAAATGTCACCCCAAATGTTAGACAACGTTTCAGCCGACATTCACCAAAAATGCCTTCTTTTAGAGATTACAAAGATCAAGAGTTTTCTTCAAACTAGAAAATCTCTCATGGTCCAAAGCTTTTGTAAAAATATCAGCTAGTTGATGAAGAGTATCAACATGTTCAATTTTAACTAACTGTTTTTAACCAAATCTCTTAAAAAGTGATGTCTAATATCAATATATTTTGTACGTGAGTGCTGAACTGGACTTTTGAAAATATTTATAGCACTCAAATTATCACAATACAAAATAAAAAATGTTGCTAGTAAATCCATAGTCGTCTAACATGTGTCTTAGCCATATTAATTGAGAGCAACAACTTCCAGCTACTACATATTCAGATTCAGCAGTTAAAAGTGAGACAGTTTTATTTACGATTATATCATGAAATAAGATTATTGACAAGATAAAAACATCCTTCACTTGTACTTTTTCTATCATCCACATCTCCAGCCCAATCCGAGTCACTAAATCCTATTAAGTTAGAATTAGTGTCTTTGGAATACCAACTTCCCAACTCACATGTGCCAGCAACATATCGAATAATACGTTTCACGACATTTAAGTGGGATATTTTGGGACAGGCTTGAAAACGTGCACAAACACAAACACTAAATCTAATATCTAGGCGACTAGCAGTAAGATGAAGAAGGCTACCTATCATAGATCGATATAATGTTGGGTAGAAAGTTTCACCAACATTATCCTTACATACCTTCTGCGATGAACCCATTGACGTCTTAATTTATTTAGCGTTCTCCAAACCAAATCTCTTAACTAGATTCTTGACATAATTACTATGTGAGATGAAAATTCCATCATCATTTTGCTTTATCTGCAAGCCTAAGAAAAAATTTAGTTCCCCAATCATGTTCATTTCAAATGTTGATGACATAGCTTCGACAAATGAATTTAGATACGACTGTGAGGTCAACCCAAAGACTATGTCATCCACGTAGATTTGAGCAATTATAATATCTACACCGTGTCATTTAATAAATAAAGTACTATCAGCTTCGCCACGATTAAAACTAAATTCAAGAAGAAAGTTAGTTAAACGACCATATCATGCACGAGGGGCTTGTTTCAACCCATAAAAAGCCTTTTTGAGCTTGTACACATAGTGTGGATGGTTGGGATCTTCAAATCCTTTTGGTTGTTCAACATAAACTTTCTTATCTAGGTAACCATTTAAGAATGCACCTTTTACATCCATTTGGTGTAAAGTAATTTTCAGACAACAAACAATAGCAAGTAAAAGTCTAATTGACTCAATTCTAGCCACGGATGCGAAGGTTTCGTCATAATCGATTCCTTCAACATGAGCATAGCCTTGTGCAACTAGACGAGCTTTGTTTCTAACAACTGTTCCCTATTCCTCTGATTTATTTTTAAAAATTCACTTAGTTCCAATAACATTTGTATTATTTGGACGTGGAACTAAGTCCAGACTTCATTTTGAGAGAATTGTTCAAGTTCTTTTTGCATTGCTTGAATCCAAAAATTATCTTTAAGTGCTTCTACAACATTCTTTGGTTCTGATGTAGATATAAAACAAGAAAGACTAACCTCTTGGTATATGATTGACATACACACATACCTTACCATTTCTCTATAGTTGAGTGGTTCTTTGCCTCTTATTCTAATTCCTTCAAAAACTCCCCCTATCACTTGGCCCGTTGGATGATTCTTCTTAATCCTTGATGGTGGGTCCCTTCGAACAATTCAACACTTGACTCCTCATATGTGGCCTCTGTGATCTCTCTTTCAGGTTCAGATGTTGTTTTGGGTGTGACAACATTTGGGGTAATATCTGATTCTTCAATAGTATGCGCATTTTCCATTGAAACTATAGTGTTATTTTCAGCTATATTTCCTGTAAGATCAGAAAAATCATCAAAAATAACATTTACAGACTCTTGTACAATTCTGGTCCTCAGATTGTATACTAAAAAAGCATGACTGTTTTGGGAATAGCCAACAAAAAATCTTTTGTCACTCTTAGAGTCAAATTTTGCCAACTGATCTCTATCATTCAAAATATAACAAATACACCCAAAAATATGAAAGTAACTCAAGTTAGGTTTTTTCCATTTATAAGCTCATAGGGAGTCATCTTTGTTTCTGGCTTTAAGTAGACTCTATTAGAGATGTGACAAACAGTATTCAAGGCTTCGGCCCAAAAATATTTTGACATTCTTTTAGAACTAAGCATAACTCTAGCCATTTCTTACAGTGTTCTATTCTTCCTTTCTGCTACCCCATTATGTTGAGGAGTTTTGGGAGCAGAAAACTCATGAAAATTTCCTTTTTCTCATAATTTTTTGTGAATGAGCTATTTTCAAATTGTTTTCCATGGTCGGATCTAATCCGAAAAATAAGAGAATAGAACAAATTCATGATTCTAGAGTGCAAAATTTTAAACATGTCAAAAGTTTGTGATTTTTCTTTCAAAAAATATATCTAAGAATATCTAGAAAAATCATCTACAATCACATAAGAATACCTCATGCCTCTTAGACTGTCTACTTCAATTGGACCCATTAAATCCATATGTAACAATTGAAAAGAGTGAAACGTACATGAATGTTGTCCGTCGTGTTGGACAACATTATGAGAGACGCGGGTTTGCTTACCTTTCAAACAATCTTTACAGACATTTTTACCTTTATGTCTAAGTTTGGGTATGCCTCTAACTGTTTCATATGAGATCAATTTTTCTAAATTACGGTAGTTGACATGCCCCAACTTTTGATGTCATAGTGTTGTGTCCTCGATCTTAGCATTATTGCAAGTTTCTTGCCTTACAACAAGATAGAAATTATCATATGTTCTTGTACATGTCATGACACATATATTGGCTTCATTCGTAACATTACAGGTATTCTTATTAAACTTTACCTCAAGATTGTCATCATATAGTTGACTAATACTAATCAAATTAGTCATTAAGCCCTCAACGTGTAAGACATTTCTTAAGGCTGAAAATCCAGGAATATCCAAGATCCCTTTCCCAATTATTTTGCTTTTACTGCCACCTCCATAAGTCACATTTCCTCAATTGAATGACTCATAGTTCTTTAGAAAGCCTTTAGTACCTGTCATGTGGCGAGAACATCCACTATCAAAGTACCAAGAACCTGAAAGGTTAGTTCTTAATGCAGTTATACAAACATTACAAGTTAAGTCCATTTTAGGAACCCAAGCTCTCTTAAAACATTTTTTATTTTTTCGCTCAGAAATGTTGCTTCGATGTTTATCCGGAATGTTGGACAACAATTTAGGCAATATTTTGTTCACAAAATTTTGAAGTTTGAAATAATATGGCTTTAAGTGTTCAGGAGAGTTATAGTGATGACATACAAACTTCATATTCTTTGACATATATAAGAACCTATAATATATTCCTTTTTCTTTTACAAAACGTATCTTCTCATTCTTATCAAAGAGATTAGAGCATATGGTTTTAAGAGAGTTTTCGTACCCAATACCTGCATGTGAAGGATTACTAAAAGTGAGTATTTCATTCAACTTCGAAGTCCCTGTGTTGAGCTTGCGGAAGGTTACTTCGGCTAAATCCAATTTTGCACGAATCTTACCAAATTCAATATGCTTTTTTGGTAAGTGCAACCTCAAGTCGGGTTATCGTGCCTGTTAATTCTCAATTCTCATGAGTTAAAGATTTTACATTTTTATCAAGTTGCTTGGATTCTATGATTAAGGCTTTACAAATACTTTGTAATTCATTAATCATATCATCTTTGCATTCAACTTGATCCATACAATCAACCTCACTAACAGAAACAGAACCACTAAAGCAATTAACATCAGAATAGTTAAAGAATTCATACCTTTTGGATGTCGTTGAGGATATTGATGTCGTTGATGATGTTGGAGCAAATGTCGTGACATCTGAGACAACATTATATATGACATCTTTATTATACGATAGAGATTGTTCGAAAATAGTGGCCAGCATTGCTTGTGTTTTAATCTGACGATCTCCTTCCTCTTCTTCTTCATAATTACTAAGAGAAACCCATATATTCTTATCAAATTTTCTAAGAGTGTTTGCACATTCGTTAGCATAATGACCCCAACCTGAGTATGCATGACATTACACAGACTCAAGTTGTTTGGGATCAAATTTGGTACGATCTGAGTTGGTTCTTCTTAGTTGATTTCTTTTTTGTACATTTGGAAGGAATCTAGTGGGCTTTTGATTGAAGGCTTGGTTTTGGTTCTCTTTAGATTTAGATTGACTTCTCTCATTATTGAACTTCCTCACTATCGAATTGTATTTTCGAGTGAGTAAGGCAATATTTGCACCTTCACTAATTCCTTCAAGATTCTCATCCTCTTCTTCGATTTGACTCTCCGAGGATTGAACTTGAAGTGCTACATTTTTGCTTTTATACAATTCCTTTTGATTCTCAATGTTCATCTCATAAGTTTTGAGTATGCTCATCAATGTATGAAGGTCGATTATGGCAAGATTGTGAGCTTCTTCAATAGCACAAATCTTTAAATTAAACTTTTCAGGAAGAGAACGGAGAGCCTTTTCAACAAGTTGGGTGTTGGTTAATGGTTCACCAAGCATTTGACATTCATTTGAGATATCAATCAACTTTTCAAAATAAGATTTAATATCATCCGCTTCTTCCATCCTTAAACGTTAACAATTGCATCCTTAGCCATGGGGCAGTTTTGAATGAGTTTGAACATGTAGAGATCAATTCATCCAAAAATTGCATTTAAGGCCTTTTCGCTAAAGCTAGCATTATTGGTTTCTTCTGTAGTCCATTCGGATTCAGGTTTAGCAATAATGTTACCTTCCTCATCCGGCGGCAATATTGGAGCAACATACCTATTGGTTATAGATATTCATGCATGAATATCAATTGATTTGATATGTGAACATATGTGAATCTTTCAATAGGCATAATTCAATCCATCTAAAATAGGAAGTCTACCAATAGTCGAATTTGCCGGATTCATAGCTTATGACAACAGGACCAATCACTTATTGTGTTAATGCCGGTTCTGATACCACTTATAAGGTGTCAAAAGCTACTGAAAAGTAAAAATAAGAGATGAAATAAATCGAATGTCAATTCTGTTTTCAAATGTCAGCAGTTATGTCGTCTGACATTAATAACAACATTTTAGCAAAACATAAACTTTGAAGAGTAAATGCAGCTGAATTTAAAGAACACAAATGTTTAAATTTTCATAAGTTATATATATATATTTATATAACTTATGATGGTCAGTGACCAAATGTATTGTATATATATTATATACAAATATACAAATTTCTTTCTTTACAGATTTACAAGATAAAATGTAAAGGAATTAAAAGTTGAAGTCGTAGATGACTTCTGCATGGAAAATCTAACTAAGTAGACATAGACAACCTCTCATTACAATCGCTCCTTACAAAACTAATCTAGAATCTAAATAGCAATTGTAATGTTGGACAGAATGTTGTCAACACACTCAGGCAACACTTGTGATCCAGATTTCTGAGATGAAATCCCGAGAGCTCTCTTGGTATTTTTACATTCTGATTCTGGATATCGATTCACTATAGTAGCCTCTCTATTTACTAGCAGTAAGATATAGAAGGCTACCTATCATATATCGATACAATGTTGGGTAGACATTTTCACCAACATTATCCTTACATACCTTCTGCAAAGATCTCATTGGAGTTTTCATCTGTTTAGCATTTTCCAACTCAAACCTCTTGACTAGATTCTTGGAATATTTGCTCTGGGAGATGAAGATTCCATCTTCACTTTGCTTAATCTGCAAGCCTAAGAAAAATGTTAGTTCCCTAATAATGCTCATTTCAAAAGTTGGTGACATAGATTCAACAAATGACTTTAGATAAGGCTGTGAGGTCGAACCAAAGACTATGTCATCTACGTAGATTTGAGCAATAATAATATCTACACCGTGACGTTTAATGAATAAAGTACGATCAGCTTCACCACGATTAAAACCAAATTCAAGAAGAAAGTTAGTTAGACGACCATACCATGCACGAGGGGCTTGTTTCAACCCATACAAAGCTTTTTTGAGCATGTACACATAGTGTGGATGGTGAGGATCCTCAAATCTTTTTGGTTATTTAACATAGACTTCCTTATCTAGATAACCATTTAAGAATGCACATTTTACATCCATTTGGTATAAAGTAATTTTCAGGCAGCAAGCAATAGCAAGTAACAGTCTAATTGACTCAATTCTAGCCACATGTGTGAAGGTTTCATCATAATTGATTACTTCAACCTGAGTATAGCCTTGTGCAATTAGACGAGCTATATTTCTCACAACTGTTCCTGATTCATCTGATTTATTTTTAAAAATTCAGTTAGTTCCAGTTACATTTGTATTATTTGGACGAGGAACTAAGTCCCAGACTTCATTTCGAGAATATTGTTCAAGTTCTTCTTGAATTGCTTGAATCCAAAAATTATCTTTGAGTACTTCTAAAATATTTTTTTGGTTCTAAAATAGATATAAAAGAAAAAGGCTAACCTCATGGTACATGGTAGACATACACACATACCTTACCATATCTCTGTAATTGATTGGTTATTTCTCTCTTGTTCTAATTCCGTCAAAAACTCCTCATATCACCTGGCCTGTTGGATGATTCTTTTTAATCCTTGATGAGGGGTTCCTTCGAATTTGATCTAGCAATTCAGCATTTGATTCCTCATCCGCACCCTATGTGGTCTCTGGTTCAGGTTCAGATGTTGCTTCAAGTGTGGCAACATTTGGGGCAATATTTGATTCTTCAGCAGTCTGCACATTTTCCACTTTCAAACAATCTTCACTGACAGTTTTACCTTTATGGCTAAGATTGGGTAAGCCTATAACCACTTCATATGAGACCAATTTTTCTAAATTGTGGTAGTTGACATTCCCCAACTTTTGATGCCATAGTGTTGTTTCATCGATCTTGACATTATTGCATGTTTCTTGTCTTGCAACAAGATAGCAATTATCACCTGTTCTAGTACATGTCATGACACATTCACTAGTTTCATTCGTAACTTTACCGGCATTCTTATTAAACTTTACCTCAAGATTGTCATCACATAGTTGACTAATACTAATTAAATTAGCCATTAAACCCTCAACGTGTAAGACATTTCTTAAAGCTGAAAATCCAGGAACATCTAAGATCATTTTTCCAATTATTTTTCTTTTACTGCCACATCCTTAAGTTACGTTACCTCAATTGAATAACTCATAGTTCTTTAGAAACACATTTGTACCTGTCATGTGGCGAGAACATCCACTATCAAAGTACCAAGAACCTGAAATGTTAGTTCTTAACGCAGTTATAGCAACTTTACATGTTACATTCCTTTTAGGAACCCAAACTCTCTTAAACCATTTTTTACCTTTCGACTCAGAAATGTTGCTTCGAATGTTATCCGAAATGTTGGACAACCTTTTAGGCAACATTTTGCTCACATAATCTTGAAGTTTGAAATAGTATGGTTTTAAGTGTCCAGAAGAGTTACAGTGATGACACACAAACTTCAAATTCTTTGACATATATGAGAACCTATTATTTATTATTTTTTCTTTTACAAAGAATGTTTTCTCATTTTTGTCAAACAGACTAGAGCATATAGTATTGAGAGAGTTTTCGTATCAAATACCTGCATGTGAATGTTTACTAAAGCTGAGTATCTTGTGCGCGCCCGTTTTTTGCCAACGGTCGTGACGCACGGGCGTTTTCCCTGAATTTGATTCAATGATGTTGAGAAGTCGCCACCTAATTATTCTACATTGAATTAGGGCACTTAAATGTTAATATAAATGCTAAAAAATGAACTCCGATTAAGGTCTACGAAACTATGAAATTCTAGATAAGGGTTCTCTATTATACTAAAGGAAAGGGGTTAGATATCCTTTAAGATCCGCTAATTTGTGGTTATCCAGTCAAACTCAGTTTAATTATTATGCTAAGAAAATGCATGTTCAAAAATATAAAGTTAATTAAAAGGATGTTGTAAATAATTAATTTAAACGATGCATTTTGACAACATAAAGATTTTTTACCATTTTTAACATTTTGAAGAGTCTCGCAAAGGTGTTTGCAGTTTTGAGAAATAAATTCCCGAGAAAAATCCGACAAAAAGTAAGCATGCCATTGTTTTATGAAAACACGTGTAAAGTTGATTTTGAATAAAAGTATGCATTTGTATTGCATTGTTTACAAAATATATGCAAAGTTAATTTTTTAGAATAAAAGTGTACATTTGTATGACATTGATTTATAAAGTACATATAAAGTTAATTTTTGGATAAAGGTATGCATTATTTATAAAATACATATTTTTTGCAATTGATAGTAAGGAGGAAAACAATTGGTTTATAATGCAAATAAGTGATTTATGGAAATCATTTTTTTATAGCGAATCAGATGAAAACAAACCTTGTTTACGTGATTAATAGTGCGAATAAAAGATGACCAAATAGTTTTGAAAAGTTTGAATATGCATGACGAGCCTAAAATAAATAAGCTAGCGGCAACTTTCCAATTTTTAAACTACCAGAGCCTAAATAAACTAGCGGCAGGTTTCCAATTTTAAACTACCTTTTTAATCTATCCATTCAAGGCCTAATTATTCTAAGTGTTCCAATGACCACACAAAAATTAAATAATTATTACAACCCGAAAAATAAAGTAGAAAGGGCGGTATTAATGAATTTAAGAGCAGCGACTAGGGCGGATGACGATATCATCCCGCCCTATTTGTTTAGAAATCCCGAGGCCGAAGAATGCAAGGAATGTGGATGCGGATCTTCGATTTGACAATAGCCATGATGAGTCTCATTAAGACTCTTCGTTGCTCCCGATGCATTTCATGTAAATAAAAGAAAAGAAAATGATTAGTAGACGGAACATGAAAATATATACAAAGAAAAATGTAAATAAATAATTCATAAAGAGTAATGTGTTGTTGGGCCTCGACCCAACTGGTTAGGTTCAGGTGCGCAGGTATAGGAGGATGGGCCCATCACACACATCTTTCGGATTTTAAAAAGGGAGGAAGTGAAGGCAAGCGCCCAAATCGATATAGTCCAGCAAAGCAACAGAGAAGAATGATCACTAACGAGCTAAGTCCATATCTTTCATAATGTAAACTCATAAGTGATATACGTGAGAATATACGCACCTATACATCTTGTATACTAAGTATATTCAATATATGGTTTGTACAATTAAAGGTATAACTATGACCATATCAAAGAAAACACAAAAAGAAGAAGATAGTTCTCAAAGAGGCATGCTTGACAGAACACAACATGAATATTTTATTTGGGTACTGTATATATTTCTTGACTTTGCACCTATGATTTTCACTTAGCACCAATGAAACATGCATTCTTTAAACACTCAGGACATGAGCCAATGAAATTACTCAGACAATTCTTTATCATACTGTATTGAACTATCTGAACTGTGTTGTCATATTACATATGCATGGAGACAGGCCATTATTTCTCTAGTGAACAACTCATGAAAATGTCAAATAGAATTAACCAAGGAGTACTGTCAACCTTAATTAGACAAAAACCATCATATTTTAAACTCTACTTAACCTTGAATGTGCAGCTATACTTGTGGCAAATCCTTCCCAGGTATTGAAATATTAAGAAGGGAATCTAGAAGAATGGTTCAACAATTATGAGGATGACTTAACAGACAACTCCAAATTCAGCAAGTACTGGTGTAGTTCATTATGTGAGAATACAAGCACCCTCCAAGATAAGTAAGAAGGCAATTTAAGCAGTCATACATGAATTTAGCAGGAACAGACATGTAAACTTGCTAGAAGTACCAACAATGCAAACGTATGGCTATTCATAAAGAATATTTCAACAAAGGTCACACAAATGGCTTTCATGCACACAATATATTGTTTGTTTTTAATCTAGAGTCGATCACACATATCTAGGACTTCAGGAGATTTAACAGGGAAGCAGATGAACAATCGCAAAATGACACTCTTAAATAGGAGGCAGATATACATAACCTTAATAATCAAACTACTTAAACTAGTCATAATTACTCAGATCATACTGAATCTAAATAAGAGTTAACTGCACATATTAAGCACGTTATACGCATTATACACTATATTAAGTTAATCAAAACTAATCTACGCATTTATGTTAAATATACATAATATACACACGATATACATGTGTATATTATGTATATTGTTGCTCTCGGATTCTACAAGTGACCGTATATGGTGTAGAAAATTTAGGTAAAATTGTAGTCTCCTAGTTTAGGTAATGTTGTGGTGTAATTAGTATTGTACGCTTACCATAATATTTGTATTACCATAATTGTATAGTTAGTGTCCAAGTAGAATAAGGTTTTAGGAGTAGAATAGGAATAGGGTTCTCCTATTATGCAAATATGTAAATTGTATATATACTCTTTCAATTAATGAAAATAATCAAGGAGATTATTTCATTCATGGTATCAAGAGACTAGGTCTAAACTTGCTTCCGCCTTTGCTCTCCCAATATTGCTCTCGATTTTTGTGCCACTTCTCGGCCACAACTGCCTCGATTTCCGTCCCCCTTCACCTGAATTCATGATATTTTTTACCTCCACTCTTCCAAAATTTTCCCTCCTCTCCCTTTGTTCTTTCGTTATGTCTAAGAACACTTTTCATCCTGCCCTCACAGTTTCTAACATCAAGAACAACATCTCTATTGTTCTTGAGATGGAAAACGTCCAATATGCGATGTGGGCAAAATTGTTTAAAATTCACGCTATCTCCCATCAAGTCATCCATCACATAATTTCTCCCGCTGCACCTATTCCCACGGAGGATCCTCGGTTATGGATTACTCTTGATGCTACCGTTCTCCAGTGGATTTATTCCACTATTTCGGTTGACCTTTTACAGACGATAATTGAGCCGGACACTACGGCTATGGCTACCTGGAATAGATTGTGTGACATATTCCAAGATAACCAACATTCGCGTGTTGTCAAACTTGAGCAGGAATTCTCTCACGTTCGCATGGAAGAATTTCCGAACGTGTCTGCATATTGCAAGAAACTCAAGGAGTTGGCAGACCAACTCCGTAACGTTGGCGCACCTGTGACAAATAATCGTCTGGTTCTACAATTGGTTGCCGACCTTTCTGAGGCCTATAATGGCATTGGGACTCTCCTTCGTCAAAGTAATCCACTTCCCGCCTGCTTTTTATCAAGCCCGCTCTATGCTTACTTTGGAAGAAGCCGGTTTGGCTAAGAAGGCGGCTACCGGTGCAAGCCCTGTAGTCATGATGATGTCATCTACAAATTCTTCGGGTTTTGTTGATAATTCGGGCCAAATCCGTGCTCATGGTGGCGGCAAAATAATCGTATGAATAATGGAAAAAACTACGGGGGCAAACGCGACGGTTCCAGTGGACAACATTCCGACAGTGGGCCCCGTCCAGTCAATAGTGGGCCACCTCCCTACTGGTCCCATCCGTGGGGCCCATGGTAGTGGGGCTGGGGCAGTGGGTCATGGCCCAACAACCCCTATTTTCCAGGTTCTTCCAACGGGCAGTGGGCTGGACAGCCCCAATTTAGGCCCAACAGTCAAGCCTCTTCTTCTCGTTTCAGCACTGGGCCGGGGCAGTAGGGTGGACTGCTTGGTCCTCGGCCCACACAAGCATTCTTGGCAGTGGGCCCCACAGCTACTCACACCGACATTGAGGTTGCAATGCACACGCTTGGGTTGACGCAATCGGATCCAAATTGGTACACGGACACCGGCGCGACTACACACATGACATCCGATCAATGTACTCTCTCGTCTTATTCCAATTTGAGCAACCCTCGTGGTATAATTGTTGGTAATGGTAACTCTATTCCAATTCAGGGTTATGGTCATAAAACTTTGTCTCCCCCCCCCAAATTGATTAAAAACTTAGTGTCGGTCCGTAAATTCACCACTAACAATTCCATTTCTGTTGAATTTGATCCTTGTGGTTTCTCTGTGAAGGATTTCAAGACGGGGAGTCCTCTCATGAGGTGTGATAGTAGGGGAGATCTTTATCCTATCATACCCGATTCCGGTCCATCGAGTCAAGCCTTGCCGTCAGCGTTTGCAGCCCTTGCTCCTTCCTTGTGGCATGCTCGTCTTGGTCATCCGGGGTCTTCTATTTTATCGTCATTAGATAAAAATTATTTTATTTCATGTAAGGGTACGCGTAGTACTCCAAATTGTCAGTCTTGTTCTTTAGGAAAAACTTTTAGGTTGCCGTTTGTAGACTCAAAATCTCATACTTTAATGTCATTTGATATTATTTATAGCGACTTATGGACGTCTCATGTTCTTAGTTCATTGGGTCATCGATATTATGTTCTCTTTTTGGATGATTATTCTAAGTTTTTATGGACTTTTCCGATAACGAAGAAATCTCAAGTTTTCTCCATCTTCCTAAAATTTAGAGCATTCATTAAAACCCAGTTCGAACGGGAAATAAAAAATATTCAGTGTGATAATGACAAAGAATATGACAATGGGATGTTTCGGGAATTCTGTGAAAATATTGGGTTCAATTTTCATTTTTCTTATCCTCATACGTCTTCACAAAATGGGAAAGCCAAACGCAAAATTCGTACCATATATAACATTGTCCAAACTTTATTGATTCATGCTTCCGTACCCCCGTCTTTTTGGCATCATGCTCTACAAATGGCTACATATCTCCTTAACATAATTCCTTCCAAATGTTTGACATATTTTTCCCCCCTTCAAGTTTTATAAAATAAGACTCCTTCGTATTCACTTCTTCGGATTTTTGGGTGTTTGTGTTATCCGTTATTCCCGTCCACCACAATTAACAAACTTCAGGCCCGGTCTACTCCATGTGTGTTTTTGGGATTTCCGTCTAATCATCGTGATTACAAATGCTTTGATTTATCCTCTAATAAAATCATCCTTAGTCGCCATGTCATTTTTGATGAATTCCAATTTCCATTTGCTAAGGTGAGTAATCCCGCGCCTAGTTCGTATAATTTTTTGGATGATGGTATATCCCCTTATATTATTCACTATTTTTCGGACATGTCCCACACCCAAAATATACATAATATACACACGATATACATGTGTATATTATGTATATTGTTGCTCTAAGATTCTACAAGTGACCGTATATAGTGTAGATAATTTAGGTAATATTGTAGTCTCCTAGTTTAGGTAATGTTGTAGTGTAATTAGTATTGTACACTTATCATAATATTTGTATTACCATAATTGTATAGTTAGTGTCCAAGTAGAATAAGGTTTTAGGAGTAGAATATGAATAGGATTCTCCTATTATGAAAATATGTAAATTGTATATATACTTTTTCAATTAATGAAAATAATCAAGGGGATTATTTCTTTCAATTTATTAACCAATACACCTAGCATAGTGGGAATAAAAATAAACAGAGGGATTCGAACCTACTGACCTTCTCCAGGAATCGAACCGAGGCGTGTTTCGAATCGTCGAATCCGCTCAGAGAAAATTATTTTGGAATTTTGACTTTTTCGCGATTTTGGAATTCTGATTTTTGGACCCGACCTGGAAACGTGACCCGACCCGGAAAATGCAAAGAACAACAAAAAAACATATTTTTGAGGTTTTGAAACTAGTATTCAAAAAGGATTTTCGGACTAGAAATTAGGAACAAAGAAAAGGGTATTTTTCGGATTAAAGAATTTATGAAACAAAGGGGGGTATTTTCTACCCAAAATTAGGAACAAGCTAGTTTTATTTTCTGATTTTCGATGCCCTTTCCTTGCTATTTTCGGACTCGAAAACCACTTTTTTTTATTTTCTTTTGGACTTGTTTTTTCTGTTGTTTTTGGACCCGAAAAAAGACCTCTTTTTTATTTCTATTTTTCGGACTCTTTTTTGGATTTTAAAACCTCCAAAGATTGTTCCCCCAAACAAAGAACAAATGGGGGTATTTATAGAAGGATTTCCCCCCATAACGTTCACCCGTACCCCCTTTCAATTCGAGTTTGAAATTCGAATTAAAGGGGCAAAGATTTAACGATTTGGAAGCGGATTTTAGGGGATATGGGTCTCGGGTTTTGGAGGAACAGGGTATGGTGGTGTCAGGTGTAGGTGGTTGCAAGTTTGGTGGGGTGGTGTGACAGGTTTGGTGGCGGGTCATCGCCGAATTTCCGGGGTAGACTGATTGGGTTGAGAGAGAAAAAGGGTTTTTAGGGATTGTTTGGTTTGTTAGGTATTAGGGTTTGTGTTAGGTGTGTTTTTGGTTTAGGGGATATGGGCGAAAAGGTTGGGTTGGGCGAGAGAGATTGGGTGAGGCGAGTTGGGGGGTTGGGCTTCGTGGGTTGAAGAAAGGTGGTCGATTTTGGGCTAATTTCGGGTGAGGGTTGGGCTGAATTTGTTGTGGTGGATTGATATTATTTTGGGTGAGGGGAAATAAAAATGGGTTGTGGGTTAAAATAAATAAATAAAATACTTTGAAGGAATGTAAATTATTTAAATAAAATATAACGATGTGATAATAATAAAACATAATATTTGCGAAATGCTTAATGCTTAAAATAAAAATGTGATGTCGTTTTGCGAAAATAAAATAACATAGAATATTAGGGTAAAAACTATGATTATGATATTAAAAAGCAAATGATAGTGAAAAATATGAATAATAATAATAATAATGATAATAAATAATGATATGGAGAATAATATATATATATTAAAATTGTTTTGAAGTGTCAAAATATTTAAAATTGTAAATAAATATCGGAAAAGATGGGACAAAATTGGGTGTCGACATATCTCATTCAATTTCGAAGTTCCTGAGTTGAGCTTGCGGAAGGTTGCTTCGGCTAGATCCAATTTTGCACAAATCTTACCAAATTATGTATCCCTTTTGGTAAGTTCAACCTCTAATCGGGTTATTGTGCCTTTTAGATCTACATTCTCACGAGTTAAAGATTTTACCTTTTTGTCAAGTTGTTTGGATTCTATGATTAAGGCTTTACAAATACTTTGTAATTCATTAATCGTGTCATCTTTGCATTCAACTTGATCCATACACTCAGCCTTACCACTAGAAATAAAACCACTAAAGCAATTAACATCAGGATAGTTAAAGAATATGTACCTCTCGGATGTTGTTGGGGATGCAGATGTTGTTACTGATGTTGGAGCAATTGTCATGACATCCGAGGCAACATTGCAGACGACATCTTCATTATCAGACAGAGACTGTGCGAAAACAGTGGTCAGCATTACTTGTGATTCGATTTCTTGATCTCCTTCATCTTATCTTTCATCGTCACTAAGAGAGACCCACATATTCTTGCCAAATTTTCTAAGAGTGTTTGCAAATTCGTTAGCATAATGACCCCAATCTGAGCAAGCATGACATTGCACTGACTCAAGTTGTTTGGGATCAAATTTGGTACGATCTGAGTTGGTTCTTCTTCCTTTTTGAGCACTTGGAAGGAACTTGGTGGGCTTTTGATTGAAGCCTTGGTTTTGATGCAGTTTAGATTTAGATTGATTTCTTTCATTGTTGAACTTCCTCACCATCGAATAGTATTTTCGAGTGAGTAAGGCAACATTAGCACCTTCACCAATTTCTTCAAGGTTCTCATCCTCTTCTTCGATTTGATTCTCTAAGGATTGAACTTGAAGTGCCACATTTTGCTTTTATATAGTTCCTTTGATTATCAATGTTCATCTCATAGGTTTTGAGAATGCTCATCAAAGTATGAAGGTCCATTGTGGCAAGATTGTGAGCTTCTTCAATGGCATAAATCTTTAAACTAACCTTTTCATGAAGAGAACAGAGAGTCTTTTCAACGAGTTGAGTGTTGGTTAAAGGTTCACCAAGCACTTGACATTCATTTGAGATGTCAATCAACTTTTCAAAATAAGATTTAATATCATCTGATTCTTCCATCCTTAAACGTTCATATTTTCTCATGAGCATGCATAGCTTTGTTCGACGAACACTTGAGTTACCTTCACAATGAATTTGTAAAGTATCTCATGCATCCTTAGCCGTGGGGCAGTTTTGAATGAGTTTGAACATGTACATATCAACTCATCCAAAAATTGCATTTAAGGCCTTTTCGTTAAAGCTAGCATTCTTGGTTTCTTCCGCCGTCCATTCGAATTCAGGTTTAACAAGAATATCACATTCCTCATCCGGCGGCAACATTGGAACAACATACCAATTGGTTATAGATCTCCATGCCCTAACATCAATTGATTTGATATGAGAACGTAGGCGAATCTTCCAATATGCATAGTTTGAACCATCTAAAATGGAAAGTCTATCAATAGTCGGATTTGCCGAATCCATACCTTTAAATAACAGGACCAAGCACTTATTGTGTTAAGTGTTGGCTTTGATACCACTTGTTAGGTCCGGATATGCTATGGAATAATAAAAACAAACTGGAAATAAACTAACTCGAATGCTAATTCAATTTTCGAATGTCGGCGACAATGTCATCCGGCACCAGTGACAACACTTCGATAAAACAGAAACTTTAAAGAGTAAATGCAGCGGAAAAATAAAAAACACAAAGGTTTAAAATTAATATATAACCTATGACGGTCAATGACCGAAAGTATTGTATATATTTATTATATACAAAAATTACAAATTCCTTTCTTTACAAATTTACAAGATGAAACGGAAAGGAATTAAAAGTTGAAGTCGCAGATGATTTCTGTCTGAAAAATCTAAATAAGTAGACATAGACAACCTCTCATTACAATCGCTCCATACAAAACTAATCTAGAATCTAAACAGCAATTGTAATGTTAGACAGAATGTTGTCGACACACTCAGGCAATACTTGTGATCCAGATTTCTGAGATGAAATCCCGAGAGCTCTCTTGGTATTTTTATATTTTGATTCTGGATATCGATTCACTCTTGTAGCCTCTCTATTTATAGTAGAGAGTCTTCCTTAAAAAGCTCATCGATTGGTTGTGGAGGCTGAGGAAAAAGTGGGCAGCTGGTAGGTTTGTTGGAGAAGATCATGGAGCAAAATTCTTTAACTTTTTGGACTTGTTCCTCAAGCATAGCAACGACTTTGACTTTTTCTTCCCACATTTTTCATCATCTCCTATTTACCTTGTCAAGTCACTTTTTCTTCGTAGTAATATTTCCACGAATATTGCTTCATTCCGTGAAGTAATGCAAAACTCTTTTTCATAAAAATGTTGGTCCGAATGTTGTGACATTTGTTCCAATATTTCTTAAATTCAAATTAGTATTTAAAACGATATGTTGGGTAGAATGTCACAACACCAAACCCAACATTAACAAAATCATTCGAGAAATTTCCATCATGCGACTAGTTCGACACCCTAACATAGTCGAACTCAAAGAAGTCATGGCAACAAAGCAAAAAATCTTTGTTATGGAGTATGTTAAAGGGGGTGAGCTTTTCGCTAAGGTTGCTAATGGGAAACTTAAAAAGGATGTTGCAAGAAAATCTTTCCAACAATTAATTCGCGCTGTAGATTTCTACCATAGTTGCGGTGTATTTCACCGGGACTTGAAGCCGGAAAATCTCCTTCTTGATGAGAATGAGAATTTAAAGGTTTCGGATTTCAGGTTGTCAGCTTTATCGGAGCTGTTAAGGAGTGATGGTTTGTTACTAGGGATGGCAACGGATCGGATCTGGATAGGATCCTACTAGATCCAGATCCATTTTTTATACATGGATCCACATCCGAATTCAGATCCATCGGGTCCATAAAAATCAGATCTAAATTCGGATCCATCGAATCCACCGGGTCCACGGATCGGATCTGGATCCACATGTAAAAAATTTTGCCTTGCTAAGATTTTTTTTTTAACTAACAAATGATTTTTACTTAGCTAACAGTTTACTGTGTTTCAACTTTGAGATGTTCATATGAGATATTTTGTTCGTTGTCTCGTTTTGATTGTGAGTTATTAACGAAAAATGTTGGACAATGACAATAGTTGTGGAAAATGATAACTAGTATTTCCACAATGCAGAACTTGCATGTTCTTGAGATCTTCACAAATGAAGTGAATATAATTTTAACTAGTCTATGGAGATGTTAGTCATTCACTAATATAACACTGATTTTATTATCGAAGTTACCTCTTTATTTTTTGGTTTTTGAGTTAACGCATGGATAAATTAAACTTGTTTTGAGAATTAAACTTGCAAGGATGTGCTTAGCAATTTTAAGAAAATACTTATACAATTACATTCTAGGTTATGAATATATTTAATGAAAAACGGATCCACGGATCGGATACGGATCTCAAATACAAGATCCAGATCCAGATCCGATCCGCAGAAACGGATCCGGGTTCGATTCGGATCTGTCGGGTCCAAATTTTGAAGATCCATATCCTATAAAACAGATCTGGATGCACTGGGTCCAGGATCCACTGCCATCTCTCCTGGACCCGGTGGATCCAGATCCATTTTATAGGATATGGATCTTTAAAATTTGGACCCGACGGATCCGTTTCTGACGGATCGGATCTGGATCTGGATCTTGTATTTGAGATCCGTATCCGGTCCAGATCTGACCCGTGGATACATTTTTTATTAAATATATCCATAAACTAGAATGTAATTTTATAAGTATTTTCTTAAATTTTTTCATAATTTCTATGTTTTATCCCTTCAATTCACAAATTTCAATTTCTTGCTAGACCAATTTCGGATATGGGAATTTGACTCCTTGCTGAATGATCATAATCATCGGATACCAAGAAGTTCGCCATCCTCGGAGACTATTAATTCCTCAAAAGTAAGTAACGACGAAGAGGTGACATCATATTCCATCAAGAGAAAAGACGCAGAACACAAAGAAGAAAAAGATGAAGAAAAACATTATATAGGAGTCAGAAAGAGACCATGGGAAAAATATGCAGCAGAAATAAGGGATTCAATAAGAAGTGGAGTTAGGGTATGGCTAGGAACATTCGATACTGCTGAAGAAGCTGCTTTAGCTTATGATCAAACTGCATTTTCAATGCGTGGTCCTTTAGCACTTCTCAATTTTCCTATGGAAAAGTCCAAGAATCACTAGAAAATATTGAATTTTTTTAGCCAAAATGGATTGTCTCCAGCAGTTGCTTTAAAGGAAACACATAAAATGAGAATGAAAAATGTGAAGAGAAGGAGAAATAGGAAAAAGAAAACAGTTCTGGTTTTTGAAGACTTAGGTGCTGACTTGTTAGAAGAACTTTTAATAAATTCATTTGAAAATAATGCTTCTACTTATTAGTAGTAGTAAGTTTACTTTCTCTGTTTTATTTTCTTCCACTTTTTGTGGTGTAGAACAAGTGTTGTAAATTATATATATATTAACCATAAAATTCACAATAGCCTGCATGTCTTCTTTTGTAGATATTATATCTAAATTTGAATGAGTGGAGTATTTTTTTTTTCATTGTAGTTTATCTTTTGTGCCCATAATTCTCGATTATCTTTTGTGCCCATAATCAATTAAGGATGAGTCCTTTAGAATGTAAAAAATTTATAAGTATTTCCTTTATTTTGTGCCCATAATTCTCGATTATCTTATTGAATGAAATGAGTCTTTTATTTTGTGCCCATAATTTTCAATCAGATTGGGTTTCATTTTGTCAAAAAAATTTCAATAGGTGGAATTATTATTCAAGGCAAAAAAATTTACATGTGGATCCAGACCCGATCCGTGGACCCGGTGGATCCGAATTTGGATCTAATTTTTATGGACCCGATGAATCTGGATCCAGGTATGAAAATGGATCTGGATTTAGTATGATCCGATCCAGATTCGATCTGTTGCCATCCCTACCTATATCTGTCCCAGACAAAGGATCTAAATTATGACAATGAGGAAATGGACACTCAGTCTGACTGAAGTGGGCCAGAATCCAAAAGGTCTAAGTATTTTTTTTCCTTGTAAAAAATGACATTAAATGATGTCTGATTTAAAGGGCTTAATGTAAGGCTAGAAATATGAAAATGTTTTCCAGAAAAAATTATATACCTTACGCTTTAAAATCAGAAGTTTAATCTCACCTTCCTTCCCGTTTAAAGATTGGACTTTTTGTAAACAAAACTTAAAAGATCCGTTCTTTTGGCTGTAATTATTAAAAGTGTGTAAAGTATGTTTGCACACACGAGGGAGAAAGATCCACTGACTGTGCGAAAACTGTTAACACTCTTAAGCAAGCGCCAGGAATTGTCTGGGCACCAATCTCAAGGGAAGAAGACTAAAAGATAATGGTTTATCTTAAGACGTTGAACTTGTCACACTATTTGACAGAAGATCCTTCATTTGATAGGATGGTATTGGACACTCAGTCGTACAAAGCCTACGGGCGACTGGAGTGGGCCAGAGTTTCCAGGTCTTAAATGATCTGAAGACCAAAAGAAAGGCAGAAAAAAAGTTGGACACTCGGTCTGCAAAAGCAACTGGAGTGGGCTAGAGTATCCAGATCACATATGATTCGGTTACGCCCTAACCACGGGCAATAGGTTGTTCATGTGAAGCAACGCCACCTCTAAAGTAGAAGGGGTTGGAGAGGTTGTCCTTAAAAGGGACTTTAGGGAATGGGATCACTTTAAAATGAGGTGATACATGTCCCAAACTTGGTTTCACGGACGCTGTTGGTCAAGCTGGTTTGAGACTAGTCCAACATGTATGTAATAACTAAGAATGGTACAGTATGTCTGTAGCCAAATGAATGATATATTTGTAATCTGTGCATCTATGTCATCATAGATTAAGACACATTAAATAGAAAGTCATTCAAAAGCTAACGAAGTTGAGATTGTTGCCTTCTGTCGACATAAACCCTCAAAATGAATATGAGGTGGGCGAAGAGGTAAAATCACCTTTTCATTCCATCAAAGAAATAGCGAAAGAAGCACCGCTCCTTTAGAACTTAGTCACACATACATGGGTGATTTGAAGTTTGTACAAAATAGAGGGGGGACAAGAACTTTGTGGCCTTCATTGACGATGGTACAACATATTGCATCCTTTGTTTGTTGAAAAGCAAAGATGAAGCTGTTAAAGCGGATACACGCTACAAAGCAGAAGTTGAAAATCAACTAAGCCTATGGATTGAGGAATTCGTAGTGATAGAAGGGGAGAATGTGAAACATCGTTTATCAAACGACTGCTCCTTACTCACCTCAGTCTAACGGTGTTAGCCAAGCGCAAAGACGTACACCCAAAATATGTGGGGCAAGGCAATCCTTACCGCTAATGCAATTCTCATAAGAACTCCGCATCTGAATATAGATAACCCCCCATGTGAAACATGGAAAAGATCCCATCTACAAATGTTGTGATGTGGGGTGGCTTGGTAGAGGTTGGAATACCGAAATAGGTTAAGTTGGACCTAAGACTGTAGATTGCATATCCACTGGATCTGTAAATAACAGTAGTGCTTATCGCCTCTTGGAGCAAATAATGCTGAATTCTTTGAAGATAGCTTTCCTTGAGAAGGAAAAAGAAGCAATTGCTCGAGGTTAACAAGAACCTGCGAGTGCCTAATTGTCCGAAACTAGACGTTTCAGATCTACATGACTCGAATGTTGTTGACTATCAGAACTTAATATTCCAGATCTACAAAACTCAGGGATTCTAGATGTTGAACCGAGACAGAGCAAAGAGGGGACAAAGACTTGTTCCAGGCCTTCTAGCTTGCATGGTTGAGAATGAACCATGGACAATTAACAAAGAATTGTCACCACCAGAAGTACTGCTTTGGAAAGAAGCTGCAGAGAGAGAAATATATTCCATCAGATAGAACCATACTTGTGTAATGGTTGACCTTACTCCGGAAAAAGAACCTTTGGGTTGTAAAAGTGGATACTCAAGTTGAGTACAAAGTAGATGGATCTACTGTCGAGTATGAGGCCTCGGCTACTTAGACATGTGCTCCCCTGTGAATAGCTTAACATTCAGGGCCATTGCAGTCTTGCGTGACATGGATATTGAGGCAGCCTTTCTAATCGGAGAGTTGGAAGGGGAGGATCAGAGTTGGTTTGTTGGACTGTTGGGCTTCTTCCTGAACTTTCTTTTTGGTCCCTAAAATGTTTACATTTTGGTCCTGGAAGTTTCAGGTGAAACAAAAATAATGAATCTGATAACAGAAACATTGACTCTGAAGTTAGAAAGCCAACAGTTGAAAAGCCAACAGTCTGAAAGTGGAAGTCATATTGAAATAAAAGTCTCGATATGAAAGATATAGGTATCACAGATGACATCTTAGGAATTGGAATTTCTAAGAACTCTAACGGACTGGTCTAATTCCAAACTCATTTGTGAGGTAGTTGACAGTCTCGTTGAAGCCACCAATGGATATGAATCATATAATTGATTGGAATCATGGTGCACCCATATACCAGGAGTGATATACGCAGGTCACATGTAGTTCAATGTATTTTACAATTACAACCGACCTAGTATCGGCTTACAAAGTAGATCAGTTGAACTAAGGTTCACTCGTGATTCTAAAAATGATCGATAGAAAGCGTTAAATCGGATATGACGATATCTGAAATATTCACTTATCTACGGATTATGGTATTCTGGATGTCCAACGGTTCTGGGAGAACACAGTGATGCAAACTGGACATCGGACTTGAAGAACACCAAAGACACAAGTGGATGTGTATGGTGTGTCTTTGAAAATCCTCTAAGCAAACTTGCATTAGCCGATTCATGATGGAATCGGAGTTTATCGCTTTAAACAAAGCATAAGAAGAAGTTGAGTAACTTCATGACTCCTTAGAGGACGTCCCTTATTGGGAGAAACTCATGCCTTCGGCAGTTATACATTGTGGCTAGCCGGTCGGCTTCAGGAAGGTCACAGATGACGGCGTCGGGACATATCTGTCGGAAACATAAGACCGTATGGCAGATGATCACCACGGGTGTCATTCCCGTTGATTACATCAAAAGATAATGTAGCAGATCCTTTAACTAAGGGACTACCCGAAGGTCAAGAATTTTTCCTGTCTAGGGGAATGGGCTTAAAACCCAAACAATACGAACCTTTGCGGTGGTAACCCAACCATGCTGACTGGAGATCCCAAGATCTTGGTTCAATGGGAAAACTAAGCTGCAAAAGGTTCAGTTGAGCGCTTCGGTGGAAGCAAGAGCATTTCGGATGATGATTTCTATAAGGAAACATGAATTCAAAGGTGTTCCCGCGATAGACATTAAGGTGATGCCTGCATGGTGGGTAAAGGTTAAGCTTCCAAACCTTTAACAATCCTCAAACGGTTAAGGTTAAGGTTGGGAAAACTTTTAATGATTCCTAACACTTGTGAAGTGGGGTATAGCAGGATACCTGGTAGGAGATCACCTATTTAAGTGTGAGGATAGACCACCTCAAATGAATGCACTTAAGAATCCAAGTGTGTCCACGACCACAACTGATAGAACAATAAGAATGAAAACGAATAAGGGGAGTTCTTGTGTTGGTGTCATTGTCTTGGCTTATACTAAACACTGACGGTTCAAGACATCACGTTCACCGTGCAGTAAGTAAGTCCGGTGGTATTCAACTAGGGAAGGTTCAAAGCGGAAGCTACCTCTCCTGATTCAATATCTTTCCGCGGAAAGATTTTTGAAGTTTGGCACCATGTGTGCACCGATTCTCTTTCAAGAGAGGATTATTGGAAATTTACTTTTGATGGGGGTTGCGTCCACCCATCTTTAATGACTTAAACACTCGGGTTCCGCATGTTGGAGTCTTTGGTTCTTCACACATGCATAATCTACTAAGTGAGTAGATGACCGTATGGCCAATGATCGTCAAATTTGGTTAAGAAATGAAAGAGATATTGGTCCACTAAGTAAGGTGTTTGAGGCATGAAAATATGATGTGTGACAAATCTACCACATCGGCGGGAAAAGGAAGAATTGTTCTTTTTATAAGCCTAAAAAATGGATAAGGGTTTGGGACCCCAAGGGGTAACCCATGTGTTTGAAGGAGGGAGGACCTAGGTGTGCTTGGGTTCATGGCTAGCCCTACGCGCGCCGCCGCCGCGCGCCCGTTCCGTCCGGTCTCTGGCTGATATTATCTTTTGGACCCCAAACTGCTTAGTATTTACAATTTGGTCCCTGGAGTTTCAGAAAAGATAAAATTGGGAAGAGGCTCACGGCGGAAGGCAGAAAGTTTCTGCCTCTGGTTTTGGAGCTTTGAATCTCCATTACTTGGCACTTGAATTCAGCCATTATTTGGCTGATTGTAACCCCTTTAATAAGTGTTATTACATGACTATTGAAAGTCATTAGTTGGCTAGTTGAGAGGTCATCCTCCTAAACACTATATATTGAGACCTCTTATTTGAGAGCAGACAGAAAAAAGAAAGAGAAGACTCTTGAACAAGAGTAGTCCAGAAAAGTTCTTCTTGTTCCTCTAAATTTTCATTCTTCAGCAAGTCATTTCATGTTTGTTTTCTTCGTCAGAATCAACCTATTTGATTTGTAGTGTTAATTAGTTGTTGTTTTATCTTGGGAGACTATTGCCCGCTAACGTAAAAGCATATATACGGGGCAATCTTGTCTTAAAGAAAAAGAGTCATCTCTCGACTCATCCGGTGGTGTTGTGATTATCTAATTGGTTGCTAAGTGTTTCAGGTGTGAACTTGAAACTCAAAGGACTCTAACCGTTCAGATTCTTAGCGGTTCTACAAGTCACAAGTGTAGCAGTTCATGTTCTTGTATTTCTGAATACAAAATTCAGATTTGAAGTTCTAGTACAAGATTAAAAGATTGACAACTTATTATTGTAATCTTTATTGTTTATCCTTTCGAAGCACTTGTAATAGTTATTTATTATTCTCGTACTGCTTTATTTCCAACATTTTTATGAAAATCAGTTTTGTCTTACTTTACGGAATGAATCAATACTCGTGGAAATATTACTACGAAACTTTGTTGTTTCCGGCTAGAATTTGTATACATATGAAATAAAATTAGAACATATACATATTATACTATAAGATTATATTTATCTTGAATCCACTAATTTTAGATATTGAATTCACCTCTACCTTGACTGAAGTAGCTTCCACATACTCCACTAAATTAAAATACCCATATAACTTACAAAAGTATTTACAGATCATTGACCAAAGAAAATGCAAATCAACATAATTAGTACTTATATTAAACAAAATTGGCTAGAACTGTGATAAAGTAAAATGCTATAGTTATGGTTTGTATTTGATCCATATAACTCCAACAACTACCTTTAATTTACATGGAGTAACTAGCAGTAGCACTGCAATTTAGTCCCGGGCATCATTCTCACCTTGCCATGTCCAAACAATATCTTTAAGTGAAGGCCTTACATCTTCCTCATAAAATTTCCTATACTAAGGTATCAACAGCAGATTTGGAGAACTCAACAACAGCCACTTCAGGTGCAGCTTCAAACACTTCAGCCATCACTGACAATTTCCCTTTTCGCCCTTCCGGTGTTCCTTGCATCCTCACCTTGAATTCCTTAGCTGATACAATCTGAAAACTCACCTTCTTGGCTAAAGATCCCAGCTTTGACATGATCATGGAGGCAGAACATTTGGATGTAAACATTGAGCCTGATTTCCTCTTACCTTCAATAAAAAGGTTCGATAAATCGAACCCCGATGACATTGCTGATATGAATTCAAATGCATTGTAAAAAGGTGGAACTGACTTTGATCTACCCAAGTTTGGTTGCTCTATGCTCTCCTATTTGTGAAAAAAAATTGATCTACTAAATTCTTTTATAAACCAAGGTACCCTTGTAACAGCAGCAATTGTAATTCTTTTTTCTGGATCAGCAACCAAAAGCTTTGATATTAATTTCTTCGCTTCAGGGGAAAACCAAGGAGGAAATTCATACTCACCTTTGAAAACTTTTCTATACATCTTCATTAAATTCTCATGTTTAAATGGTAAAAAACCAGCTAAAAGAACATATAATATAACCCCACATGACCAAATATCAGATTTAGCACCATCATACCCTTTTTTCCTTAACACTTCAGGCGCAACATAAGCTGGGGTCCCACATTGTGTGTGTAACAATCATATAGGCCCTCTGCTACAAGATAGAACAACATCTTCAGCCTTCTCCTGTTGTCCAAATTGACATCCCCAGCCTCTCTTGGGAGCTTGTTTTCGGGAGTGGTGACACCATGAACACCTTGACCGTCAACAACATAATCAGAACTGTCTTCTACCAGAAAACCACAACCATAGCCAGATTTGACCACACATCTGTTGAGCGATATCTTTCGAACACTAATACAAATTTGTCTTAAAATAGTTGGAAATAAAGCAGTACGGGAATAGTAAATAACTATTACAAATGCTTCGAAAGGATAAACAATAAAGATTAGAATAAGAAGTTGTCAATCTTTTAGTCTTGTACTAGAACTTCAAATCTGGATCTTGTATTCAGAAATACAAAAACATGAACTGCTACACTTGTGGCTTATAGAACTGCTGAGAATCCAAATGGTTAGAGTACTTTGAGTTTCAAGTTCACACCTGAAACACTTAGCAACCAATTAGATAATCACAACAACACCGACTGAGTCGAGAGATGGCTCTCTGTCTTTAAGACAAGAGTGCCCCTTATATATGCTTTTACGTTAGCGGGCAATAGTCTCCCAAGATAAAACAACAACTAATCAACACTACAAAACAAATAGGTTGATTCTGACGAAGAAAACAAACATGAAACGACTTGCTGAAGAATGAAAATTTAGAAAGAAGAACTTTTCTGGACTGCTCTTGTTCAAGAGTCTTCTCTTTCTTTTTTCTGTCTGCTCTCTTACCTTTCTGCTGCCCTCAAATAAGAGTAAGGTCTCAATATATAGTGTTTAGGAGGATGACCTCTCAACTAGCCAACTAATGGCTTTCAATAGCCATGTAATGACACTTATTGAGGGGTTACAATTAGCCAAATAATGGTTGAATTCAAGTGTCAAGTAATGGAGATTCAGAGCTCCAAAACCAGCCCAAGAGGCAGAAACTTGGGGCTAGCCATGAACCCAAGCTCACCAAGGTCCTCCCTCCTTCAAACACATGGGTTACCCCTTGGGGTCCCAAACCCTTATCCATTTTTTAGGCTTATAAAAAGAACAATTCTTCATTTTTCCACCGATGTGGTAGATTTTTCTCACACCATATTTCCATGCCTCAAACACCTTGCTTAGTGGACCAATATCTATTTCATTTCTTAACGAAATTTGACGATCCTTGGCCCTACGGTCATCTACTCACTTAGTAGATTATGCACGTGTGAAGAACCAAAGACTCCAACATACGAAACCCGAGTGTTTACGTCATTAAAGATGGGTGGACGCAACCCCATCAAAGACAAATTTCCAACAACACTATCCTGCACATCCAGGTATTTAGCTATACACTATCTCACTTCATTTTCTTGGTTATTCTGCACCTGCTCTAAAGTTATATGTTACTCATCCTATTCTGGTAACATAGACCTTCGATGGACCCATAACTATCTCCGGTGTGAATAGTTTGATAGCCATCTTCAACATTACAATGCCACATTTCTTTCTCGACCTAATGGTTGAATAATTATTGAGTGTTTGCAGGATAAACCTGCATTATTTAGATCTTTCTATAAGTGGTTGAAGTCTGGAGGCAGAGTCCTCATAAGTGATTACTGCAAAAAGGCAGGACCAGCATCAGAAGAATTTGCAGCGTACATCAAACAAAGAGGTTATGATTTACATGATGTTGAAGCATATGGACAGGTAAAAACTTATCCCATACAATGAATGTGTCCCAATCCTCTTTCTTTGATAGATTTTGAATGATAGTGCCACTTTTTAATTTCACAATATAGATGCTCAGAGATGCTGGTTTCAATGAAGTTATTTCTGAGGATCGAACTGAACAGGTGCATTTATTT
The DNA here is from genome assembly GCA_029783415.1 of Anisodus acutangulus. Lineage (NCBI taxonomy): Eukaryota > Viridiplantae > Streptophyta > Magnoliopsida > Solanales > Solanaceae > Anisodus > Anisodus acutangulus. The sequence continues at coordinate 13,612,394 of CM056494.1, read as the reverse complement.
ATCTTTCTTTGTTTTGGATTTAAGTTATATATTGACAGTATAAAGATTCTTTACACTTTTAGTGTAGTTTAAGGTATTAATTAGTCGTATGTTTATCATAGAGACCTGATTGTGTAAATTATTTTTACTTCGCAGTTCATAGAACTTAAAACTCTTTTTTGATCACGTGCTTCACTTGGAAGACATTGATACAAACTTAAATTGTCTATTACTTGCACTGCAGTTCATGAAAGTTCTCCAGGAAGAGTTAGACATTGTGGAGAAGGAAAGAGAGTCATTTATCCAGGAGTTCTCTGAAGTGAGTGTGTTGTCATATATTATGCATATTTTCCTAAATGTCTAATGATATTTGATACTGTGTGATTTCATCTCATTTTATTTCTGATTTTCTACTATACAGCAAGACTACAATGATATAGTTGGAGGTTGGAAGGCCAAGCTAATCAGGAGTTCATCTGGTGAGCAGAGATGGGGTTTGTTTATTGCCAAGAAGAACTGATCATGATATTCTGTGTTAGTTTATGCAATTAAATCTGAATTGCTTAGCTTGTAGTACTAAATGCTGTATTGTTGTCCTATGTAATAACATTATCTAGTACTTGTGTCATTGTGTTCTGTTTGATTAAATCTTATTCCTCAATATAAAAAAAAGTTAATACTGGGCCTCTCTCTTTGAAAGGAACTTCTCTTCTTAATTCGACTGCTATTTGTGCCGGCATATCACCTTCTCATAACTCACATGATTTTTCATAAATAGAAATAATTTAAGTAAGTACATAGTTGTAAGGATTTCATATACTATCAGTTTAACTTAATCTGTAAGTTAGTATAACTTTGATCATGTTACAATTAATGGTTACTGTAGAGATTTAATTATCTTATGGATTTAATTTATATATGTTAGATCATGTAAAATTTTCTTTTACTATTAAGTATTATGTATTTTAACTTGTTACAACAAGTAACCTATTAAAGGTTACCTAATAGTACAAAAGTTATTTTATAAATGTCCAAAGCTCAAATCCAAAATTTTTGGGTTCAATCATATATTAATTCAAGAGATGAGAGTTGTCTAAGGTCTATAAGAACGGTTTCATCTATCAATAATATATACTACTTCAATATATTTTTTCATGTTTAGAATTAAATATTTGAAATATGGACAACATAACATGATAGTTCAATAATTCAAGAATATGAAAAAGTAACTCTAACATAATGAGAATAAATTAATCTTGAAATTAACTCAAGCTCAAATATTAGTTCAAAGGGCGAAAATTATCTAAAATTATAAGATAACTACGGAACTCATGAACTATGATATTTTTTCTAGTAGTTGATTATTTCTTGAGGAGCTCGAATATACAAATGAGGTGTTTTGCAGTTCGATTTGAATCTCAGAAAATGATCTACTCGACCTAGTTAGTTTATTGAACATAAACAGAAAATATCAGACTAATATAAGTCCTGTTCTTTTTTTTCCTCTCACTATTTGTCTTATACAGCTTTTAACGACTTTTTTAGTTTTCATTCAGATTTTAATTGCAATCGGGGGTGGGGGAACAATTTACTATAGTACTACCGTCTTAAAATAATGATAAAATAATTTTTTGTGTGATTTATAAATAACAGATTAGAATTTTTAAAAAACAGTCATAATCATTTTCAATAGTTTATCTACAACACACTTTGGACGGCGGCTCTTTTTTGAATCCCATTAACGTGAGATGCTTTGCATTAAATTATCCTTTATCTTTCGAAAATAGGCTCTTTACTTTCATAAAGTAAGGGCAAGATCACTCTATTTTTTTCTGACTTTATGAAGTTAAATTGGATATGTTATTATTATTAGGATAAATGTGCAAATATATCTCTCATTAAAAAATAGAGCATATATATTCATGTCGTTACACAAATGATGTAAATATATCTTTTTCGCTAATAGATTTTTTTAAATAAAATTTTAGTTTATTTTTAATTAAAAAATTTCACAAGACTTTAAAAGAATAAGTCTATATATTCTTTAGTAAAATTATTTTTAAAGTCACATGGTAATTTTTTTTAATCGTTTGGGTCGATTCTGTTTAAAAAATATCTATGTGACTTTAAAAAAAATAAGTTTTATTTTTTTTAAATGAATCTACACCCAACTCACCAATAAAAAACTACCATGTGTTATTAAAAAGATAAGTCTAATAAATACAATGGATAGATTTTAAAAAAAAAACACATGAAATATTTTTAAGAGATTATTTAATTTATTTTTTAATTATATTTATATCATTTGTATAACTATAGAGATATATATACATCACATTTTTTAATAAAAATTTTATATCATAAAATTGGGGGTTTATCTACCCCTTTTTCCTTATTGTATAGAGTCATTGGAAGTTAGTCGGCTTCGTCAAATGTTTTTAACCAAAAAAGGTCGCAACGCGTCCTACACACGCCTCAAGTGCATACACGCGTCTCACTCGGTTTCAACTTTCAACTTGTCACATAGCCACCACTCTCCATCCTTGGGGACACTTGCCTTTTTGTTTTCTTTTATTTTATTTTATTTGATGTCGATATTTATTTTATGATTTTAATTAATTTAAATTTACACAGTATAAGAATTATTAAAAAAATCTTTTAATTATTAAAATTCGAAAAATCTCATTAAGATTGAAGAAGATTTATCAATCCATCACAAGTCACATTTTTACCTTTGCTTTTTGGGTCCATTAATCAATTGCTTCGTTTTTTATAGAAGAAAAATTCGATTAGTGCCTTTTGATTTTCATTAATAAAACTCAAAAAAATACTTTCTCCTCTTCCATTTATTTGGTACTTACTCTTTTTTAGATTTAAATTTTATTTATTAAATTTCACATATTCATTTACTATTAATAAGATTTTTCGTAACAACCACTTAATTTCAACTTAGAATCTTTAGGACAACAGTTTTATTTAAATATACCTGCATCATAAAGACTACATATATTCTCTTGACCTGAGTATCAACGTGTACGTCTATTTCGTATATTTATCATATTTAGTGATATGTAATTATGGTAGAATTAAGATCTCTATTATATAAGAATTTCACATTGTACATCTATATATATTTTGTATTAATGAAAAAGGTTCTTCAAGAAAGATTAATGCAATCGAACATGATATCAAAAGCCTAAATCCTCTTCTATTCTCAGATTTCTCGAATTTTGTTCCGATCAGTGGAGGTTAATTGTCTGCTTTTTCTCTTCTTTTCAGAAGCCCACTGTGCTTTTCAGAAGCCCACAGTGTCGTGCTACCTGTTGTCTTTTCAGACACTAGCCTGCTACCTGCTGTCTTTTCAGACAATAGCAGCTCCCCTTTTTTTCTTATTTTTTTTCTCTTTCCATAAACTCTTTTCTTTGTTCTCATTACCCGAGACTATTCGACCAACTTGTCAAACAGTCATTTTCCCGAAAACAAACAGAGCTTTTCGCCCAACTTATCATAAGCACAAATTCTTTTTCTTCTAGTGTTTTTCCTTAATCCGAGAAGAAAAGTTTTCTTTATTCTTTCTTCACAAAAAATAATTTATTATAATGACTTCTTCCATACCGTCTAATTCTGGAGATCAATTTTGGGCCCAATTTCCTGGAGCCTATCAGTCCGCTCCAGGCCCTCTCCAATCCAATTTGGGCCAGGCTTTCGCCACATTGACTCCTCGACAACCCGATAATGCGTGGTATATGAATATAGGCGCCACGTCTCACCTCACCAATAATTCTGATAATCTTACTCAATTGTGAAATTAAAATACTCCGCAGTCTATTATGATCGATAACAATCATCGCATTCTAATTCAAGGATTTGGCCACACGTGTGCCCAACACGGGATTTTCAAACCAAAAGTCCACTTTAACTTATCCACACAAATAATATCCCCAATTCCTAAAAACCCAAAATTGATCAAACTAGATCCCAGTTGGAATGTCGTCATGTGTGAGGAATTTAATGCTTTAACTAAACAACACACTTGGGATTTGGTTCCTAGACCGGAGGGGATGAATGTGATCTATGTGGCTCTTTCGTCACAAATACGGAGATAGTGGTGAGTTAGAAAGGCATAAGGCAAGACTTGTGGCTAATGACACGAATCAGCAGGAGGACATAGATTGTGGTGAGACATTCAATCTAGTTGTTAAACCGGCTACCATCCACACAGTTTTGAGCATTGTTATGGGTAAGCATTAGCCTATTCATCAGCTTGACGTGAAGAATGCGTTTCTTCATGGAGATCTGAAAGAAATTGTTTATATGCATCAGCCACCTGGTTTTGTGCATCCCGCAGCCCCTCACTATGTATGACGTCTGCGTAAGTTACTTTATGGTTTGAAATAGGCCTCGCAAGAGTGGTATGATCGCTTTGCACAGTATATTATGCAGATTGGGTTCGTTTGCAGCAAATGTGATACCTCTCTATTTATTTTTCATCATGGCAGTAGCACTGTTTATTTATTGTTATATGTGGATGACATAGTGCTTACTTCCTCCTCCGAGTTGTTAAAAATGAGATTATTTCCTTGCTTAAAACTGAATTTGATATGCCTGACTTAGGCAAATTGAGTTATTTTTTGGCGATTTCAGTGACTCGGTCTGCAGGTGCTATGTTCTTGTGTCAGCGCAAGTATGCAGAGGAGATAGTCTACATGGCTAAAATGGCAAACTGCAAGATCATGTCCACTCCAGTTGACTCTAAGTCAAAGCTTAGTGTCGTTGATGGTGATCCCGTGATCGATCCCACTCTTTATAGGAGACTTGCGTGTGCACTTCAGTACCTTACATTCACCAGACCTGACATTGCATATGCAGTTCAGCAGGTATGCCTATCCATGCATGCCCCATGGAGCCTCACTTTACAACTCTTAAGCGTATCATTCGATATGTTAAGGGCACAATTGATTATGGATTACACTTATACCCCTTAGCCCCGACCAGATTGCACAGGTTCTTGTTAATGGTAAAAATGAGGGGTTGAATGTGGGAGCTATTCTTATTTTACCGGAGGGGTTTGAATTAGCTCCGTCCGATCGTATTTCTCCCGAGATGAAAGAAAAGTTTGGCAATTTATCTTTTCAGAGCTATCGCCCCAATAAAAAAAATAACCAAAAAGATTTGTGCCAAAATAACATATGTCAAGAAGAACAAAAGTCCTTGGACACGTAATGGATCTTGAAGTACTATTTCTGCATCTCCCTGACTAAATCCGCCTACATTAGGATTACTCGTTAATGGTTGATCACATTTGATAGATTCACCCTCAGAATCACATCACGAAAGAAAGGACTCAGTAAGTCGGGATCACTAACTAATACTAATCTAATATAATAATATATCTAATATAATAGAAAATACTAATATAATAGAAAAGAACTGTCTTTTCTGTATACTTTTCCCGGTTCCGTTGCTACTA